>CM070767.1:4581618-5263677 GCA_036346245.1 Bonia amplexicaulis
GGCTCAAACTAAAATCACCGGCTCTGGTGTGGACTAGGGAGTGGTGCGGAGGTTTTGGTGGGTGTGGCCGGGCTTAAAAGGAGAAGAAGAGAGCGGGCAGCGAGAGGTGGTTCGGCGTTGCCCGAGGCGAGGTGTGGCATGAGTGGCGTGCTACTACTGGCGGGTGGCGAGGCGGCGCAGGCGAGTTGAGTGAAGCGACAGGGAGTCGAATCCGCGAGATGGCACGACGCTACGGTGCGGGATGGAGCGCGGGCAGCAGTTGGGCGACCGGCATGGGCGGCAGCGCATCGCGCGGAGAGGGGACGAAAAGCATGGGCTGATGAGCGGGGCCACGGGTGGAAAGGGAAAAGTCAAGGGAGTTGGTGCAATAGGGACGGCCATGACGATGAGTCGGCACGACGCACGTCATGACAGAGGGCTCTATCATGCCGCATGGGCACGATCGCAAAGAGAAAGTGGGAAAAGGAAGGGCGCCAACGAGTTGAGAAGGCTCAAGGCCAAGAAAGGAAAGCGGCTTTTGCCGGGAGTTTCCAAATTGGGAAAGTTTTCGAAAATCACTCAAAAATTCAGGAAAAATTAAAAAAAATCAAAATTTTTCAGGGCATTTCATTATTAACCATGTATAAAATATCATATGCCTAAGTTACCATTTTGTTAATCAAAGGTTGATATTTTAGAGTGAAAATTGAAAGACTATGTGAGAAGATTTAGATCAGTTTGTGATAAATAATTAGCATTTGACGTTTACATTCAGGTTTGCAAAGTGAGTGCAAGTTCCAAAATTTCATAGCTCTATTAGGGTTTAGGTGGTTTGAGCGGCATGTGCATCGCGATCGACTGTACAAGGAAGCTTGGAGGCAACTATGGTAAGGACGGTCGACTGGGACTAAGTCAAGGTAGATCGAGGTCCAAAGTGATTAAGGAGATCGTATGGGATAGTTTGGTTCAAACATGGCACATGGTAAAGTCAGGGAATACGGTTGAAGGAAGGATCGAGCAATGGGTTGGATCAAGTGGCTTCATTGGTTCAAGTGAGGTATAGTCCGGTGAAAGCCGAAAACAGGAGGAACTTGCCGATGAGAGGGAAGCCATTGATCAACCTATATGTGGCGTGCATGGTGGCTTGCATGACAAGAAAAAGGCGGAATCAAGGGAAGGTACTGGAAGCTTCTTCAAGGGCATTTCAGGAAAATATACAAAATCAGAGTTAAGGCCTACGCTAAAACCGTGGTACGGGGAGCTGCAAGGGAAGTGGTTTAGAGTTAGGCTAGTGTCGTATATATGAGTGAAAAACTTGGTATTGTGGGGTTGACGGGTTTTCCCAAATCATTAACAGGTTTAGTCTCACTAAGGGGGCTGGTTTGGCTATATGATGAAGGAGGAGGAGAGCTAGGGTTTTCTAGAAAATAGGAAGATTTTATATGCTTAGGCTAGTTCTATCTTAGGCTTGTTCCACCTCTCATTCATGGTGTGAATAAGAGTGAAGCTTGTGGAGTGCCCTTGTAACTAACAAGTTGTATTGAATCTTCCTCTTTATACAATAGGTCAAGTTCTTGCAATCTTGTACTCTTGTCTCTATTTGTTTGTGTTGATTTGGTTCTTTTCATGCTCCTCTTTATTTTTTGTTATGATCCATGATGTGTAAGAGGCATTAGTATATCCTTATGATCAATCTTTAATCATCTAGATCACTCCTTTAGTAAGAATCAAGATCTTGCTCGATTCTTATCTTTCTTGACCAAAATTATGCTTATATGATCGTGGTCTTTCTAGCTTAAATCTATGCTTGGATTACATTGCTAGCACTTGTGAAAAATGGTCTGGGAGTTTTCATGGCTTACATCTTTTCGAGTAAGGAGTAATTTGAATTTTAGAGTTTGGTGTATTCTTATGATCTAGATTTAGGTTTCTTCAATTGAAGTCTAAGAACATTATATTTCTTGATTTATTTTGGTTCTTGACACCTTTACAAATGCCCATACTAATTTTGGTAGCATGAAAAAGATTTGATGAAAATCCATCAATTTGGGTTTTTGTCTTGAATATGTCTTGGCATCATCCAGATGTTTTCTTCCTAACAATCATCCAGATTTGAGACCGTTGGATTATAGATCCAACGGCCCCTTTTTTTGGAGGAGAGGGATATTTTTTGAGGAGATGGGAGAGAATTCATGGCCGTTGGATCTCTAATCCAATGGTCATAAATTTGGATGATAGTTAGAAAGTAAACATCCGGATGATGTTTGACGATGGTCTGACCAGTTTTTTAGCCAAAGACCAAGTTATTACATCTTTCGGTCTCAGTTCTCTGTAGGTTTTGTGAAGAAGGTGTATTCTGAACTTAATGTCTCTCATAATCGTTTTAGCAAGGATTTTGAATGTTTAGAGAAAAAACTTTCGTAATTATTCACCCCTCTAATTGCTAAAGACAGTCTAAAAAAAAAACTCCGTGGGTACCTTCCAAACAGCATAATGTCTCAGACTTCGAACATCAAGTAACTCTTGGAATCATAAAGCTTAAATTGCATGTGCCACTTGCCGCTTAGCTCTGCACTGCATGGAACCTGCACGCATAAGTCCAATACATGAATTCTGGTTTTGATCTGCTTCGACGCGCACGATCTTTGGTCGTCTCGGTGAACGTTGGTGTCACGTGACACCAGTGAAGACACGTGGATCCGCCCGTGCGTACGCACGTGATCTGCAGTTTGCACTTGGTGCACACATGACACACCAGGCCGTGCAGTTGTGCTCGTCAGAGCCTCGGAGCTGTGTACTTGGAACATTAATGAGTGGTTCAGTTTTGCCCCCCTCTTCTATGAGCTTTTTTCTGCACTTTTCAAACAAAAGTTGTAACTATGTACGAGTTACGTTTTTTCAATATGTGCTACAAAATGAGACAAAATTCGCACTATCAGGTTTCAAGTGATATAGGAAACAGGGAGGGCGAAGGGGTCTGATCAACTTAATGAAACTTGAGCTCTCAATGGGTCGCAGCCGGACCGGTTTCATGTCATGCCATGTCCAAGAATCAAAACGGGTACCCCAAATCTGATTCATTTATTAATCGTGCTACATATAGTGTCCACGCACTTATGGGCTAAAGTTAATTATTTGAAAACTATTTCACATGTTAATCGTGTTATGTAATTGCAGTATATGAAACTTTTCAAGTTTAGTAATTTTAAAAGGACATAAATTGATTGCTTGATTCAGCACTAATGAAATCGTACTAGTTAAATTTCACTACAATTATCTGTTTTAATTTAAAGCTACTTCTTATTCATATTAACATAATACAATACAAAAACGTTTCTAACGGGCATGGTATAAGCCCGTTTTTGTAACAACCCTGAAAGTTCATAAATTGTGTTTTATAATATTAGCAGCTCTGTTCAGAACATTTTGCCTTGGCTTAATATATAGAAGAAATTTTATCATAACCATCACAATCGCTCGTGACTTGCAAAATATCATCACAAACGTCATGCACGGCCAAATGCTATCACAAACGCCACAAAATCTGAAAAATACCATCACCACCACATTTCCCATTGCAAGGCAGCAAAAGGACCATTTTGCCCCCATTCTTTCTTCCTCTTGTCTTTCTATTTCTATTTTACTAGGGCAGTCCCACGTGTCACTCTAATCCCTTATTTATTTATTTCTTCTTCTGTGCTTCCCTTCCTTCTCTATAGAACCGCTTCTTGCTCCACGTCGGCACCGCTGAGGCCGACGCCACTACCACTTGTGCGTGAGGCGAAGGGGACCGCGGCGAGCACATGTCCACTCTCGAGGACTTGCTAGTGCGGCGGGGGTGGATGAGGGTCGCCGAGGGGACACCGCCTCAACGGTGATGGTAGTGGAGGAAGGCGAGGGCGATACAACCACCGCCTCGCGGTAGTGGAAGCTATGGTGGCATCCGCATGAGGTGCTAGACAAGTCCTCGGCCATCTCCGTCGGCTCCGGCGTCTTCCATGGCTCCGACTCTCCAGATCAAGATGTGGACGTTGGCCAGAGTACTTGGATCTGGTGGCTCGTCGGCTAGCAAGCGCGAATCTGGTTGCACCTCGTCCTCTCCACCAGCTCCAGGCTCTAGCCTTGTCAGAGCAAGGTAAATATCCACCTTGTTCTCATCGGTGAGGTCCAGCCAGTCACCGGAGTACACCGCCCTCAATACTTGAACTGGAACCAGCATCTTTCTAACCTTTGGCTGCTGGATCCGGTTCATTTATCTCTGTTAGAAATAATCTTGATTTTGAGTCCAAGACGTAGTAGAGTCCGTCTCCATATGTAACTCAAGTTGAAGTTGTGTCCAACTTGAAATCCAAATACGTATACGAGTAGGAGATTATTAGCCTTTATATTGAGGAGGCTTATACCCAATTTTCTAAGCGAGAGAAAAGCAAGGAAAAAGGGGGAGTAAGTAAGAGAATAAAGAAATTCAGAAATTTCTTCTGTGTTCTCTCAGTTTATTTGCGATGTGTGCATTTTCTCCGGAATAAAGTTAACAAGTGGTATCAGAGCCTAGCCAAGAATCGAGTCGCTGGAAAAATCACCTCGGCGATTCTGTTTTAGCGCATCTCGCGCGACGCTTCTGAGACGCACGTCGCTCGTCTTCGCACAACTCTCCTGGAAAAAAGATGTGCGCGGTCCGTCCTTCTGTTTTCTCGATCAAGAGAAAGTCAAGCAGCAACACCAAGCTTCCTTCTAGGTCTCGGTCGACACGAGACAAGCAGTAGTGCTCTCGAGGCGAAGCACAATTCCTGTGTCAAGAGAGAAAACCCCAAGCCGAAGATGAAAAAAGCGTTTCTTGCTAAAGCACTCAGCAATGATGAACCAACACTGCTCTTATGATGAGTTGAGTCAGGAACATTGAGAAGATGTGTCGCCATCCAAACTCAATTAAGCAGAGTTGAGATCGGAATGTTGAGGAGATGTGTCACCGTTCTGTGTCAAGCATGAGTTTAGTAAGTTGTAGTTGAGTCCGATTGCCTCAATGTTTTAGAATTTTTGCATCTGGATGGACCTGTACCAGTTGAGTTGAGTTCCTACATATGGATTGCATGTAGAACGCTTCATGTGGAGGCATGCTGGTAGTTCATAATGCATTGGGACTAAAACTATAGTATGTCAAGTCAAGATTAAGGGGGAGATTGTTAGAAATAATCTTGACTTCGAGTCCAAGACATAGTAGAGTTTGTCTCCGTGTGTAACTCAAGTTGAAGTTGTGTCCAACTTGAAGTCCAAATACGTATACGAGTAGGAGATTACTAGCATTTATATTGAGGAGGTTTGTACCCAATTTTCTAAGAAAGAGAAAAGCAAGGAAAAAGGGGAACAGTAAGAGAATAAAAAAAATTCAAAATTTCTTCTATGTTCTCTCAGTTTATTTGCGATGTGTGTTTTCTCCTGGATCAAAGTTATAACAATCTCTCCTCTGGTGTTCCTGTTCATCTTCTCCCTTGCTAGAGGTGAGAAACGAGAGAGAGTGTGCATGAGAAAGAGAGGATAGGAAGAGCAAAAATATCATTTATAATTTTTTGTCTTGCCTAAATGGAGGTTAACGGAGTAAATAAAAAGAAAAGCTAACGACGATTGTATTCTCAACAGTTTATTGTGTTTGCGATAGTATTTGTAAGTTTGATCTTTTTGTAATGATATTTTACAGGTCACAAATGATGTAAGTTTGATCTTTTTGTAATGATATTTTACAGGTCACAAATGATTGCGATGGTATCAAGAAAATTTCCTCTAATATATATAACAGAACATACCAGTTAAGTGATGTATCTATCCGCAAACTTTGAACTAGATAGTTCCCTAAATTAGAAATTAACTACGTCTCTAATCTATTCACTATCACCACGTTACGTCCATGCGACTAGGGGTGGAAAACGGTAACGGATAATTCGTTTTATCCGATATTCGTATCCGAGAAAACACGAATATGGTAAGCAAAAATTCGTATTCGAAAATATTCGTATTCGTATTCAAGAATATTCGTATTCGTATTTGAGAGTATTCGTATTCGCATTCGTATTCGAGAATATTCGTATCCGTATCTGTATTCGAGACTATTCGATTCGTATTTGATCCGTTTCTAGAATCCTTGAAAAATTCGTACAAATTTTGTGATTCAAAATTTGAATTTAGGTGGTTTAAAACCGATAACCGGTCAAAAACCGGTGAAAATCGCTAGGAATCCGTTTTATCCGATATTCGATCCCAGAAAATCCGATTCGAAAATATCCGTATTCGTATTCGAGAATATTCGATTCGTGATTTGAGAATATTCAATTAGATTCGTATTCGCTTTAAAATATGGATTCGTATTCGTATTTGATACTATTCGACCGTATCCGATCCGTTTTCACCCCTACATGCGACAAACCAGGAAAAGCTGTACTGCAGGGGCTTGCATGAAAAAACCGGAAGCAAGAATGTATACGTAATTTATAGGAAATAGGAGGGCCAGTCTGCAAAAGCGTTGACTAGCACCCGGCCTTCCGACAGAAGCCACGCACGGGGAATGCAACGGCCGCATGCACGCCATGCGCCGAGCGGCGAGGAGGGGCTGGAGCGTACGGATCGGCTGAGAAACTCTGAATTCCTTCGGCTACAAGGATGTCATGATTCCTGGTGGGCCTGCAACCAGCCACGAGGAAATAATATCTTTGTGACGGTTTTATAATGTTGTCGGAGAAAACATCTAATTTCGTGTCAACTTTGTAAATAATTGTTAGAAAATATTTAAGTTTGTGTCGGTGTTTGGATGAACCATCAAGATACCTTCAACTCCAAGCTAAGACAAAATCCCTAACTCTACAATGCCGCTGCCTCCCTAACTCCTCTACCACTAAATCCACAATCCCAAATTCGTTGTCGCCTCTCCTCCTCCCCTAGCGCCGTACCTTCTCCTCCCTAACACCTCAACCACCTCCTCCGGTTGCTTCCACACACAGATCTGTGGCTACCTACTCCTCCGATCACCTCCACGAGCAAATCCGACGCCTCCTCCTCCTTCGGCTGCCTCCCCATGCAGATCCGACACCACCTCTCCTCCGACTGCCTCCCCATGCAAATCCGACACCACCTCCTCCTTCGGCTGCATCCCTGCGCAAATCCGGTGCCTTCTACCCCTTTGGCCGCCTCCCGTGCAGATCCGACGCCACCTCCTCCTCCGGTTGCCTCCCCGTGCAAATTCGGCGCCACCTCCCCTCTCGTTACCTTAGAATGGACATCCGACATTGCCTTCCGCTCTGGCCTCCTCCCTGAGAACAGTGGCGGAGTTGGGCCTCAGGCCGCCGGGGCAATGGTTCAAGGCCCAGATGAAAATTACCCACTTAAAATACTGTAGCTAAATAGAAAAACATGTGCAAATAGTACTACTAGCCTAACACTAGAACACATAGAGTTTCATCAGCTTGGAGTACTTACGGTCAGCCATGAAGGCCATAGAGCTGAAGTCCACGTGCCTGCGTGATGCAGGCATGAGGGTTGGGTCGGTGAAGGTCGGGGAGGCCTTGCAGATCGGAAGTTCGCCGGCGATGTCCTGCAGTGGCGGCGGGCTTCCCGTTGCTGGCAGCGCGCAGTAGATCGAATCACTTAGGGTTTGTACGGGTTTTAGACTCTCACGGGAACGGGAAAAGCATTACCCTGGGAGAGGCCGGAAACCTCCTTTTATCTTGCGCTGTGTAACGGGGGACCGTAACCAAAATTGGTTAGGCACCCCCGATCAGGGCGCGTGTGAGTAACGGGTGAACGTGGGCATCACCCCACGTCTCCCTCTTTCAACCGTTTGGCCTAGATCAAAATCCAACATTCTCCCCCTTGATCGTAAGGCTAAACATCATAAGCCCTCTATCAATAAAAGTTCACACCAAAGTAATGCGTCACAACAGTCAATTAAGTACCACTGGACATCAGTACGTATAGTGCTCCATTCTATATCGATCGGATAACATAATACTTCATGAGAGTTGGTTACTTTGTATGGTCCTCTTATTCCAGGATCATAGGCTCTCCAATAAACCCATGCCGGCAACATGATCGCGAAAAATATTGGGTGGTAAGCCTTTTGTGAGCGGATCCGCAAGCATAAATTTAGTTCCAATATGCTCAACCTTAATTGTTTGATCCTGGACTCTATCTTTCACAACATGATACTTTATGTCAATGTGCTTGGCACCGACTCGACTTGTTACTCGAATAGAAAAGCTGCGGGTTGATTATCGCAGATGAGAATGAGTGGTCTAGAAATCTGTCTACCACTCTCAATCCCGGATAAAGTTCTTAAGCCATCTGACTGCCGGTAGCCTCATAACATGCCACAAATTTAGCCTGCATTGTCGACGATGCAGTAAGTGTTTACTTCACACTTTTCCATGAAATTACTGCTCCTGCGAGGGTAAAAATATAACCTGATGTTGACTTCTTATTGTCTTTACACCCCGCAAAATCAGCATCAGAAAAACCGACAACATCAAGGTTATCGCTTTTTCTATATGTGAGCATGTGATCTTTAGTGCCTTGCATATAGCGCAGGACTTTCTTAACGGCTTTCCAGTGGTCCGGTCTGGATTTGGTGATATCGCTAAGCATCCCGATAACAAAAGCTAAATCAGGGCGTGTACATACTTGAGCATACATAATACTTCCCACAGCAGAAGCATGAGGTACAACCTTCATCTGATCAGATTCATAGTCATTCTTTGGGCATTGAAACTTCCCAAATTTATCGCCCTTAACAATAGGACTAGGCGAGGCAGAGTATTTATGCATATTATATCTCTTTAGTACTCTGTCAATGTATGCCTTTTGTGATAAACCCAATGTTCCTTTGGACCTATCTCGGTGAATTTCAATACCAAGAACATAAGATGCTTCACCGAGATCCTTCATGTCAAAATTGGACGAGAGAAATTGTTTAGTTTCCCGCAGCATGTCCACACTGCTGCTGGCTAATAATATATCGTCCACATAAAGGATTAAGAAGGTGTAATTACTCCCCCTAAACTTAACATATGTACAATTATCAACATCATTCTCCTTAAATCCAAAATTCCTTATGACTTCATCGAACTTAAGGTACCATTGTCTAGAAGCTTGCTTCAGGCCATATATGGATTTCTTTAGCTTACATCCCAAATGTTTCTCGTCTTCCACAACAAAACCTTCCTGTTGTGTCATGTAAACGTCCTCATACAAGTCTCCATTTAGGAATGCAGTCTTAACGTCCATTTGGTGCAACTCTAAATCAAAATGTGCTGTGAGCGCCATTATGATTCTAAATGAATCTTTAGTCGAGACAGGGGAAAATGTTTCATTATAGTCAATGCCTTCTCTTTGTGTAAATCCTTTCGCTACAAGTCTCGCCTTAAACCTTTCGATATTCCCTTTGGAGTCATGTTTGGTTTTGTAGACCTATTTGCAGCCTACTGTTTTGGCTCGTGTCGGAATTTCTACTAAGTCTCATACACCATTATCGCCCATAGACTTAATTTCATCTTCCATGACATCTAGCCACTTTGATGAATCCTTACTCTTCATAGCTTCCTTATAAGAGCTAGGATCATCCACCTTCCCAAGATCATCTTCATTCAAGTAAACCTCATAATCACTTGGGATAGCAGATCTCCTCACTCATTCTGATCTCCTGACAGGTACATTAGTAGGCTCATCAGGCTGTTCATTAACTGTCACAGAGGGCTGTGAAGGCTCATCATTAGATACCGCACTTGTACTTTCAGAGCCCTCAACAGAAGGAGTAGCCACAGAATTAACTGGAGACGCAACAGGAGTTGCAACTACAGGATCAACTGTGGGCACAACCACTTGGGGCATAGGAAAATCAGTCTGTTGGATTAGCGATGAAGCAACATAAATCCGCTTCTCCTCAAGATCAATTTTCCTAGGCTCCAAGTCGCCACTGATGCCATCATTTTCCAAGAACACAGCGTGCCTTGTTTCTACAAATTTTGTGGTACGATCTGGATAATAGAATCGGTACCCTTTAGATCTGTCAGGGTAGCCAATAAAATGGCAACTCACAGTCTTGGGATCTAATTTCCCAATTTGTGGGTTAAACACTTTAGCTTCAGCTGCACAACCTCACACATGGAGGTAGTTCAAACTTGGTTTTCTCCCAGTCCACAATTCATAGGGTGTTCTAGGCACTGATTTACTGGGAACCCGATTGAGTATGTGTGCAGCGGTCTTTAATGCTTCCATCCATAACTTTACAGGCAAAGTGGAATAGCTCAACATACTTCGAACCATGTCCATAAGAGTGCGGTTTCTTCTTTCTGCTACTCCATTTTGCTGAGGATCACCGGGCATTGAGTATTGGGCGACTATACCATTTTCTTGTAAGAACCTGGCAAAAGGACCAGGAATTTGTCCATAAGTTGCGTGTCGCCCATAATACTCTCCCCCACGATCCGAGCGCACTACTTTAATCTTTAGACTGTGCTGATTTTCAACTTCAGCCTTAAATATTTTAAATTTATCAAGTGCTTCCGATCTCTGTTTAATAGGATAGATATAGCCATAACGTGAGTAATCATCGTGAACGTAATAAATGAATCATAACCATCTATTGATGTCACAGGGAAAGGACCACATATGTCAGTATGAATTAATTCTAAAATCCCTGTGCTTCGAGTAGCACCTTTCTCTATTTTCTTTACATACTTGCCTTTGATGCAATCAAGGCAATGATCATCCGAATCACTAAAGTCTAAAGGGTGGAGAATTTCTTCTTTAATGAGACGTTCAATTCTCCCCCTCGAAATGTGGCCCAAACGACAATGCCACAATTTCGACGAAGTCTCATCAATTTGCTTGCGCTTTTTATTCACATCACATATATTCATGGATATAAGAGAATCTTGCAGGGATAACATGTAAAGCTTGTCGTGTCGGATGGCACGACCAACATCATCATTATTAAATAAACCAAACACTTTCCATGTCCAAAATCTAATAATGAAACATAAATTAAGTTTCTTCTCATCGAGGGAACACAAAGAACATCATTAAGTTTCATTACAAAACCATTATTCAAAACTAAAGAAATCGATCCAATAGCTTCAATTTTGGCTTCCATCCCATTAGCCACTCTTAGGCTTCTTTCCCCTCGAGACTTCTCAACATATGGAATCCACAAGGAATTGAACGTGCACTGATGGCACCGTAATCAATCCACCAATAGTTTATAGGAAAATCAGCATAAAATACTTCATTAACAAAAGTAATTTCATAAGTACCTTTCTCTGCCAGCCATTTTAGCCATCCAAGACAGTCATCTTGGAAGTGGTTCTTTGAGTGACAAAAGTAGCACTCATCACTTTTCTTCTGTCCATTTGAGCTTCCAGGACCTGAAGCGTTTTTAGGCGCCTTAAGATGTTGTGGCTTTGTGGCTTCTTATAAGGGGAGTAGGCTTGCTCCTTCTTTTCCTTTCCTTTATAGCCACCTCTATTTCTAGAGGGACCAGCTATATTTGAGGAGTTGATGTGATTCACAAAATTATCAGCTCCCTCAGCTTTGATCCTCTCTTCTTCCTGAGAAACATTAGCGATCAACTCGCTCATGGTCCACTTGTCTTTAATGATGTTATAGTTCACCTTAAAAGCTTCATGTTGCTTAGGAAGAGACATCATAATGTAATGGACAACAAAACCATCAGAAATTTCCATGTCCATTGTCTTAAGTCTAGCAGCAATGTTAATTATGGTCATAATGTGCTCACGGACATTTCCAGTACCATTGTACTTAGTGTTCATGAGTCTGTGCATCAGCGTGGTAGCATAAACCTTAGATGACCCCTTAAAGTGATCCTCTATGGAGGACAAGTACTCCTTCACTTTTTTCTTTTTAGGGATTGCTCCCCTAATGGCTTCATTGATGGAGTTCTTCATAACAGCAAGTGAAATGCGTTTAGACCGATCCTACTTTTCAGCATTAGTTTTGTACTCCTTCATTTTGTCATCAAATTTGTCTTCCCCTTCATTAGGAGCGACTGGTTCATCGAACCTGAATGCGTAGTCCAGATCCATGAGCTGGAAAGTCGTCGTAAGTGCAAACTTCCATTTTTGGAAGTTGCTGTCGTTAAGTGGCTCAATTGCATTAACTTGAGCGGAAACAGTAGCAGCTGAAAAATTTAAAATTTTCATTAGGAAAATGTATAATTAATTTGCATAAAAGTTAACCTTATGGTATGATTAACAATATGCTCATAAGAATTTTTTGCATCACCGTTGGGCAGAAACGAAAAATTTAACATAATTCATACACATGCAATTACAATTAACGTTGGTCAAAGAGTAATAGCATGGAAAAAATAAACAGAACAAACATAATTGATAACATGCAATTACAATTAACGTTGGTCCAAAAGTAATAGCATGAAAAAATAAACATAATTCTTCAATTGAATTTCTCGTTGGTTTCATTCAATTAGAGACAAAACATCAGGCAGCGGAAATAATAACATAATATTTTCATCAGCTTAAAGACATTATCCAGTAATATTTTCATGAGAGACATCAAATAATCATCAACTATACATGAGATATACTGTAAATATATGAAAATATATGCTAAAAAAATATATCATGTGCTGCTGGGCCGAAACCCAGCAACCAATAGTCCAAACTGCCACCAGCCCATCAGCCCTTCCCCAAATGCATCACAACCGTTCAGTTGATCGGACGGTTCAGATCATGCGCCGCCCAAACAAAAGGAAAAACCTTCAAACCCTAGGGGCATTTTGGCTCCTCTCCTCCCACAAAAATCGGACAGGTGACGGTGGCGGTGGCTCGATCGCAGGGGCAACAGCGCAGCGGCGGCCGGCGAGGCGGTGGCGGCCCGAGCGCAGGGTGACGGCGCAGCTCTTCGGTGTGGCGGTGGCGGCCAAGCGCAGGAGCGACGGCGCAGCGGTTCTTGGCGGGCGGTGGCGGCCCGAGCGAGGGCAACAGCGGCGGCCAGCGCGGGCGCAAGGCGCATGAGCGGCTCGGCGGCGTACCGCGGGCGGCGGCACAAGCAGAGAAAGCACCGGCGACGGCCTAGCGCGGAGCTAAAACGTGTCGGCGGTAGCCCCGAAAATGTAAGCTTCCTACCCCGATTCGTGAAAAAAAATTCGATTGATTTGGGGATTTGGGGAAAACTACATTAGGGTTCATCATGATTTGGGGTTTGCTTGTAATTTTTTTTGATTCCCCTCCTTCTAACATGCTACCCGAACACATCAGTGGGCTAAGGTTCTAGGGAGACTAGTAGAGCTCTGATACCAAATGTGATTCCTTAAATATTATGCACATCACACATACTACTAGCCTAACACTAGAACACATAGAGTTTCATCAGCTTGGAGTACTTACGGTCAGCCATGAAGGCCATAGAGCTGAAGTCCACGTGCCTGCGTGATGCAGGCGTGAGGGGTGGGTCGGTGAAGGTCGGGGAGGCCTTGCAGATCGGAAGTTTGCCGGCGATGTCCTGCAGTGGTGGCGGGCTTCCCGTTGCTGGCAGCGCGCAGTAGATCGGATCACTTAGGGTTTGTACGGGTTTTAGACTCTCACGGGAACGGGAAAAGCATTACCCTAGGAGAGGCCGAAAACCTCCTTTTATCTTGCGCTATGCAACGGGGGACCGTAACCACAATTGGTTAGAGACCCCCGATCAGGGCGCGTGTGAGTAACAGGTGAACGTGGGCATCACCCCACGTCTCCCTCTTTCAACCGTTTGGCCTAGATCAAAATTCAACATAGCCTAGTCGCTGGCTGGTTGCGCCATGCCCCCTCCCCTCTGGTCGCCTCCCTCCAGAGATCCACCAGGAGCCCGTACTTGGTGCCACCTCGTGGGTAGTGACTCTCCACCACTGAGTCCCACCGCCACTGCCACTGAGCAGCCCTTCTCCCTCGGATCTCGGTTGCATCGGGTCCAGTGGCGGAGCTAGGCCTCGGGCTGCCCGGGCAATGGCTCGAGGCCCAGATCAAAATCACCCACTTAAAATACTCTAACTAAATAGAAGAACATGTGCAAATAGACTCAGCCCAGCTGCTGGCTGGCTATGCCCCTGGTCGATTCCCCTTCCTACCCCACATCTCGGCCACCATTGAGGCCCTCTCCATCTCACTGCCATTGCAGCATAAAATGGGTCATTAATGAAGTTTTTTCCTTAGTGAAATTTTAACTGCTGCTTCTTCTACTCTGATCTGTTTGATTTGTGCAGTTAGTGTTAAATATGAATGATACTTGTGGTTTGAGTTTGAGATGGTTAGGACTTGAAATGGCTAATCAAAATTTAGTACAGTGTAGGTAAGGTGAAATTTCAGTAGTGTAGGCTGTGAATAAATAATTACGCTTTCTATAATTACAGAAGGCTAACCCATGGAACATATAAACACTGATGTAAAATACTGTCCTGTTATGCAATTTTGGCTAATATTAGGCATGTCTTGTTTCCTTAGGATTATTCAGTGTGCGTCTCGTTGCCTATGTCAAGACTAGAATTCTATCTGATATTCACCACTAAATATATGATTCTTCTCTCCCCTATTTACCACGTTGCATGCTATTCATTTATATCTATTAAGGATTGTGGATCGTCCATGGTGGTTAGCCAATGGATATGTTTCAACAGACCTTAACAACTTTGGGACAATGTATATGTATTGCTGCCTTCTCCCCACCAAAGGTATGGACTGTACAATGGATATGTATTGTTGTTTTGTTTTGAGTGTCACTCCATATGTGAAAGAAAAGGAATACTAAGATGTAGTACTAAGATCAGTTTAATACTTTCCGAAAGAGCAAAAAGTGAATGTAACTGCCTCTATTAGTTCAGTAGTTTTGTTCTAGATTCAGGCCTCCAGTTGAAAGGTTTTTTAAGTTCAGAACAAGGCATAGTTGGTGATGCAAATTTGGTACTTCTCTCGTTACTAGCCAAGTAGCCATGTTCTCATTTTTAGACTATTTGAACATGGCTGTCGTTTGTTGCAGTTAACTTCAAAATAGAACTGAAATTTGTTCTTTTTCTTTAGGGAAACATAGCTCCCCTGCAGTTCAAGTCCCTAAGGCAACGATGAAACAAAGCACGAGTGTGTTGACTTAGCTAAGCACACGCCTGTTCTCATATGCTCAGTCTTTCTCTAGTGATTTAGAGTGATAATTAGGAATCAAGGAAGATGCTCTTTTTGCAATCATCTGAACAAAAACTACTTGCATCAGTCCATTGCAATATGCTCTTTTGTGTTAAGCTAGTTTCTTCTAGTTTGTAAAAATTGCCTTTTGTGACATGTTGCAGTCTTACAGATTCATAGGAGACGTACTGGTGTCTTCTACAGTCGTCGTGTATGTGTGGAACTTGCATTCTTCAATGACTTAGCATTTATCTCAGATCATATGAAATTTTGCTCATACAGTTTTGTACACAAAAATTAGCTACAAAAGATGCAGACTCAATTCAATTGTATGTAATGTGAGATGCATAGAAGCAGCTGGTCTGAAGAATTTATTATATCCCATGTTTGTATGGACAATTATTATTGTATTTCGTTTTTTTTAAAGGATACAATTTCTGACGGGACAATTCCTGATTGGTTAGTCCCGTCTGGAATTGTATCCATGATGGGTTTTCTAACGGCTACCAGACAGGGATTAGGTTATCCAAAACCTGACGTGGGAGACATTTTTCTATCGGTGGCCGTTAGGAACAGCCGTCGGGATTTATTTTTCTGTTGGTTACCGTTAGCAAAATGGAATCTTCGCATCCTCGATATCCCCACGGGCATTTCCTGATGGTTCACCAACAGGAAAATAATTCTTGACGGTAAATCGTTTTTTTCCTGATGGTTTTGAACCCTCGCGAAAAATGAGTGATTTCTTTCTGATTCAATCACCACACCAAAACATTTATGAAATGAACGGACGTGTATAGGCAAGTCACATCAGAGGATATGCGTTCGAAATGAACACATCCCTTCAATTGAAAAGATGTTCATCTTTCATTTGGCAAAGTCTTTAATTTACAACTTTAACCAGTAATTAGCAAAAACTACATAATTACTTTTACTAAATGTATTTTTCATGATAAATATTCCAACAAATATGTACTAAAGATTTAAGACTAAACTTGTGTAGTACCATCGCAATCGTTCGCTAGCTATAAAATACAATGGCGAAGAGACCGAGTTTACAAATGCCATGGTAAACATAAACGAAGCGATTTGACTAATGTTGACCTACAACGTTGAACAGAGGCAGACAACAAAAATGGCCAATTTGTCGCACCACGTGAACGAAAACCAAATTAATTTGGGGGTATAAGTCCATATACAGCTAGAACACCATATGATGCGAACAAACATCATATCGCTCACTAGATTGGAGGATCACTTGGCAGTGTCGCGGTTCGTCTTTCGGATTGGGGGAAGGTGACGATGTTATGACTTCTCCGTTGGATCTCGGGAGGAGTATGAGGCAAGGGAAGAGGAGTGGCTTGCACGCGAAATAGAGGAGCTTGGCTCGCCAAGCTCGATGCTCACCTATGTGACGCGAGCAACCAAGCAGAGGAGCATCTGCTCCATCTCCTTGCAGCTGACGCCTGATGGGTGTGGTCTGCCTTCAAAGGGAAGAGAAGAAACGAAGAACATAGGGTCAGAAGTGGCGATTCTGAAATTTTTCTTCCTAAAAATGACTACTTTTGGACAAAAAAAGTGACAGCAATAGCATTTTCAGGATTTTTTTTGTCTTTACAGTGGTATTTTGCAGTGTTTGTCGTTCACGGTGGTATTTTATAACTCGTGAACGATTACGATGACAGCGAACAAATTAACTAAAAGATTAAAATTCAAGAGTTTTATCAACAGACACAAAAATTATATTAAAAAATATATATTTTTTAGATAGAAGGAAGTTACTCTTATTACTTCCACGGACAAACGTGTGTGGTATACTCCTATCTCATATTTTACAGCTGGTTTGTACGAAGTTTACACTTAATTTGGGTTTCACCTTATATTTGCCCTGATTGAGATTGAAAGTAATCAACGATTAACAAAACTAATTGAAGATCTTTGTTTCTGACTGAAGCACATGGGCGTAGAATTGGATTCCCTACATAGCGTGCTATTTCTGACAGATGGTAGGTACGTGTGGACTTCAAGCAACAATACCCTGTGTAATCGTTCACGTATCCGAATGTGGTTGCATCTCTCTGACTTCTCTTACATAAGCAGAGCATGCTCTGCCATTGGGACCACTTTATTCTAGACTTTTTGACCCCGCTTCAAATGCTTTTAGGTTTTTGTTTGTTAAGCCAAAATCCATTCGGAAAGAGTCAATTTCTAATTTTGGTTTATTTTGGTTTTTTGATTTTTTTTTTTTCGTCTTTTTTCTCTTATTCCTTTGCATTATTCGTGACAATATAAAAGTTTTTTTCTATTTTTCATTTTTTTCAGAAAAATCTAATAGCCGTTGTAGCACAATTTTAGCCATAAATCAAAAGCCATAGCTAAAAGATTAAGCCATAACCCAGTTGGAGCGGGAGCTAAAGATATCATAATCTGTGTCATGCTAGATCAAAATGACAAAATGGAGCCTACAAGCTAGATAAAGCATGGAAAGTGATGAAACCTCTAAACTAAATTAATTTAAGCTCAAGACATGTTTAAACCTTGCATTTGACAAAGAATGATTCATGATCTATCTTAGTAGAGCAAGACCTAGATTAGAAACCATCTACAACTGCCCTCTAAGCATCAGTGAGACCGGTACTATTACTTGCCTTGATCCTGATAGCAAACCCCTAGGGTTACCAAAATTGGTATAGACCTAAGCAAGAATGTCATGAATCAAGTCAAATCAACAAATATGAGGTTCTTGGACATGGATCCTTCCAAATTGGAAGAATTACTTTCTACTTCACAAGAACACACCAAGCCCTAAAAACCAAATTACTTCTTGCTCGTGAGGATCTATATCATTAGACATGTAGATCATCTCTCACATGTCCCAGTAATGTAATCTAGTCATAAGTTTGGGCGATAAAGGCTACGATCATAAAAATCACAAATCTTGGTCAAGGTAAGGCTAAAATTGGGTAAGATCTTGATTCGTGCTATGAAGTGATCTAGCTGGGTAACAATTGATCTCAAAGACCTACTAATGCCACTTACGCATCATGGATCATAGTAAGAACAAGAGGAGTACGAAAAGAGCTAAATCAACACAAGCTAAGGTAAAAACTCATGCAAAGAGACATAAGAACATAAGGATTGCAATAACTTGATCTATTGCATGCAAAGAAATGATTCTTATAGCTTACTGGTTACAAAGGACACTCCACAAGTCTCACTCTTGCTTACATCATGAAACAGAGGAAGCACTAGCCTAAGCCTAGAAATGAAGCCTAATTCCTAGCTTGCCCTTGCTAGACTTCTCTAAATAACTAAATTGACCCCCTTAGTGGGTCTAAACCTACTACGGATCGGGAAAAACCATCATCCCCACTATACCGGGTTTTACACTCATGCACGTCAAGTACTTACAAGGATCAACCCACTAACATTCTAGGGATTGATCCATACCACACACACAAAACTAACCTAACCCTAATCCACTTTTGTTGCATCTCTTAGCGTCGTGGTTTTGGAGTAGGCCTCAAGTTCGGTATTTGGCATTTTCCTGCAATGCCCTGGATGAAGCTTCCTAGAGCCTTCCCTTGACTCCGTATTTTTCTTGTTGTGCAAGCCATCATGCACACCACGTGTAGGCCCATCAATGGCTTCCCTCCCATCGTAAGTCTCTCCCATTTCTAGCTCCCATCGGACCACACCTCACTTGAACCGACGAAGCCAACTTGATCCAACTCGTTTCTCAAACTTCCCTTCAATCACATCCCTTGGCTTTGCCATGCGCCATACTTGAGCTCAACTATACCACATGGCCTCCTTGATTGTTCTGGACCTCGATCCATCCTGACCTAGTCCTGGTCGTCCGTCGTTGACCATAGTTGCGTCCAAGTTTTCCTGCACATCTAAAGACCAAGAAATTATTTTCAGGCTAACGTTATCATAAACTTGACCCATGTTAGTATAAACATGCATCATGTAACACAATGCACGCAGATAGGAGTTCTGAGATCACCCCACGATCAAATCTTCCATAATTCCTAATTTTCAGAACCTAACTACCACAGCCGGTATGACCGCACAATCCATGCCAGTCAAACTGCTCTGGTAGTACCGCCAACCATTGGTTGCTACTACCAGGCGCCTTACTCATTTTTCAATAACAGGGGAGTAGTATGACCACTTGCAATAGCTGATACTACCGCCCCAGTAACAAGCTCCGATCATACAAATCTCTGGTAGTACCGCAATGTAACATTGGTACTATCAGACCCCAAAAATTACCCTATCTGGAAATAGCTACTACTATCTAACTCCCGATCGAATTGCATTTGTGGTAGTACCGTGGTCACCATGTCGGTACTATTGCCCAAGTACTACCGTCAACATATGACCGGTACTGCCGCTCTAGACCTGGCAACCACCTAATTTTTAAGAAATTGTAACCATTTGCAAAACCTTAGATGCAACTCAACCTAACTACTAATTGTTCATCACAAATTGATCTAGACCTACATGTGCTTTAGCTCACTGATGAGCTAGTAGATCAACATCCTCATCTTCTTCATTGTACCCTTCAAGAAAGATGCTCTCTAAATCTCCTTGACCCTGTGTACCTGCAATGTCTAGTCTAGTCCCTAGACTAGCTTCATCAAAACTAGCCTTGCAGGTCTCTAGAATTTTATTAGTCTCAAGATTAAACACACGATAGCCTCAAGATCTGATGCTCTAGACCATGCTCAATGCAAAAGGAAGAGAAGATGGGTTCTTAAATTCAATCTCATTATCACTCCTAAGGACCCTTAGGGCTCCTAGAAGACCAACTAATAATCTAAGGGCTAACTTTCTAAAATAACCTAATGCCTTATCCTTAGATGCCAGGAAGTAAACTCACGAGTATCTAGAGTAATCATCAATAATACCTAGTACATACCACTTCTCTTCTACGGACTGAACTCTAGAAGGACCTACACTATCCATGTGCAAGAATTGTCCTAGGCCATCTATCATGACCATGGTAAGAGGTGGATGTAAAACAGAAACCATCTTACCATGATCTAGGAAGAGCAAACTAAATCCTCCTCACCCTTGAGATTAGGTAATCCCCTAATCAGATCCATGTTATTGACCCATGCCAAGTGATCAAAACCAATATGTCCAAGCCTATAGTGTCAGACACCGAAGCAACAAGACACCGAACCCCAGAAAAGGAAGACTCAGCAAAATCAGCACTAAAAACTCTCCCAAGATGAGAAATCCCAAAGACTAGAATAAGGAGGTTCCTACCTTTGCTATTTGTCTCCACATCCAAAGATTTGTCAAAGTGATCGAATAATCCGCAAGGACAACATAGGAACTTTGATCTATTCCTAGATTGTATAACCTTAAACCTAAATGTATGTACCCATCCTCTCCTTCCAATATAGGAAGTCGACCCCATCAAAGACGGATAGCTTGGTGAAATACCTATTTGATACCATGGCTCTTAAGATCAGTTAAAATCTATGAAGAAGAGGTTAACCAGGCTTTGATACCACTTGTAGGACCGATGCTAATAATCAAAGGGGGTTAAATGATTGTTCAAACTTTTTTCTCCAATGGTATTAAAAATCTCCACTCAAGTGACTATGAGAATCACCAAGCTCAGATTACACCAACTATGCTTTACAAGACAAGGTTATATACCTAAGCCATGAAACCAACACCCTTCCACCCAAGGCTTATCAGACTGCCATGAATAGGCCAGCCTGACCACCACGGCCGTCTGACTGTAGGTCTAGGACCGATATGATTGATCCCCTGTTCCTAGACCTAAAAGCCTCTTGGGACAAAACTCAAACCTCAAAAGCTTATTCAAATCTCATCCAAACACTTTTAAATTTTGTATAAGACTTGTTCAAGGCATTAAAAACCTAAACCAATCAAGAATCATAAGGTTCCTGGGCTCGAGTTCAATAAATTAAAGAGAATCAAATCTAGGTTACAAGAACATCAAAACTCTAAAACTCAAATTACTTCTTGCTCATGAGAATCTAAGGAATGAGATTTTTAGATCTATTCTCATATGTCAAAGCAAGGTAATTTAATTAAGAGATTGGGCTAGAACTCCTATAACACGAAATCACAAATCTAGCTCAAGACCAAGCAAAACAGTTGGACTAATGCCAGCAATCAGAGGGGGTGAATGATTGAGGAAGCATTTTCTTTTCCTCAAGTATTCAAAATCTTCACTCAAATGACTATAAAAGTCACCAAGTTCAAATTACACCTCCTAAACAAAACTTACAAAGATCTAGAACCAAAAGATGCAACAACCTGGTATAAGATGTCAGGCCAATACTACTGCCCGTATAGGACCAAAGGGAGGCTCGTATGACCACTCCTGCGGTACTATCGTCAAAGTGAGGCCGGCATGACCTCTCGTACAGTACTACCACCAAAAAGAGGCCGGTATGACTGCTATCCTAGTTCAATGCACAAACCACTCGGGACAAAACCTAAATTAGTGGATCTTGACCAAACCTTGCCCAAATGCTACCAAAAATGTTATGGACCTTTGTATGGATGTCAGGAACCAAGTCAAATTAAGAAACACGATGTTCTTGGACTTGATTCTATCCAATTGAAGAAATATTGGTCTAGGTCACAAGAACACACCAAATACCAAAACTCATATTACTTCTTGCTCATGGGGATCTAAGTCATCAAACTTCTAGATCACATCTCATATGTCCTAGCAAGGTAATCTAAGCACAAGTTTGAGCTAGAAAAGTCACAATCACATAATCACAAATCTTGGTCAAGAAAGGCAAGAATAGGACAAAATATTGATTCTTGCTATAGTAGAGATCTAGATGGGCAAAGATTGATCCTAAGAATCGACTAGTGCCTCTTACACATCATGGATCATAGCAAGATTAAGAGGAGCATGAAATGAACCAAATCACCACAAGCAATTTCAAGAACACGAGCAAATAGAGGTAAGAGCACAAATATTGCAAGAACATTATCTATTGTATGAAGAGGAATGATTCAATTTAGCTTGCTGGTTACAAAGGACACTCCACAAGCCCCACTCTTACTCAAATCATTAAGGAGAGAGGAACTAGCCCAAGTCTAGAAAATCATCCTATTTCCTTGCTAACCCTAGCTCTCATCCCCTTCGTCATATGGCCAAACTAGCCCTCTTAGTGGGTCTATTCCTGCTAAGGATTTCGGGAAACCCGTCAACCCACAATACCGAGTTTTTCACTCACACACACACTTTTTAAAGCACTTACAAGGATCAACCCACTCATACCCTAGTGTAACCCTAAACCACTTCTCTTGCGTCTCCCCGCACTGCAATTTCGGTGTAGGCCTCAAGTCGGTTTTGGCCATTTTCCAAAAATGCCCTCGATGAAGCTTCCGAGCACCTTCGATTGACTCTACCTTCTTGACATGCAAGACACCATGCACGCCACGTGCAGTTTGATCAATGGCTTCCTTTCCATTGGAAGTCTCCCATTTTTGGCTCCCACCACACCATGCTTCACTTGAACTGATGAAGCTCAACTATCCCACATGACCTGTTTAATCGCTCTGAACCTCGATCCACCCTGACATAGTCTCGACCGGCCGTTGTTGACCATAGTTGCCTTCAAGATTCTCTGCACATCCAAAGACCAAGAAATCATTTCAAGACACAAGTTCTTTACAACTTGACCCACATTAGCATAAACATGCAATATGCAACATAATGCAACCATTACCAGAGTGCCAAGATCATCCCATGATCAAATCTCCCATAATTTTCAATTTTTAGAACCAAATCACCTCAACCGGTATGACCGTACCTGTAATGGAGGTTGTACCACACCAGTCGTACTGTCAACCGCTAACCTATCTGACTGCCATTAAACTAGCTTAACCCTTTCCCGATAATAGGGGAGCAAAATGACCGCTTGCTCAAGGTAGGTACTTTCGCCTTGGTACTACCACCGTGCAAAGGTAGTCATATCATTCTCCTCTAGTACTATGGTTTTGCACCAGTACTATCAAAACTGGCCATAGCCCAAAACTGACCCTCCCTGAAAAATAGCTACTGCCATCTAGATACTGGTGGTACCACATCTAGATACTGGTGCTCACACTCGGTACTACCGCTATCATTAGGTTGGTACTACCACCGTTGCCAGGCCGGTACTACTGCCTAAATCCTGACAACAACCTGAATTTTTAGGGAATTACAAACCATTTGCAAAACCTTAGATTGAACTCAACCCAAATGCCAATTGTTCATCACAAATTGACCTATATCACAGACAATTCGTATTAAAAACCGTATGTGATATGTTTCCCGCCTTGCAATCCCCCAAAATTTCATAATTTTCCGCTTGAGTCCGAGTAGGATTTAGTTGAGACACTTTCAGTAAAACAGGCATAACTTTTGCATACGGTGTCCGTTTTCAACGTTCTTATACTCGTTGGAAAGCTAACGACGAGTCTAACCCAAAAAAATGACCCGCTTGCGCCAGTTGCCCTCTAAGCTAACAAATTAAAGTGTTTATTATTACGAACTATAATGATAAGGGAATTGCTCGGACACGTACGTCCAATGGTGGCAAGTAAAATCGGATACCTAACTCACACGTCATAAACCACTACCACACAAAGCTCCTTTCATACCACACCCCTCATTCTTATCATATCCGTGTCTCCAACCTCATTCTCATCACTCTTCAACTACTAATCTGAACACACTACCACTTCCTATTCTCACCTGGACTCTTCTACCCCTCTCCCCTCCCCTCCCCCTCCATGCACATGTCAACCAAGGGCTACTGCTCCTACTCATGCAAAATAGTCATTGTGCTTGCAAGGTCCACCATGGCTAGATGAGCTCTATCAAGGCCCTAGGCCTATCTTTACCACCCTCTATAGCCAGATCCATGTATGCCTGGGGTATTCTCTGATGTTGGCCTCCTCCATAGGCCTTTGCTGGATTTGTTGTGGGCGTTTGCTTAATTTGTTACATGAGTTTAACCAAAATGTTGTAACCTCATAGCCTATATGTTTGATTTTTGTTTACAATGCTAATGCATAGCTTCGTCGCTAGTAGCAGCCTCCATAAGCACTCCTGAATATACCGACAAGCCACAACTGTCGTAAGTGCCGCCTCCCTCAACTCAAGTAGCATGGTGGCGGAGCTTGACCTGCTCACATCTGAAGTGCTAGCACAAGCATATTTCATTTTTTTGTTGTAGGTATTCTCTCAATTTGTTGCATTAGGTGATTTGAGATGTTACAAGTATTTATTTGATTGTTGCAGCATCAATTAATTGCTAAAATGTTTACTTTCATTGTCGAGATGTTGCAACTTCTCATAAAATGTTGTCCCTCACCTTGAAGTATGAAGTTTACGAGTTCATTTGAATTATGTTGCAATTGTTATTTTCAATTGTTGCATACACATGTCCAAATTATTGCGATGGCTATGAACCAAAGATTTGTTTTATTTTTGGAATTTTGTGCAGTTTTTCAAGAGCAACTTCATAAGACCAAGATCTATAGTTTTCTAGTAGCTTTCATTGAGAGAATGTTTTTTCAGATCGGATTCCTTTTGTTGCACAAGTTCAATAAATATGTTGCTTATGCTATTTGGAATTATTGCACTGGACCGTCTGATAGGAACGTTCCCATCAGATGTACGGGCACTAGTACTTTCCCTTATGATAATCTAGGTTCAGCTTTGAACTACCAAATAGTCTAGTGTGCACCTCCAACCGTCAAAGTTGATGTACTTTTTATGGAATAAGTTAGACAACCATCAGGATAGTTTAGAGGATTAATATACCGGAAAAATATCAGGTACAAACCATCCTTCCATGTAAAGTTCGTGGAAACCATGTGTCCAAGTTTTCAAGAATTCAAGCAAATACACTATACCATGAACACGCATATATACATTGCTAAATGTCGAAATAAGCATTGCTAGGGTCTACACCAACACATTTAGTATGCGTCGCCATATCCGCCATTGCGAGGGTTATACCAACGCATATACAAGTGTTGGTAACTAGTAGAAAAAAGCATTGCAAGGTAGCAACAGATATAGTTTGGATATAGCAATGGTTTTATGTGTTGGAATTTGCAGCCAAGAAATCACTTTCACAATTCATTTTACAGGGCTTATAACCGTTGCTCAATTATTCAAATCACTACTACAGAAAGGCTAATACTAGACGGCAAATCACAGACGGTTTTATAAAACCGTCTGTGACAGATACTAATATAGATGGTTTTAATTTGAACACACTTTGTGTTGGTGGCGTCGGCGAAAAAAGTATCACAGATGGTTCATACCTATGAACCGTGCAGCGATACTAATATCACTGACGGTCCGTATTAAGAACCGTGCGTGATAATCCCAAATTATCACGACGGTTTTTACTAAAACCGTCGTGATAATCGGTTATCACGAGGCGGTTGTTAGTAAAACCGTCAGTGATAATTCACGACGGTTTTAGTAAAACCCGTCTCGTGATAATCCCCACTACGCATTTATTGCTCCACTCGGATCGCATCATCTTCATTTCGATCCGATCTAGCCACCGCCACGCACTCTTTCGCTCGGGAGACAAGCTAGGCGATTTCGGGCCGATTATTTTGGTGGGAAGAGGCGAGATTGAGCTTTGAAGATTCATTCATACTTTCTGCTGGAGGCTAGCTCTAGATATGGTTAGTAAGAAAATTTATTTTTCTTTAATTGCATTACAATTTAGATTTAAGTAATTGGTGAGTGTTATTGAAGATGATTAATTTATAAAATTGTTGGTTATATAATAGTGTTGTGTTTATAATATGAATTGAGCTAGCAAATTAAACATCAATATAATACATGTGGTAGGTATATATGTAGTAGTAATTAGTTAAGCTAATTTTAATATTGAGTTGTTATGTATGTACGTAACGTAGGACCGAAAGTCGGATGTATGTCATGAGCCGTGTGAGTGAAGAGTATATTAATGGCGTGTCTACTTTTACAAGAGCCACGAGGAGGATATGTTGAATAAGGGGTGGAATATATGTCTTGTCCATGCTGTTGTGCGAGAATTTAAAGATGTTTAAGAACCAAGGGCAAATTAAGCGCACTTGATTCGGAGGGTTTCAAAAGAGTTATACGTGTTGGACGGTCATGGCGAAGTGAATGATCATATGTCGCGGATGACATCGCGGTGAAGTGAATGATATGCCCGGATGACATCGTTTGGTGAAGTGAATGACATGGCGCCGGATGATGTCGATTGTGGTTCGGATACGGATAGGTTGCACGATGACAATCTAGATCAGATGCTTCGCGATGTAGAAGAGAACTATGATGAGAGAGTATGTTAAATTCCGGGGCTTGATGGAGGACTCGGAGAAACCTTTGTTCACGTGTTGCGGTCAAAGTACACGAGGTTGTCGGCCGTGCTTGAACTGTTGAAATTAAAGGCAAGCAACAGTTGGACCGACAAAGTTTCACTACCTTGGGTCTTTTAGTAGACATGCTTGGGAGGGAAATGAGTTGCCTAAAACCACGTATAAAGCCAAGAAGGTCCTTTGTCCATTGGGAATTGAAGTAGAAAGAATACATGCATGTCCGAATGACCGTATCTGCACTGTAAAGAGTATGAAAACA
The DNA here is from genome assembly GCA_036346245.1 of Bonia amplexicaulis. Taxonomy (NCBI): domain Eukaryota; kingdom Viridiplantae; phylum Streptophyta; class Magnoliopsida; order Poales; family Poaceae; genus Bonia; species Bonia amplexicaulis. The sequence goes on from CM070767.1 coordinate 4,608,415, forward strand.
TGCATGTATGTCCGTGTGCAACGCATCCCGATACAAACGTAACAATCAATCGATGACGGCGAGGGAGCAGAGGTGAAGAAAGGACCTCTGGTAAGGTGGCATGGTATTTTCCTATAATTCCCGTTTGAAAAGGTTTTTGCAAATCCAAAGGAGGCAAAATTGCTGCGTTGGCACTTTCGGAGGCGCAAGAAAGATGGAATGCTAAGACACCTTCGATTCCGCCCAATGGAGAAACATCGATAGGAGTTTTGCGAGACTTGATGCGAGAACCAAGGAAGATAAGGTTCGGATGATGCGGATGGAATGAATCCTTTCGGTAGCATGAGCGTGAGCATAGCACATGGCCCGTGACTCTGCATCTATAACCTTCCTCCTTGGTTGTGTATGAAGTGAAAGTATATTTCTTTGTCGATACTTATCCAAGGGCCAAAGCAATCTGGGAATGATATTGATGTGTACCTAGCACCATTGGTGGAAGATCTAAAAGTACTATGGAGCGAAGGGTGCGGGTATGGGATGCGTACAAGCGAGAGAACTTCACTGCGCTCTTTATTGTTTCGCACCATAAATGATTATCCCGCCCTTGCTAACCTATCGGGCCAAAGTACGAAAGGTGCCAAAGCTTGTACTCACTGTTTAGATGGTACCAAGAGTGTGTGGTGAAACACTCACATAAAACCGTCTACATGCGTCACCTTGGTTCCTTGAGGCTCACCCATACCGCAAGATGAAGAAACAATTTGACGGAGAGAAGGAAGGCGGTTCACTCCAAGACATTTAAAGGAAAAGTGGTTTATAATATGGTTAAGGATTTAGATGTTGTCCTCGGAAAGGGACACAAATTGAGGGCTCGTGAGAAGAACACCTGGAAGAAGAGATCAATATTTTGGGACTTACCTTATTGGGAGTACCTAGATGTTCGACATCGCATCGACGTCATGCACGTAGAAAAAAATGTATGTGATAGCTTGATTGGTCTCTTACTGAACATTCGTGATAAAACAAAGGACGGCGTCAATGCACGCTTGACTTGGTGAAATGGACATCGGGCCCGAGTTAGCACCGACATGCAATGACAATGGACGAACATATCTCCCCCCGCGTGTTACGATCTGTCCAAGGTGGAGAAAGCGAGCGTGCGGTGCTTGCATGGTGTCAAAGTTCGTCGGTTACTCGCAACGTCAAGAAACTTGTTTCGAGGCAAGAATTGAAGTTAAATGGCATGAAGTCTCACGATTGTCATGTCTTGATGACACAGATGCTCCTATTGCAATTAAAAATATTTTACCGATCAGTCAGAGACAATTATGAGGCTATGTTATTTTTTTAACACAATTGCTCAGAAGGTCATCGATCCCGAAGGACTAGATGCTCTGCAATACGATGTGGTGATGACTCTATGTCATCTTGAAATGTATTTCCTCCTTCGTTTTTCGATATCATGGTCCATCTCATTGTTCACCTTGTGTGGGAGATAAAATGTGTGAGCCCGTATTCCCACGTAGCATGTACCCATTTGAGAGGTTCATGGAATTCTCAAGTCCTACGACGGAATCGTTCTCGACCGAGGGCGACATCGTCGAAGGTTATGCAGCGAAGAGGTCATTGAGTTTTGTGTCGATTATATGGCTCGATTCAACCGATAGGTGTGCCTCAATCTCGTCATGAGGGAGGTGAAGGGTATCGGAACTATCGGAAGGAAATCAATCACTCCGGATATGGACGCGTATACTCAAGCCCATTTCACGTCTTGCAACACATAAGCGAAGTGGCGCCTTATGTTGACCAAAGACAAGGATGTGCTTGACAATGTAATCCGGAGCGCCGATGTTTGGATCATAAGGCAACACAACACTCGGTTCAACCAATGGTTGAAGGACCAAATCGCTAGGAGCTCATAAAGTGAGTTGTTGACATGGTTGGCAAAGGAGCAACATTTCTGGTTGTGACATGGCAAGGGTATGATATAAATAGGTACACATTCTATACGGGATCGGGATGTAAAGAGCACTAACCGAGCAGTGGTGTCCGCATAGATGCGTTCGAGACCGATGGGTTGAGAAGCTCGTACTATGGATTCATAGAAGAGATTTGGGAGCTCGACTACGTGCTTTTCAAGATCCCCTTATTTCACGCCGTTGGGTGCATCTCCCACGGTGAAGGTTGACAAATGCGGTGTCACTACCGTGGACCTCCAACGTGTCGGGTACAAAGGCGAACCATTCGTACTCGCCAATCAAGTTGTTCAAGTTTTCTATGTAACCGACCCGGCAAATAAGAAACGACATGTAGTTCTTCATGGAAAAAGGAGAATTGTCGGAGTAGAGAATGTAGTGGATGAGGAAGAATACAATCAATTTGACGAGTTACCTCCTTTTGGAAATGGCATAAGGGTCCATGATGAACAACGTGTGAAACTAGTTACGCACATGCACTGATCATCATGAAGGGCTAATTTTAAAGGAACTAAGCAAGTGGATTGAGTCATACACCCAATTGTTGAAAATGTGTGATATTTAGGTGAATGTTGAAAATGATAATTCATGTATATGATGTATATGTGAATTTGCATTTATGTATATAACAATGCATGTATGTGATGTATATGTGAATTGATGTTTATATGAGAAAATGTGTATGAATCTTTGGTAGGTGATGTATATGAATCTTTGGTAGGTGATGTATATGAATCTTTGGTAGGTGATGTATATGAATCTTGGTTGGTAACTAACTTCTGACGGGTTATCACGAGCGGTTCTAAATTAATAACCGTGCGTGATAATAGATATCCTGACGGTTATCAATTTAGAACAAATGCGTGATAATATGCCGATCTACTTCAAAGGGTATACTTACCCTTATAGTGTAAGAAACAACCGAGCGGCTACTTGGCTAGCAGCGGTCTCTCCCCCCCGGCTCCCTCGGCGCGCGTTCGAGCCCCCGCTCACGTAGCGCCTGAGGTTGAGCCTTTCTTTTATGCTGTATGTATATGAATGCTGGTGGTTGTTTGTATTGTGATGTATATGAATCTTTGGTGGTTGTTTGTATTAATGTCATACTGACGGAGAAAGGGTTATCACAGGCGGTTCTCGAGTTATAACCATCGTGATAGTTATTATCGCAGACGGTTATTAACATAGAACCGTCGTGATATTAATAATACGACGGTTCTAAGCGAGAACCGTCGCGATATTAATAACACGAGCGGTTCTAAGCGGAGAACCGTGCGATATTAGTATCACGAGCGGTTCTAAGCGAGAACCGTGCGTGATAATCCTATTATATATCCCCGCTAGGGTTTTGCGTCTCGCGCAATTATTGGCAAACCAACACTTAGTCGCTCTAGCCGTCGCCGTCCTCCTCCCCGAGCCCTCGCCGTCCTCCCGACCGAGCCCTCGCCGTCGCCGTCCTCCCAACCTTTGTAGAGTATGCTGTAGTTTCGGTTCTATTCTATTCATATCAGATTCTTATTCATAGTGATATCCTGTTCGTTTCAGATTCAATTTATCATTGTTATATATCAACGCTTGTTGTGGATGATCGAAATAAAGCGATTTACGTGAATGATCGAAATAAAGCGATATTTTCTAAGCTAGATTCCGTCTTTAAGAAAAGTTTTAGAGCTCAAGTCTTGATTTTAACTATTAGATCATTTGGGAAGAGTATAGACATTGCATGAGAAGGCCAAGATTTTAAGATCTTGAAGGAACTCTGTTCTGAGAGCAATCCTAAAACAATTAAATTGTTATTTGTTAGATTTAATTGTTCTTTTAAGAGGTCAGATGGTTATGTTATTTTCAGCATATCTATATTCTTTGAATATTTATATGAGTATGAATGACGAGTTTGAGTTATATAGTTTTATGCTAGATGAGCGCATCATTGTGCTCTATAATGTAGTAACTATTATCACTTTAAAATTTAGAGGAATTATAATTATATAATTATAGAGAATTATATTTATGTTTATATCGCAAATTTTTATCCTAATAGACCCACAAATTGTCGAATACCAACATGTCATCCGCGCATTCTTCAACATCATCGTCGGGCGTCCGCTCCAAAATCAAGGCGCCAAGGAAGAGGGCTATCAAAGAAGCACGAGGGCGATTTACCATCACACAAATCGATGTATCGGGGTCCTCTCTTTCCTCCCAAAGCGATGGCGCATGGAGAAGAACGATCGGAATAGTTGCACGACAACGAATTGAAATCACATTCGATTCGTGGAAGAGCGTGCTGCGACTCGAAAATGTGGTGGTGACGAAATTTTGGCATCGTTCGAGATCCCGAAGAACACCAAGACCCGTGCAACGACAAGCCTTGCTAGGGGCATGCAAAGCATGGAAGAACTTCAAAACACGCTTGTCAAGGACTACGTGGAGAAGGACGAACGCCCTTTCAAAAATACCCATTCACGAAACCACAATGGGAAGAGTTCAAGGCGATGAAGACAACCGAAGAGTTCAAAAGTACAAGTGCGGCGCACAAGGCCCTCGGGCAAAAACACACACCCCACGGACTTGGCACATTTGGGTATGTGGGTAAAATCCAGATGGAGGGAGGACGAACAGTAGCCTGGCGGACATCGCCCGCCATTGCCAATATCCCGGATGACCGCGCTCGAAATTGGATTAGAGCAAGGTCATCTACAACGACTGTCGGGGATGTCTCCTTTGAAACCCTGCAGACCGACAAGTGTCTCGGGCTTGGTAAGATATCGATCGAACTACGTAGCTTGTAATTACTCCACAACTTCGTACGAAGTGAAATAACATGTCGTGCTCTTGCAGGAAGCGCTAATTGTTGAATCTTCCGGGGTCATTCCATGGAACAAGGAGAAAGATATACTCTCGCTGGCCCGGGAAACAAGGAGCACCGGGTCGTACGAGAGGCCTTGGGCTTTACGTTCCATGGAAACATGGTTTCGAAGATGACTCCGAAATGTATCGGCGTCGTAAGAGAAACAAAGCCGAGCGTGACGCACGGCTTCGAGAAGAGCTCAAGGCTACTCTTAGAGAGGAGATAATGGGTGATCTGGCTGATGCAATCAGAGATGAGGTGCAACAGACGGAAAATCAGTTGGCGCCCCGCTCCTATGCTAGCTAGCCCGCACAACCATCCGAGTAGTTGCGTGTCCAATCCGACGCAAACCGAGGCCGATTTTTGTAGACGACATCCGGTAATAATTATTATCTCGAATGCTTGCTCCATTGATAGGCCTATTCGATGAGCTAATTCTGTATCGTTATGTAGGAGCCTACGAAGTGCAGGCTCCAAGTGAGATATGCCTCCGTTCCCTTGTACGCTGCTTGGGGCCAGGCATATCAGTCTGGTATCGGGGCCAGGGTGCACGGTCAAGCTTTAGCGCCAGGCTTCGCAAAAGTTCATGTGGATGGTGTGCATGTTAATTTTGAGGTCGTCCCGCTACCGAAGCCGCCCACCGAGCGAGATCGTGGCTCTAGGGCGAGGCCATTGGAACATTCATCCGATGGCCTAAAAGCGACATCTCCCGGAGGCTTCTTCACCGGTGGCGAGGATCGGATCTCTGCACCGGTGCCATCTCCTTTGCAAGACTTGTCTCCACCACCGCTATTGCACGGTGCTATCTCCACAGTGCTCTTCTCGCCGAGCAACTTGCCCCATTGCTACCTTTAAAGTCGACTACAGTAAAGTCGACCCACACCGAGGCGATAAGGCGCAAAGGCGCAAGGGCAAAGCACAGAAGATCAATGATGATATTGGCCCGTACGCCATTGGCGTAAATTCGTGCTTGGCGGCCGTTGCTCGAGAAAAAGGGCCTCAACCCCTACCAATTAGTTGCCGGCAATTGCACAAGTGGTACATGGAGCAGTCCAATAAGCCGAGGCGAACGGAGATCGGTATCTTTGTCAAATTCGCGTGGAGCATTTCCATCACGATTTTCAAGGCGTGTCTTCGTGGTCGCCGAGGACTTATTCGATCTTTTCACGCTCAACGCCTCGACGTCTCACTCATTCGATCTTTGGACGCCGTAAGTGTGCACAATCACGATCTCCGTTCATGTCATACCGATAAATACCATATATAATTTGTTGCTTTCGTGTGTATATATGTAGACACGTGCGAGACTAAAGCTAGAACATCCAGTCATCATCGGTTGGTTTCTTGGACCCACACTTGGTCGCCAGTATACCATCGACGAGGATATGTCCGTCGTCGAGGTACATTGCATCGTGGCTGCGGGCTCAACACAATAAGGATTATATACTTATGCCCTACAATCAAAACTTTCATTGGATTTTAATAGTCATTGTACCAAAATGGAACGAGGTATATTACCTTGATTCCTTAAGTAAGAATAAAATGGACTTCACAATTGTTGCCCAAGTAATCGATAGGTAAGTTTATTTTCTCCATACATACCTATATTGTACTCTTTCTTTCATTCGAATGACTAAGGTTAACTTTTTGAATCACGAGGGCGTTCGCGATGTACGTTGAAATGGGAGGTGTCTCGAAGCAAGGGGCCAAAGGCCTGAGACATACTCGAGATTTTAAGGTATTCGCTATTACACATTAATTAATCCTATGCAGTAGTTCGTATTAATGCCTCTTGAATTATTGCTCATTCTATTTTTGCGGTGCCACCGGCAGCCGGGCAACACATGTAGATTCTATGTTTGCCACCATATGGACCTACTCCTCGATTCCTCGAGGATCACCAATTCAAGGTTTATCAATCTTTCCATATTTACTTCATACTTATCACGTTACATATATCGTACATTGATATCCCTATCGACAGTGCGTACATCCCGTCAACCGCATTGGAGCATTTCAATATTTCACGAATTCGAGGAGAGTTGGCGTACTTTTTGGTGGCTCAAGTCATAAAGTTAGAAGGACAGTTCCACTGTGCACCATGAATTTTTATTGCATTGTAATGCAGTGTAATGGATATTTTATTTCAATTCAATTGATTCATTTGCGAAGTGGATACTTTATGTTTGTGAATGAAGTATGATGTGTATTGGATGTTTATGGATGCCTTATATACTTGTTCATCTCGCTTGTTTCGGAGGGCATGGCTAGCATTTCGAGGCTAGCCAATAAATAGGAATAGATTTAGGGTAGAAGGAATATCACGACGGTTTTAACTAAAACCGTCAGGATACCGATAATCGAGCGGTTTTAATTAAAACCGTGCGTGATTATCATGTAACACAGATGGTTTTAACTAAAACCGCTGCGTGATTATCACTATCACGACGGTTGAAATACCGTGCCGTGATGACCTCGTATTATCATCGACCCATAAATTCAGACGTTTCGCAAAACCGTCTGTGATGATGTTTTCGAACCGTCTGTGATGATCTATCCTGTAGTAGTGAATAGACAAAGATAGAACAATGACATAGTAAAAATAAATACATTTCAATCCATTGTATGAAGAACACAACTTCCAATACATTTTAAATCATTGATGACAAAATATGTTCTGTACTAAAGTCACACAAAGAATGCACACATGTAGCCTCAAAATTTAAAATTCGAGCTACTTCTGTCAATCTGCGAAGTTGTAAAATTGTAGTTACTAGCACCCATCTATAAAATAATATAATGCTTCATCTTCCCTTAGGTGAATATCCAAATATAAGAAATCTTCAACTGATCATTTTTACCGGCAAGGACAGCATTTACTTGTAAGTATCCAATTATATAGTAAAGAAAATTGACAATATTGAGAAAGCAATTTTGTTGGGGTTGCTCAATAGCAATGTGACAAATGCATATTCTAAAGGAAAAACCTGACATACACCAAACTCCTGAGCTTTTTAGGGTGGAGAACTAGAGATTCCATACAACCAATATTGTTAAAATTTTGGGATTCCCAATGATAAGCGGTGGTCCTTAGGTGGCAACTTTATCAGAAAATACAGCACATCAACTCATGTATGTTTGCCTATTGTCATGAACTAGTCATATGATAGCCATGATAGCGGTACAATGTCACCTTCAAAGAGTAGCTACCTAGAGTTCCATAAATAAGGAAATCATTTGGTTATTATAAGATTTTCTCTTGATCAACGTTCCATAAATAATATGGTTATCGCTATTAAAAGAATTCTAGAAACCTTGTCACATTAACATATAACAGAACAAAGTACTTAATCTTTTGTCGACAAAATATAGAAGATTTCAAGTTATATGGTGTTCTAGATAAATTTTTTCCATCCCGAGTTCTATGATAACATATCAGGCAATGTTACCTATATTGATGTACAATAATATGGAGATAAATGAAACATTGCATCAACTCAAAACTAGATTAAATCAGATAAAATGTCTGTTAGTATTTCATTCTGAGGTCTAATTAAAGAATGGCAAACTGCAATAGTCAAAAGCATAGGTATCCCCACCTTTGTAATACTTTGTCCACTCTTCTTCTGCAGCCTAGTAGCTTTACATTCCTCCTACTTACAATCCATAGGTTCAGAAGATCTGCCCTCGTTTGCACAAGTTAAAAAGGCTGCATAAGCACACACATATTGTGACTCTGTATTAACAAAATTTCAGAATTCGTGAATCTAGGAGAAATTAAGGACTATTGAATCAAGACAAACATTACGGAATCAAGAGAAATTACGGATTTGAAAATCTTACTTGCCATCACATCCACTACATCTCCTCTGCCAGGCTGCCACGACCACCAGGCCTCCACTCTCCACTTTGGTGACAAATTAGATGGAAGCCCTAAGGCAAAAATCAACGAGATTAAGAGAAATTAGGACCGGGGAATCAAAAAGAAATTAGCGATTAGGGAGTAACCTTGATTGTTGATTCATTGAAGGAAGCCGTGGCTGGAATAATGTCGAATGGGTAGTGCCATTGAGAAGGGCGGAACAACAAGATTGTTCCAGTGGAGGAGGAAACATGAGGTGCTTGGCTGCAGGATATGGATGGGAAGAGAAGCGTTGGGATGGTATGGCGATATATGAGGAACCACGTTGACCATAACTTAGGCATGGGAAGGTGGGGGAATAGGAGTTATATATCCTCTCTCCCTCTCTTAGGCCATGTACAATAGAGTTATATAAATTGTTTATAAAAGGTGCCACATAGAAATTTTATTAAGGTGAATGAAAAAAAAGATGAGAGAAGGAGGTCGACTGTAATTCTATAGACAGTCGAAACGTGAGAAAATAGCCTGCTATATATGGTTTTCGTGCTATTGTATCAATGTTGTCTATATTTTACAGACAACATATGATAGAAAACTTACATACAATACATTATAAGAGGTGTCTTTAGTGTCATCTATAGATAACATAGAATGATACTATAGACAACAGCTGATTGTACTACTGTATATGCCCTTAGGCGTGGGAAGGTGGGGAAATTGGATGCCAACAACGCATCTAATTATCGTTGGAAGACGTGTTGCGGGAGGGGTGTTCCTCTTGTAGTGATATGAGGTGGAAATCACAATTCCTATAAACTCCATGAAAACTATGTGTACAAGTTTCCGTAGATTATAAAAGAATTATCATATGTATGGAAGGTCATATTTTACAACCGTGTAAAATTTTAGAGACCAAATCAATTCACTTTTGAAAGATACGAAAAAGACAAACGCAGCATGAGTTGTGATTTTTACTATTCATCATTTTTCATTTCGCTGCATATCAATTTCATATCTTTCAAATGGATTGAGTTTGATTTTTAAAATTTACATGGTAACAGAATATCAAGTCCCCTACATATGGAAATCTTTTTTAAAAAGTTGAAAACTTTTACACATGGTTTCCATTCCTGATATTTACCTTTAATATACACCTTTTCTTTTAATATGATGGACCCTTTTGGGGCACGCTGTCATTCAAAAATAACCAAGCGTGTAACAAGTTTCTTTCAATCAAACAGATATGAATTCGGCCATTTATTCTTTTTTGTAGCGTTTCGCATTTATGAAGTGTACCTTCGACAAGTCAAACAGCAAGGCCTGCCATGCTCTCCTAGATAAAGGAGCCGGCCTGTTTGTCAGAGGAAAGCAGCTTTGGGGCCATGTGTTACCAAGTTAGAAGCATTTGCATTCTGCACAGAATGGAAGCATTTCTTCTGTGCATTTTACACAGAATGGAATCGGTTTTCTTTTTTCTTTCGTTGTCCTTTGGGAACTTGCTGTTCCTCTTAAGATTTCCTTTGTCCCACACAATTTTTTTTTGCAGAGACTAATATTTTTTCTTTTGACGTTCTATTCCAGCACGCAAAATACTAAAAATTTGCGACGACAATATGGACAAGGTTCTTTTGAAGAAAAGCTAAGTCAAGGTCGATTAATTCATTGATATTAAATGAGGAGCAAAATACAGTGTGGGCTGCCAAGCAAGACAGAAGTTTTTTTGAAGTATCTGCTCAACCAGACGTACATCGACAGAAGTGTTTACAAATAAAAGCGCGCGCGCGCGCACGCACAGCTTGACGATCTGTTGAGGCATGCGGTATCGCCGTTGGATTGGACCCACTGCCGGCATTGCTACGACTACCAGAACAAGGTTACTGCAAATCGATGCCATTTCATCTGAACACCAAGAGCAGTAAAAGAGACCGAAACAAAGGGAAGACACATGTTGACACGACTGCAAGGTTACAGGCCGCTCAAGACAAGTCATGTCACGAACGGTAAACATCGTTCAAAAGAGTAAGCACGTCACATAGCCTTCAAGTGGCCAGTACTCGGAAGAGTTGTTTGATAACGACATGCGCGAAACACGGAGGGCAACATTCCCCATAGAACGAAGCATCTTGCAACAGACAAATTTCACCAAGAACTTGTACGCCATTCAAAATCGATCAGATGGGTGAGACGGGATCTCGGGCTTAATAAACCATAGTACTAATGTAAATACCACTAGCTGTTGCATTCCATATCTTACATTACAAAAAAGCGTAGAAATGTTAGTGCTCATTCCTAAGTAACTAGCTACACGAACAAGCGAAGACAGCATCGCAGAGAGCCAGTGGCCAGACAGAACTTACCTAGGCAGGGAGGGAGAGAGAGAGAGAGAGAAACACAAATACTACTCCAGAAGCTAGCTTGGTTCGGTCTCAGGCGACGCAGCTGAGCCCCAAGCATCCCATCCACAGGCTCCTCACCGCCCTCTTCTGCATAAAAACATTATAACAAGAAGACTCACAGTTCATTAATATGTATATACAGGGCCACACTGTATGGCTATGGCTAGAGTTTCGCGCCATTCTGTACGTACCCGTCTTGGCCTGTGGGAGACGAAGCCCGGCGGTGGCACCTGGTACAAGTCTTCGTCGACCGATCGCACCACCCGACCGGCGCCCCTCGACGGCGTGCGCAGCACCCCGCCGGCGTCCGATGCCCTCGCACGCACCGTATGCAGCCTCCCCTTCCCGCCGTCGTACAGCGCCTTCTCCGGAGCTGTCCCGCACTCCGGCCTCCTCACCTTCTTGGGAGTCGGCCTGCGCGGGGGCGGCGAGTACTTGAACCAGACGTCGCTGCAGGCCTCCGGCTCCGCGGCGTACCATTCGGCTGCCCGCCGGCGGGCGGCAGCTTCGGCTCGTCGTAGTGGTAGTAGTAGTTCCACTCCCCGAACGCCGGCACGTGCCGCCTCCTCGCCTTCTTCAGAAAAACCAAACCATAGTACGTTAGCCTGGTAAACTAATCTCCACTAGCAGTAGTAACTTGTATGGCCAGTACTTCATCACCCAACTTACCTCCATCTTCGTTTACAGGGCAGACAGAATGAGAGAAGAAGAGAAGCAAGCTGGTCAGTGGGGATGAGTAGCTAGTAGCTAAACAGTGTGATAGGAGAAAGCCCAAACGCTGGATGCTTGTATTTATAGTGAGGATCAGAGGAGCAAGAGAACTCTACACCAATGGGAACGGTGAAGCGCTGAAGCTGACCTCCTGTGTGGAGTTGGGGCGATGGAGAACAGCAGCGCAGTAGCTTACTGTGGCCTGCGGCTAGCGAGCCAGGGAGGGGACAGGGCTGCAGAGAGCGGTGTGGTCCGAGTTTGACGAGCAAGCTTTTTACACGGGCTTCGTTTCCTGCTGCGGGCAGGGCGCTTTATGGCCTATAGCTTTGGGATGCTGTTATTTCGGTATGATTACAGCACAGATTGATTAGGGATTAAAATGCGCATTGTCCAATGCTATATTATATGGAACACTTTCGATTTCCATTTCGTGCTAGCTTTCGGATGGGTTTGGAATGCCTCTGGTGAAACTGTGCATATATAGGCCTTGTTCTTTTAGCTGGACGTAGTTAGCAGTTGCTAGTACTGTGTTAAACATCCCACCCCATTACGAGCCGAAGAAAGCGCGCGCAGGGGCTTGGCCACGTCGCCCCGCGCGCGCGCCCGCCCGGCGCGTGGCGCCCGAATAATCGTACGGTCGGCGGTGGCACTTTCCTGTAGTTATCCGAAATTACGTACAGATCCCTGGTTCACGCGAAAAGGTCCTTGGATTTTTTTTTGGCCCCTCCGTTTTGCAGGATGCCCCCGTGTTTTCGGAAATTGCGCATGGGTCCCGTTTTTTACGTACAGGTCCCCCGCGGTTTTTTTTACGTACAGGTCCTCGCTTTTTTTCAAAAAAACCCTTTACTTTTTCCGAAAATACGCATATACCTTTGGATTTTTTTAAAACAGTTTCTCGCGATTACGGTGCCTGGCGCGGCGTGGCGCCGCGCCTACGAGGCTAGTTTGTTTGACTTGCTGTACCCACGACACTCGGATCACTGCATGGCGTTGATATTTCAGTTTAGTCTCGGAAATACGTTTATATTTCTGAAGATGTAATTAACTTTTGGGTAAACTACACAGGTCCTGGTGTGGGACCTGATTTTGGTTACCCACATCACTACTACATAAAAGACTATATTAGACGGTTATATCACAGACGGTTCATAGAAACCGTCTGTGTTGTTAACAATTATCTGTGGTATTTTAACAGATGGTTATTTATATGAACCGTCTGTGATAAAGCAAGACATCGTAGACGGTTCGTATTAATAACCGTCTGTGAAAATATCACAGACGGTTGTTAATATAAATTGTCTATGATAATGCAAGACATCACAGACGGCTCGTATTAATAACCGTTTGTGATAATTCACAGACGTTTATTTATAAGAACCGTCTGTGATAATGCCAGACATCACAGATGGCTCTTAGTTCGTATAACAAACCGTCTCTGATATGTGCATTATCACAGACAGTTCATATAACAAATCATCTCTGATAATGCCACGACACCGATCCGTGGCATCTCCCCTAGGATTCTGATCTTACCCATCCATTCTCTCCGCATCGAACGGCAGGCGTCAGTTCCTCCCACCTCTCACCCCTTATTAATTACTTCCCCTCCCCCTTTCACTGCAAGATGCGTGAGTTCTACCGGCTGCTCCAAGATGTATGAGTTCTACCGGCTGCTCCTAACTAGTTCATCCACTCCTAACTTGTTCCTCGATGACACCGACTACCACTGTGAGCTAGCGTCTTCGTTGTGACTCCACGATCCACTACACAAGGCACTCTTGTCGTAAGTGTCGTAAGAGTGTCCTGTGTAGTGTCACCATCGTGACACTATCGCCACCTCTCCTTCATTGCAAGGCACCGCGGAAACAGCTAGCTTCTAAGACGGTGCTCAAGTCGGCGTCAAGGATATTTAGCTCGTATGCTGCTAGGATCTCTCATTCTTCTATATTTTGCCATGGATTCGTAGGATTAGGAAATGTGTTTTTGCCATATTTAAGAGTTGGGTTCGTAAGATTAGGAGATATGTTCTTGTCATATTCTTACTGTGTTAGATGGGTAACTTACTCATTATCTTGTGATGCTGTAATGGTGGATTCTAATGGAATGTGCTGCTGTGTTTGCTATTATATTTGCTTATTTTTAAAGGGCCATGGCTAACATTTCTTGAGGCTAGCCAAAAAACAGAAAAATTTAGGTATAATATAAACTATCACAGGCGATTTTGTGGTATAAACTGTCTATAAAGGACTATCACAGACGATTCTATATTACAACCATATGTGATACTCACCCATCACAGACGGTTGGTAGCTAGAACCATCTGTGATGTTAGAGTATCACAGACAGTTTTTACTTCGAGCCGTCTGTGATGTTAGAGTATCACAGACGTTTCTAGTTACAAACCGTCTGTATTGTATTTATCACAGACTGCTTATAAACCATCTGTGATAACATCCGATTATCACTGACCCATAAATTCAGACGTTTCAAAAAATCATATGTGATGACAATTCTAATCTACCTGTGATGACCTTTTATATAGTAGTGCATGAAAAATATAATGACTTCTTCCTGCTCTTCAGAACCTTTCAAGCACATTACAAATGTGACGCTGGTTTTTGTAGAACCGAGGAGGCGACTAAAAGAAGAGAATTGATGCGGCTCAATAAACCCTAACTCATGCCGTGTCCGGGGAGGTGACTAGCTGCATAAAGGAGACAGCAAGCATGGATGCTGGATCTGCGCAAGAGGAGCATGTGTCCGCGTCAAGCGACTAGCTTGTGACTTGTGAGCAGCCGTGCGCGTGCATATATACAATCTGTGCGTGATTTGTTCACACGTGAAAAGTCTTGGATGGGTGATACCGTTGGTGCGCAAGGATTGGAACATGTACGTGCATGTATGCGGGGTGCGCTCAGGTGTGCCGGCTCCGGCGACGCATGGAGATATGCGTATGCTGCAACAGTGCATGGAGATGAGTCTGCGTTCGTGTGCTGACGTTTCGTCCAGGAGGCTTGCATGCATGCATTGCACGGCAAGCGGCACGCATGTGTTGAAACCCTGTCGAGAGGAGCAACTCCAAGCTGTGAATGTTAAGCTGGATTCACTTGATTGTTTGTTTTCTGTACCAACCGAACCAAAAGAGGAACCTCGTTGTTTTGGAACAGAAGATAAGAAAAGGAAGTGTGTGAATCATTTAATGGGCACGTTTCCTTTCTTTACATGGTTTCTAAGGGCATCCACAGTGTATATAACCCAAGGGGTCTTAAGATGGGTCCCATCTAAACCTTAAAGCTGATGCTTTAATGTATATAACCCAAGAGGCCTTAAGGTGGTCCCACTCGGCAGATAAAGAAAAATTGTATTTTAATGCTTGTGGTCAGGTCTTTAGCTTGAGGACTGGTCTTAAGCTTTTTTGCTTATGGCCTGCTTAAGGTCACCCTTGTAATATATAAGATCGACCTTAAGGTGCCTTAGGACCCTCTATTTTCATACATTGTGGATGCCTAAGAGATAAGCTAGAAGATAAGAGAAGGCAAACTCGGTAGGTTAAATTGCAGCAAATCAGGAGACAGATCGCTTGGAGTATTTGCCGTGTGATTTTTGTTAGGTTCAGCATGCATGCCTCTCTCTACCATCTCTTCTTTCGCTACGCGCTATGGGATGGAGCCACCTGTCAATCCAAGTTTACTAAACAAGATGGCGTTCAAGATAGTTATATATTTTTGTTGGTCATGTATTTAGAGGAGCCCCGACAAGTAAAAGGACATGTTTGTTTTAGCCAAGTCCTAGCGCCTGCGTGTGCTATGTTAGTTTTGTGTTCCAAGTCGGGTTTAGGTGGTAGTGCTATTTGTGTTCGTGCGCGCTGTGGAGGGCAGAGTTTAGAATTGTGAATCGAGCTAGAGTAGAATTATGAATCGAGAGTTTGGCCGAATGGTTTTAGAGGGTAATCCATTTATCGTTCTCTTGTGTTTGTGAATATATACCAATCAGGATATCATTTTAGCGTGAGGATTTCTACTGTGGTATAGGTATTTACTCGCTGGATCATTGATTTCCTTGTCCTAGGTCATGCATTGTGGTGCACGCAGTTGACGCCATTATCTATCCTTGTGTGAATTACATCTTGCAACTCGTGCTTCATTTATATCTAGCTAATCTACTAACGTGAAAGATCAGACAACCCGGTAGGATCGATCTCACCTAGAGGTTCGATCTGCATCAAGGGGGATTGAATAGGCGCCACACAAATACCAAATTCTTTTAAATCTTTTGCCTTAAGAAGTCCATGGTTCTTTTACTCCGATAGCTATGTGAAGCTATGAAGATCAGAGCCTAAACACATACAATGAAATCTCCATGAAAAATCAAGCAAAACAAGCCTTCACACACCTGGGCGGTCTGACCTCCAACTGATTAGCGATATGACCTTCACGTAATCATGTGAATTACATTATGTAATTCGTACTCCACTTGTATCTAGCTAATCTACCACCATTAAGATTGGGTAACCCGGTAGGATCGATCTCGCCTATAGGTTCGATCCGCATCAAGGGGGTTGAATAGGCACCACACAAATTCTGGATTCTTTTAAATCTTTTGCCTTCAGAAGTTCATGGTTCTTTCACTCCAATAGGTATGTGGAGCTATGAAGATCAGAGTGTAAACCCTTATAGTGAAATCTCCATAAAAAACTGAACAAAACAAGCCTTCACACACATGAGCGGTTTGACCTCCAACTAATTAGCGGCCTAACCAGTCAGGGGCGGTCTAACCTCTACGTAGTTGGCGGATAGACCACTCCTCAGGGCAAAGTTAAAAATTAGAACGATTTTAAATCCCAGAATCAACATAAGTTTCAATCCACAACTCCAGATTAATTAAAACTTTGTATACACCTTGCATAGGATATTGTGAACCTAATTCATAAAGATATCGAAGCAAATCTTTCCAAAGCTTTGACCATTTTTGATCTAAAGGCAAGTTGCACCAAAATCGCCCAAATACAAATGCGATGATTGAGAAGCGCTCGTGGGAGGAATCAAACCAAGATGGCTAAGGATAGTTTTTTACATATCCTAGAATCCTCAATCACAGCAAAAATCAAGCCAAAAGCCACCAAGAGCAAAAAAACCCCTAAAATCACCCTTTCTTACACTAAAACCAAGCAAAGTCCAAAATTTGCAAAGAACAAGTGCCTAGATGGATGGGATCTGGCCTCCAAAAGATATCTCCATCACTTACATATCATTGGCACATAGCAACACCAAGAGGGAAGAAAAGGAACACAAAAAATAAGCCAAATCAAGAAATCAACACTTGAGCACATGATAGAAAGGCTTGGACGAATTTGGAGTTTTGATTTCTACTTGGAGATGAATACTTACAGCCACTCCCTTAGAGGATAAAGCCACTAGAGCAACACACATAAGTGCTCTCATCTCTCTCAATATATTTCACTCAAGCACTCTCTCTCTCTCTTCTCTCCTCTCCCTCCCTCCATCAATCTCTCAAACGCTAACTCCTTATGTAGTAGATGATCTCATGAAACCCAAGAACCAACGCCTTAATGGATACTACCCACTATGCCATTAGAAAAACCCACAAACACAACAATATAACGGGTTTTTTCAACTCAACATACTCACACACATATTTCAAAGTGTTGTCTTCATCTTTAACTCCATTAGCCCTAATCCATCATGCCTAGCCCTCCATGGAGTATCCTTGACCTAATCCACTTAGGCCATTGCTGCAGTATCATGCACTGCCACTTTTTGTATTAAGTAATTTATCAAAATGTCCCTCTACCGACCTTTAATAATTCCTTCGCCTTGAAGCACCACACATACTTCATCATCTTGTTGCCCTAATGACTTGCCACCAAGTAGGTCCCACCGAATCGTCCTAGCTTGCAAATGGACCAAGTTACTTGGTGCACCACATGCCTCATTATCCACCATGATCGTACCTAGTTTCTTTAACTGTTTAGGACCACAGCTCCCCCTGAATTTAAATTTGAATTTGAATTGTAATCTTGTGTTTGGCTCAAGATAAATTGTGATTGTTTTGCAATTAATTCTTTGGATTTTGTACCAAATTATTAATTCCAAATTTCAATTTGTTGGACTAAAGCTTGATTTGAATTTGGATTTGAATTCCTCCTTTATCCTTTTTGGAATTTTTCTATTTATAATTCACAAATTTTGAAGTAAAGATTTTAACTCATCTATTAGTTCAATGTTTCTCCTTTTATTTTTTTTTTGTTTTGATTCTTATTTGTGGGCTTTATTAAGTTACACTTTTGAATAAACTCTGCAAATTCTCCTAGTCTACTTTCTAGATCATTTTTTTCATATTTGGATTTGTTAGACCATGTGGCGGCCGTACATTTAGTGATGATAAATAATTGACGTTTGGTTGCATTGAACTTTGCATTTACGAAAGTTCTAGTCGATACGCCATTGCTATTGGAAGTTTTAGGATGGAAAAACGACCACGGTAGACGACAAGATCGAATAACCACGTCAATCGACCACAACAGGTCAACCACAGAGATTGACCATGACAGACCGACCACTATAGGTTGAGCACTGCTGAACAACCATAGGTGAACGATCGTGTCGAAATGACCTTGCTTTAGAGTTTTTAGAGCAGTCAGAGAGGTCCAAGACCCAAGGCGGAGACTCTAGAGAAATCGGTCGTAGCTACAATAAATAGGTCATACTCAACAACGAATTGGTTGTAAGGTATAATGGACTACAGTCAGTAGTCAGCAGGCTTCACCTAGGATGGTTGGGGTCGTGAGCTTCAGTGGACCGGTCAGAAGTGAAAGTGACCGATTAGTGGTCGGTGCTATAGTACTAGGTCAGTACTCGATAGTCGGTGCTATAGTGACTGGTCGGTGATGGGTAGTTGTAGGCTTTGTGATCGATTGTTTTTACAGTAGTCGGTACTCTATGCTGCAGTGACTCATTGATGGTCGGTAGTTGTAGACTGGGAGTGCTATGATGCTTATGATTTCTAAGTGTTTTGATCAGAGTGATAGTAGTTCCCGAGTATTTGTGTTTTCTAGTACTCAAT
This sequence comes from Bonia amplexicaulis, assembly GCA_036346245.1. Taxonomy (NCBI): domain Eukaryota; kingdom Viridiplantae; phylum Streptophyta; class Magnoliopsida; order Poales; family Poaceae; genus Bonia; species Bonia amplexicaulis. The sequence goes on from CM070767.1 coordinate 4,627,270, forward strand.
GAGCTAGCGACCAGCCTGTGCGCGGCAGTCATAGTGGTCATATTTAGTGGTCGAAAGTTGATTTTCTGGAGAGCAAGAAAATTATGGTCGTGGATGACCAGGTTGGTGTTGATGGTTGGATAAAGGTATGTTATGAGTGTGTGTGTGTGGACTAATGTCGATCGAGTTAGGGAGAGCTTATACTGGGGAATATATTTCTTTGGTCTTTGCATGTGTAGGTGGGCGTGGAGACGATCATGGTCGGTGACGAGGATGACTGGGACTAGGAGGGAGAAATCTAAGGTCCAGGTGATCAAGGATGTCATGAGGTGGCCGGGCTCACGCTGGAGCACGTGGAGATCAAAGGTGGTGATGCGTGGAGAAGCTACGGAAGGTGCTATCATGGAGGCTTCGATACGTGAGGTGATGATGCATGATGAAGATATAGGAGGTGCGGTGCTGGAGGCTTCATCACGTGGTGAGGTAGGAGTTGTGGGTGGAGTCCATAAAGGCTTAGAGATTTTGTAAAACCCATGTTAGGAAGGGTTTCGGATCGCTTGATTTTCGAAAGAGATAGGATTTGGTGTCCGTGTTTGAGTTGGACATGGTTTGGTGTGTTGGGAGAGATTAAGGACTAATGTGCGGAGTTGAGGATTCGAGAAGGGCTTTAGAAAGTTTTTGGCAGAGAGATTGAAGAGGCTTTAGTTTCTGGTTAGGGATTTTAGGGGTACTTGTGAGGACACTTTGTAAATCCACAAAAATCAGCAATAAAGATCATCTTGAATCAATCTGGTTCGTGATTTGCTTAAAGAGCGCTGGTGATAGCTGGTATATTGAAGTTTACGACCATGTGAAAACTGGTTGAAGATCCTACTGGTTGAAGTGGTCGAGCGATCAAACTCTGAGCGGTCAAAACCATCCCAAAGTATACGTCGACCAAGCAATTGAGTATTGAGAAGTTGAAAGCTTCATCGATCACCAGGAGATTTCAAGAAGTAGTGACAATCATTCACCCTCCCTCCTCTGATTGCAGTACTCGATCCTATAGGGTTTTAATTCAAATTTATTTTATCAATTGTATATTCTTTCTTGAGTACTGACGAGGATATAATAATTCTCAAATTATTATGTCATTATATTCTTTGAGTATACCCCTTATCGGTAAGGGAGAGGTTTCACAAGGTAGTCGTAAGATCTTCCACGACTACTCCTCAACGATCACATAGTTGTAAGTCCTTCTACGACCACACAATCGTAAGTCCTTCTACGACCACACGGTCATAAGATTTTCTATGACCACATGGTCATAAGTCCTTCTACGACCACATAGTCATAAGTCATTCTACAATCACATAGTCGTAAGCTTTTCTATAACTACATAGTCGTAAGCCCTTCTACGACCACATAGTCATAAGTCATTCTATGACCATATAGTCATAAGTTGTCCTGCAACCACCTGGTGGTCATGGATCTTCCTACAACCAATCTATCTTTGGCTGGCTTGTCTACCGGGAATCGTCGAGTATGATTACCTGGTGACACCAATCACCCTTTCCCGCAAAGGAGGTGCCATGAACTCACTACCGGATGTCAAACGTTCATGCCTGAACTCCGAGCAATGTGCTGGGCACCGCAATTTCGGCCAGTAAACTTGGAGAATTTGATGGGTCCCAAAATCCCATCGAGTTCCTTCAGATTTACATGACTGTGGTTCAAGCAGCAGGAGGAGGCGAGCACATCATGGCAAATTATCTTCTGACTTTGCTCGAGGGATCTGGTCAGTCGTGGTTGCTCAATCAACCATTCGAGTCGATCCACTCCTGGAAACACCTCTGTGATCTTTTGTTGGCCAACTTCTAGAGCACACACAACCGCCCTGGGAAAGATGACGACCTGCACTGAATGCGGCAGAATAGCAACGAGACCTTATGGCAATTCATCATATGCTTCAGTCAGGTTCGTAATTCAATTCTAGAGGTCTCTGATGCTTCTGTCATTAGGGCATTCGAGCAGGGCATCCGCAATAAGAGGTTCACAGAGAATATCGCCTTGAATCCTCCGACCACCGTTGCTGGGCTCTCTGACATGGCTAACTGTTACGTGACTGCTGCTGTAGCGGTCAAATGGACTAAAATCATTGATTAGGTCAATCAAAGTTCCGAAGATAAAGGCGAAGGTAGTAAAAAGAAGGAGAAGGACAAAAAATAAAAGATCAAGAACAAAGGTCAAAAGTCTCGCGCCAAAAGTTTGAAAGAAGTCTTGGCTGTAGGCGATAAAGAGCCACGGAACCCCAACCAATGCTTTGATCAGGGCAAGGGCAAAACACCCACGTGGAAATACAACAAACCCAGGTGGTGCCCTCTCCACAAGAAGGAGGGGCATCACCTTTGCAATTGCCGAGTTTTCCAATGAAAATTCAAGGACTACTACTCCGGTAAGTGACCACTCCCTACAATCCAAGAACCAGGACAAACGAGTGGTCAGAAGTAATTAGAAGATGATAAGGAGATGTCGTTCTAGGATCCAAAGCACACCATCGAGCACATCTACGGAGCGAGTCAAAATGACAGCTCAAAGTTGTTAAGAAAGAGGCAAACATTGACCCTTCACTTGTCAATAATCTTCCTAAGTGGTCGGAAGTCACCATCTCTTTTGAAAAGAGTGACTGTTCGATCCCTTCCAGTCGACTAGGTTAGTTTTTGATCGTGGTCAAACCCATCATCAACAACTGTCAAGTGAATCGCTTGTTGATTGATGGTGGCAGTTCTTTAAATATTTTATTTATAAGTGCTCTGGACAAGATGCAAGTTTCTTGTATCAGAATAAAGCATGTATGATATTCATTTCATGGGATCGTACTAGGATCTTCGGCCAAGCCCATTGGCCAAGGTTTTCTACCTATTACGTTTGCATCTCCGGGCAACTTAAGGACAGAGAAAGTTTCCTTTGACATGGTCGACTTCGACATGGCGTATAACGCCATACTCGAACGACGAACTCTAGCATATTTTCTGATTATCGCTCACTATGCGTATCAATGTCTTAAGATGCCAGGTCCCAAGGGAGTGATCATAGTTCGTTGTGATAAGAAAATAATGCTAACATGCGACTGCAAGTCCCCCGAGATGGTCGGCTAGTTATCGACTCGAGAAGCTACCAAGGTGCAGCCTTTGACTATGCACTCAAAGCATAAAGCTATGCCAAAGCCGAACGAGGAAGTCAAGGAGGTTCCTCTGGACCCAGCGGAGCCTTCGAAGATAGTTCGCATCAGGGTTACTTCCGACCCCGCATAGGAAGACGCCATCGTCATCTTCCTCCGGGCAAACGCCATCTGACATGCCCAGGGTCCACAAAGAGGTGATCGAGCACAGGCTAGCTCTACGACCCGATAAGAAGCCCGTAAAACAAAAATAATGAAGATTTACACCAGATCGACAGGAAGCCATCACATCAAAATTGGACAAGTTGCTAAAAGCAGACTTTATAAGAGAAGTCGATCACTTAGAATGATTGGCTAACGCTGTAATGGTTATGAAGTCTAATGGCAAGTGGCGTATGTGTATAGACTAAACCCATTTTAATAAATCTTGTCCAAAAGATGATTTCCCGCTTTCTCGTATTGATCAATTGTTTGACTCTACTGCTAGTTATGAAATGTTAAGTTTTCTATATGCATACTCTAGTTATAACCAGATTAGTATGTCTTTAGAAGATGAAGAGAACCACATTTATTACACCATTTGGAGTATTTTGCTTTGTCAAAATACCATTTGGCTTGAAAAATGGTGGTCTGACTTTTCAGCGTTTAATGCAATTGACTTTTATATATCAAATGAACCAAAACTTGGAAGACTATGTTGATGATCTAATCATAAAAAGTATCAAATGACTTAATCACATTTCATACCTACAGGAGACATTCGACAGCCTCAGAAAGAACCGCTTGAAACTCAATCCTGAGAAGTGTGTGTTCGGAGTTTCTTTAGAAAGTTGCTCGGGTTCCTTGTTTTGGCAAGAGATATCTAGGCACACATTGAAAGGATCAAGGCCATCGAGCAGACACGCCCTCCGACCACTAAGAAAGAAGTTCAAAAACTCACCGGGTGCATGGTGACTCTAAGTCATTTTATCGCATGACTGGGAGAGAAATGACTTCCTTTCTTCAAACTTCTAAGGAAACACGAGGATTTCGAGTGGTCGAAAGAGGTTAACAATGCCTTCGAGAATGTCAAGAGATATATTACGAGTGCTCCCATTCTGGTTTCTCTAAAACTAGGTGAGACACTCTTAGTATATCTATCTACCATGCCACAGGCAATAAGTGCAGTACTAGTCATAGAACACGAAGGTATCCAATGACTGGTCTACTATGTAAATGAAGTCTTACATGGGACTAAGGAGTGCGATCCTCAGGTCCAAAAACTCTCATATGCCCTCCTCATGTCTTTGATGAAGCTGAGGCATTATTTTCAAGTGCACAAAATTATTGTGCCGTCTGAGTTTCCCTTAGGAGAGATCCTCTAGAGTAGGGAAACAGAGGGATGCATGGCAAAATGGTCGATAGAACTTTGGGAGTTCGACCTCTATTCATGTCTCGAACGGCTATTAAATTCAAGATCTTGCCAGACTTTGTCACCAAAAAACAAATCCTGAACCCATTTAGGATCCCTAGTACTTTGATGGGTCGCTTACGCTAAGTCACTGAGGGGCTGGGGTGGCCCTGGAATCTTCCGTGGGAGAGATCTTAAAGTATGTCATTCAACTACACTTTTCAGCCACTAATAATGTAGCCAAATATGAAGGTTTGTTGGTTGGCATATGAGCCGCGAAAGCGCTCGGGATTTGTCGACTACTCGTGAGAGGAGACTCTCAACTAGTCGTGCATCAGGTCGGAAAGGAGTATCAATGCTCTAATTCAACCATGTCTCAGTACTTGTTAGAAGTTAGAAAGCTGGAGAAGCACTTTTTTTTGTTTTGAGTTACAGTATATCCCTCAGAAGGACAACTTTCTCGCTGAATAGCTTATTCCCGATCACAAGTACCACCAGGACTCTTCTTGAAGCAACTCCAAAAGCCATCTCTAGTTGAAGAACTGGAGACAACTCCTAATGAGGCAGCCTCTCTAGAGTACGAGGATACCTGAATGTCTCCCATCTACGAGTATCTTCAGAAGGGTTCAATACCCATCGATGATCTCGAAGCAGATCGTCTATCCCGCAAGGCCAAAATGTATACTTTGGTCGATGGGTTACTCTATAAATGGAGTACTCAAAGGGTTCGCATGCGATGCATATCGCTGAAAGAAGGATTACAACTCCTTAACGACATACATGGGGGCATCTGTGGAGCGCATGCCTCTTACAGAATGCTAGTCGAAAAAACCTTTCAACAAGGTTTTTATTGGCCAATAGCCCTCAATGACGGCAAAGAGCTAGTTAAGAAGTATGTACAATACCAGTTTCATAGCAGGCAAATACACCAGTCGGTTTAGACTCTTCAAACAATTCCTCTATCTTGGCCTTTCATGACCTAGGGTCTAGACATCCTAGGGCCATTCCCAAGAGCACCACGGGGCTTCGAGTTCTTTTTTGTGGTTATTGACATGTTCACGAAATGGATTGAGGCTGAACATATGACTGGGATAACAATGGAAGCCGCAAAAAGGTTCATGATGAGATAACAATGGAAGCCGCAAACTGGGTACCAAACTTTGCTATACGTCGGTCGCACATCCCCAAATCAATGGGGTAGTTGAGCGCGTGATGGTCGGATAATGCAAGGAATTAAGTCGTAAGCTCCACAACCACTCCTCAATCATAAGATTTTCTACGACTATATAGTCGTAAGTCCTTCTATGACCATATAGTCGTAAGCTTTTCTATGACCACATAGTCATAAGTCCTTCTATGACTACATAGTCGTAAGTCTTTCTACGTCCACGTAGTCATAAGTCCTTCCACGGTCACATAGTCATAAGTCCTTCCACGACCACATAGTCGTAAGTTGTCCTGCGACCATCTCATGGTCATGGATCTTCCTGCAATCAGTCTATTTTCGACTGGCTTATCTACAACGACCTACTACATTGTGGGTACATCTGATAAGGTGATTAGAACATGTGTTTATTCTTAACAATGGCGCATGATCTCTCTCTGACAACAACCTCTGCATGACAAACGGACCATCACGTCTCTCTGACAAGAACTCCCGTCGGACAGTTATCACCCGAAGGTTACGGTGTCTTTCGGCGTGGGACAACTGCCTTCGCTTCACCAACTATATAAAGGTTGACATCGGAGAGAAGAGGGATCACATCAGATCGAATCAGATCTGATCCAGTCCAAGTTAGACATAGTACAAGGCATTTCGCATTACTCTCTCAGTTGTAATCAATCCTCTGAGCAATAACCACATAGGAAGGAGGGTTGTTATTCTCCAAGGAGAAGGCTCAAACCTGTATAAAATTTTTTGTGTCTCTCCTCTATGTGATCGTAGTCTAAGTCTTCAAGAGTTTCCCCGAATCTAAGAAATCATATGTAAGATCGGTATTAAAACACCGACAAGTACATTTTTATATCTCAATTTTCCAGAAAAACTTCAAACAAAAATTCAGGAATGATCCAGATGTCAACAAGATGCAAACAAACATGTTAAATTTTACATATTTTCGAACATCCAGATTTTTGGGATGTTACACTCGCTCTGGTTTCTAAGGACCGAACTTTGCCATTGATCTAAGCATTATTGTACTACCAAAAGCCCAGTATGAGATGGACTTGACCAACTAATTTGCATTGTTTCAACTTTAGTTTCACCATCTGGTTGAATGTGGGTGTCAATGAGATAGTTTTATTCCCACATGGTAGAAGAGGGGGCTTCCAACTATGTGGTTAGCCCTTCAGCGGTAAAACCTTAGCAGGCGAAATTGGGCTGGGATGTTGCATTGTAAAAGCCTTGTAATGATCATTTAGTCGTACACCTAAGGAAGTATGCGTTGAGTTATATTATAACTTGATTATCTCTTATGGTTAAAGTTGTACAACTTTTACAGAGTGTATATCTATTTGAATAGCTATGTCTGTGATCATGGACATCTTTTAGTAATTCCACACTTGGTTAAAATTCTTAGTTTAAAATGGCTTTGGGTAAAGTATGGATGGACAGTCCATGCTGATTAATTTTTGGTAAAGGTTTGCCATGAGTTTAAATGTTGTGGCGGTAGTAAGCCACTAGAATTAGTTGTACTTATAACAATACCAACTGAATTCCACATGTTGCCCTTTTCAAAGCACTGTGACTATTGCAAATTAAACTCGCTTTATGCAAACTAAAGTGGTTAGGACAATCATCCTTTGTCTCCGCTTGCAAATACTATAAATGTTGCTTTAAAGTCTCAAAACTTTGTACTCATAATTGCTTATTAAACAAAAACAAAAGCAATAGGATGATAGTCCCACAGTTGTACTTTTATGTTGCGAGATTTAGTGATGACGATACGAAGTACTAAAGCATTAACCTAATCAGTTGCCCTTGGGTCATAGCATACCACAAGGCCCTTTATTATATTTACTATTTATTACCACAACAAGTACTTCTTATGTGAACTATTTGGTCTATCGGATCATTTATCTAAAACTTAGTCTTATAGACCTATGTATGATTGCTTAATATATGTGCTACTCTATTTTATTTATCTGTATATGAATATGATATAATGATGTAATATATGTATATTATTTACTAATCATAAAACTAGCCCGGTAAATATATATGTATGAAATTAATTTTTCTGGTCGGATAGAAGCTCTAACAAAATAACAGTCAAAGCCACGTATTGAAGATAGTGAAAAAAAGACAAAGTGGTTATTTGATTTGACCTTTGTATGCTTTATTTCTGCTAGATCTTTTCGCATCAGGAATTTTACTCATTTGTAACACACGTAAGTATGTGATTAATTAGCTACAATTTCCCTTTGAAGCCCGGGTAAAACTTTACCAAAATTAAAAGGTGGACTCTCCATTAGGGGTGCAATCAGAGCGGATATAGATGTATATCGTTTATTCTATATTATATTCTGTATTTTTTCTCGGAGTCGGAGTTAGACACAGATAATATCGGATACCTATTTCTTTTTTCCGTATTCATTCAATAAACTTTCGGACGGTCGGTCAGACGGAAATTATTCACTTATTTTGCACCCCACACATGATATTAGATAGTAGGGTGCAATCAGAGTGAACACGAAAAGACTAATAATCGAAATGTCAAAGGAAGAACACTCAGTATTCTCCATCTATTTAGATGTGCAATCCGCATATATATTATCTTATATATGAAGTCACAACAGACTTTCTCATATCACTTGACACTCATCCCGTATTCTATTCTATATTTTCTTCCTCGGAGTCAGAGTCGGATACGAATAGTGCTAGATACACATTTATCCCTTTTAGATTCACTCTGTGAGCCTTCGATCGATAAGTCGAATAGAAATTATCCGCTCCGTTTGCATCCCTACACTCCATACACTGGTTCCAGTAAGGGTTATCATTTTTTGGTTGAGAACAAATTTTGAAGTGTAGACAAATGGACCTAACTTTGTTCAAATGAACTTAAAATTTGAATTTGAATTTTGTTGAAAGTTTAGAATTTTGAGAAAAGGTTATAAAAAATGGCAGAGATGAACTAAATATTGAATAGTGATAAAAAAATATAGATGAAACTAGCATTAAAATTTGAAGTTGATCTCAAGATTTAAATCTGAACTCAAATTTCGGTCTAATAAAAAAACCGAAGGGTAACGAAATGTCCGAAATTACCGATTTAATTGTTAACCCTGGTTCAGTTGTACTACAATATAGTACGTTTTTTCGTTTAAACTGTTGCAACAATCGTCCTTCTTAGCAGTTTATGTTGAGGTATATGTGAGTTGTTTGTTTTTTTATCAGTTTAAGCTTTTGAGTGAACTGGCTAGTGTATGCAACTCAATATGGTATCAGAGCCAAGAAAATTGAGTTTAAGACCTGATTGGCGCAGTTAAAAATAGTTACAGTCTATTTCTATTCCACGTTTTAGATCTGTGAAAGACTACACATAAGGAGAGTGTTGAGATATAAATAAATTATCTATCTTTACTGATCAGATTAAATTTTTAAATAAACTGTCTAAGGACATCCGGAGTATATGAAAATAGGGGGTCATAAGCACCTTATACATTACAGGGTTGATCTTAAGCAGGCCATAAGCAAAAAAAAGCTTAAGGCCGATCCTTAAGCTAAAGATCTGGTCACAAGTATTAAAATACAAATTTCTTTTAAACTTATTGTTCTCTCTCCTCCACCAGCTAACTACCAACAACCACAAGCATTAAAATATAATTTTTTTACTGCCGAGTGAGACCCTTGTTATAGCCGAACAGTAGCCTCAAACATAACGAGTCGACCTTAATAATTAGGTAGAATCTAGCTTAAGATCCATTACGACTTTATACACTTCTGATCCCTAATACAGGCAACTCGATATTTCAAGCTTTAACGGGAAAACCCTGATGCGCCTTTCGGAAGTGAAGGAGAGAGCTCGCCCTGCAGGCCAATCCAGTGCAACACTTGAATGCCCTTGCTCATTTATTGCCCTACAGTCCCGACGAACCAAAACTAGCTAGTGTACCGGCCGGCAGTGTTCACAAGGCATGCAGGAGACCAGGCTTCGGTTTCGCCATGATGCGGTACAGTGCAAGCATGCAGTTCTACCAGGCTTCGGTTTCGATCGAGATTTATGGCCTGCCTGCCGTTCTGCCTCGCATGCAGTTCCATGCATGCAGCGCACGATGCGAAGCTTGGTCTACTTACGACATTTACTGCCTCTCTGCAGCAGCGTTGTACTGTGCATGATGGAGGATCCGGGCGTGGTCCGTGTAGAGGCTAAGCAGTAGATCTCCCGGTCCTAGAATCCGTAGAATTCGTGGTGTTCAGTTCGGCTTATTTTCGGTGGTTTATGGTGAAAATCATGGTGGTGAAAAAATATCAGAATCGGATGCTTATTTAACATAATTAAATTTAAAAAAATTGAAAAATATAAAAAATTTGTTAGCCCATCACAGACAACGCAAACGAATACGGGAAAAAAAGAACCGGCAAAAAAGCTCAAAAAAAATCAAAAATTCAGAAAAAGACGAAATTATAAATAGTACAAAAATAAACCAAAAGCCAGAAGCTCAAGCTAGCTATATTGAGCGGTGGTCCTCCAATAACAAAAGTCTTGCTTGAATTGTTTGTACGCTTGAATTGTTTGTACGCGCGCCAATCTGATCGAGATGGGCATCATGGGCTCGTAATGGTGCCTGCAGGAGCCTCGGCGTGCGAGTCCTTGGTCTGACGAGCAAAAGGAAGATGCAGCGGTCTCCGATCAGTACGGCCGGAGTTGGCGAAAGTATCCGATAGTCTTAAATATGAATATAAATTTATAATTTTAAAACGAATATAAATACGAATTCGAATATTTTTAAATATAGATACGAATATTCTTGAATATGAATACAGATATTTTCAAATACGGATTTTCTCGGATACGAATATCGGATAAACGGATTCCTAGCGGTTTTGCCGATTTTTCACCGGGTTTTGACCGGTTACTTAAACCACCTAAATTCAAATTTTGAATCACAAAATTTGTACGGATTTTTCATGAGTTCTAGAAACGGATCGAATACGAATTGAATAGTCTCGAACACTAATACGGATACGAATATTCTCGAATACGAATGCGAATACGAATATTCTCAAATACGGATACGAATATCCACAAATACGGATTTTGCTTACCACATTCGTGTTTTCTCGGATATGAATATCGGATAAAACGAATTATCTGTTACCGTTTTCCACCCCTAGGTCTTGGACTTATAAATAACAACAGCTCACACAGAAATTTGCAGAGATAGAGACACTCGTATATGATTTTGGTCAATATAAATGAAATCGCTGTAGTGTGTACTATAATCGACTAGTAGACTCCGTCTAAAAAATACACCGTTTAAAAATTAGGTATTATAGAAAAGCTACTTACTGTAGAAAAACAGCTTTTAGTTAAATTAGGGAGAGGTGCATGCATACAATAGAACAATTAATGTAGCTCGGCTTTGTTTTATGGACCACAGAGTTGTGCTCATGTTGTACAACACATGTAAGAGAATATATCTAGTGTACTCAGCCATCCGGGTGCACTCATGCACTCAGCTCATGTCAGCCGTCTGATTTCCATCCGGTGTCCTATATCAACGTCCGTCACTTTTAGCAAAACACACCGCCACTCGTGTTGGATTTACAAATCGCCCCGAGCCATCAACCGCCCCTCTCTCTCCGGACCCACCGCACTCATCATCGCCCGCCTCGCCCGAGCCGCCGCCTCCTCTCCCACGAGCCGCCGCCCGCCCGAGCCGCCTCCTCTCCACCATGACCACGGCCGCCACGACGATAGCCGCCGGCCATGACCGTCACGACCACGGCGCGTTCGACCATAGCCACTACGACCATGGCCGCCTTTGACCACGGCCACAGCAAGGAGGGGGCTGCAAGGAGGGGAGGTGGTAGAGGGAGCAACGAGGAGGGGTAGCTGGAGGAGAGGAGGCAGCGCTCGGGGTGGCTCGGGCGGCGGCGGCGGCTCAACGGAGAGGAGGGGCGGCGACAGGCGGCGGCTTGGGGCGGAGGCGGGAAGCGACGAGGGGTGGTGGGTCCGAGAGAGGAGGGTGAAGGGATGGCTCGGGGATCTGCAAATCCAACGCGAGTGGCGGGCGGGTTTTGCGAAAAGTTGCGTGACGTTGATATGGAATGTCGAATGAAGATCAAACGGCTGATATGAGTTGAATGTATAAATGCACCGAGATGACTGAGTGCATTGAATGCGTTGCCCACATGTAATGACCCTTCCGTGGACAACCACTCAACCGGACATAACCCGGCTCAGTTACATGGTAGCACTCCATTTCGATGTACGTGGCGTTGCAAATTTCTCCTTGTCCGACCTAGTTAGTTCGGACCGGTCGATCAGATGATCGATGTTAAGCTAGCTAGAATGTCAGTTAAATCCATTTGTATTTTTACAAAGCACTTTAAGGGGAACCACTGCTAGTCTAACCACCCTGAATTGTGGCAGTAACTTAGCCACAGTAATGTAGATAGATTTAACTGATTTTTCCTCGCCATTTAGTATTATTTGGCAACCTGTTACTGTCTGGTCCGTATCCTGTTGTTCCATGATACGATTGTTTGTTGGTCCGGTAAGGAGGCAATTAGGAAGTGGTGTGTGCACACATTCTATTCTCTTCAGGTGTTTTATTACTTTGTTCTCTATGTATGGTGTTCGGGCCAATACAAATAACGCAGATTACGAGTCCACGTAGTGTAGATCATGATATTGGCCCCCTTTTTTCTAACCCGTAGGAAATCATATGTACCCACCAGTAGGGGTGCAAACGGAGCGGATACGTACGGATATTGCTCATTCCGTATCTTTTTTTATATTTTTTGTCGTAGTCGGAGTCGGACACGGATAGTGCCGGATACGAATACGAATACGGATATTCTCGGTCACGAATACGAAATGAATACATGCCGCCCCGAATACGGTTAGTTTCGGTCACAAATATTTGATCGGATAATGCGCGAAAGCAAATTTCACAGGGTGACAGGGACAAGTTAAGTAACTAGTAAATTCTAACTAGCAAAGTAGCAAGTAATGATAGAGACTAGTTAAACAAGTAGTAACTAACTAGCTAAATATCACATGGTTCAAAAGTACGAATTGCCCAAAGCCAAGTAGTCAAGTACATCACTAGTTCATTTAACTTCATTACATTTAGCAAAAGATTTCATAAGGCCTTCGTGCCCATTAAGATCTCACATCGAGTTTTGTGAGGACATTTATTGCACTGCACTCAAAGTTGTTTCTCCTTTCCACCATTTTTTGTGTCAACAATCACCATGTATTTAATATAGTGGTCCCAAACCTTCGAGGTACACTTCTTCTGCTTCTTCTCAGCAGGCTCAACTTCTCCGATGTAAGTTACAGTCTCAGTAATAATCGTATGCTTATTGCTTAACATAGATTTTCAATCAGAAAGCATTCTATATCTTACTGAACAAGCGTAGAGTGTAAAGGAGAAACTATCCGATAACTATCAATTTCCGTATCCGGTAACTATCCAGTAACTATCTGTTTCCATATCCGGTAACTATCCGGAAAATACCCGGATAGTTCCGTATCCGTCGGATAATGCTTTTTCCGAATCCGTTTCCGTATCCGATAAAAAAAATATCTAACTCTGTTTCCGTATCTGACAAAATCTTCGGATATCCGAAAATTTGCTCCGAATTGTATCCGAATTAAAACGGACGGATGGATGGTCAGAAAATATCCGCTCCATTTGCACCCCTACCCACCAGGCAAACCACAATGAGGGTGTCCACGAGTGGCCAAATGGTGAAGCCCTGTAGCTAGGGGCGGAACTGGGTCTTAGACTAGGTAGGCTGTAACCCAAGTCCCAGCAATACTACTAATACTATCCCCCTCTAATATATACCTAAAAACTATCAGACTGGCAGCCCAGCCCAAGGCCTAAAAAATTATCAGTTTGGCAGCCTAAATAACAAATCAGCCCACAGCAGCCCATAAAGTCAACAACACATCCATAAGACATCCATCAAGATTCAAACCAAGAGAACTAGAGAAGAAAACCCTAATCCCAACCCCTAGCCCCCAGCCGTCCAAATCAGATCTGAGCCCTAGCCCTCTCATGCGCGCCTCATCAAGGCGGCAACGGAGCAGAGGTTCTCGCTGGTGGTGGCGCACGCGGCATACGTGGCGGCGCTGCGCTCCGTCGCCAACGCTCTCGATGTCTTTGTCACGCGCCGCACTGCACCGGCGCCGATACTCATCACGCTCCCCACCCCAATCGCCTTGCCTGCTGGGTTGTGGAAATTGCAAGATTTAGGTGTAATTGTGCGAGTTTTGATTGCTACTTAGTTCAAATTTAGTCTGAAATATGCCTAAATCTTAGATCCACCACTGCATGTAGCTTCGGTTTGGGTTCTGAATGAGCACTTATGATTTACTACTTTGGTTCTTGAACCCAATTCCACCCTCGTCGATAACAAGATGTAATACGCTTACAGTCATCAATTGTTTTATTTTGATATGGAAGTGTCGACCCTTTTACTACACTATAGTAATCGTACAGTGTCAAGATTAATCAGGACAGTGTGTTTGCCTAGTGTGCGATGCAGCAAATCACGATAACGATTCTGGTATTAAAACTGTAAATTCCCCCTTTGAGTTTTTGATCGAATGATAAAATTAAAAAAACAATGCCATAGTTCCTTTTTGTCAGATAAAAGGAGAGATTTATTTATCAGTTTAGATTGGTAGTTATTTTCAATTACAGAACTGATGCCCTCATGACATATTTAGGGTGGGTTCTTTTAGATTATGACTTTTAACTTAAATTTTTTAAATTCTAGTTAGCCGTGCGAGAGAGAGAACGGAAAGATATCTATATGTGATTTTAATTGATATAGATAAAATCGAGATAGTGTCTACTATAATCGACTTACTGATCCCGTCTTAAAAAGACACTCTATTTAAAAGCTAATCAATATAAAAAGTCAAATTATTGAGAAAAAAAACCACCCTTAGCTCCGCACTATGGCTCTACCACAATCACAATGTTAATAGCAGGGTTAGGCTTCATTCGGACACGCGCCCCTTTTTCCCCTTAATTTTTGGGATCCCTTCTACACGTACATTGGAACGTAACATAGGCCTACACCAATCTCACTTAGCCCTTTCTGTCATCAGCGGTGGTAGGCCTACTTGGAAGGATCCGAGTGTTTTTTTCTCTACCGTCCGTCCTTACGTTTTCGCAGGCCAGAACAGCGAGCTCACCTCTGGTTGGCGTACAATGCGGCAGCTCCTGCTCTACTGTACAATTAATGAGGACTAAAGTTTCTAGGACTGGGAGATCTACTGCTTAGCCTCACGTATCCCAAGGCCCACACCACTGCAGTACAGTGCTCCCAGCCTCCCTCCAGCCTTGTCCACCGTTGCATACTTCAGACCCACTCTAGACAACTTCGGTTTTCGGTTTTTTCTGTCTTCTTGTTTTTGAAGTTAGGAATTATTTAAAAGACGTCTCTTTCTAATTTTAGTTTCTTGGTTTTTTAACTTTTACTTTTTTTTTTATTTTTTTATTATCCGTGAAGATATAATAGTGTTTTTTATTTCATTTTAATCGAATAACTTAAAAAAATTAACAACTGTACCTTTAAGCAAAACAAAACTCAGCTGAAAGCGACAGCTAACAGCCGGTTGCAGTCGCACCTTAGGCTCCGCTCGTTTCGGCTTAAGCTTCTGGCTTATTTTTTACTATTCATAATTTCATCTTTTTCTGAACTTTTGGCTTTTTTTGAGCTTTTTTGCCGGTTCTTTTTTGCCGTATTCGTTTGCGTTGTTTGTGATGGGCTAACATATTTTTTTATTTTTTTAAATTTAATTATGTTAAATAAGTCTCTGTCAGCTACAATATTTTTTCAGCCAGCTACAGTGCTTTTCAGCTATAAACCACCAAAAATAAGCCAAAATGATTGCAGCTTGAAACAAGAAGGTTGCACTGCATGCGTGTTGTGGCCAGTTGGCCACTGAGCTGCATGCCATAAATTTTGATCTTCAACTCCATGCACTGTGCTTTGGCGCGCACGATCTTTGGTTGTCTCGTCTGTGACCGGCCGGCATGCACTGTGCTTTGATCCCGAAGCAGGCCTTTTGCTGGTACGTGCTGCGCACACCGATCGGATCACATGTGCTCGTCACAGTCGGAACATATAGATGGATCACGACATATTGGCATTGCACTCATCCATGTCGTCTATTTTCATTTTTTTATATGTCTAGATATCATCTAAATATTTTCTTTCTAACAATTATCTAAATTTTAGATCGTTAGATTAGATATCCAACGGTCCCTTTTTTAGAGAGGGAAAATTTTTTTGGAGGAAGATTTTTTTAGAGGGGATAGAAAAAATTCGTGGCCGTTAGATTAGCTAAATCTAGATGATGGTTAAAAAAATAATCGAATGATATTTATCAATACTTTTTTTTGTAAACTTACTTCAAACATGACACATCCGAATGTGGCGTGTCTATGAAGTAGCATACTGCAAATCGTTCTCTGTTGTGGAGAGGGTAGAGGGAAGTCAAAACTGCCTTCTGCTTTTGTTTGACTTCTCTGACTGCAGTACGAAGCGACACCACGTGCTACAGCGTAACGGAGAAAAGAAGCGCAGGGGTAAAAAATATTTTTAAAAAGGGGTTGCAAGCGTCCGAAGTATTCTTATCGGATGCTCCGATACAACACTCTTAGATAATACGTACAACAATTTTAATCATTCTGTGCAACAAAATATTTGATAAAAATTCCAATATTACACACATAAAATCAAAATTATACATCTAAAATCAAAAATACTGAGCGCATAAAATCAAAATATTACAACAAAATAAACAACTCCCTCTCATGACATATGGCGCGTGAGGCCTCGGGTGCGGCGGAAAGGTGGGGGTGTGCAGAGTAGATCCGATGCCGAGAGAAGCCACCCCGCGTCCTCGCGACGTATGGATGAGCTAGGCACGACCGCTCCCACCGCCATAACGTCGAGGTCCTCGGCTTCGACCCCAAGGACTGCTCTCTCTCAAAGCACGGCATATGGCCAGAGCTCACGGACGCTACAGTGACTACCGTGGCGGAGCTTGGGCGCCGTTCGAGATGCTACGGGCGCTCGACGAAGCCGTTGGCAGAGCTTGCGCTGGCTAAGGCTACCTCAGTGGTAGCCTCCTGATGGATCCACGGGCGTGAATCTCGCCTTGGACCGTCGCACAGAGAAATATTTGCGTCTGGGACGACGCGTCGTGAGAATAAAAGGCGGATGAGAAGCATTGTGATCGGTTAGATTAGTATCGGACGGTGGATGCACGGTGGATACGCAAGTGCAAAGGTATTAATTAAGGAGAAATTGCTATTCTCTTCACCCCTCAGTATAAATCCTCATTCTTTAAAGGATCATCAAACAATATAAGACTATTATAGAAATCAAATATATAGTTATTATGCTCTGCTCATTTTGGCTTCTCCGTTGGGTTTTTGGTTTCTAGTTTTTTAATTTCGTCTTTTTCTGGCTTTTCGATTTTTTTGCGATTTTTGTCTTTTCTTTTTTTTTATATTCCTTTGTATTGTCGGTGATGGACTAACATATTTTTTCATTTTATTTTTTAAATTTAATTACACTAAAAAGCCACCATCAGTTACAGTGTAAAATAAACCAGCTACAGTACAAAATAAGCCATAAGCTATAAAAAAAACCCAAATGAGCAACCCCATAGTATGTCATTTAATAGAGGTATACATAGTTTAATTGTATTAATTTTTTTAACTTAATGTCTATTAGTCTATGCGTATGATGAGTTTGGACTTATATTTTGGAACGAAGAGAATAGAAACTGTGTGAAATAAATTCGAACTCTTAGGTGAACGCTAACTTAGCCCTTTTTTTTTCCTTTTTTGCGATTTCGACGGTTCTGCCACTAGCTTCATGTATAATGCTGCTTAGGTATTTCGGTTTCAATGCATGGCGGCATGGGAGAAGAGACCACAACGAGGCACGTGATCGTGCTAGCCCAGCGAGAGGAGAGGGTATGACAACCTAGGAGACGGAGGAACAGAAACCAAGGAGAAATGATCAGACAAGGCAGCTACCGTTCGGTCTAGAAACAATGGTATCATACCACTGCGTACGCTAATATTGCTCCGTCAGAAAGTCGAAATTTTACGGAGGTTACCCTCCATGTACACATAAGCCTCTAGCAAATAGTCAGTGAGTACGTAGTCCCTAGGAAGCACCGATACGGTTCTCAGCTATTGTACATGTATTTAATACGTGTCAATACGGTGATACGTATCGATACGCGACGATACAGTATCAATGAAGTATAGATGAATTTCAATCAAAAAGAAAATAAAAAAATACTCCAATACGTCGGCGATACGCTGCAATAGCCTTCGATACGTCTGCCCATTCGGTCTGGCCCACACCATCACTACTTCTCCCCTAGCATCGCCTTCCCCGCATTAGCTGCCCCACTCGCTGCATAGTCTCCCCTGCTCGCCACCGCCCTCCCCCTACATCGCCCCCCTCGCCATCACTGCCACCGCCCTTCCCTCGCATCGCCTCCGGTGTCGCCTAGAGGTCACCATCGCCGCCTAGATCCGCCACCCCCGACGGCCTCCCTCGTCATTAGTGGTCTCCTTCGACTCTCCTCGGCTCCCTCTACCTACTACCGACCTCGGCTAGCCTCTCCGCCGCCTACCACCTCAACGCCGCCGAACCCTAAGGTGCCTCGCCGCCGAATCTACCAGTTTTGGTGGTCTTCTCCGACGCTGGTGATTTCCCCGACCTCCTCTCGCCTTCCTCTACTGTTCCCTACCGAAGGCTTACGCTGGCTCCTCCTCCGACTCCGACACTGCAGAACTCTAACTAGCGGGTTCATCTACCTCAAATTCGGTGGCTTTGCCACCGACCCCGACGATGATGACTGGCGCTGCTCTACACTAGCTCCATCGCCGCTTTCGTCACCGACCCCGATGATGACGACCGGTGCCGCTCTACACCGGCTCCTTCGACGTGTAGAGTAATCCAATATTTTAAATGCCTTGGTATGACTAGATTTCACAACTTTTATCCAGCACTTGTTTACCATTTAGAATCATATCTATGCGTATTCTTGAGTTGATTGATACTCAGTGTTCTACTGTAAGAATGAATTTGCTATGACCACAACCATGGCATTATGCTTCATTGACCTTTGGGCTATGGTTATCATATTAAGATGGCTTGGGATGCTAGGAGCTATTGTACAATATCAATTGTGACTGCAAGATTTACTATTAGATTTTCCTTAAACTAAAGCCATGCACTGAATGTACTACTATAATTATTTTCTATCCTAGTTAGACATTATTGCGGTTGATGTTCTTTCTTGTAGATTACATAATGTCATGCATTAAACTATGATGAGAAATAGCTTATCTTATTTCACACAACTCATGGATGCTTATGGTTACAATGTTCTGTTAGGTTGACATCAATTTTGAGGAAGAGCCGATTAGAACTGAAAAGTGTTATCTTGCCTGGCTGATTAATAGAGTATATAGCATTTAATTTATCAAGATAATCTTAATTTCGCTATCTCATAATCTGTTTATATACATATTTATCACATCAGCATATTTTTATTTTTAAAAAATATCGTATCATGGTAGCCTTGTATATCGGGCATCCTTGCGTAGTCCTTCATGCTTGCTGAAAGAGCACTAGATATGAATACAATATTATAAAGGACAAGCCGTATGTTTAGAAGGACGACAGAGTACTTTCTGCCATTTAGATCAGTCAAAGTTACGATCAGTAAACACGTCTTCATTCCTTGAGTAATAAAACCAGTGTCACATTCGCAATAGTGTGACATGTTCTCTGTGTCAGCAACGATAGCAGTATCAATTACTTTTTTTATGAGAATATGTTTTGTGTTAGTACTGAGAAGGGGCGTAATTATTGTATATTGATTCTGTAACAATGGTAGCAAGGGTTTGAATTCTATTAACTTCGCGTCAGGTGGATTTTGTACTATTTGAGTTATATGTGCGTGGAACAAAGGATTTTTAGAGAAATTTTGTAGGAATTGGTATCCTATGGTAAGTTTTACTCTAAAACCGTTTACTTCTCACTGTCAACTTCTCAAAACCAGTGCAAAACACCCTATGGCCAAAAACCACTATAGTTTTTAGCTAATGTGGCATCCAATGTGACAAAATTATGGACATAGCACGTGATGAGTCAATAAACAAAGTGATTTTTAATTTTTTTCCCCTACACCTTGCCAAATCATCACTTCTTCCTCCTCTCTCTCTTTAACCCTACATCTCTTCCTCACTATGATCGTGGGTGTCTCACTGCCATAGTGCTAACCTGGAGCTTGGGGCTGGCAGCCGGCACTACGGGGATGCACACACTAGAGCATAGCCAAATGGTGATATCTGGTGGCGACAACAGGCATGGGTACGAGCAGATTCAGCGCTTGGGGCTGGCAGGATCAAGGGAAGAGCGTTGGAGGGGTCGCGAACGACGGGAGCCGGTGAGGATGGTGGCCCAGTGGGAAGAGGAGGTGTCTGATGCATCCATCCATCGATGACCTCGTCCTCTCCACTGACGATCTCAATCTCTCCACTGGCAATCTTGTCTTCATCTATAGCGATGGGATTCGAACGATATCGTCATCGTGAACTGCAAACTCGCCTCCCTTCCGTGGACCACACCTCAAGCTCACCAGCCATGGGTCTATCCCCTCTCTCCCTCCCTCTTGGTTTCAATTTGATTTTGATATTGTAATCAAGTTGGAGTCTTAGCTATTTAATGACAAGAGAAAACCCCATAAAAGGGTGCTGGAAGAGAAAACCCCATAAAACGGTGCTGACAGTTTTTGCACCGCAAATTCTGATCTCCTCCCTGCTGCTTGTATCTCTCTGCACATGTTTTGCTCTGTTCTTTTTTCTTGTATGAATATGTCCAGCGAGATACTATAGTGCATCCGACAAGGTGCTGGTTTGGCCGAGCGGTTGCTAGTCTATCGTGGTAGTGCTCGATAGAAGTTTTCTCTGTCGTGGCAGAGCTCGGTGGAGTTTTCTTTGCCGTGGTGGTGAGGGATAGCAATCTAGTTCTGGTGCTTTTACAATAGTTGATATCAGAGCCATGGGAGAATCATCGAAGGCCAAGGAGAGCTCCGTGTTGCTGTAATACTCCCTTCTCACTCCGAACAACTATCCAGTTTAGGCCATGAAGTTGAAGGCCAATATGCGTGCCCAGGGAGTCTGGGGCGTAATCAATCCAAAAGTGGTCGACTCAAAGGGGAAAGGCGTAGAGGTTGATGATCATCTAGACCAGACGGTGTTGGCTGTAATTTATCAAGCGGTGCCTGATTCAATGATGCGGCAATTGATCGGCAAAGAGACGACACATGAAGCTTGGTTGGCGCTCTAGACAATACATGAGGGTGTTGATCGTGTAAAGGAGGTTTGGCTCTAGGCATTATAGAGCGAATTTGAAGCAATGCAAATGGGAGAACCAATTGATGGAGGAGTTTGTCGGGAAATTCGATGAAGTTGTCAATGAGATCAAATCTCTTGGCGACAAGTTGGAGGACGAGGTTGACATGAAGAAGTACTTGCGAGTCTTGCTAGAGACATTCCTTCCGGTAGTGATTACACTCTTGTACTCTCAAGACTATGCAAAGATGAAGCTAAAAGAGGTCACGGGCTCACTCAAAGCTCATGAACAACTCCTAAAAGACTACCAGATGTGCACCGAACAAGTGTTGCTCATGAAAGAAGATGCAAGGAGAGGTGGTAGGCAGAGTCATGGGGAACCATCTGTGAGGGGTGGCCGTGGTGTGTCATACAGCCATGGACGCTCACACAGGCAAGCTGGTTAAAGGGGTCGAGGAGGCTAGTTTGGCCAAGG
Organism: Bonia amplexicaulis; assembly: GCA_036346245.1. Taxonomy (NCBI): domain Eukaryota; kingdom Viridiplantae; phylum Streptophyta; class Magnoliopsida; order Poales; family Poaceae; genus Bonia; species Bonia amplexicaulis. The sequence continues at coordinate 4,648,867 of CM070767.1, forward strand.
TGGCAGAGGAGGCCAAGGAGACAAGCCAAGGTGAGCTGGTGGTGACAAACTTCGAGAAAAGTCACATATTCAGTGTTTTGAATGTGAGCAGTTTGGCCACTACTCAGAGTGCTGAAGTCATATAAAATGTTACAATTGCAACAGATATGGGCAATATACTACAGATTGCAGAAATAAAAAGAAGACCGAGGAGGCTAATCTTATCCGTGCCTATGAAGATGATGAGCCCACATTACTCCTGTGTCTTTGTGCAGAGGTAACCCCAGCCATGGTGATTGATGTGACCACGCCATAAACACATATGACCACAGCGCCCAATATCAAGATTGAACTAAAGGTGAATTCGTTTCTTCAGCTTCAACACATTTTAAAAGAGAATATGATGCCACCTAATGATGAAAATATATATTTTTACAGCCCCACATCACTTTTGCACCAATTCAAGCAAGAATTCAACTTGGACACGTTTTGGAATCCAATTCGGCCTCCAGATCAATTCGGATTCAGCTTGATGGCCCAACTTCAAAAGTGCATAACTTTCACATACGGAGTCCGTTTGAGGTTCACGAGTACTTGTTGGAAAGCTTTTCTCGTCCTCTTTCCAATGAATCAAGTCTTATCTCTAAATTCCTTCTGTGCGCACTGTAATCTTCAAAAGAATATGCTACATCACCTGTTTAGGTCAAATTGGGCCTTGTAATGCTTGGGCCCAAAGGGGAGGTGCCCCCCTCCTAGGCCCATACTGTTCATGGGTACTGTTCACATGAACAGTACCATGAATAGTCCACCCCTTGTTTCTTAGTATTGCGCGGCCCTCCCTCCCCTATTTAAGGAGGTCGCACCCTTCTAGTTTTCTTGGATTTCGTTGAGTTTTGGTCTAACCCTTGTGCAAACTTCTATTCTTCAGTTGTGTTGGATGACCACCTGTCAAGACTGCCTTCGGAATCCCACCTTTTGAACTCAATTTAAATATTTGCAATTTCAGATTGCTTGTTATCTTGTTCTTGCTTGTTCTTCGGTTGCATGCAGGAATAGACCTTCGTGGTTAGGTCAACCGCGTTCTTAGCACGGTTGATAACGACTTGGAGTGTGGTTTAGCGATTGCTAAGGCGCAGACGACGTCGTACGGTTGTAGTCGGATCGCAAAAGTCACCTCCACCAAAATCGAAGTTATCATCCTATCGGAAGATCGGGATCCCATCGCCCCATCAGGTGGTATCAGAGCTTCAGTTGACCGGTAGGAATTTCTTGTATCCCTAGTTAGTAGATTGGTTTTTATTTCCTATAGTCCAGAAAATATTGCCCCACAAAAAGAGTTAATTTCCGCTGTCCAAACCCCGTTGTGCCTTTCAATCTGTTAGTTTTGGTTTGCTAAATTGAATTTATGTCCGTCTTAGCATTGTCTAGTTGCTGGTCATATCTTTGTTCCTATAAAAAAAATCCAAACAAAAATTTTCCCCACCCCAAACCTTAATGCCAATTCGGCTGATTTCTCCTTCCTCTGCAGCCGCCACAAAAAACACCATATCTTTTGATTCCGAGATCCTTTTTAAGTGAAACCACCGCCATTTGATAGATAACTTCCTTATCCATCTGTCCCTAAAATGTCGCTTCATTCCAATAAGGCAGTTAAAACATATCTGTGGCGAAAGTTGACCCAAATTTCTGAATTGAATCTGCAACAATCGGCACTTGTGATTTTTGTAAGAATTTTTCAGTCAGTTTTCAGAACTTGGTCCCAAAACAAAAGTTGTAGAAAAAGCCGTCAGAAAACGGTGAAAAAAAGAATCATTGAAAAAGAGTCAATTGACAGAAAGTTACGGCCAAAATACCGATGTGCTGTCCAGTGGACAGAAATATTCAGTTTTCAGTTTTGGGTCAATCCTTGTGCTCTTCAATTCCAAATCGCATTCTATTGAATTATCTTGTGTCTATCACTCCTATACTTTGTTATACACTTATTTAGCCTTCATCCATCCTTGTTTGATCAGCAACATAGGCTAAGTGCTAGATACAAACTATAATTCAATTATATGGAATTTCTGAAATTAATTGATTATTTTCCTTTGCAATAAAATACATAGCCTATCCAAGCTCCACCTCTCAACTAACCAAACAGGTCTCGCTGTACCGGCAATCGCTATACCAATCACCTAAGTCAGATTTATCACGAACCAGCCACCGGTTGCACCACCTGTTTGCTTTGGTAAGAACTTGTAAGAATTTGGTAAGAGCTTGAGAGATGCATTAGTTTATTTGAGCCTCCATATGCTAGTAGTTGATAGGATCATATACATGTGATTTGTTTCCTTATTTTCTACTAACCATGGCAGGTTCACGGGATGATTACGAGATAGATCTACATCTTCAAGCCATTGACCGGGAACTCAAAAAAATTCGTGAGGAAGATGCACGCTTGAGACAAGCTTCTTCACTATGGGAGGTATATGATCATGATAGTACGTCTGGTAAAACTAAAATCACTTTACCATCCTTTGCTGGTGATGTTGATCCTGATGCCTATATTGACTGGGAGATAGCACTAGATAAACAATTTGAATATTATGATTGGTCTGATAGGCAAAAGATTAGAGCTGCCACTAGTGTTTTTATTGATGATGCAATATTTTGGTGGAAGCACTTAAGTAAACTTGGAAGAGTGCCTCAAACGTGGCATGCATTAAAGAAACTTTTAAGAGATCACTTTGTTCCTAAATATCATGTTGATTATTTGCTAGCTAAATTGCAACGTTTAAAACAACGAAGTAGAACTGTAAGGGAATATTATCATGAATTAAAAACTCGTTTATTGCGTTGTGGCTTAGAGGAACATGCTAAAGTTACAGATAATAGATTCTTATGTGGTCTTAATAAAAAAATTCAGGACCTTCTCATTCACGAAGAATATAATTCTCTCCCTCATTTGTTTATACTTGCTTGTAAGGTTGAAAGTCAGATTGAGGAGAGATTGAGAGTGCTTGATGATAAGAAATATAAGAACAAACCCGCGTTTGTGCCTCTTTCTATGACTAACAACTTGCAAGTAGTTGAGAACCATGTCGAAGAGGATCATGTGCTGATTGAACCATTGACTCCATTGGTTGAGAACGAAGATGGGGAGATGGATGGACCTACGTCATCTGAGGAGAGCCAAAAAGGTAAAGATCATGGTGCTATCATCACTCACGGTGAGTATGCTTGTGACGAACTAAAATTATGCAATGTTCATGCTATTTTAGAGCAAAACTTAGTGGAAAACAATTCTGACACGCCCATATTTCAAGTAGAGAATTCACACTACATTGATTTGAGTGTTGAGAATGAGTTGAGTGCACCTTGTCAAAAAATTATTGAATTGCCTGCTGTTTTGAGTGATTCATGCGATGAATTAATTGCATACAACGATCATGTGGCTTTGGTTAGAGATAAAGAAGTTTTGACTAGAATTTCTCTTGCTAATTCGTTGTGTTACATCATGTTGGATCTACCTATGAAATTGTCACATGCTATGGAGAAAGTTTCTGAACTTGCATGTTCGAGATTCTTGTTTAGTGCCGACACCCCTGGGTATAAGTTTAATTTAATTGGAGAATATGGTGTAGAAAATATATTTCTTGTATATCGAATATGCATAACTTGTGATCACATGGATGAATTGAAACTTGCTGTTTTGAACAACGCTTGTATACTCAATCTTGTTCATTATGAAAGAAAAATAAAATTTAGTGATCATTCAATGCCTATTCATTCTTCTTTTGTCGAACCATCTAACATTGACAATCTGAATAATGGAATTGATGTATGTAAGAACATGCAAATCTTTTCAACCTTACTAGATGAATTTGCTGTTGCTCAATTGAAATCTGATTATATGGATAAACGTTGTTTGATTCTAAAAGTTGTAGCTTCGCCCATATGTGCCACCACTGCAAGTTTACAACTTCAGAGACTTGAATTGCATAAATATTTCACTTACATTTGCAAAACTAGTTGCAATAATTGCTGTGTGAGAAATTTTGATTTTCTCATAAACATATATGATTACTCTTGGGTTAATAAAACAGTGAGCTTTTGTGATCGCTGCTGTTTAATAACATTAATTGTGCAACAACGGAGAACTACTAAAACGAATGACATATACATATACCATGCATACACCTTGGCTTCTTTGTTACCCTATTTTCAGCTTATCAAAAGTCGAGGACGGCTTTGTCTGCAAGAAGGGAAGGATGATAAGAATATGTACTCTATGGATACAATCATATTTGTTGTGCTTGTTGTTCCAATTACAAGAATTTCTACAAATTCCTTCAATTATCAGGTGAGGTCATTTCAAACAGGTTTTACTTTGTTTGATAAAGAACTTATGATATGACACAATGAGAGTTTGTTGCGTTTATTATCATGTACCAAGATTTATGATCAAGATCATACAACACGTGAGTCTACACATATGTTAAAACCGAGGATGGTTTTCTGTCAAGAAGAGGAGGATGATGTGACCACGCCACAAACACATATGACCACAGCGCCCAATATCAAGATTGAACTAAAGGTGAATTCGTTTCTTCAGCTTCAACACATTTTAAATGAGAATATGATGATACCTAATAATGAAAATATGTATTTTTACAGCCCCACATCACTTTTGCCCCAATTCAAGCAAGAGTTCAATTTGGACATGTTTGGAATCCAATTCGGCCTCCAGATCAATTCGGATTCAGCTTGATGGCCCAAATTTAAAAGTGCATAACTTTCATATACGGAGTCCGTTTGAGGTCCACGAGTATTTGTTGGAAAGCTTTTCTCGTCCTCTTTCGAATGGATCAAGCCTCATCTCCAAATTCCTTCTGTGCGCACCGTAATCTTCAAAAGAAGGTGCTGCATCAACTGTTTGGGTCAAATTGGGCCTTGTAATGCTTGGGCCCAAAGGGGAGGTGCCCCCCTCCTAGGCCCGTACTGTTCACGAGGTACTGTTCATATGAATAGTACCGTGAATAGTACCACCCTTGCTTTTTAGTATTGCGTGGCCCTCCCTCCCCTATTTAAGGAGGTCGCACCCTTCTAGTTTTCTTAGATTTCGTTGAATTTTGGTTTAGCCCTTGTGCAAACTTCTGTTCTTCAGTTTTGTCGGACAACCACCTGTCAAGACAGCCTTCGGAATCTAACCTTTTGAACTCAATATAAATATTTGCAATTTCAGATTGCTTGTTATCTTGTTCTTGCTTGTTCTTCGGTTGCATGCAGGAATAGACCTTCGTGGTCAGGTCAACCTCGTTCTTAGCACGGTTGATATCGACTTGGAGTGTGGTTTAGCGATTGCTAAGGCGCAGGCGACGTCGTACGGTTGTAGTCGGATCGCAAAAATCACCTCCACCAAAATCGAAGTTATCATCCTATCGGAAGATCGGGACCCCATCACCCCATCAGTGATGCTAAATGAAGAAACTGTATTCCCAAAATTGAAGAAGGGAGATGAACCTCAAGTGCAGTCAGCTGTCTAGTATTTAGATAATGGAGCAAGCAACCATATGATGGGTGTATGCTCCATGTTTCATGAACTTGATGAGAGGATACTCGGGCAGGTGCAGTTTGGGGATGGGTCGACGATCCAAATCAAAGGAAAATGATCAATTCTTTTGAAGTGCAAGAATGGTGAACAAAGATTATTGCCTGGGTGTATTATATACCAAATCTCTGCAATGACATCATAAGTTTAGGGCAGCTGAATGAAGAAGGGCGCTGAATTGAGTTAGAGAATAGTTTTCTGAAAGTTTTTGATAGGATAGAACAGTTGCTAATGAAAATGAAGAGGTCCATAAATCAGTTGTATAAACTCTCTCTTGAAACCTGCACGCCAGTGTGCTTAAAAATATCAAAAGAAGACTTGGGATGGCTATGGCATGCAAGACTTGGTCACATAAATTTCCAAAGTCTCAAAGCCATGGCATCCAAGGAAATGGTGGTCGGTTTGCCTAGGATTGATCATCCAGCTCAGGTTTGTGAAGTATGTTTGGTGGCAAAACAAGCTCGTAGTCCATTCCCATCACATGCACAATTTAGAGCTACTCAGCCTCTAGAGCTAGTGCATATAGACTTGTGTGGGCCGATTACACCATGAACTAATGTCGGGAACCAATACTTCATGTTGGTGGTGGATGATTTCTCAAGAATTATGTGGGTTTACATGCTGAAAAGCAAACGAGAGGCAAAATTGTGTTTCCAAAAGTTCATAGCACAAGCTGAGAATGAAATTGATCATAAGGTGAAGGTTGTGAGATGAGATCCGGGGGCGGGAGAATTTTTATGAAAAGAATTTAGTATGGTCTATGAGGCAAAAGCATTGCAAGATATTTCACGGCACCATGCTCCCCTCGGCAAAATGGAGTCGTGGAACAGCGAAATAGAACCGTGATGACTATTGCGCGAAGCTTGTTGAAAAGCAGATTTCTACTAGGAGATTATGGGCTGAAGCAGTAAGACATGGTGTTTACATTCTCAACTATACCTTCACTAGGGCCCTTGATGGAGTCACACCATATGAGTTTTGGACGGGAAAGAAACCGAACATCAATCACCTAAAGGTGTTTGACTGTCTGGCCTATGTGAAAGTAAGCACATACTTGGAAAAACTACACGATATGAGCTAGAAGATGATTTGTTTTGGGTCGGAACCTAGAAGTAAAGCACATAGGCTATATCATCTGAAGTGTCACAACCTAGATATTTATTTCAGAAATAATAGTAAAATAAAAACTTTAATTCAATTTAAAAAATAAGCGTTGTTCTGGCTTTTCCTGTGTTGCAAATTTGTTCACCCTAATTTGCCGCTTTTCAAAAGGCTTTTTCTTAAAAGTAATTTAAGTAAAAATTAAGAATATTATTAAATAAAGGGTATTTTGAATTTCTATAAAAATCCTACTCAACATTAATTATTTTAAAGCATTTGGCTTTTATCTGGATTTTCTATGTTTTTCTAGAATTTAAAAATCAATTTCAAAGCTAAATGGTATGTTTGTAAAAATTCAAAGACTAACTTTAAGTTGGCAATATTTTTCCTAAGTCTAAAATAGCTCTAGGAATTTCTGTGAATTTTAGACTTTATTTGATATTTTCTAAGCCTTTTGGAGTTTCCTGGCTTTTCTAAAAATCAAAACAAAAAATTAAAACCCAATTCTCTTCCCGAGCAGACACTTGGATGGTTTGGATCGCCCCTCGTGCCAACGCTCTCCTCTCCTCTCTCACCTCCAGCCGGGCCCCGCGTATCAGGCTCCCCTTCTTCCTCCTTTTCTTCTTCCTCTAGTCGTCGCCATGGTTGCGCACCCAAGTTCTTCAATGCAACATTTTTTTGTCTGTTTCTTCTCATGCGAATGCGCAGTGAAACCATTTTCATTCCCGCATTCACCCCTGTCAGTTTCCACCTCTTTAAACCCCATTTCCACCACTCTAATCTCCAACGTCATTAACTCCGGCAATCCATTCCTCGTCGTGCCCCTCCCCTAATCTTATATAAAGAGCCCTCAGCACCTCCGAGACTCGCACCATACTACTACAAAAGAGACTAAACTGGACGTTTACATCATAGATGGTTTGTAGGAACCGTCTGTGCTGTAAGTATTACAGACGGTTTATACAAATAACTATCTGTGGTATTTTCACAGACAGTTATTTATATGAACCGTCTGTGATAATACAAGACATCACAGACGGTTCTTGATAAGAACTGTCTGTGATAATGGCAGACATCACAGACGGTTTTTTTATTTAAATCGTCTGTGATACTTCACAGATGGTTTGTATTAAAAACTGTCTGTGATACGTTTCCCGCCCTGTAATCCCCTAAAATTTCATAATCTCTCGCCTGAGTCCGAATAGGATTCAGTTTTGAGACACCTTTAGTAAAACGGGCATAACTTTTGCATACGGTGTCCGTTTTCGACATTCTTGTACTCGTTAGAAAACAAACGATGAGTCCGATTCAAAAAACCAACCCGCTTGCACTAGCTGCCCTGTAATACCCTCAAAATTGGCCATCTTTAGCACTAAATTTGCGTTTTAAGTTTCTGTTTTTGCCAAAATTTTTTATCTTTCATTCGGAATTTGGGTTTCGCCCCAACTGCAAAGTTGTAGGTCTCATCGAAACCTTTCAAATGAGCATATATAAGTCATATAAAAGTTTGCTATTTTATCTTTTGAGACTAGCTATTTATACTGTACCGATATATTGTCTTTGTGACGCTATTATCACCGACTATTTTTGTTATGAATCGTCTATGATATCTCCTGTTATCATAGACAGTTTTTGTTATGAACAATCTATGATGTCTCTATCATAGATGGTTTGTAATCCGAACCGTCTGTGATGTCCCTCCACATCATCGATCCGTGGCATATCTCCTAGGATCCTGATCTCACACATCCATTCTCTTCGCATCGAACGGTTGGTACCGTTCTCCTCCCCACCTCTCGCCCCTTATTAACCCCCTCTCGCTACTCGAAGAACCAATACCACCAGTATTACTCCAACTCGTTTGTGCGCGGCAAGGGTGGAAGGGGTTCGGTAAGGGCGACTGAAATTTTGCTTGAAACAAGATGGAAAGGAAGAAGGCAATGTCAAATCTGCACTATTTTAAGTCGTCGGCATAGAAACTGTTGATTTTGTCATAGAAGCTAAAAATGATGTTCGTTACCTTTTTGTTTCTGCTACTTGAAAAGTTTTCCCGCACCACTTGTTTTAGATTGTAGTCGTGAAACTTATCTCTCTAAAATTATAAGTGTCCTCTTGTATATGCAGTGCTATGGGTAGCCTACTCGATATCTTGTGATGTTGTAATTGTGGATTCTAATCTTAATGGAAATAGAATTTATTGTTGTGTTTATTGCTGTATTTTCTTGTTTTCAAATGATATAGTTAATATTTCCTGAGGCTAGCCAAAAAATAGAAAAATTTAGGTATAGAATGAACTATCACAGACGATTTTATGGTATAAATCGTCTGTGAAGAATTATCACAGACGGCTCAAATTAGAAACCATCTATGATGAGGAAGTATCACAGACGGTTCTATATACCAACTGTCTATGATACTCACACATCACAGACGGCTGGTAACTAGAACCGTCTGTGATGTGTGAGTATCACAGAAGGTTGGTAGCTAGAACTGTCTATGATAGTGTTCTTCACACACGGTTCTAGTTATAAACCATATGTGATGTATTTATCACAGACGGCTCACAAACCGTCTGTGATAACCTCCGATTATCACTGACACTTAAATTCAGACGGTTCAAAAAATCGTCTGTGATGATAGTTTTGAACTGTCTGTGATGACCCTTTTTGTAATAGTGTCTTCACCTCCTCTCCCTCTCACGAGTTCTCTAACCATCCCGTGCCATGCTCCCCTCTTTTCAAGCACGAGCACACGTCCGATGAGAAATCACCACCGCTCTGAGCCGCCCAAGGTATGCTTACACCCCGAGGACCTTCACCGTGCCTCTGCGATCACCATCCACCCCTCCACTGAGCTAAGCCATCACCAGAGCAGAGCCATCTCCAATACCCATCTTCGCCGCCGGCTACCGCCGATCTCCGCCAAGCACCGCCGAAGGTAGAATCGGACTCCCCGTATTCTTCACCCTCTTTTGCACCCCTCATCGGCCGCCGCTGTCTGCCGGTCACCGGTGTGACAGCCTAGTTGTTTATTTCAAATTGTTAGGGCAAAAATTAAATTAAATTAATTTAAAGTAAAAACAATTGATTTAGTTGCATGATTTTTTTAAAAAATTTGTTCTACCTTGATTTGTTTGCTTTTATAAAGGCCTTTATTTTGAAAAATAATTTAAGTAAAAACATAAAAATGTTGTTAAATAAAGGATATTTTGAATTTTTGTAAAAATCGTAATTGATAATAATTATTTTGACTCATTTGTCTCTTATTTCGATTTTCTGTGAATTTTCAGAGATTAAAATCCAATTTTTAAAATTAAAAATTATTTTCGTATAAAAATTAAAGTTGAAATTAAGTTTTAAATAATTTTCCTAAGTCTAGAATATCTGCAAGAAATTATTTGAATTTTTAAATTATTTGAATTTTTATGGAATTTTTAATACTTTATTAGTTGTTTTCAAAAATTATTTGAATCTTCTGGATTTTATTTGGAAAGGAAATCAATTTAAATCCTTCCCTTTTTCTCGGTTCACCACATGGCTGGCCCCGATCCCGTTCCCTTTGCCACGTGGCACAAATCCTACACACCAGTGCCTCCTGTCAGACCCGGATTTTTCAATCCGAAATCCTCTGTGATTTAATGCACTATTCACGGATCAGAGATAGTGCTCACGATTCTGAAAATGAATATCAAATACATACCATGCGGAAGCATAAATAAAATAGTAAACTTACTCGGGGCGATTAGGCGAACTCAATAAATTGCGGCGGAAGAACGAAGCATCTGGTGGGACCTTGAGACATGCCCACAGCGACCAACTGGAGGTTCGCGACCTAGCCCTTGACGTCTTCATCTTCTTTGCCATCAAGACCAAAGTATTGCTTATGCGTAGTGATCTGATTTCCTGATTCTGAATTTGTTATGAGAGCGAGTGTGAGCACACTAACCACCGTGCTCCGCGAGCCAATACACAGAATGCAAATATATAGTATGCATGGCTTACCAACGGAAAGGCTCGGGTTGTTTTCTTTGCTAGAAATTGCTTTTGGTAGCATTGTTATTATTAAACCGTAGTGTTATTGTTGCTACCTAGAACTCCCCACGACGATTGCCATAATTGACTCAATCCACCAAATGCACAATTTCTTTACTAATTGTTGTCTAAATCCCCGAACAACAAGTGTCATTATTTACTTAATCCACCGGATATATTCTTCCCGAATTGATTGCTGTCTAAAACTCCAAACATCGAGTGACATCATTTAGCTAATCCACCGATCAAACACTATCTATATGGATTGATGTCTAAACCCCAAACAGCGGATGACATCATTTAGCTATTCCACCGATCAAACCCTTTCTACATATTCACTTTGAATCCACCCATATCTTTTGTATTCCGAATTCCTAATAACTCAATCTTATAATCACTACTCCCCAACTCCTCACTTCAGAATTCTAATGATTCTTTAGCAAGATTTCTTTTTAATCCACCAACATCATTCGTATCAGAACTTTCTAACAAATCAATCCTTTCTGCTAATGATCCAAAACTATAAGTTGCTCTTTCCATAATCATCCTTATTTTTATTTCATTATTTATCCCTAACTAATCTATCAATATTTCTCCAACAAGAATATCATTAATCAAGTTTATACTCCAATTTTCGTATCTCCAAATTTCCTCAAATTCAATTCATCCATCTAAATTAAGTCCTACTAATCCTATTAAATCCAGTAATTACATTTACACTCTTCTAATTCTCCAAAATCATTTAAATCATCTATCTAGCATATCTATTCATTTAGACTCCACCCACTTATTTCTCCTAGACTCCTTTCTGTCATTCCCTTTTTATAATCGACATGAATCCACCAATCATCGTTATGTATTTACCACAACTGTCATCCTCTTTTACTACGACTCTATTTATTCTTCCTGTCATTTTACTTTGTAAAAGAAGAAGCTTTATCATCGTTTAGCTTTTGAAATATAATACATAGAAACCTCCTGAGACTTAGCAGTTTAAACAAAATATAATGTATATGAGAATGCAATAACAGTAGCGATTCAGATTCCATCCACCGTTACATGGCATCTGCACCATATGCTTAATCCTTCAGCGTTATAGCCGCTTAACTTATCACTGGGACGACACCCAGGACAACACAAACCAGGGCCTTGCACTGCCCTTCACTTTTCCATTCCCACCCACAAATCATTTTGAAACAGAACTATATCTGGTTAAGTTCTCATGTCCGCCCTTGACCGTGGGCACGGCTATTCGAATAGTTTTGACTCTGCAGAGTTTGTACACTTTCACCACAAGAGACAATCAACTCTTTGCCCCACACGATTCCTTAGTCATGTGGTTGAGCAGACCATCACAGTGACTGTTCAGAGTATCTAGCTTCTTTTGTCATCTCACCTTATGGGCTTCTCCCACTTGCGGTGGGTCCCATCTATGCACGGGATGTTCTCCACAGTTACTAACGCAGCCGGGCTCCCCTTCCCACAACGCTTAGAACAGCTGGAAAACTTCACCCTCCCCTTGGTGTCCCTTTAGGCCTCCCCTTGCCCTTGCTTATCCACTTCAATCCACTACCAGTGAGATGAGTCCAGGAGTTTCGATACAACTACTTAGCCAAGTTGTAATTTACAGACTTGTGGTTGCACAGATTTACGTGGGAGATCATGACAAGATTCAGTCCTTAGCGGTATCTGGGCAGTTCTTCCACTAACCACATTGTGCTTCCACCGCACCACTCACACACCCTCGAACCATCCGCCCAGATATTCCAGCAAGTAGGGTTTTGGGATCATAAAATAATCATATCGAACATATACCAGTCATTACCACCATGACTGCCCAACCAAATCTTCTCATGATTGTGTGATGCTTGGGTTTTCACGCCCATGAATATCTATGCAACACTACGCATGGCGTATAAATTACGGACTTATTTTCAAAAGGTTACTATCATAATTTCGCTAGGGCGACAAGGATCATATATGCAAATATTCAACAAGGGGGTGTAATATTAATCAAGGCAACAATAGGCATATAACTAGAATATTGAATTAAGCATGTATTTGTATATAAATTAACAGCATGCAATTTGATAATTTAAACAAAAGTAATTTGCAGAAAATGTAGAATCAACATGATCAAAGTATTGACTCGCCTGACGCGGGTTACCGCGGTCTTGAGCTCATACAATGCTTTATCTTGAGCTTATGGTCTCTATCTTCTCTTCGGGCTTGACCTCGCTTGATCCACTGAATCTTCTCGACTTCCAATTTCTAATTACACGCTAGATGACTGAATCCAAATAAAAGCAAATAACTCAAAAGATCCAAATAAATCCAAATAAACTTGATTTAGTTTTATTATAAGTTAATGGGCGGTTCGGGTGGGTTGAGACAAGGTTGGTGGTAGAATATGACGACTCGGTCTTTCTACTAATAATCTCTTTTATTATTTTACATTTATTTAGGAAGTTCCATGAGGTAGGTTAGACCCATGAGTTGGTGTACAAGTCTAGCCAGGTATTATTTTGCCGAGCGTTAATATTCAGGGCATGCTCTATATACACGATGTATACAAGTGTTAGTTTACCGAATTAACCCTAGAGTTCGGGTTTATGGCATTTTATGATATGATATTTCATGTATCCTAGGCTTAGCTTAATTTGAATCAGGATCTATTTATATGGCTCCTAGCTTGTTATACCATGCTCAGCATTATTGTTTATCGAGTCTAACGTTAAGATATAATCATTGGCACCGTTATCATTTTGTCCACACCTTTGTCATTACTACGCTTAGCGTTATCTTTAGTTCGAATTTATTTATCCGGGCTTGTCATACGGGTTCATATATTAATATAGCTACTTAATTAAGTCTACCATGGAGACTTGTTTAACGACGGTAGGTTAAATGTTGGTGTACACATTATAATCAAGTGTAATCTTTATTGAGTTTGAATAGTTATCCAAGTCATATTTCTTTACTATTGCTTTGAATTAATAATTAGCCTCTTATCCAATTCTAATATCATAGTCTAAAGATTAGTGTTTTAGGGTTTAAACTTGCAATGATTAATTTTATATCATTTGCCATCATGCAATGGTTCATAATTTATTGTTTAGAGTAACCTTTATTTTGTAAATCATCATGAGCATAAATATACTCAACATTTCTAGTTAATGTCTTACTATACCTAAATTAGGAATTAAGTCCTAATATGAAAGGTTAAGGGCATATTAGCTACTAACTTGAAGTTTTTTTTATCCATGGCTAAATACTTATTAATCTTAATTTTACCATAAATAAATTTTAGCATATTTTCCAGACCATTTCCTGATTTTTCCTAAATTTTCCTGTGCAAATTCTGCCTAAAAAAAAGAACCAAAACGCTGCCTCGGCGCTGCGGAGCGGGAGCTCGAACGCGGGCGGCCGAGGCGAGCGCCAGCGTTGCTAGCCAGTGTTCCTTCGAGTGTTACCTGACCATATAAGGGGGAATAAATCAGTTAAGCCAGCGGCGGTAGGGCAACAGGAGCCGGGCGGCGTACGGGCGGCGCGTTCGTCGGCGAGAGGCGGCCGGGGAGGAGCAGGTGACCGCCAAAACGGGATCTGGGCGCCTAGAGGATGCCGAAGGTGGTGCGATGGGGACCGAGGTGCTCGAGACGGCCGGTGGCGTCTTGCGGCGGCGGCTGGGAGGTGCTCGTGTCTTGCGAGCTGGGGGAAGGAGACCCGTGACCGACACCTGGGGAAGCCTCAGGGCGCCGAGTAGCAGCTCTTAGGGCGATGAATTGGACGGGGGCACTCCAAGGAAGAAATGGATGCGGTGGCGGCGCATTTGGCCGGCGGTAAGGAAGGGAGGCCCTCCGGCAAGCTCGGCGTGGCGCTTTTCAATTCAATCGGAGGGGAGAGATAGAAGCTCGGGGGAACAAGGAGATGTGCTTGGATTGAAGGGGGATGCACCGGAGCTCCGGAATGGCGAGGAGGCGGTTGGGGAAGCTCACGGCGTTAGAGGAAGAGAATGTGGGGAAGAAAGGGGAAGAGCTGGGGGAAAGCCAGGCGGCTATGGGAGGATACCGACAGCTTTTATAGCTGCAGCGGGGGCGGGGAGGCGCGGTTGGCTGCGGACCGGTCGGCGGTGGGAGACCGGGCGGCGGTGGAGGACCGCCGGTCCTTGCCCGCTTGAGGCTCGATGCGCGGAGGCGACGCCGAGCGCGCGTGCAGCAGACGAGGCACGATGGCGGGCGGTAGGGTGCGGCGCGGGGCAGAGAAGAAGGAGAGAGGCGATGTGGAGAGCGCCGACCACGGAGAAGAAAAGGAAGAGGAGAAAAGAAGGAGCGAGCGCGCTCGGGAAAGAAAGAGGAAGAGGGGAGGAGGCGCGAGTTCACCGGCGTGAGAAGGGAGACGGGGAGGCGGGGCCTCATGGCAATGGGGCGGTGGGCGGCCTACCGACTTCCTTGCTTTTTTATTTCTTTTCTTACACATGTATATATATATATATATATATATATATATATATTTTAGATCCTTTCACAATTTACTCGTTTTATAATTTTTATGGCTGGCCTTTCCTTTTATATATTTATTTATTTTTGTGGAGTGTACTAGAGATATATTTTATTTACACATTCTAAAATTAGAATCTTAAATTTTAATTCAAGTTTCTCCCTCCATTCTATGGGTCATCTTTTAGATTTGGCTTAACACATTTTTTTTGTTTCCATTATTTCTATATCTCCTTTATGGCTTTACTAATGTTTGTTTTATTTTCCACGAATTTCTTTAATCATCAGAATCTCAACCAAAGTTTTAAGAAACACTTTAAAAATCCTAATTCAAATAGAATATATTTAAAAAAAATTCAAAAGCCTTATATTTCCAAATTTAATTTTTTTGGGATGTTACACCTCCCCTCTCTCTTCTTTTCTCTCTCTTCCTTCTCCGAGATGACCCGCGTCGTCTTCCCCCTTCTCCACATCGACCTCCTCCATTTATGTGCCAAATCCTGCGTCGCTTCCTCCATTCCCGCCGCAATAGCCGCCGACTCCCGTGGCGTTTGGCGAGCAATTACCATAGGCTCCAGCCCCCCACCTCCCATAAATACCCCCGGGCACCGCATTACCCCACCGCACCCCTCCCTCGCCTCCTCTTCCTCTCCTGCTAGCCGTAGCTCCCCCTCACAAGGCCTCTTCTCTCACTGAGCTTCGGTTGCCCTCCGACGAGCAATCACCACCGCCTCGAGCATCCTCACGCCACGCCATTGTCATACTTGGGGTCACTGCATCGGCCCCAACCCCGTCCACCACTTTTCCGTCGACGAAGACCGCTGGAGCTGCCACTTCGCCGGAGCCAGTGCCACTGTCGCCAACTACTTGCCGCCGGCCACCTACATGCTTCCCCGAGCTCCGCGCCAGGTAGCAACGAATCCCTTGTGTCCTCATCTCCCTTCTTCGCTCCTCGTCGAGCCCCATCATGGACCATGTCACCAGCGACCATAGGTACTAGTGCACCACCCCTCGCCGGTGAGGCCACATCAGCGTGCGGCCAACGTGGCATGCCACATGGTGCTAAGTGGTGCGCCACCTCTGCACGGTCGGCAGCCACGTCAAAACCTCAAGCCGAGTCAACCATGCGGTCCGCGTGGCAGCCACGTGTCCGCCACCTCGGCACACCCGACCACATTGACACCACGTTAGTGCCACGTGGCTTGCCATGTCAGCGAAGAACCGTCCCAAGGCTATGTCGCCGACACATTTCAGCCACTAGCGGCCATGTCATCATAATAAGCTGAGTCATCTGGCACATAGGCCCCACGCCACACTCCACCACCACCTCAGCAAACCTTCGGTCTGTGGACTCGGTCTACGATAGATCGTGCCCACATGTCAGCCTCATGCCTGAAAGTCAAACCCAAGGCTGACGACGGCATGACGTCATAAATCTATTTTTCCCATATAAAAATAATTTAGCCAAAACTGAAAAATCTCTTGCTGACATCATAATTCCCTTTTCTTTAGAAAAATAATTTCCAAAATTCCTTTTATCCATTTTCTTTAAAATTGAAACATCCAGAAGTCCGTTCACATTCATCCTAACTCCAATTGATCCCGTTCAAAATTTTAAATTCATCTAAAATCAATATCTATCCATTTATGCCATGTTTTCATACTTTTGAAGTTTATTTAAATTTATTTGGATTTTTATTTGTGTTTGGTGGGTTATTTCTATGTGTAGACTACGACGATTCGGAAGAGTTCTACTTCGACGATTCGCATCAATCCACGGGGCAAGACAAGTCATACACCTTGATCATATTGATTCCAGTTTACAAATAAAGTTATGTTGTTTTAAATTATTCTGTATGCATATTTTTATTCAATGTATTTCAATTCAATTTTAAACTTGTTAATTCCTCCATTGATATTGATTCCCGGTTACCTTGTCACCCTAGAATAAAACTCTGGTTAGTGCACTAGTGTGGACTAGAGAATTTTGTATCAAATGCTTAGACCTGCTTAGACTGATAAGCCTTTCAAATGTACTTTTGACTTCAGTGAGTCAATAAAGACTATGAATTATTTCAAAACAAAATATAAAATCTAGTTTAGGCTTTGGCAATTGTTTTGATGGTGGGTGCTTGCTGGCACATGTTGTTATTCAATGACACAATGTCGATGCCAGGCACAAGGGGTATGTGAGTCAATAAAGTATGATATAAGTATAAATTTCTTATTACGATAAGCCACCAATGCCGTCGTCATGTAATGCTCGACGATCGATGTATCCTCTTTGAGGATATGCATGGAGACCGAGTGTGGGTCAAGGAAACCAACCGATGATTTCGTTAATCTGGCTGTAGTCACCATGTGTATATATATAACAGAAGCACCATGGTGTCTGGGCACCAAGACTCCCTGCCTTTGGATTACTTTTAGATGCGTACTAGTGTGATTGGGGCTTTCCATCCATCATTGATTTAGCATGCCTAATATACTATATACCATTGTATTAGTACGCATCTAAAAGCAATCCAAAGGCAAGGAGATTTGGTGCCCAGACACCATGATGCCCCATTTCAGCGTCCTACACACACACATACACACACAAAAACAATGAGTTATATATGACATTTCTGTATTACACGAATGTAGATTGTGATTGTACACATGTACAGTATCCAATATTGAATGAGTGAGGTGTTAAAGGCTTCGAGGTTGAAGAGAAAGAACAACTTCACGAAGGTCACCGTGGAGACACATTCATGAATATCGTGCTGAAGATGATGCGGCCTGAACTTGATGGTAACACCCGAGCATCGTTGTTCCTTTGGCTTGTTGGCATGTTCCATGTACCATGCATGCAATCTCTAGTAAGCCAATCCTATGGTTTGAAGGCGCTCTATCGAGATGACCAATGGCTCGCCTAGCTTGAATTTCTGAGCCAACGGCAAGTAGGGGATATCATCATTGGTCTTCTTCAATTTTCCCTTGCCACCTCATTTGTTAGAGGTCGACTTCACGGTAGTCGATGGGGCACAAGATGTAGATGCATGTGATCCACCACACCCTTGCCGCGTCGGTGTACGTAGCTCTGATGGACCTGGCACCGGTGCAGGTAGCTCCGATGGACTTGGTACCGGTGCAGATAGCTCCTGTGGATTTGGCACCGGTGTAGGAGCCTCCAGGCAGATGTCCCTCTTGGGCCACTAGATGAATGTTCTAATGGTTTACCCTAGAGTCACAATCTCATCGTTGGGGGCATCTGCAGTGGGACGACGTCGAAATTGGTATAAACATTGTCCACATTCACTTTTGCAAAACTTGGTGCTAGAGTTACACCATGCACGCCTAGCCCCAAGCAATGTATAGGGCAACAGAGGCATATCTCACTTGAACCTTGCACTTCGTAGCCACCTACATAACGATACAAAATTAGCTACTCCAACATGCCTATCAATGGATCGATCATTCCGGAGATAATAATTATTACCAGGATATCATTGATAAGAAATATGTGGTTGCTTTCCAAGTTAGGGTTGGATGCGCAGCTACTCTAACGGATGGGAGCCGGCTAGCACAGGAGCAGTGGTGGCTTCTGACTGATTTGCCCTATACCTATGCATCTCATCTCTAACGGCGTCAGCGAACTCCTCTCTAAGGGATGCCCTAATCTTCTCTCATAGCCGTGCCTCGTGCTCGGCTTTGGATCTCTAAGAAACCATATTTTCAAGAAACATGAAGACCAAGACCTCTCGTACGACCCAAGTGCTCCTTGTTTCCCAGGGCCACGGAGAGTATATCTCTCTCCCTGACTGCCTGGAATGAGCTTGGGGAAGATTGTACACTCAACACTTTTTATAAGAGCTCGACATGTCATTTCACTTCCTATGATGTTATGGAGTAATTATAAACTAGGTAGTTCGATATCTTACTAGGAAGTGGGACACTTTCTCGTCAATGGGGTTTCGAAAGGAGATGGCCCCTGACGACACGGTATATGACCTACTCTTATCCAGTTTCGATCACACTCATCAGGGATCCCAGCAAATGGTAGGAAGGCCTCCCGCAGGATTGCACCAAAAGATGTCCCAACGGTTCAATTGATAACCGTCCATTGGAAATTGTCAGAGAGATATGAGAGCGGTTCGTCATACAACAGTTGCTGTCAGAAAGAGATCGTGTGCGGTTATTAAAGATAAGCGCATGTTCTAAACATCTTGTTAGGCGACTCTACGAGGCACTAGATAGGCTATTCATAGGAAAGTCTACGACCAGGTCGTAGGACATCTTACGAGTACATGGTCATAGAAGGATTTACAACCAAGGAGTACTCGCAGTGTGACTTACGACTATGTGGTCGTTCAGCGACTTACGACCAAGGAGAAGTCAAAGTAAGATTTATGTCTATGTCGTCATAGAGCGACTTACGATTAAGTAGTAGTTGCAGTAAGACTTATGACTATGAGGTCATAGAGAGACATACGACCAAGAAATAGTCACAGTAAGACTTACGATTATGAGGTCGTTGACAGATTTACAAACAAAGAGTAGTCGTAGTAAGACTGATGACTATGTGGTTGTAGAGAAACTTACGACCAAGGAGTAGTAGCAGTAAGACTTACGACTATATGGTTATAGAGAAACTTACAACTAAGGAGTAGTCACAGTAAGACTTATGACTATGAGGTCGTAGAGAGACATACGACAGAGGAGTAGTCGTGGTATGACTTACGACTATATGGTCGTAGACAGACTTAGGACCAAAGAGTAGTCGCAGTAAGACTTACGGCTATGTGGTCGTACAGAGACTTATGACCAAGGAGTAGTCGCAGTAGCACTTACGACTATGTGATCGTAGACAGACTTACGACCAAGGAGTAGTCGCAGTAAGAATTATGACTATGTGGTCATAGAGAGACTTAGACCAAGGAGTAGTCGCCGTAAGCCTTACGACTATGAAGTCGTAGAGAGACTTATAACCAAGAAGTAGTCACAGTAGGACTTACGACTATGTGGTCGTAGACAGACTTAGGACCAAGGAGTAGTCGCAGTAAGACTTACGACTGTATGGTCGTAGAGAGACTCACAACCAAGGAGTAGTCGTAGTAAGACGTACGATTATGTGGTCGTAGAGAGACTTACGACCAAGGAGTAGTCGCAGTTGGACTTACGACTATGAGATCATAGACAAATATATGACCAATGAGTAGTTGTAGTAGGACTGACGACTATGTGATCGTAGACAAACTTACGATCAAGGAGTAGTCGCAGTAGGACTTACGACTATGTGGTCGTTGACAGACTTACGACCAAGGAGTAGTCGCACTAGGACTTACAACTATGTGGTCATAGACAGACTTACGACCAAGGAGTAGTCACAGTAGGAGTTACTACTATGAGGTTGTAGAGAGACTTATGACCAAGGAGTAGTCGTAGCAAGACTTACGACTATGTGATCGAAGAGAGACTTAAGATCAAGTAGTAGTTGCAGTAGGACTTTTGACTATGAGGTCGTAGAGTGACATATGACCAAGGAGTGTCGAGTATGACTTACGACTATGTGGTCGTAGACAAACTTATGACCAAGGAGTAATCGCAGTAGGACTTACGACTATGTGATCATAGAGAGGCTGACGATAATGGAGTAGTCGCAGTAAGGCTTACGATTATGAGGCCGTAGAGAGACTTACGACAAAGAAGTAGTCACAGTAAGACTTATGACTATGTGGTCATAGTGAGACTTACGACCAAGGAGCAATCGTAGTAAGACTTTGCAACAAATAATTAGAGGATTATTATATCATCATCAATAGTCACATTGGGTGGCCGGTCAGACCTAGCAGTGGTTGACAGTCTGACTAGGGTTGTTCGACTGATGTGGGAAGAACGGTCAGATCGGTGGCTACGGGTAGTAGGGTTAATTGAGCTGAGTTGGTTTGAGGTCGGTTTATGGCTTGGGAGTCATGATGGTTTGTGTTGTATTACATGATGCATGGCTTTGACTAATGTGGGTCGAGTGTATGGACCTGTACTCAACATGGTTGCTTGATCTTTGGATGTGCATGTGGCTTGGAGGACATAGCGATCGATAGGAATGGACTCGGTTAGGTGGGGGCTGAGGTTCGAGAGGTCATGTAAGCCCGTATGAGGCTACGTGACTCAAACGAGAAGCAAAGAGAAGACAAGGATCGTAAAGAGGCGAGTTTGTGCATGTGGTATACCAAGTGACAAGGCCAATGCACATAGAGACGGTTTAGGAGAGTTCAAATGCGTGAGTACATGATGGTTAGTCATTGGGCACTATGGACTGCGTGTCAAAGTATGGGAAGATGCTTTCAGTCGAGCCATCTAATCGGCCTTGGTGGTGGTCAGATCGGTTGAGCGGTTGATCGGACCCTGTGTGGGCAAGCTGACCAGCAACGCCTGTAATGACTAGTTTTTTAGATGTTGTGGAGGTTGCAATAATACTGGCCATTAGTTGGCGATAGTCCCAGTCTTAGGGAGATTTTTGTTGACTTCTTGCTCCAACGGCTAGTTTTTTTTGTGTGAGGTATAAATACCCCCTTCTAGCTGGTTAGGAAAGGGTTGCTGGTTTTGATTTCATCACTCTTGTGCTAGTGTGAGATTCTCCTATCAATTGTGTATGTGTTACACTTTATGAGCAAGGAGAGACCTTTAATTGCATGTGTTGTTTCTAGAGCTGGATTTCGTATCCACTTGACGTTGTGCACTTGTTGCACTTAGTGAGAGTCAATCAAGCGGCTTGACTTATTACTCTTAAAGGTTACGACTCCTAAATGGCGTTGGAGGTGTCCTACCCAGTGATCTTCTTAAAGAAACTTGTGAGAAGGTCCTGCGTGTTGTGAAGGTTGGAGCTCACCTATCCGGAGGGGGGAAGAGCTACCACTAGTGAAAATTGAGGTGTTTGGCTTAATTCATGGAGTTGATCCAATTCGTTTGGTCTTACCTCAATGTGGATTACAGGAGACCAGCAAATCTCCGAGCACCATGGTAAAAAGAGACCGTATCAATTTTTGTTTGCTCTCTTGTACTCAATTTACACACTTGCAATTTATATTCATGGAAATTAAATTGATTGCTTGTCACCTTATGATTGCTAATCTTGACGTAGACTTAAAGTGTTGGTGCACTTAGGTAAATCTAGATGATTTAGATCTTACTTGTGCAAAACCGATTTTATTTATACTTCTGCATATATACTCGATTTTAGCCAAAGATTGAATTTTTAAAAGAGCCTATCCCTCTCTAGTCGGCCTCCTCGACCTTACAAGCGCTGCGTGCGTGCTTGGCACCAGTCGCATCATCGAGCTATTGCTCTATCTCTCCAGCTCCATCTCCCTAGCACCGGTGTCACTCCTGCACCTCGAGAAGGTCAATCTCTACTCCAACTCTCTCTGCGGCATTCGGTAGTGAGGGGAACTCACCGTTATGCATGTGCAGCTCGACGGCAATGAGTTCTTGCAGTTGGATGTGCCGGAAAGGCTCAGCATGGATCTCCAATTCATGAGCTTGAGGGGCAACAAACTAGGTGGTCCATTCTCGATGTAGTTAGCCAGTCAGATGTAGTGCCAAGCTGGCATCCATGTGGACAACACGATGATGAAAAACCACCCTAGTTTGAGTCGAGGGGGTAAAGTAGACAGTTTTGATAGTTGGAGCATCTAAATGGAACGGTTTCATAGTTCAGAGTTGAAAATCAAACCGATGTTAGATTCAAGGTTGAAAATGAGATTTGTTTTTCCAATTCCTTCTATGATATTGGAAATATTCAAAATTCCTAAGTGTGTCACTTACATGTGGGTTCTAGATCAACATGTCAATGACACAATGAATAACATATAAGGGATGTTGTAAACTTTGGATGTCAAATAAGGAATTGCCCTTAATTAAAACGTGAACGATTGCTTGAGCACATTTGTGAGTGACATGTCGTACAAGTTAGCGTCAATTGCAAAAAATAAATCGTTCAGAAATGCGTGTACGGTTCCATTGTTAAATTGTTTTTAATATTTTGTGATCTTGAATACAATGAAACAATGTAATGCTAGCTGTTTGAATTTGACTATGTAATTTAATATGTTCTAGCATTAGGTTATTTTATCTGATCTTATGTTCGCACCACACTCTTAAAATTCCTCGATCGTATGTGCTTACACATTATCCCTGCTATGTACTAAGCATGGAAATTTGCTAGATGTCCATGACTTTTTCCCCGCCGCCACTACGAGAATCCTATATTTGCCTTTCGTCAATTTGTGAAATAAGAGAAATGGAAGCCTTAACTTGCGAAAATGACCATCTACCATACATTTCACTGGGTAATTTACATATGAAGTTCGCAAATATGCCCACTACTTAGTTGCTCCATCCACCACAAGGCGCAATCACCTGGCTTGCAGCGCTGGTAAACGTAAATGGTCAAGCACACAAAAGGCATTGGGAGAAAGTCTCGGCTTGGGAGCACAATGGTACAACAATGGCATAGCCTTTTAGATGATCTGGTCGTCTCTTCCTTCCATACGAAAAGGAGGAAGAAAGGCTACGCGACAAAAAGGATGCCCCCAGTAGGCGACTTCACACTTTTCAGGCGACGCAATTGAGCCCCACGCAGCCCATCCACAAGCTCCTCGCATTCTTCTTCTGGAAGAAGAAACATTGTGAGCTTATGAAAATTATTAGAAGTAGACTTTTATGGCTAAGGTTTTTTTAGTTTGAAGTTGACTTATGCTTGTACAGTTTACAGCATCTAGCTTTTAAATGATATGTTAACAAGATGGAAGCAGCAGGCAGAGTAAATAATCAGTGCCTTAATTTCCTTACAATGACCATATTTCGGCTGACAAATGCAAACAACTGAAGTAAAGGTACACCATTGCAGAGTAAAAATAACATGTACTTGCATTCATACTTGTATATACCGTGTACTTGGGCAAGTTAAGCAAGCTTTCTTCGTTAGTACAGGGTTCTTTTGGGCGTTTATTTTATTTACAGTAACTAGCTTTCAAACAGAATATTTTCTTAATTCTCAAGTCAACTGTTGTAGATACTGTATCAAATTTATCTATATCAACCAAAATCACACATGATTATCTTTTTTCTTACTTACTCTTGCGAACAGCTAGAATTTAAAATTTTAAATCAAAAGCCACAGTCTAAATACATGTTCTTTTTTGTTTCGGTTTATGACTTTTGATCTGTTCGTGAGAGAGTACGGAGTAATATGCGATTTTGACTAATATAGATGAAGTCGTTACAGTGTGCACTATAGTCAACTTGTAGACCTCATTTAAATAAATAGTCTATTTAAAAGCCAATTACCGTAGAAAAAATAGAAAGTAGTTTTTTAAAACCGAAATGATGATGCCCTAAAAGAATCCACCTGGTTAGTCACTAGAGTAGAGATCGAAGTAACAGTACCCCTTTTGCCTTCTTGCGGAGTAGTTCAGGAGGGACTTTGTACAGGTCCTCGTCCACTGCCTTAACAACCCTAGGCTGCCTCGGTGCGTGGGCCACACGGTCAGCCACACATGGCCCCTGCCTCCTCCTCCTCCCCACCCCCGCCTGGTTCTCCATCCCATCGCTTGTACTCCTCACCTGAAAAGTGGAAGAAATGAAAACCGTCACGATCAAGAGAGGAACAAAACAACGGTCAAAACAGCACTGTAACAACAGAAACAACGGCTAGAGAGAGCACTGAGATCTTGTACAATCTTACCTTCTTGGCTGGCTTGTGTGGAGGCGGCGAGGAGGCCCTGAAGAGCACGTCGCCGGCGGCGTCGTGGTAGTAGTGACCGGCCCTGGCGAGGCCGGCCTGTATCGCTGACTCGAAGTACTGCGTGATGGGCAGCTCCTCGCACTGCTGGTTCCACTCGCCGAACGCTGGGATGTGCCGCCTCCTCCCCTTCTGGATCACAAAACAATTCAAGGAGGAACGCAATTCATCACCATGTCTCAACTCAACGTACAATACTACATCGCTAAAACATAGTTTGGAACAGAAAGGTTCCCAGAGTTCAGAATAAGCAAGATCTGGAGCATCAAGACGCACAGATCAAATCAGTTTCAATGGAATGATGTGAGATCGATGATTCTTGGCTAGCTTACCTCCATTTTGACCTGTAGAACTAGATGGAGTTGTGATGGTAAGTAAACGGTGGGGAAGAGGAGGGGATGTGGGAGAGGAAAGAGATGGAGAGCATGCAAGAGATCTGGGAGGCAGAGAAGTGTGCTCTGAGCGAAGAAGCTGGAAGGAACACGAGCAAAGGCTCTTTTACGGTGCTTTTTAATGGGTGGCAGCCTGGTTGCTTTGTTTGCGTGCATCAGGCCCAATGCAATGGGCATATTACTCACTCCGTTTCGCAATACTCCACTCTTGACTAGTAAGCGAATATTTAGGCAATCATTTTTTAAGTTACTTATCACAAAAATGTCCCTCGTAACCATCCTTGTAAACACGGTTTTGGAGACCATACCGGTTTGATTCTTAAAATGATACATTTGATACCGATCTATACCGTCGCATTTCAGATTTTATATATATATATATATATATATATATATATATATATATATATATATATATATATATATATATATATATATATATATATAGTAAAAATAACGAGTGCTCCTTGGTGCCCAGGCACCATAGTCTAAAATAGGTATGTATCGCATGTGAAAAATTTTAAAATTTCTTGGATATCAAGTTTAACTAGTTTATTAACTAGTTCAAACAAGTTCGAACTGAAATTTGAACTGTAGTTGCCTTTTTTATTGATAGTTTGATTGTAGGTATGTGCTGATTATATATATAAATCAAGAAAGCATGTGATCTAAATTGCTCAAAACTTTGAATTCAAGTATATTTTTTCAAAGGTATATGTTTCATTTGAATTATTATAGATGGGTATATACCCTAAAACTGATATTTTCAAAAAATATACCCGAATTTGGGTTTAATTCGTGCATTTAAAATCAAGGTGCCCGGACACCCTGTGCCCAATTTCAGCGTTCTATGTATATATGTGTGTGTGTATATATATATAATTATATGTTCATATAATTTAACTTAAATCTCACTTTAAATAGATAACCATAGTATAAAAATAAAGGGCTACTCCAATTATGCCTAATACCGAAATAATGGTTCGTTATTTTTACTGTGACTTATGACTTTTAAATTCTGATTGTTTACGAGAAAAAGTATAGGGAGAGACAGTTATATGTGATTTTAACTGATAAATTTGAAATCGATATATTATCTTGTAGACCTTTCTTTAAAACGATGTTTTGTTTAAGAGCTTATAAGTTATAAATCAAAAGCCCAAAAGAATATAGGCTAAATACAAATCGTGTAACTAGAAAGAAGAGTACTAGGCACCTCAGGAGATAACTACCACCCCGTGGTATCGCGGCTTGACTTTGGTACCCTGCCCGATGTTGTCCTGTCTCCTAACTTTGTAGTATTCAGTATTCAACGCTCTTCCGTTGTTTCTGCTATCGCCTATACTATAGCTCTCCACCTCCCCAGTCCGCAGCGACCGCTCGCGCACAGAGGCGTGTGTTCTGGCGTTGTCGTAACGCCGAATCCATCTGCATGGCCGCCTTGGGGCGCGCGAGCGGCTCGACCCGGTGAATGCGCGAAACATGTCGTGCTCCTAATTAAGTCCTCGGTCCTCACGACGTAGCGTTGAATTAGTTTGCTTGGGGACAGTCTCCTCGTCCTCGTTTCTCCCCCCTGGGCTCGCCGGGCCACGTGACCGGGCGGGCGGGCTCCGACCCGAACCTCGCGCGACGCTCGGACGACGAGTGCCTGGGTCGCTGCGTTTCCGTAGGTGCGACGCAGCACGAGGCTCCGTGGCGGTGCTGGTAGCTTCCATGTTTGTAGATTTTCTCTTTTGGGCATAGGATGATGGTTTTATAAATATTTAATAGGTTTTTACTATATTTTTTAAAACAATGATAGATGACGAAAATATTAACATGCATTGCGTATGTGCCAGTGGGCTCAGAATAGTTTTAAGAAATCACTTAAAGAAATTGTTTTATTTATTTCGATTTTTAGAAAAATCAAATCTAAAAGTCATTTAAAAGACTAAAAAACATGGAATCCGAACCAGACGCACGATGGAGCACCGGGTCAGGACTCAGGATGGATGGTTGCTTTTGCTTGTCTCGCCAGTTCGAAGTCAAAATGATCTCGGGCATTGCAATTCTCTGTGGCGATAAATTGGGAAGCTTGATGCTGTGTTACCGAGTGACTGATGCGCTTCGTTAAGTAAAAGCAACTTGTTTTGTCACGAGTAGACCAATGTACGAGTCGAAAACAGGCACATGCATAGCCCTGTTTCAAGCTGCTTCACCCATTGGCTTCTAGCTTCTAAAAATTATCTTATAAAAGTTACTTCGAACGTATGATTTATTAATTTCGTATTTTGCTTTTTTAAGTTTTCTTCTTTTTGCTTTTTATCCCTTTGTATTGTCCGTAACAATGTAACAGTTTTTTTCTTGTTTTTTGACTTCAAAAAACTAGCTGTCGTTACAGTATATTTGCATCTAAAAACTACCAACCAAAACTAAAAGGTCGGAGTTTTTAAGTCGGTTAGAGTGTACCCTTAATTTGTTTCATTTATGCGGACTAGCTACGATCTATAGCATGGTGCCATGGTCATTGATCGATTCTCATTTGCTGATCACATTTTTTACTGCAGGCTAAAAGAACTCGTGAGAGGACTCCCGGAAAATATTGTGGTCCAAGAGGTATGCGCACAGATTATTTTTTTCTGCACTTCCATGTGAAGCAGATGCTTTTGCCCAGCGACGGAGCCACCGGGGGATCAGGTGTGGCTGGCGCCCCCCTACCGCCGGCCGTCCACCTGCCCGCGCTGCAAGAACTTCTTTCTCATCAGTGAAGCAGCCACGGAAGTTCATGGAGCTGGATCGTGAGAAGAAGATATATACCCCTGTCACTAGACATAAGAAAACCAACAAGGTTTTGATTCATGACTTGGTTGTTGGTGACATCTTGCGTCTTTCGATAGGTGATGTACGTCGTAGTTCCCGCAGATGGCTAGTGGTAGATGAATCTAGCTTGTGAGGTGAGGGTGAGCCAATTCATGTTTCTGAAGAAAAGCCTGTTCTTCATGCTGGGAGTAAAGTGGTAAATGGGACAGCCAACACTACTACAGAAAGGCTAATACTAGACGGCAAATCACAGACGATTTTATAAAATCGTCTGTGACAGATACTAATATAGACGGTTTTAATTTGAACACCGCTTTGTGTTGGTGGCGTCGGCGAAAAAAGTATCTCGACGGTTCATACCTATGAACCGTCGTGATATTTTAGTATCACTGACGGTCCGTATTAAGAACCATCTCGTGATAATCCCAAATTATCACGCACGGTTTTGTACTAAAACCGCTCGTGATATCTTGTTATCACTGCACGGTTTTAGTAAAAAACCGTCTGTGATAATCCCCACTACGCATTTATTGCTCCACTCAGACCGCATCTGTCTTCATTTCGATCCAGATCTAACCACCGCTGCGCACTCTTTCGCGTAGGAGACAAACTAGGCGATTTGAGGCCAGTTATTTTGGTGGGAAGAGGCAGAGATTGAGCTTTGAAGATTCATTCAATTCATACTTTCTGCGGTGGCTAGCTCTAGATATGGTTAGTAAGAAAATTTATTTTTTCTTTAATTGCATTACAATTTAGATTTAAGTAATTGGTGAGTGTTATATTGAAGATGGTTAATTTGTAAAATTGTTGGTTATATAATAGCTGTTGTGTTTATAATATGAATTGAGCTAGCAAATTAAACCTCAATATAATACATGTGGCCGGTATATATGTAGTAGTAATTAGTTAAGCTAATTTTTAATATTGAGTTGTTATGTATGTACGTAACGTGGGACCGAAAGTCGGATGTATGCCATGAGCCGTGTGAGTGAAGAGTATATTAATGGCGTGTCTGCTTTTACAAGAGCCGCCGAGGAGGATATGTTGAATAAGGGGGTGGAATATATGTATCGTCCATGCGCCGATGCGAGAATTTAAAGATGTTTAAGAACCGAGGGCAAATTGAAGCGCACTTGATTCGGAGGGTTTCAAAAGGGTTATACGTGTTGGACCGTCATGGCGAAGTGAATGATCATATGTCGCGGATGACATCGCCGATGAAGTGAATGATATGTCGCGGATGACATCGCGGTGAAGTGAATGACATGGCGCGGATGATGTCGATTGTGGTTCGGATACGGATAGGTTGCACGATGACAACTGGATCGGATGCTTAGCGATGTAGAAGAGAACTATGATGAGAGAGAATATGTTAAATTCGGGCTTGATGGAGGACTCGGAGAAACCTTTGTTCACGTGTTGCAGGTCAAAGTACACCTGGAAGAAGAGATCAATATTTTGGGACTTACCTTATTGGGAGTACCTAGATGTTCGACATCGCATCGACGTCATGCACGTGAAAAAATGTATGTGACGCTTGATTGGTCTCTTCTTGAACATTCGTGATAAAACAAAGGGCGTCGTCAATGCACGGCTTGACTTGGCTGAAATAGACATCAGGCCTGAGTTAGCACCAACATGCAATGACAATGGACGAACATACCTTCCCCCTGCATGTTACAGTCTGTCCAAGATGGAGAAAAGCGAGCGTGCTGCTTGCATGGTGTCAAAGTTCCGCTCGTTACTCGCAACGTCAAGAAACTTGTTTCGATGCAAGAATTGAAGTTAAATGGCATGAAGTCTCACGATTGTCATGTGCTGATGACACAGATGCTCCCTATTGCAATTAGAAATATTTTACCGATTAGAGTTCGAGAGACAATTATGAGGCTATGTTATTTTTTTAACACAATTGCTCAGAAGGTCATCGATCCCGAAGGACTAGATGCTCGCAATACGATGTGGTGATGACTCTATGTCATCTTGAAATGTATTTCCTCCTTCGTTTTTCGATATCATGGTCCATCTCATTGTTCACCTTGTGTGGGAGATAAAATGTGTGGGCCGTATTCCTACGTAGCATGTACCCATTTGAGAGGTTCATGGAATTCTCAAGTCCCACGTGACGGAATCGTTCTCGACCGAGGGCATCGTCGAAGGTTATGCAAGCGAAGAGGTCATTGAGTTTTGTGTCGATTATATGGTTCAGATTCAACCGATAGGTGTGCCTCAATCTCGTCATGAGGGGAGGCTGAAGGGTATCGGAACTATCGGAAGGAAATCAATCACTCGAGATATGGACGTGTATACTCAAGCCCATTTCACGTCTTGCAACACATGTGAAGTGACGCTTATGTTGACCAAAGACAAGGATGTGCTTGACAATGTAATCTGGAGCGCGGATGTTTGGATCATGAGGCAACACAACACTCGGTTCAACCAATGGTTGAAGGACCAAATCGCTAGGAGCTCATAAAGTGAGTTGTTGACATGGTTGGCAAAAGGACCAATATTTACTGATTGTGACATGGCAAGGGTATGATATAAATGGGTATACATTCTATACACAGGATCAGGATGTAAAGAGCACTAACCAGAATAGCGGTGTCCGCATAGATGCGTTCGATGATCGATGGGTTGAGAAGCTCGTACTATGGATTCATAGAAGAGATTTGGGAGCTCGACTACGTGCTTTTCAAGATCCCCTTATTTCACGCCGTTGGGTGCATCTCCCACGGTGAAGGTTGACAAGCACGGTGTCACTACCGTGGACCTCCAACGTGTCGGTACAAAGGCGAACCATTCGTACTCGCCAATCAAGTTGTTCAAGTTTTCTATGTAACCGACCCGGCAAATAAGAAACGACATGTAGTTCTTCATGGAAAAGGAGAATTGTCGGAGTAGAGAATGTAGTGGATGAGGAAGAATACAATCAATTTGACGAGTTACCTCCTTTTGGAAATGGCATAAGGGTCGATGATGAACAACGTGACGAAACTAGTTACGTACGCACTGATCATCATGAAGGGCTAATTTTTAAAGGAACTAAGCAAGTGGATTGAGTCATACACCCAATTGTTCAAAATGTGTGATATTTAGGTGAATGTTGAAAATGACAATTCATGTATGTGATGTATATGTGAATTTGCATTTATGTATATAACAATGCATGTATGTGATGTATATGTGAATTGATATTTATATGAGAAAATGTGTATGAATCTTTGGTAGGTGATGTATATGAATGTTGGTAGGTGATGTATATGAATCTTTGGTTGGTAACTTCTGATGGGTTATCACGAGCGGTTCTCAATTAATAACCGTCTGTGATAATATATCACAGACGGTTATCAATTTAGAACCGTCTGTGATAACGGGTATACTTACCCTTATAGTGTAAGAAACAACTGAGCGGCGACTTGGCTAGCAGCGGTCTCTCCCCCCCGGCTCCCTCGGCGCGCGTTCGAGCCCCCGCTCACGCAGCGCCTGAGGTTGAGCCTTTCTTTTATTTTTTCGAGACTGACCGGTGGGCCCCACCTGTCAGAGACATATCACAGACGGTTCTCAATTAATAACCGTCTATGATAATATATCACAGACGGTTATCAATTTAGAACCGTCTGTGATAACGGGTATACTTACCCTTATAGTGTAAGAAACAACTGAGCGGCGACTTGGCTAGCGGTCTCTCCCCGGCTCCCTCGGCGCTCGAGCCCCGCCACGCAGCGCCGAGGTTGAGCCCTTCTTTATTCTTCGAGACCGACCGGTGGGCTCCACTGCCGAGACATATCACGACGGTTCTCACCATAACCGTCAGGATATATATCCTGACGGTTATTAATTTAGAACCGTCTGTGATAACGGGTATACTTACCCTTATATTGTAATAACCGTCTGTGGGCCCCACCTGTCAGAACGACATATCACAGACGGTTCTAAACTTAGAACCATCTGTGATAATAATTATCACAGACGGTTCTAAACTTAGAACCGTCTGTGATAAGCACCCTTCATATACCACTGGCCGGCTAGGGTTTTTCGCGTTCCCGCTTTATTTAGCAAATCCCGATCTGTCGCGCACTTCCGCCGCCGCCGCCGATGCCCCGAGCCCTCGCCGCCGCCTCCCGAACCGTGCCTCGCCGACGCCTCCCGAGCCCTCGCCGCCGCCTCCCAAGCCGCCGCCGCCGCCCTCGTGCCCTCGCCGACGCCTCCCGAGCCCTCGCCGCCTCCCCAAGCTGCCGCCGCCGCCTCGTGCCTCGCCGACGCCTCCCGAGCCCGCCGCCGCCTCCCGAGCCTCGCCGCCGCCTCCCGAGCCCTCGCCGCCTCCTGTGAGTACGTGCATTTGCATATGATTGGGCATGTTGTTGAAGTTGTTGAGCTAAAATATGCTTGTATGTGCATATGAATGTTTTTGTATGCTATGAATGTTTTTGTATGCTATGAATGTTTTTGTATATTATGAATATTTTTGTATGCTATGAATGTTTTTGTATGCTATGAATGTTTTTGTATACTATTTGCTGCTATGAATGTTTTTGTATGCTATGAATGTTTTTGTATGCTATGAATATTTTTGTATGCTATTAATGTTTTGTATACTATTTGCATACTATTTGCTGCTATGAATGTTTTGTATGCTATTAATGTTTTTACATATACTTTTACTAATCCGCTAAATGAGGCTATTTGAGGCAATGACCGCTATAGCCTTTGTAACCTTTATGAACCCATCCGCTCAATGTCTTTGAGCATCATGTTGTATGTGCTTATCTTATGGTATGACACTTTCATGTGCTTATCTAATAGACCCACAAATTGAGCAACATGTCATCCGCGCATTCTTCAACATCATCACGGAGGCGCCGCTCCAAAATCAAGACGCCAAGGAAGAGGGCTATCAAAGAAGCACGAGGGTCGATTTACCATCACACAAGTCGATGTATCTGGGGTCCCTCTTTCCTCCCAAAGCGAAGCGCATGGAGAAGAACGATCGAATAGTTGCACGACAACGAATTGAAATCACATTCGATTCGTGGAAGAGCGTGCTGCGACTTCGAAACGTGAGTCGGTGACGAAAGTTTGGCATCGCTCGAGATCCCGAAGAACACCAAGGCGCCGTGCAACGACAAGCCTTGCTAGGGGCATGCAAAGCATGGAAGAACTTCAAGAGCACGCTTGTCAAGGACTACGTGGAGAAGGACGAACGCCTTTCAAAATACCCATTCACGGAACCACAATGGGAAGAGTTCAAGGCGATGAAGACAACCAAGAGTTCAAAAGTACAAGTGCGGCGCACAAGGCCCTCCAGCAAAAACACACACCCCACGGACTTGGCATACTGGGTATGCGGGTAAAATCGCGATGGAGGAGGGAGGACGAACAGTACCACAGCGGACATCACCCGCCATTTGCCAATATCCGGATGACCGCGCTCGAAATTGGATTAGAGCAAGGTCATCTACAACGACATCGGGATGTCTACTGAAACCCCGAGACCGCAAGTGTCTCGGCGCTTGGTAAGATATCGATCGAACCACGTGATTGTAATTACTCCACAACGCGTGCAGTGAAATGACATGTCGTGCTCTTGCGAAGCGCGATTGTTGAATCTTCCGGGGTCATTCCATGGAACAAGGGAGAAAGATATACTCTCGCGCCCCGGGAAACAAGGAGCACCCGGGTCGTACGAGAGGCCTTGGGCTTTACGTTCCATGGAAACATGGTTTCGAAGATGACTCCGAAATGTATCGGCGTCGTAAGAGAAACAAAGCCGAGCGTGACGCACGACTTCGAGAAGAGCTCAAGGCTACTCTTAGAGAGGAGATAATGGGTGATCTGGCTGATAAAATCAGAGATGAGGTGCGGAAACAGACGGAAAATCAGCAGGCCGCCCCCGCTCCTATGGTAGCTAGCCCGCACAACCATCCGAGTAGTTGCGCGTCCAATCCGACGCAAACCGAGGCCGATTTTCGTGGACGACATCCGGTAACAATTATTATCTCTCGAATGCTTGCTCCATTGATAGGCCTATTCGATGAGCTAATTACAGATCGTTATGTAGGAGCCACGGGCGGGCTCCAAGTGAGATATGCCCCGTTCCCTTGTACGCCGCTTGGGGCCGGGCATATCGATCAGTATCGGGGCGTGGTGCACGGTCAAGCTTTAGCGCCAGGCTTCGCAAAAGTTCATGTGGATGGTGTGCATGTTAATTTCGAGGTCGTCCCGCTACCGAAGCCGCCCAACGACGAGATCGTGACTCTAGGGCAGGCCATTGGAACATTCATCCGGTGGCCTAAAAGCGACATCTCCTCGAGGCTTCGCACCGGTGGAAGGACGGATCTCGTGCACCGGTGCCATCTCCACCGCAAGACTTGTCTCCACCACCGCTAGCTGCACCGGTGCTATCTCCACGGTTGCTCTTCTCGCCAGAGCAACTTCCACCGCTGCTACCTTTATAGTCGACTGCCGTAAAGTCGACCTACAGCCGAGGTAGTAAGGGCAGCAAGGGCAAAGCACAGAAAACCAATGATGATATTGGCCCGCACGCCATTGGCCCGTAAATTGTGCTTGGCGAGCCGTTGCTCGAGAAAAGGGCCTCCAACCCCTACCAATTAGTTGCCGCAATTGCACAAGTGGTACATGGAACAGTCCAATAAGCCGAGGGCTTAACGGAGATCGTATCATTGTCAAATTCGCTGGAGCATTTCCATCACGATTTTCAAGGTTGTGTCTTCGTGGTCGCCGAGGACTTATTCGATCTTTTCACGCCAACGCCTCGACGTCTCACTCATTCGATGCTGGATGCTGTAAGTGTGCACAATCACAGTCTCCGTTCATGTCATACCGATAAATGTCATATATAATTTGTTGCTTTCGTGTGTATATATGTAGACACGTGCGGAGTAAAGCTAGAACATCCCGTCATCATCGGTTGGTTTCTTGGACCCACACTTGGTCGCCAGTATACCATCGACGAGGATATGTCCGTCGTCGAGAGCTACATTGCATCGTGGCTGCGGGCTCAACACAATAAGGATTATATACTT
Source organism: Bonia amplexicaulis (assembly GCA_036346245.1). Taxonomy (NCBI): domain Eukaryota; kingdom Viridiplantae; phylum Streptophyta; class Magnoliopsida; order Poales; family Poaceae; genus Bonia; species Bonia amplexicaulis. The sequence goes on from CM070767.1 coordinate 4,684,088, forward strand.
ATGCCCTACAATCAAAACTTTCATTGGATTTTAATAGTCATTGTACCAAAATGGAACAAGGTATACTACCTTGATTCCTTAAGTAAGAATAAAATGGACTTCACGGTTGTCGCCCGAGTGATCGATAGGTAAGTTTATTTTCTCCATACATACCTATATTGTACTCTTTCTTTCATTCGAATGACTAAGGTTAACTTTTTGAATCACGAGGGGCGTTCGTGATGTACGTTGAAATGGGAGGTGTCTCGAAGCAAGGGCCAAAGGCACGAGACATACTCGAGATTTTAAGGTATTCGCTATTACACATTAATTAATCCTATGCAGAGTCAGATTAATGCCTCTTGAGTTATTGCTCATTCTATTTTGCAGTGCCACCCGCAGCCACGGGCAACACATGTGGATTCTATGTTTGCCACCATATGGACCTACTCCTCGATTCCTCGAGGATCACCAATTCCAAGGTTTATCAATCTTTCCATATTTACTTCATACTTATCACGTTACATATATACGTACATTGATATCCCTATCGACAGGCTGCGTACATCCCGACAACTGCATTGGAACAGCCCGATATTTCACGAATTCGAGGAGAGTTGGCGTACTTTTTGGTGGCTCAAGTCATAAAGTCGGAAGACAGTTCCACGTGCACCATGAATTTTATTGCATTGTAATGCGATGTAATGGATATTTTATTTCAATTCAATTGATTCATTTGCGAAGTGGATACTTTATGTTTGTGAATGAAATGTGATGTGTATTGGATGTTTATGGATGCCTTATATACTTGTTCATCTGCTTGTTTCAGAGGGCATGGCTAGCATTTCCTGAGGCTAGCCAATAAATAGGAATAGATTTAGGGGTACAAGGAATATCACAGACGGTTTTTAACTAAAAACCGTCTATGATACCTGACAATCCCAGACGGTTTTTACTTAAAAACCGTCTGTAATTATCATGTAACACAGACGGTTTTTAACTAAAAACCGTCTGTGATATCAGATAAGCTCAGACGGCTTTTAGTTAAAAACCGTCTGGGATTATCATGTATCACAAACCGTCTGTGATTATCACCATATCACAGACGGTTTTTAACTAAAAACCGTCTGGGATTGTTAGGTAACCGTCTGTGATGACCTCGTATTATCACTGACCCATAAATTCAGACGGTTCGCAAAATCGTCTGTGATGATGTTTTCGAACCATCTGTGATAACCTTTACTGTAGTAGTGCAAGATGCTTGTTAGTGCTGTTGGCATGCATACCGAGTGGGGGAAGATCATGGATACTCTTAATGAAGATGGAGTGGATGAAACTCCTTTGCAAGTTAAGCTTAATGGCGTGGTCACAATCATAGGGCGGATTGGATTGGTGTTTGCAGTTCTCACATTTGTAGTGCTTCTAGTGAGATTCGTATAGTGTCAAATGCCTCATTGATCTTGGCCATCACCATGCTCACCTAGCACATCTTGTAATATCAAACTAGGTAACTTTTGAGCAAGTATTTGCTGGTTGATATTCAAAATCGAAGTAACCATTTTATTCTTTCTGATAGCAACAAGCGTTGTGACGACACGACGGGCTTGAGCACGGTGCCAAGGCGGAGGAGCATGAGGTTGGGGCCGTGCTTCCTAGCGAGGCCACGGAGATAGACATGAGGGAGTGAGCCGACGAGGTGGATGTGCCCGATGATGGGCAGCGCCAGAGGCGAAGGCAGGAGACGGTGGTCCGAGAGGTTACCGTAGGTTAGCAACTCGATATTCGATAAATTAGTAAGTAAGTCGTATTAACCTTCTTGCCTTAAATTTTGTGGTCCGTCACTGCTTTTGCCTCCTGTTGTTCATATTGTTTGCCTAGGTTCTTTTCTAGTATTGAACTCTTGTACTTGACTGCACCTTGCTCAGATTCTGTGCATTTACAGTACCTTATGGTACAGTTAACTTTAGTGAACGGCATTTGGCATGGCTTTTCGGGGTACTTATTTGAATTTAAACCTTTAGCTTTTGATTTTTTAGAATTCCTCGGGGCTTTTTGTGTATTGTAACTGTTGTTAGATTTTTTTAGCATAATTAAATTAAAAAAAAGAAAAAATGTTACGTTATCTTGAACAATGCAAAGAAATAGGAAAAAAACAAAAAAAGTCCAAAAAACCAAAAGTCAGAAAACTAAAATTAAGAAGATAGAAACTAGAAGCTCGAAACTAAAAGCTGAAACTCAAATGAGCATATTACAGATAGGGTTGTTCTTTATAGCTTACGGTTTTTCTTAAACAAACAAATATGACACTTTTTTACTATCATTTTAAAGCGGTTTATTTGCTTAGCGGTATTTGATTCGTTCATATAAATACTTACTCTAACAAAAATCATCCGCCACAGCCATTGCCTTGTTAAATAATGACAAGAACCTTGCGTTGTCACGGTTGCGGAGGTTGCAGCATCGAGCCATTGCCTTGTTAAATATATTTTTATCTTCAGTGTCGTGTTGAAGCTGTAAGCTTCTCTCAATTTAGATTATAGTATTAGTTATACGTACAAATTCGAGGGTGATACTCTCCAGTTTCACTTTCGTAGGTTATAAACATGGGACTTGTATCGTTTTGCTGCTGTATGTTTAGTTAAAAGGTGTCCATCTTTTATGCTGAAGATTAGTCTTTGTCTCGTCCAAAAGAATTGGGCTCCGATGGTTAATTTGATGTTGTACATATATAAAGTTGGGCGCTCTCAAAGGCGATCATGGAGCCCTTCGCGTTACCGCTGGTCCAGAGTGGCCAAATAGACAGTGCCAAACGGTCGACTTAAGGCACGGTACTATTAGCATGGTCTACGGCATGGCCTCGTATGAACACCGGTGGGTCGGGCTGGTATGGCATGGTCCATTAGACCCATAGACATGATTTTATAGTTTAATTTGTTTTTCTACAATTTCTACAATTTAATATGTTTTTTCTATATTTTCTATAATTTTATTGTGTGTATTCTACAATTTAATGTATATTTTTGGTATTTTCTATAATTAATTGTGCTTTTTTTGAATTCTACATATATTTTTTAACAAATCAGTTTTTTTTCATTTTTCGGACCGAACGGGCTACATAGGCCAAACGGGTGTGTCGTGCCGGCCTAGCTCGATGGGCTAATCGTGCCTCGGCCGGCACTGTACAAGATGACACCCTTCTGGTCAGCGTGCAGGGCGGAGGCTCGGCCTGGTCGGCCAAGACGACCGTTTAAGCTAACAGGCCAAATGGGCCGTGTTGGGTCAGGCCGCCCATTTGGCCACCACTGCTATGGTCCCACAAAAGGTCGCCAAATGGAGGAGTCACGGAGGAGCACCGTTGTTTCGAAGCGGCTTATTAATATTTAATTTATTCGCACAAATGCTTGTGTTAGGATTAAAAACCATCAGCCATAGCAAAAAAAAAATCCACACTAGTCATGCCATGTTAGAATGTTAGATGATGGATGTTTATGGCCTTAGCAATTTGCAGTAATGACTGTATATTTCTTCCTTTTTCTGCCGGTGGTTGAAAGTTTGCTGAATCTGAGATGGTGGTCATGGAGTTTAGTTTATTTATGGTTGGTATATGTAATTGTTTTTTCCTAATTTTCTGTGAATTATTTGAAATTTGATGATCCTGTGAACTTTCTGTGATTTTTCTTATTTCCCCTAAATTTCTTGTGGTTTTTGTTTTCAATTTTTCTTTTATTTTGTCGAACTTTCTACGATTTTTTGAATTTTTTATTTTTTTCAATCTTTCTGATTTTTTATTTTACTTTTTCTCTATTTTTCGTATGCCCCGGATTTCCATCCTGCTGCTTCCAAACGGTTGCAGGGAATTAACCCCTAACAGGCAAATTTTCCTTAGGGGTAGACAGGGTTCCATCTAGGGCTGTAAATGAGACGAGCATGAGTGAGTCTGGCCTCTCAAATTTGATCTCGGTAGAAGCTTAAGCGAGGCTGAGTTGAAGTCTGAGCCTGCACCTATCCTCGAGCTCGGCTCGATCCAAGCTCGAGTAAACTCGATAACAGTCAAAATAATTTAACATGCACTAATTTTTAACAATAAGAAAAGTTTGAGCTTGAACTTGGGTTGAGTAAATTCAATAACAGTCAAAACAATTCAACATGTACTAATTTTTAATAATAAGAAAAGCTCCAGCTCCAGTAAGCTTTGTAAGATTTAGGGCCCGTTTGGTTCATGACCAGAAGTTGCCTAGCCACAAGTTAGGCGTGCCACAGTTTTTAGGTAGCTGTTTGGTTCACTGACGTAACTGTGGCATGCCACACTTTCTTAGCACCCGGCCCCACACGTCGTAGACTCAGTTTCTTGCCAAACTTTGCTATTCAGAATCGAGCTCTAACGAGCTATTCAGAATTAGCTTTGGATTAGAAGCAGTTAAAAGAGACTTGAGGGATTAGAATGTATCTAAAGAATTAGCTTTGGATAGAAGCGCATGGAAGGTAGCGATCCACGTACCGGAACCATAAGAAAGTTAGGGGCAGTGTTTAGACTATTGGCTCAGATAACAGGTTGTACAACTTAGGATTTTAGCATTGTAGGTTTTATTTCAAGACTCATATCTCTTTGATCTTGAAAATGTTTCATTCCTAGCCTACCCCAACTTATTTGGGACAAAAGGCTTTGTTGTTGTTGTTGTACAATCATTATTTTCTGTTGGATGCTTGGATAGAGGTGATCCATCTCTTTGAACAGCTTACAAATGAAAACAATATCTTCTTCGTTATCATCCATTTCTTCATTTTCCACAACATATTCAGGATCTGCAGCAGCTTCCAGATCTTCTGGGTGCTTATCCAGGGAAGTTTCCATCAAAAATATTGACCAAGTTAAATATAACAAGAATGAATGGCTGAGATGAGTAATATACTAAGTACTTATACCAAGTTAAATCTCCTACCTTCCATTGTTCGTTTGAAGCTGAGACGAATTGCACTAGGAAATGGTATTGCTTTAAGATTTAGTTCCTTAAATCCTAAATAAAAAATTGCATACAACTTAAAGAAAATATCATCATAGTTTTGTATGTCTTAGGTAATAGTTAGTTTGTGATATATTATTTCTATTGTGTTACAAATGGAAATTGTACACCCGGTCTACCCGGCATTGGCCCGTTGGCCCAAGTGGAGTTGTGGTGGACTTACTAGTTGGTTTAGTCCGATATTAATTGGTTTTTCAAGTGAGCTGTATTAGCATATAACGCTTGCTACATCTAACGTAACACCTCTGGGTTAACCTTTTATACAAAACAAAGACGAAAGTGTAAGGTACCATGCATGCATGGGCTTGCCCCACATTGGGTTAGGCATTAAGCTGATTTTGGTTGTAGGGTGTGACATGTTGGGTTGGCTTTCCTGAAATAGAAATTTCTATGAGGAAAATATAATTACTAAAGACTAGGATTGGGACGACCACAGTTCACGAGTTCCGGTGTTTGATGTAGGCAAGGTTATCAAGGCGTCGCCTAAGCGTCCCGGCGGCCGACGGTGAACGTCGTGGCCCATCGCCCAGTTCCTGCTCAGTTAGGCGAAGCCGGGCGACGCCTAGTGCACTGTGGTGGCCTGGGCGCGCCGGGGGAGGGGGTCACTACTCAGTACTCACTAAGACATAGACTTACCCAACCGCATCAAGCAAGTCGCCCAGTCCAACCTCCAGCAGCCGCCTCTAGGGTTTCACCTCCTCCTACCGTCAGGTCGCCGACGCCAATCTGCAGCATCCTTTCGCCGTTGGCGCCGAACTGTTGGCTCCTTCCGCCGTCGGTTCCCTCTCCAGCGGTCGCAGGCTTGCAGCTCAGGTGATCTCCCGCTCCTGTGCTCTGCTTTCTCCTCTGCTCCTGACTCCTCCGCCGTCGCCAGCTCCTCTGCTTGGCGGCGGGGAGAGTGGGGAGGAGGCGCCAGCGAGGAGGGAGGCGGTGTGGGGAGGAGGCGAAGGGGGAGGCGGTGGGGAGAGGAGGGTCGGACGAGGGAGGAGGCGGATTGGGCGCGGGGAGGGGAGGCGGCGGCGAGAGAGAGATGGAGGAGAGAGCGGAAGCCGAAGAGCGGACTGGCTGGCGCGGCTAAGGCAGGACTTATATTTTCTTGGTTTTTTGCGATTAAGTCCTCAGAGTTTTTAAAAATTACGAACATACCCTTTTCTCAATAGATTTTTTCTAATTTAGACCTTCATAGTTTCTAAAAATTACAAACAAACCATTTTCTCAATAGATTTCTTCTAATTTAGACCTCCTGAGATATGATTATTTAGATAATTTATGCTATTATGCTACATGGTTATTTATTTTTCAGTCATGTAAGGTATTATTTGTCGTCTAACTACTATCGTCTAATTGTCGCCATGGCGGACGTCTAGTCGACTAGGCGTCTAGACGCCCCGGCCTCGCTGCGACTTGCCAGAGCACCGTGACAACCTTGGATGTAGGGATTTATAGCTAAAAAATAATGTTCTTATACTTTTGTTTTATGTGGTAGAGTAGGCACCATATCCTAAACTATTTCTCCTCCACATCAACTTTCAGAGGAAATTATTGTTCGCCGTACATGTCGTTGCTTCCATGGATATGTGCATAAGCGTTTAAGGTTTTTTACAAGAACAACGCTTCAAGTGCTTCCTATCAGGACACCTACTCAGTCCTACGGATTTCACGTAATACTATTGTCTCCTAAAATCGTGATTAACCTATGAAATCGGTGCCCCTCGTAAACTAGTATTGCAACCAACGGACGAACGAAATTCTACCAAAAACTTGCGCAAGATTAAAGCTATTAAATCAGAGGACTCATAATGAAGATGAACTAAAATGTATTTGATGAAAATGATGGAGTTTACAAAGGAAAACACAGCCCCATTTCCAACCATAGAGGAAGATGACGCTAGATGGTTGCAATGAGTGGATAGGACGGTGAAAAATGGGGGATTGATGGCGGTAATGGTGGAAAATGGTGATGGGGGTGGAAGAGGGCCGTGCCCTCTGTATGGTGGTGGTGGCTCTCTCTTATATGGATCCCTTCTCTTCTACCCATGCTTAGGATTTTCTGTTCCAATGAGGAACACAGCTTCCCTGTTCCTCTCGTGTTTCCGTCTACGTGGCGAAGATCCAGAGCATATCTTCGCAACGTCGACGGAAACACGAGGAGGACAGGGAGAAGGGAACATGAAAGTTGCGTTCATTCATAAAAGTTGTTGGGCTTGACAGTCCCGCCCGTGGCAATTCATAGTCAGGTGATACTGTCAAGGTGATCGTATCATTTCCTGTATAACTCTTTGGAACCTCCGTTCGTGATGGGTCAAAGCGCATTGCCATCATCTCGACAATATCTTTCCAACTCTATGGCTAAAATCTCAGGAGTCCGTTGTTGTGTTTGGTTTTCGCACTGTTTTCCATCTTTAAGCATTATCTGCAACAGGTCCATCGAGGACCGCAGAAGCAGCAGGAGGTGACAGTCAACGGCACACAGAACGAGCGGTGGATGATTCGATGAAGAGGTAGCAGGACTTTGTAATTGTGTTCCCTTTGTTGCCAACGCTGGAGAAGGAAAGTAGTAATGTTTGGTGAGGCAGCTTTTCAGGTGGCATTCGATTGCAAAATTATGGAACGCCTGGGACACATCAAATCATCAATCTACCCTGGTAGGCTCGTGACCAGGCATTCGGCCCATATCGAATGTTATCAATCAAGTCAACCCAAAGCCAAAGCATTTCAAGGATGCAATGAAGCACAAGTTGGAAACGCATGGCTCATACAAACTCCTAATCCACAATCAGTGAAGTAAAAGAACCTACCAATTGTCAACACATGCAGCAATAAGCAACCAACGGGGAATGACGTCTGTTGGCATATCTATATAGTAAAACAGATGCCTCCTCTGCTAAACTTTACAAAATTGGGGGCACAGGCCTAACATTATCATCTATCTCAGTCATACTTAAGCATCCATGAAACAGTTATGATACTTCTCTACACAAAACAGAGCCATACATCGAGTAATTGTAGGACCACTCTGATCAGATATTTTCAGACTGATGGGTAATACTCAAAACAAGCCCAAAGTGGTCACTAGGTAATACAGGTAGTTCCAGTTTGCGAACCTCCTTGCGGACTTTCTTCTCCTTGAAGTATGAGATTCCAGGTATAGCCTCCTTCCCAATCATCTCGATGCTGTCGATCTTGAAATCTGCCAACTTGCAAATGAACCGGTCCAATCTCTTCTGCAGATTACGGTTGCCTGATAGCATGCCATTAGCTTTTGTATCGTAAGTCCAGCCATTTTCACCTGGCTTCAACTCAGCCCAAGCATCAATCCAGCCATCTGGCAGAGGGAAGGGCCCATCTCCTTTGTTGTCCCAGTTCATGTCCCCACAAAATATTACATTGCGGAAGCCTCCCAAAATTCTCATAGATTCATTTGCCTGATTTACTCGTTCCTTGCTGTACATCTGATCCCATCGAGGAGGTGCAGGGGATGGACTCTCTAGGTGGCTTGTAGCCAACACCAACTTAATCCCACCTCCAATGTTGACATCTGCTTTGCACAGCTCCCTTCCCATTATTGAGTTAGCAAATGGGATGCAGTCAAAAGAATTCACAGGCAATTTGCTCATCTGCATTTGTTTTTAATTGAATCACATTACTAAAAATAAGTGGACTACAGAAAACAGGATACAATGACAACAAAAAATAAAATAAAACAAAAGCAGTAGCACTTCCAGGGGAGCAAAGCTCAGGCACCTAGACTAAGCACAAAAAAGAACCATGGTGCCAAGGATTCAAATTTCAAATCAAACACCTCGATTCATAAGAGACATGGTACGAGCTTCCTCATGATTACCTTTTTATGATGGAAAGTGTGTTACTGTTAGCAATGCGCACAGGAGTAGCAAGTCAATCAGTGTCCATGCGTGCTTGTGCATCCATTGTTGTGTGCCTAAAAGTACCACGCAGCGTAGTAGCACCAAGTCATCCATGCTGAGCTGAGATGGACATGACAGGATAGCTAACAGTTCCTAACATTGTGAACTATGGGATAGTGATTTAGCTCACATTATTGAAATCCCCTTGAGGTAGAAAGTAGTAACTACAAAATTGAGGTGGTAACTACATCCAGCATTAAAACCACAACATGAGAAGAATTACAACAGAACATACTCACTTGGTACCCGTGTTACAAAATAAGTGAAGTTATGTGAAACATACTGTGATACTCTTTAAACTTTGACCGCAAATATAATTCAAACCATTTGGATAGAACACATGAGAAATGTATCGATATATTTTCTGTCAAAAGTACTTTCATATTTTTAATAGAATTATATAAACCAATGGTCAAAGGTGCATCTTAGAGACCATGAAAAGTAAAAAAGAAAACTCACTTTATTTGTCATGGAGAGTATGGATTAGTATTTGTATGGAGGTCTCCTTAAAAGAGAGTCAGTAAATACAATTTTCCCCGATGCTTGGACTCATGCCACACATGAAGTTTCAGGGAAGGATTATACCTGCATGCAGTAATATGGTCTCTGCATAGCCATCATATGTGACAACGAGCTTTTGTATTCTTGCCACCAGTCAGATTTTTGCAGAAGAAGATATATGTTTGGTGTAACCTCCTGCAGTTCCACATATGAGGCCCACTGAGAATGGGAAAAGGAAATAACGTACAGTTCAAATTCTGGACCTGGAAGCATATAAGGTCTGGGCTGTGGTGCTTAATAAGATCTCCAAGAGCATCCATCCTTCTGCATAGTTCCAAATCCTCCCTGAACCACACATTGTATGTCATGATTTTGATGGTTTTCTTATCCAAATGAGTCTCAGAATTTCCTGTGGAAAGACATTAAGTTTTAATGTGACCATACCAAATCAGAAGCATTAAAAAACATTAGCCACAGCTTGAAAGATGAAACCACCTTCTAACTTGCATAAAGCAGCTAGCCACAAAGATATGATAAACAGTTGTTTTGTAGATCAGCTTAAACAAACAACAGAAAAGAGTGCAATGGTTTGAAAATATTCGAAACATATATACAACAACCCTGTTAGAAATGCGTATAAGCATCAGGCTGAATTATAGTCATGGATGACAGGAAAAGAACTGAATATCAAATTTTTAGTCAATAGAACAGTATGATGTGCCATCAATGAACTTCAATGACATTATCACCATGTCGTTAGCATGTAAGCAATGGTAAAATTAATGACTGCCAAAAGGAGAAATTAAAGCTAAATGAATTATGAGTATCTAAAGGGAAAACAGACAAAATGACCATGCAGTATAACTGATGGCCAAAATTCTCAAATATGATATAACAAGCATCATCCCAAAAACTAGCAAGATCATAGGTGAACAAACTCCATGAATGCACCATGTCCTCAAAAACATCATAAAGGTACAATTTTTGCTCCTAACTTAACGAAGGGGGATGAGGATGATAAAACTAAAGTGCTGGTACACTTTTTGCTCCTAACTTAAAGAAGGGAGATGAGGATGATAAAACTAATGTGCCAGACATCTGTACATAGAAAATACAATCGGATAAAAATATTAAGTCCAGAGAATTTACCTAAACAACTTATAACTGAAGAATAAACAGTGTTTTGCAACAGAAATTAGATCATATGATTTCTTCAAATATTAAGTAGGGTGGAAGACTGAAGGAATAAAATTTGCATGAGCAAGATCATTTAGTAGAAGAAAATTGACAGAATGAACAAAGTGAACATTATTTTGTATTTTTGTATAAAAAAGTAGTGCATTCAGGCCGGAACTGCAAACTTTATATTGTAATTAGCAACCATGGTAAAACTTAAACACAATGAACACAAACCAAATTAGCGCAAAAACCAGGTGCATTCCTCATTGTACATCCATTCTCGTTGATGGTTCACCATGTACTGCAGTTAAGTGATGTGGCAGTACGACATGCGAAATTACTGCCCGTTTCCAGATGTCATCAACATCGTTACTCGTTCCCGATTACTCTCAGATTGACTGTACAGTTTGTTCAAGTCCATTAGCAAACAATTTGAAGGGAATCGGCAGCATTATTCTTCTTGAATTATCAATTATTTCACCCTAATTGTCGCGATTTATTGATACGCTGGGAAATGTGTATAGCTTCCCAACATTTTCCCCCAAAACTATAGCATAATTACAACAACCACAGCAAAAAAGCAAGAATGACATGTCTTTACCGCCTAAAAACTCCAATGTTGCAAAAGAACACACGAAAGATTCAGATGAAAAGACCGCATGAATCACAGGAACAAAGCCCCTGGAAACGAAATGGAGACGCGATTCTTGGCAGATTCAACAACGTAAACAGAAAAACTCCAATATTTTGATCCGCAAATATACAAAACCCTAAATAAACCTTTCTTGGCGGCCGCCTTATCCCCTTCGTCCGCGCCGTCGCCCTCGTCGGCGGACACCTCGACGACGTCCAGCGACGCCGCACGATCCCTCTTCCTCGAGCACCGCCGGAGCGGAAGGAACGAGGAGCCGGCGAAAGCGGACAGGTCCAGGGCGTCGTCGGAGTCAACCACGACGTGGCGCACCGCGCCGCACGCGGCGCAGGCGCCGGAGCTCCGGGGGTTGAGGAGCGTGCACAGTGCGCATGACCACTGCGGCGGCTCGCTGCACTCCGACGCGCCCGGAGGCGGGATCCTCGACGGGGACCGGGAGGGGGAAGGCGAGGTCATGGTTGAGGAGGGGAGGGTTAGAGTTCTCCGTAGGAGGGGTTTGGGCTTTGAGGCGGCGGAGGAGACGAGGCGAAAGGGCGAAAGGAAGGAGGAGATGAGCGTGCCCATCCGAATTTGAAGAGAGGAGATGAGCGTGCCCATCCGAATTTGATCCTCGATTCCATCTAAATGGTATATGATCAATTTTCATTTGAATTGGTTTTTTCTGGATCGGTCGGGTCTCGTGGGTTGAGCAGGATTTCTGGGATACTGCAAAGGAGAAAACAATGCAGTGGAAACGATCTGGACCGTTCGTTGGCCCGATCGCACGGCTCTTGAGTTATTTCTCACCGTTAGCATATTTTGTTGGTTCAAGGGTTGGTAACCAAATTGGTCCTTGATATTGCAAAAGTGAAAATTTTGAAGCCAAGAATTCAAATGGATCAAATAGCAGCAAAACTGGATCGACAGGTGGGTAATATAGGAAACTCGTCAAACACGTGGGTAGGTCTATAGGTCAAAGTGTGGTAAATAATTAGCAGCTGAGTTGAGGTGAATCTAAGATTTTGCAAATGGTACCAATTTCCTGAAATTCAGGTTGTTGTTGGTAGTACCGGCCAGGTGTTCGCGGTACTACCGCAAATGCGGTTCGACCGGGAATTAGATAGCGATACCTATTTTCCAGAGAAGGTCGTTTTCGGGGTCCGATAGTACCGGACCGGATGGGATCTACTGTACTACCGGAGGTAGCGGTATGACCAAGTTTTGAACGACGGTACTACTGGACGCGCCTGTTACCGGGGTTGGTTGAGGAGAGGTATCACCGATGGTTGGTTGTAGTACTACCGGAGCGATATGAATGCCATATGGTATGTGGTCATATCGGATGAATGCAGTGGGTTCTGAAATTGGGAATTGTGGGAGATTTTATCATGGGGTGATCTTGGAACTTTTGTTATGGTTGCATTGAGTTGCATGTTTATTCTAACATGGGTCAAGTTGTGAAGAACTTATGTCTGAAAATAATTTTCTGGTCTTTGGGTGTGCAGAGAAGTTTGGAGGCTACTATTTGTCAACAATTGGCGATCGAGACTAGGTCAAGGTGGATTGAGGTCCAAAACTGTTAAGGAGGTTATGTGAGATAGTTGGGCTCAAACATAGCGCATGGCACAGCCAAGGGATACATTGAAGGAAGGTTCGAGTAATGAGTTGGATCAAGTTGGAATGACCGGGTCCACGGGTGGGCTCTTGAACTGAGGTGGCATGGGGGTCGACGGGGTAGGAAGGCCCTGAGGTGGCTGGGGCATGGTGCCACATGGCACCCACATCAGCGCCGGTGCTGACGTGGCCTAGCGTGTCATGGCGGTAGCACAGGAGCAGCGGTCGCCGGCGCTCCAGTAGTCAGTGATGGACGGCGAGGTGGGCAAAAGAGGGAGGAGAGTGTGGAGTTTATTTTGGTGGGCATAGAATTTACCCAGGGAGGCCGGAAAGGTGGTCGGCGACAAGTAGGAGGTGGCGGCGGTGTGGTGCTCCAACAAGGATGCGGCTCTGGCGGCGTTTGGGACCGGTGAAGGGGTTGGTGGGGTTGATGTTGGCTCGGTGAAGGTGATGGTGTCACCGGCGAGTCATGGAGCTACTCTGGTGAGGCAGAATTGCTCGCTAGAGACAAATCAGGGCTCGGGGCGGCGGCTTGTGGTGCAAGGACTCCTAGGGTGGTTTAAGGGCAGAACGAGGAGGGGGTGTGAGGGGTGGTGTTGTGCTGTGCTTGAGGAACCCTTTTATAGGGCAGAGGGAGGGAGCATTGGTTGGGATTTCTCGTCGTTAATGGCGGCCGGTGGATGGAAGGAGCGAGGGAAGAAGGAGAGGGTAGGCAAAAAAGGGAGGAGTGGATTTTTTGGGGGTTTGACCTGGGCGGTGCGCGGTTTCTGAAACCAAAGCGCAGCAAAAAAGGAACGTGGTCGGTAGGGATCCAGGCAACAGCCGAAAAAGGAAGGAGAGGAGGAAGAAGGAAGGAGGTGGACAAGGAAGAAGATACTGACGGGTGGGGCCTACCTATCTGCGAGAAAGAGGGGAGAGAGAAAGGAGGGAGGGTGGCGAGTGGCGGGATGGGCCGATGCGGGACATGGCTCCATCTGGGCCATCCATGCATCGGTCCAGGAGGGAGGTGGGAGATTTTTAAATTTTTAAATTTTGTTTTTGATTTTTCAGAAATCCCGAGAAAAGGAAGTAAGGCCTAAAGAATAGCAAATATAGCCAAAAAATCCAAACAAATTCAAAGAAATTCTTGTTGCCATTTTGGACTTAGAAAAAATATTTCCAACTTAATTTGGTGTTAATATTTATACTAAAAATACATTTTAATTTTAAAATTAGATTTTAAACTCCAGAAAAACACAGAAAATTCAGATAAAATCCAGATAAGTTCAAATAATAATTTGAATTATAATTTTTATAAAAATTCAAAATATCCTTTATTTAATAATATTTTTAGGTTTTTACTTAAATTGATAAGTGGTCGCCCGATCTTCTCGACGTAAGATCAAGATACTGACGTGTAGCATCTCGAATCGTAGTGATCCTCCGTTGTTAATGCAAGAACGAACGCTCTTTAATTCATAAGATCACATGCGTCGGACTTCGCGACCATCAAGCGAAAGCTCTATCGCGCTCTCAATTCCTAGCGGAAAGGTTAAACGATCTCAATGTGCAAGAACTCGCAAATTTTTCTATTGGATTTGTTTGGCTAAACAAAGAGCAAAAACATGCAAATATTGTTCATCCATCCATCATCTAATCTTCGTCTCTTCTATTTTCTAGTCGGCTCCTCCCAATCACAATAGGGACGGGTGCGGCTATATGGTGCTGGCATCCCCTAACCCTCACGCACATGAGTTATTGGGCCTTGGGCCGGCTTGAGATGAGTTCGGCCAGGAAACACATAAATATTAGTCTTAAGCTAACGACCAACTATTGACTAACCAAAGGACCAAACTAATCACTAACAAAAACTTTGGACTCAATACATGACCAAGTAATCAACATGCTGACCGTGGCATCAAGCTAATGCATGCATGAATGTAAAGTACGTGCATGCATCTTCCTTCTTTAATTCCCACGCATGCAATTCCGTGAGCAGTAATTAATTTCTTGTATCGGCTTGTGGCCGAGAGGCCTTGAATAGTTGAATATCCTAGTGCTCCTCCAACGCTTTGGTTCCGAGTCTCTCTTTCTTGGTTCCAAAGTCTTCACTGTGTTTAAACTTGAGAATACACAAAGAATTTGTATAAGGTAGAATATTATTCTCATCAATACAAGGGAATTCATTAAGATTTAAATCCACCTACTTATTTAAAAGTTAGGCTCTTGCTCTAGTAATTAAACCTTTTGATGCTTCATGATCACTTGGAGAGGTAGACAACATAGTAGTAGTAGGGATATCCTCATCACGGCGTGTCACGGTGGTGGCATGGGGCTAATTGGCAATACCCTCAAAGTTCAAGGGTAAATTGGACTTCTTCCATAACTAGAATACAAAGTATATATAAAATCATATCCATTCTACATACTCACTCCGTCCAACAATATAAGTCCTCATTCTTGAAAAGCGTTGTTCCACAATATAAGTCCATTACGAAGTCCAACGGTGTAATTATTACAATATTTTCACCAAATGCTCTTTACTTTAATGCTGAAAAAATAAATGAGTAATTTTAGTATACCATTTAATAGAGGAATGTATGGCCCAATGGTATTCACTTTTCTTAGATTTAATGACTCCTTAAGTCTGTGCGTATAGTGAGTCTTGGACTTATATTATTGGACGGAAGGAGCATGTAGAAGTAGGAAAAAGGAAAGTTATAATGCTTCCTATTGCACAGTTCATACTTCATTACGGGCCTGTTTGGCGGCTGCGGCTTATGACTTTTGGCTAAATTTTTTAAATTTTAGTTGTTTACGACAGAGATTACGGAGAGAGAGATACTCGCTTGCGATTTTGGTTAATACAGATGTTAGGCTTTTAACGTGTACTACAATTAACTTGTAGACCCTTGTAGACCCTGTCTTGAGAAAATATTCCATTTAAAAGTTAAGTACTATAACAAAAGTCAAAAGCCGCTAGCTTCGATCGAAAAGAATAGACCCTACAGCCTGAAGAAATGCTTCATCCCCAACCAAAGCAGGCTTACTCAAATATTATGAGTACACATATATCTATGAAGGAACAACATTTGAAATGATAATCCTTTCAACATCTGTAGCAATAATCTATACTTCATGACATCTTGTTACTTAAGATCAGAAATTAATTACTCCCAACGAACGGAGCAGGACTTCCTATTGCCTAAGATTCTCTGAATCCCAACAACAGGATTTTGACCCCAGTATTTGCTCTATGCGTCTATCCAGCATTAGAAAGGTGAATACCATTATATATTGAGAACCCTCTCTTATTATACCACACACTACCGAGTACCGACCAGGCCACACCAAACGCTTACAAAGCCCAGGGGCGAGCAGAATCGTCTCCCACGTTATGGCATGCTCTCAATGATTTTTCTTAAATCATAACATCAACAATTCCAACAAAATGGAGCAACTGGATAGCACACCCAACAAGGCGAGCATAGCGGTTACGGACTACCTCCAGTTACTCAAAACCCATACATTCGCTGGCCACAGCAATCAGGTTTTAAATAAGGGCGCCAACGTTCAGCCACATAAAAACATTATGCGCGGTGTCGCCGCCTAATCCTTGAACTTCATGTCAGACACCCTGAAGCCAGGCATCTCGAATGAAGTGGCAAACTTCTCCACCTCCGCCCTGAGGTCCTCAATGTCCTTGTTGCTCTCCAAGCCCTCGGTGAAGAACTTGAGGATCTTGCCACGCTCCTTCTGGACTTCCAAGCAGATGGTCACAGCCTGGTGAAGGTACTCGGCGATCTGCACAAAGTCCTTCTCAACCAAACCCCTCGAGGTCATTGCAGGTGTACCTGGAACCAGCATTCAGAAATAATGATGAATAAGTTGGTAAGCTATTGGAACATGGAAAAGTGTTAGTTAGATGCTCCCAGGAATTGAAAATTGTTTAATATGTTCTATTGTAATCGATAGTAAATCCTAACAATAACATGTTGCTATTTTTTAGTGCAGCCACAAACTAAGTTCACAACCTTTTTCAGAAGAAATACTAGAGAATGATGAAATGGACATTCCAAGTGCAAAGTTAAGTTTTTCAACATTAGTACTGTACTCTGTTGCCCTTCATAATTGTATGGAGCAAAAACTGGGATAATTTTAGTTGTAACAGGTTCCAGTTTATTCAAATTTAGAAACAATTTTTGTGTCGAGATTTTGAAGAATGACATGACAGTATTGTGCTAGTCAACTGGATAATTACAGTTGTTAAATGAGATAATCTGATATAAGTGGTGGATTAGTAATGGTTCATCAGGCTGAGGGAAATAACATATAGGAATCTAATTGTTCTGTATGGACTAATAACGATAATGTGATTCAATTTAGACTTGAGGAAGGCCCTTTCTTCGATGAAACAGGGATTATCATATATGGGAGCAGAAGTGATATTCCACAAGAAAATTTTCCATGACAACTCTACGACACACTAATGTGTTGGCCCCCATCTCACACCTTACATACTCTCAGGGACCGTTGTGAATGACAAACAACAGAGGGTCAATTTGAGTGACTCATGACCTCTTTCCTTGCCAGTGACCATTAACAACCTCTAAAGCATGTGGGCAAAAAAGCAACAGAACTTATTTGTTCACGCCCAAATGTGCATCACATGATAAACAGTGTCAAACTGTCGATCTGTTGCATCACATAATAAATAATTTCAAACTGTCAATTCGTTGAGGCTGGGAGGAGATACTGACCAATGCGGACACCACCAGGTGACATTGCACTGCTGTCGCCAAAGACAGCATTTTTGTTTAGTGTAATACTGCACAGATCACAGACCTTCTCAACTTTGTTACCTACAATTTCAGTAAATCAACTTTAAAGCAAGTTCGCATGGACTGACCAAAATAGAAGATGCCAATTACACCTGCTCTGCATACCAGTCAAGCCAAGAGGGCGGAGATCCCAGAGAACAAGGTGGTTCTCTGTTCCATCAGTAACCAACTTGTAGCCCTTACTCATCAAATGACTCCCAAGGGCAACAGCATTGGCCTTGACCTGCTGAATATAGGCCTTGAATCCAGGTGACATGGCTTGCTTCAGGGCAACCGCCAGGGCAGCAATCTGGTGGTTGTGAGGGCCCCCCTGGAGTGATGGAAACACTGCAAAGTTGATCCTGTCCTCGTAGTCATAAAAAGCACCCTCAGGCTGGCCTTTTTTGGGAGGCTTCATGCCCTTCCTGTAGAAGATCATACCAGACCTTGGCCCTCGGAGACTCTTGTGGGTGGTGGTGGTAACCACATCAGAATACTCGAAAGGATTGGCAGCCTCCTACAAAAGAGCAAAGGAAATAATATCACAAAGAGGTCTAAAAAAATCAAGGCCCCATTAGGAATACAAGGGTTCCATAGGAATCCCATGAGAACTACAGTTTATGTTGAATTCCAGCGAAACTCCCGTGAAATTCCTGCATTCCAATAAAGCGCTAAGGGAATAACAGCATCAATAACATCTCTTGTAGGAAATGCATGGATTCTCCACTCTAATTTCATGCTAATAGGTTAATGATTAATTACTAACACAATAGACTCAGTAAATTACTGTATTTCAATACTTGGAGAGATCATATGCAATTTAGTACAAGCAATTCAGGGAAGGCCAATGAAATTGTCAATGGCAGACTCATCAGTGAACATAATCATACAATAGGAAGCATCCCTTGTTGCAACAATCGGTCAGGCTTGGATCGCAATTGCAACAAATAAAGACATGTCACCTTCAAATAGTGTCGCTATCATGTATAACTCAAATGCATACGAAGGCATAAGAATGTACAGACAAGGAGAGCATATATTAATAGGAAAACAATTCCTATGTAGCCATCCTTCAAAATTTAAGAGATATATTCAAGTAAAACAATTTCCCTTCTTTGGGATAAACAACTAAGGATTTGTCTATAGAACATTCAATTGTTTCTAGGAGCAAAATTAGTTAGATTTTAGGACCGTTGGATGGAGATCCAACGCACCCGATTCACCCCCAAATCCTATAAAATAACCTAACCCAAACCCGACCCAACCTTGACCAACTCCCCGTGCCACCCCGCCTCGCCCAATCCATGCCCCTCACACGTGCCGCCCCACCTCCTCCGGCAATGAGGCCATCGTGACACCCCTCCCACCCACCCCTTCTTCCTCCTCCACCGCCTCCCATGTCTTTCTCGCCAAAGTAGCTCGCGTGCCACCCCCGCCCTCCACCATCCGTGGCCGGTGGCAACCCCACCGCCGCCGTGCCGCCCCTACCCCTCCTTGCCGTGCTGCCCCGCCCAACCTAATAGCTAGTACCTTTCACCGCCATCGCTGCCCTGCACCGCCCACCACTCTCCTACCCCGCCCATAACCCCCTCCACCACCCACCGCCAGGCCACTGCCCCCTGGCCTCCCTCTTATGCCTGGGGTCCCTCTATGCCTGGGGGAACGATGAACCCTAGACGAGGGAGACGAGATTCTCCCCACGGGCACGCCGGCGAGGAGAAAGAAGGGATCGACGGAGAAGGTGGAGGTGGTGGCACACGAATCTTCGCGCGCATCCAAAAGTGAGAAATCCAACTAATTTGCCCCCAAAAATCATGCGAATATTGTATAGCACTTCCAAACAACTAATACCCAGGCACCAACCAACCCCTTCTTTGTAATAGGAAAGAGATTTTAATACTCCCAGACACATCACATATGTGTTGAAGTTACTCCAAGCGGCTCACCGTTTCTTCATTCATCTTGACCATTTCATTTCTTCATTTACTCCAGCGTCTCACTATTTCTCATTCCTTATTTCTTCCGTTTCAAGATTAGTAGTGGCCCTTGTTATTTCTTCCGTTTCAAGAGTAGTAGGGGAGTACTCCTTGTTTAATTGCGACTGCAGCCATGCATTCATGTCGTGCAAAGTGGGAAGGCTAACAGCCATATTTTTCTTTTAAATAAGCATGCAATATATCAGAAAACGCTACCCCATTTTAGCAGCACCAAACACCTGTGTTCATCGTGTTCTTGAGTGCGCGTTTGTGAATTCGCCGGCGGCGAAAGATTGCCGATGATCCACAACAATTGGTATCAGAGCGTGGACACTCCCGGGGCCGTCATGTCCGTCCAGTTGGCTCCCATTAGCGGTGGTGATCGTTCGCCATCGCCCCCTCCCCGACGGCGAAACCATGCACGTCGGCGTGCAGCGCGTACGTGACGCCAACGCGCAACAGTTGCTCAAACAGTTCGGGGAGATAGCGTTCAAGGAGGGGGAGTCGGTCGACGATTTCTCACTCCGGATTATGAGCCTCGCCAACAACATCCGCATCCTTGGCGGCAACGTCACCGATGGAGAGATCATGAAGAAAATGCTCCAGGTCGTCCCCGAGCACCTTGAGCAGATCGCGTACTCCATCGAGACTCTCCTCGACGTGAACCAGCTCTCCGTCGAGGAGGTCACCGGCCGTCTGCGCGCCATCGAGCAGCGAAAGAAAAGGCCAGCACCGTCTGCGCCCGTCTAGGACAGCAAGGGCCGTCTTCTTGCCGAGGAGGACTGGCTAGCGCGGATGAAGCTGCGCAACAACGGCAAAGCCGGTGGCTCCAGCAGCCGCAGTGGCAAGAGGTGCGACAAAACACGTCGTGGCCACGGCGGTGGCGGCGGCGTGCGTAAAGGCAAGGGCAGCTCGTCTTCAAATGGTCCGACCTGCGAGAACACGGCGGACCGGTACCGTAACTGCAGCAAGATTGGCCATTGGGCCAAGAACTGTCGCAGCAAGCCAAATAAGCAGGCGTGGGCCCACGTTGCGGAGGGAGAAGAGGATGAACCCACTCTATTGAAGGCACATGCGACCATCTCTTGACCACTCACTCAGGTTGCAGCGTCGCCAGTGTTCTAAAAGGCGTGCTGGGCGGCCGCCTAGGCCCCGCCTAGGCGCTGGTTGGCCACTCGGCGCCTCGCCTAGGGGTGTTGGGCGGGGAAGAAGCGGCCAAGCGGTCGATCGGCCGCCTAGGCGGCGAGGCGGCGTGGAGGGCGTGGCGCGTGAGCACGATCAAAAGACCAAAACGGAGCAGGACCACAAAAGACAAACCACGTCGCGCGATCCACGAACCACGGTCCACGGTACCACAAGGCTAGGGTTCGCGTGCGCCTCCTCCGCGCCATCGCGCGCCGCCCGCAGACTGTGGCCGCCACCTCTCCGAATCCGAGCCATCGCGCTTGCGAGGAAGCGCCGCTTATGGGAGGCCGGGAAAGCGCCAGCTGCGCCACCGCACAGTTGTCTTGCTTGGGAGGAGGCTGGCCGTGCGGGGAGGAGCACAAACTGGGAGAGGAGCACCGCGGCCGGCTGCGAGGCTGCTGGCA
Source organism: Bonia amplexicaulis (assembly GCA_036346245.1). Classification (NCBI taxonomy): domain Eukaryota; kingdom Viridiplantae; phylum Streptophyta; class Magnoliopsida; order Poales; family Poaceae; genus Bonia; species Bonia amplexicaulis. The sequence goes on from CM070767.1 coordinate 4,705,303, forward strand.
AGACTGTGGGGGGCTGCGGGGACGAGCTCGCCGTGCGGGGGCGAGAGGAGGCATGGAAGCACCGGCCGCGTGCGGAGGAGGATGCGGGAGGGGGAGGAGCATCGACCGCTGCGGAGGGAGGATCTGCCGAAGTCGATGCGATCTGGGAGGGGGACGAAGACAAGGGCTTGACTTGAAGACAGAAGACGAGGATCTGCCGACCGCCGAGTGCCGACTGCCGACTGCCGACACGTCTTCGTCCGCCGAGGATCTTCTCGACCGACCGTCGACACGTCTTGAGCATCGGCGATGAGCGATCAAGAGTAGCACTCATAAAGACAAGAGAGACTAGGTAATTAGGTAATTACTAATTATTTCTTGAGCTAGTACTTCCTTATTTTCTTGAATAATCTACTAATTTATATATGGATAAACTCATAAACATGTATATATAAATTAGGATGTCATCCGCCGCGTCAGCTCCTGAGGTGGGCACCGAAGATAGTCTCAAGAGAAAGTCAGGTGACGTAGGATGGGATTATGGGGTGTTAGTGAACCCAAATAATTTGGACAAGGTGAAATGTATCTTGTGCGGAAAGTTTGAAGCACAAATGCACAATAGTTATTCAATACCAAAAAACTCATACATTGCTTAATGTGCAGGTTTTACAATTATACATCAAGCATTTACATCAAAATTTTACATCAATGGATAGAGAGCTATTATTGTTGCTCAAGGTAACAGTTTCCTCATTTAAACATCAAATACATATATATATGATTGTTTATCTTTGCCTGTTATCCTCATTTTTTATTTAACCGCCTAAGCCCCGCCTAGGCCCCCTAGGCGCTAGGCCCCACCTCACCGCCCGCCTAGCGCCTAGCGCCTTCTTGAACATTGAGCGTCGCCCACCGAGGTGATTCGAACTCCAACTCCGCCCACATCGTCGCGCCACGTCGAGATCCACGAGGCCAAGGTCTTTGCGCAGCTCGGATCGCGGGAGGACCAGGACGATCGTCGATGGGTGTTCGACACCGGCGCCACCAACCACATGATGGGCGCGCGGACTGCCTTCTTCGACCTCGACGGGGGAGAATGCGGCACCATCCGCTTCGGCGACGGATCTGTGGTGGAGATTGAAGGAAGCGGCACGATAATCTTCAGTTGCAAGAACGGCGAGCACCGCGCGCTGATGGGGGTGTACTACATTCCCCGTCTAACGGCGAACATCATCAGTCTTGGTCAGCTGGAGGAGGCCGGATGTCGGATCGAGATTTACTCCGGCACCCTGCGCATCTACGATCAGCAACGCGACCTTCTTGCTCGGGTGTGTCGTTCTGCATCGCGCCTCTACATCCTGGAGCTCGCAGACGGGTAGGTGTACTTGCTCAAGACGTAGCTCGGAGGTGGCCTGACGCTGGCATGCGAGGTATGGGCACCTCAGTTTCAAGTCATTGCGCGCCCTCGCCCAACGGGAGATGGTACGTGGGTTGTCGCCGCTTGATCAGGTCGATCAGGTGTGCGACAATTGCCTCGCCGACAAGCAAAGGCGCTCGCCATTCCCTGACAAGGTGCTGCTGCGAGCGGAGCACGTCCTCAACCTCGTCCATGGCGATCTGTGCGGGCCCATCGCGCCCACAACTCCAAGCAGTAACAAATATTTCCTCGCTTGTTGATGATTTGAGCGGTACATGTGGCTCCACTTGTTTGTCGAGCAAAGATCGTGCATCGGCGGTCAAGAACTTCCAGGCTGTCGTGGAGGTTGTCAGGGAGGCGGCTCAAGGTCCTCCACACCGATCGTGGGGGGGAGTTCACCTCCGTGGAGTTCGGTCATCGCGCCGAAGCGCGGCGTCGGCGGCGACTCACGCCTCCTACTCACCGCAGCAGAACGGGGTGGTAGAGCGCCGCAACCAGAGCATCATCGGCATGGCGCGGTGTATGCTCAAGGCGAAGCGGCTTCCCGGCTACTTCTGGGGTGAGGCCGTGAACACCGCAGTCCACGTCCTCAATCGTGCGCCAACACGCACACTCAACGGCAAGACCCCATTTGAGGCTTGGCACCGCGAGCGCCCCACCATCCACTACTTCAGGACCTTTGGCTGCGTCACCCACGTCAAGTCCACACGGCCAGGACTCAAGAAGCTGGATGATCGCAGCACGCCGACCATCTTTGTCGGCTACGAGCATGGCTCCAAAGCCTACTGCTGCTATGACCTCTCCACCAAGTGCATCATTGTGTCACGCGACGTCGTGTTTGACGAGGTGGGACAATGGAGCTGCAGCGACGAATGCAGTAGTGATCCAGGCGTCGGCGAGCCCTTCAACGTTGAGTACACCACGGAGTACTTCTCCAGCACGCCTCGAGCCGATGCGGCATCACCAGCTCACATGTCTCCGTCACGCACGCCAACGCCGACCTCTACACCCATGACGCCGTCGGAGCAGTTCACGCCTACGATGTCACCCACGAGTGCGCCGATCGAGTTCGTCTCGCCACCGGCTGATCCTAAGAACTTGGATATGGACCAAGACGATGCTCCACTTCGGTTCCGCGCCATCGACGCTGTCATCGGACCGACCTCATTGCTCGGGCTTGTGCCGGGTGCTCGACAAGGAGTTGCGATTCACCACTACGGACGAGCTGTCTCTTCAACAGGCGAGCGCAAAGCGGTGGCGTCGAGCGATGCACAAGGAGATGAAGTCGATCGAGGATAACAACACGTGGGAGCTCGTCGCGCTCCCCACTGGGGGTCTGTTCTTTTTGGCTGCGGCTTTTGGCTTTTGGCTGCGGCTTGTATCTTTTAGGCTGTTTGTATGAAAGATTAAAGAATAACAAAAACTCACGTGCGGTTTTTGCCAAAATAAATGAAGTCAGTAAAGTATGTACTACAATTAACTAGTAGACCCTATCTTAAAAAAATACTTCGTTTAAAAGCTAGTTCTTCAGAAAAGCGAAAAACGACTTTTAGAAGCTGAAAAGAACAGGGCCTGGGCACCGTGCGATTGGGCTTAAGTGGGTCTTCAAAGTGAAGCGTGATGAACACGGCAATGTCATCCGGCACAAGGCGCGTTTGGTCGCCAAAGGCTACGTTCAGCGCGCGGGAATCGACTTCGACGAGATCTTCGCTCCGGTCGCGCGAATGGAGTCCATGAGGGCGCTGCTGGCTTTGGCAGCCCACGAGCGCTGGGAAGTCCACCACATGGACATGAAGAGCGCCTTCCTCAACGGCGACCTCAAGGAGGAAGTGTACATGAGCCAGCCGCCAGGTTTTGTTGTCAACGGCAGCGAGCACAAAGTACTGCGCCTTCGCAAGGCGCTGTATGGTCTCCGATAGGCACCAAGGGCCTGGAATGCCAAGCTTGATGCGTCCATGGCGTCACTTGGTTTCCAGAGGAGCAGCTCCGAGCACGGCGTGTATATGCGGAGTCGGGGTCTACGTCGACGACTTGATCATCACCGACACCAGCAACGACGAGATCGTGGCGTTCAAGCTCGAGATGAAGCGCGTTTTTCTCATGAGCGACCTCAGGCTGCTGTCGTACTACCTCGGCATCGAGGTGAACCAAGGTCTAGGCGGCATCTCGCTCCACCAATCTGCCTATGCAGGGAAGCTGCTTGAGCGGAGCGGCATGAGCACCTGCAACCCCAGTCTGGCGCCGATGGAACCAAGGCTCAAGTTGAGCAAGGAAACCATCGCCCATCGTGGACGCCACCGAGTATAGGCGCGTCATCGGCGGACTGCGCTACTTGGTGCACACCCGGCCAGATCTTGCCTACGTGGTGGGCTATCTGAGACGGTTCATGGAGAAACCACGCGAGGACCACCTCAGCGCAGTGAAGCGCGTGCTACAGTACGTAGCGGGAACGCGTGACTATGGTCTTCACTACGCTAGGAGGAAGGATGAACGAGTTCGACTGGTCGGCTACAGTGACGCAGACATGGCGGGAGACGTTGACACGCGCAAGAGTACCAGCGACGTCATCTTCCTCAGCGGCAACCCCATCACCTGGCAGTCCTCCAAGCAGAAGGTGGTGGCTCTATCCTCATGCGAGGCAGAATACATTGCGGCGGCTACAGCAGCCTGCCAAGGCGTCTGGCTTGCTCGGCTCGTGTCTGACATGCTCGGCATTGAGTCTGGAGCGCCGGAGCTCAAGGTGGACAACTAGTCCACCATCGCCCTCAGTAAGAACGCCATCTTCCACGACCGAAGCAAACATATCGACACTCGTTTCCACTACATTCGGGAGTGCATCGACGGGAACAAGATCGTCCTTCGGCACATTTCGACGGAGAACCAGCTAGCGGACGTTCTGACCAAGGCCCTTGGACGCATACGGTTCCAGCAACTGTGTGCATTGATCGGCGTAAACAAGATCGGTGAGCACAGCAAGGACTAGGGGGGAGAAATGTTGAAGTTACTCCAAGTGGCTCACCGTTTCTTCATTCATCTTGACCGTTTCGTTTCTTCATTTACTCTAGCGTCTCACTGTTTCTCATTCCTTATTTCTTCCGTTTCAAGATTAGTAGTGGCCCTTGTTATTTCTTCTGTTTCAAGAGTAGTAGGGGAGTACTCCTTGTTTAATTGCGACTGCAGCCATGCATTCATGTCGTGCAAAGTGGGAAGGCAAACAGCCATATTTTTCTTTTAAATAAGCATGCAATATATCAGAAAACGCTGCCCCATTTTAGCAGCACCAAACACCTGTGTTCATCGTGTTCTTGAGTGCGTGTTTGTGAGTTCGCCGGCGGCGAAAGATTGCCAGTGATCCACGACAATATGTAGCATGATTCTAGAACAAAATGCAATACTGACCTAAATACAGAGCAGCAACGACTAAAACGAAAAGATCACACATTGCATCAACTATCTAGGAAGACCAACAGAATTAGATATTTGCACCAGTAACGCAACATTTCAATAAACACAGCAACTAAACACGCAGAACCAAGTCACCATTCATATGTCTGGACGGCAACCAGCGCAGTGATGCGTGCCATATTCAGAAAAGATGAAAACTTTGTATGAATTGCCCAGGTAACACAATAAAACTATTGTCTTTCAATCGTCAAAATATGAACCCAACCTGCGCAGCAAATGCAATCCATAATCTAATTATCTAAAGGCGCAGGAACACGGACAAAATCCATACCTGCGCAGCAACGAGACCGCTGATATGAGCCATGTCGCACAGCAACATGGCGCCACACTTGTCCGCGATGGCCCTGAGCCTGGCGTAATCCCATTCCCGCGGGTACGCGCTCCCGCCGCAGATGATGAGCTTGGGGCGGAAATCCATGGCCTTCTCCTCCAGCCTGTCGTAGTCGACGTACCCGGTGTCGGATCTGACCTTGTACGGCAGGCTCTCGAAGTAGATGGACGTGGCGGAGATCTTCTTGCCCCCCGCCGTGTAGTAGCCGTGCGTGAGGTGCCCTCCCGACGGCAAATCGAGCCCCATGATCCGCTCGTGGGGCTGGAGCAGCCCGGTGTAGGCGGCAAAGTTGGCGGGCGAACCGGAGTAGGGCTGCACGTTGACGCCCCAGGCGGCGGGGTCGAGGTGGAACGCGGCGAGCGCGCGCGCGCGGCAGAGCTCCTCAACCTCGTCGATGACCTCGTTACCGCCGTAGTAGCGGGCCCCCGGCATGCCCTCGGAGTACTTGTTGGTGAGCGGGGACCCCAGGGCCTCCATGACGGCGAGCGAGGTGAAGTTCTCCGAGGCGATGAGCTCGATGCCCGCGCGCTGGCGCCGCTTCTCGCGCTCGATGAGGTCGTACACCTCCGGGTCGGCCTCCTTGAGCGAGGTCAGCCCCCAGTGGGGCACAGCGTCCATCGCAGCGGCGGAGATGGCAGAGGCAAAGTCGGTGGAGACAGCGGCGGCGGAGGAGTGGCGGACGGGGCTGGCGGCGGCGCGGAGGAGCGGGAGGCGGAGAGGGGAGGGGTGGTGCTGCCCGGGGAGCGGGACAGTGGTGGGGTGGGAGTACAAAACGGCGCGCATGGGTGGCGGGGAGAGGCGGTGCGGGGTCATGGCCATGCACGCCAGGTGCTCGATGGAATGCCGCCGCGGGGTGCGGTGGTGCTGCTCTGGGTGCCGGTTTGGGCTGGCCTGGGTTGCGTGCGCCGCAGATGCTTGCATATATATTGCGTGGGTCTGCAAGGGTTTTGTTGTGCCTTGGGAACCCGTGCGCCGCTCTCGCTTTCAGCCGTTGATTCGGCGATTGTCTTGGGTTTATTCTTTTTAGTTTTTAAAAATTATTTTTCGATTTTTCTACGATAACTAAATTTTAAACGAAGTGTCTTTTCAAGATGAGGTCTACAAATTGATTTATATCGACCAAAACCGCATATGAGTTTCTGTTACTCTATGTTTTCTCTCACAAACAGCTCAAAAACTATAAGCCATAAGCCGTAGCAAAAAAGAACAGTATATAACCATTTGATTCTTTTGTTTTATCTCGAGCTGGCCGGTAGAAACCTGGTTGCTTTCCCTTTTTCGTTTGGGGCATTTCCAATAGTGCCATCTTAATTGACTTTTAACTATATTAAATAAGTAAAGTCTTATAAGAAAGAGAGAGAATGTGAGAAAAAATAATATTATGTCTCTTCTATAAAAAAACAACTTATTTCGCATACCAACATAAATAAATAGTGAGAGAGTGTAACGCAAATAGTGAAAGAGTGTGAGATAAGAAGTTATAACAAAAATAGTATAAAGTAGTCGAAGAAATAATTTATTGTTAGAGATGTTATTTTAATATTATCTTTAGATAAGATAAAAACTTAGAGTAAAGATAAACTATTATATATACTTTAAGCGTGGACTTTCTGCTCTCCGGGCTTCGGTGAATCGGCTACGTGTCTAGCGTGTTTGCCTAGTGTAGGCAATTGGAGATGTGGTCCCACTGATCAGAGGGGCTTGAACTGTTTTGTATGGATACAAATGATCCGAGACATACTATTAGCGAATTTGGATTTTATTTCCATCCAAATAACAAATTATATCTTCTCTATCCAAATTCATCATCAAATCCGGCTTAAATATGTGGAAGCAAATATGGTTTGGTTTTCTTACATTCGAATAGTAGTTTCTCAATATAAACTGCAACCGGATTCAATAAAATTATTTACTAATTATCAATAATTAAAGTATTATATTCAATTTAGTGTTGAATATAGTTCCTTTAACCTATTTCAACGCATTACACTGGTTTATTGTGCTCCATGTGTGTGTATAGTTACTATTATTTAGTTGAGTACAAATTATGTGGATATACAAATCTGCTCAGAATGAGACAATATTCGATTGTAGTTTGTATTTGTTACACATGTGATTTGAATTTGCATCAGGTACACATCCAATTCGCATTCAAATCTGATGGAAAATATTGATGCAAATATAGCTTGACTATTATTCAATTCGAATTCAACCATTTACACCCCTATTTGGGACACAGAAAAATTTCCAAATTTGTATATAAAACGAACTATTCCCTGTGAAATTTCTAAAGCGTTTTTTGGATTGTAGGAACGAGAAAATATAGGAATCGTGAGAAACACAGGAAAGGCAACAGGAATGCCGTGACAAAAAACAAGAATTGAAACCGCATGAAAAATGGAGGAAAAGGTGTCTGGATCATGGGAAGAAAAACACACAGTAAATTGAAATAGAAGACTTTAAACTAATAAAACAAGAGAAATGCTATAGAACATTCGACTATTTTTTAAGGCAAAAATAGTTAGATGATCTGAGGACGTTAGATCTCTATCCAACGGATCCACTCATATAAGCACCCCTCTAAAAAAATATCTCATATAAACACCCTCTCCAAAAAAAGATCTGAAGTGTTGAATCACCCTCCAACATTTTAAAATCTAACTATTTTTATCTTAAAAAATAATCAAATATTATATAGACACCCCATAAAACAAAACCCTTGGATACGCTTTGGTTGCTGGCGAACCGTAAAAGTAAAAGTTGTATGTGCCAATAAATGAAGGAGGTGCAGTGGTGCACACTGCATGATAAACCTATCTGGATTTTTCTAGCTTCACCATTATTTATTCCCCATTTCCCCCCAAGTTTTCGTGCTCCCACTACTTCGCTGGTTTATCACTACTCTACCAATCAATGGCATGTAGTGACTGCGAAAGCGACGGGGTTCTGAGAGGCCATTGCTCGGGCGAAGATGGTGATCTGTGGAGCGGCGCCGTTGAGCATCCTTTATTGACAAGCGCAGTTCCTGCGCGAGAGCTTTGTGGAAACCTTTTTCCTTAGATCTGACCTCTTTTTCATTTTTCTGGGGAAGAACAGGAATTCCTACCTTTACTATGAAATTTTGCTTGGCGATTCCTTTGTTCCAAATGGCCTATGAAGCCAAGAAAATTAGGAATGCCAATCCTACGAAATTATTTTGAAAAACATTCAGTTCACATAAGGTCTACCCTCCCCTTCCTTCCTGTTAGAGTATAATATATTTGGTCGTGTTCACACCGACTGTTCGGTTCGGTCTCGTGTTCACACCGACTGTTCGGTTCGGTCTTGTGTTCACACCAACGATTCGGTCTCGTGTTCACACCGACTGTTCGGTTCGGCCTTGTATTCACACCAACCTCGACCGGCTATATATATGTAACACATGTACCTTAAACTTAAGATAAAAAAAAATCAATTGTATCATTACCCAAAACTCTATACGCTTTCATGGTATCAGACGTCTAGGTTTAGATCCTAACCCTAGCCGCCGCTTGCTTCCGCACCGCCCCTGTGGAGATCTATCTCCGGGGGGCGCCACCGCTTAGGCGGCAGATCCTATTGATCCGGCCGCCATTATCGCCATCGCCACCACATATCGGACGCCCACCGACTTCTTCCATCGTCGTCCCGCCGCGCGTACTCGATCCGATCACCGAGGTTGTGCGTGATCCACCCGGCTCCGTGGACGCCCATCGTCGAGTACTACGCGCATCTTCTTCGAGCAACAAGGCTGTTGTTGTGTCGCCTCCTCGGGCCACAGCACCGCTGCACGTGTGTCCCCTCGCCGTTGCATCTACATCGCCGCCTCGTGCATCGACAAGCGTGTCTGCGCAACCTCTTGTGCGCCATCGCTCGCACTGGTCTTCGTCATCTTGATTGGGACCTCATCGCCGACATCGAGCACTACCGACGCCGCCGTATTTGTGTCGATCGCCGCCGCGGCAGCGCCCGCTCGAATCGCTCGCCGGGTTGGGCGCCCGCCCGCATCGCTCTTTCTTCGTCCAAAGACAACCACGCTGGTTGGGGCCTCTCCTTGTACGCGTCCGTGCGGCAACACCGGTGCGTGTTGCCCCTCGACGCGTTCTTCGGGTCGGCAAACCTAGCACATGCCTCGTCTATGGCGGCTTGACTGCATCGACTTCGGCATCGACCCTACCGTTCCCGTCCCGTCTGCCTCGATTGCATCACCGTTTTTCTGGTCTACATCCTCGACGGCCCTGACTACGCCGACCTCGGCATCGCCCCTTCCACGACGGCGCCTCGACGCGTCTCCATCATCACCATGGCGCTCTTTGCGCCCGCGGCTTCATGAGCGACCGCCCGACATCGGTAACGACCACGACCACGCCGACCACGGCCATCTCCAGCACGGCATCCTCGACCACGTCTACTCTACCCTAGCGCTTGTCTACCTCGACATCGGCACAAAGGGCTACCGCCTTGCTTGAGCTACTCGTCGGTTCTGCTCAATCACAAGATATCGCGCCGCATCGACGGTTATGACTACGGGGGATGTTGGCTCTTCGGCTTCTTCTCCAGTCTCACCGTCTGCAACGCTCCCGTTGTGACTGCGAGGGGATGTTAGAGTATAATATATTTGGTCGTGTTCACACCGACTGTTCGGTTCGGTCTCGTGTTCACACCGATCGCTCGGTTCGGTCTTGTGTTCACACCAACGGTTCGGTCTCGTGTTCACACCGATGCTCGGTTCGCCTTGTGTTCACACCAACCTCGACCGGCTATATATATGTAACACATGTACCTTAAACTTAAGATAAAAAAAAGCAATTGTATCATTACCCAAAACTCTATACGCTTTCACTTCCTAATGCAACCCTCCCCTCCCACCGCCATTGCTGCCGTCTCCATGGCGCTCTCCGTCAAGAAGACCTCCTCCAGGCATGAGTACAAGGGGAAGGACCTCTCCTAGGGTGACTTCGACTACCTCGAGATCAACCTCGGCGAGGTCGAGATGCTAGGGCTCATGACCTACCGTGCTAAGTTCAGCCCAACATCGTCCTTCACTGGCACCCGCATCTCAGGGTCCCTCCACATGACCATTCAGACCGATGTCCTCATTGAGACACTCAGTGCCCTCGGTGCTGAGGTTCGTTCATGCTCATGCAACATCATCTCCATGTAGGACTATGCCGCCGCCACCATCGCCCATGACTCCATCGTGGTGTTCGCATGGAAGGGCAAGATGTTCGAGGAGTACTGGTGGTGCACCGAGCACTGCCTCAACTAGGGCACCATGGGCAGCCCCGACCTCATCGTCGACGACGGCGGCGATGCCATGCTACTCGTCCATGAGGGAATCAAGGCCAAGGAGGAGTTCGAGAAGTTCAGCAAGGTCCTCGACCCAAAGTTCACGTACAACCCGAGTCTAGGCACTAAGCCCCAACTAGCCGTTTGCATAGTGCCTAGCATTTTCTTGAACACTGTAAGAAGCTCAGCCTCTATTATAGTCAGTTGTGGGACTATTTTGTTCATTATTCATTTGGCACGAAAACTATACATAATCATAACATAAATCTTCATAATATTTCCTAAATGATTCCATCTGAAGATTCTGCTCACTGTGAGGATACTTAGCTTCACCTTTTATATTTCTGACTCATAATAATGGATGAAAACCTGTCTGTAACTGTAAGATTTAATACATATGCTACTTGCTAATTACTCTGCATTGTTACCCGGCAACTACTACCAGTTGGGAATTCAGCTTCCACTGAGTTGGGGAGACAATTACATGTTAGGGAGTAACTATTATTTGTTAGGGAAGCAGCTATGTGTTTGAAATTAAACTATTACTAGTTGGGTTAGTAGTTGGGGTGGTAGGAAGTTTTACTACTTAAGACAACTATTATATGGTAAGAGAGATAACTTTAGCACTTGTGTTGTGATGTTATTAAAACATATACAACATGAGTCTAGTGTTGTGAAGCTCGCCATATAGAACATGGCATTAAATAGAATGCAAATCATATCGAATAAGATATGAACATTTAAAGATTAGAAAAAATAATAAAGGCAATTAAAGCTTTAGTTGTGCCACTACATCCCACGCTGAATTCTCCATGAATTTGTTTCTCTCCAAATATTTTTTTCCTCAAAACTCCCTGCTGACACGACAATTAGTCCCTCCATAGCCTGTAGCATGCGACCACCGTAGCGCTACCACTCGTCGTACGGACTGTGCCAGCAATACCCAACGCACTCTACTAGTCCATAACAGAAAGTTTCACATTGGAAATCACTACGGCTTGTACGCAGTCAAAATTTTCAAACTTTATCTACTAATTTACATGAAAAAAGTATATAAAATCGTCTATTCATCCTCACTTATCGAAATTCTTGATCCCCTTTACCATTCTCGTAAGCTGCGTGTACGTGTAATGCGGCTGATCGTGTGAGAATCGCCATCGCCACACTATTTTTTGATGATTTCCCAAGAAAAGCATATTATTTTCCTCATTCTGATGACCAAAGATACGTAAGCCCTGGAGCAGAAAACCTGAAGACTGCAGCTGGCAGGTGACAAGCGATACAAAATTACAACTACTTACCAGGACAGGCAAACCATTCTTCAACCTTGCGAGTACCACACCAGCATTGTGAAACCATGTTCATGGCAATACAGCAGCTGACAACCCACCTAATTAATACGATCCTCCAACTATGAGATGATACAACACTTTCAAGAAAGCAGATAATACAGTTGAAAAATTGATCATATACCCTCCTTTAGAGTTTGTTTACCCTCACGCCCACGTGTCGTGACATGATGCCACGTGTCATTGAGATGTGGACAAATACATTAACAAAGGATATAGCTCAATTTCTGAAAAAATACATAACATAAGCTCAATTTCGAAAACATTTTAACATGATACAGCAAGCAGAAAAATACACAACATAAGCTCAACTTCTTGATACAATGGAACCATGGTTGTCACGGCGGAGTCGGCGACCACGGCGGCGGCGCTGACGGAGGCGCCTAGGCGACGGGCACGGCGACGGATTTATGGTTCTCTCGCCGATGCCGACTCTCTCTCGCGTATATCTGCCGACTCTCTCGCGTATATACTGCCGACTCCTCTCTCGCGTCGCGTCTTAGCCTTCCGCATCTCTCTCGCGTCGCGTCTCGCCTCCCTCTCGCCGCCTCCCCGCCGCCTCCCCGCCGCCTCCCCCCGCCGCCTCCCCGTCGCCTCCCGAGCGCCTCCCCGCCGCCGCCCCTCGCCTCCCTCCCTTGGCGGCGGAGAGCACGCCGGAGGCCGGAGCACGGGAGAGAGACGGCTGCGGGAGGGAGGGAGGCGGCGCAGGTGGAGGGAGGCAGCGCGGCCGGCGTGGTCGGAGTGGAGAGGAGAGGCAAGGCGATCCTCCCCGGCATCTCCTCCCTGGCGCCAGGACGACTTGGCGTCACCTAGGCGACGCCGTGACAACCATGAATGGAACATGATGGTGACCCTATGGATTATCATCATACTTTAGCAATAAGATCTCTAGTAAGAATTCCATTCATACTTTAGCAAAGTGACAAAAAAGTCATGTCCAACTAAACCGGAATTGAATCTCTATTATGTAAGTGCCAATTAACTGACAAATGGTTTTCCATTGCTTCACAACCATCCTTTAGCGTAGATGAAACAACCATCCATTTGCGTAGATTAGCAGAACGATAAATTAATACAAGCATTTGATGTGCCCCTACACTTACTGTACCGACATGACAAAAAATAGACACCGGCCCAGTGTTTGACACATGCTTATTAAGGAAACCAAATTACTGAAGCAACTGAACTACTGACATTGAGACAACAGGTCTAACCGCTGATGTAGTTGGCTATAAGGAACTTCCTTTTGCTCGCCTGATCCTCATGCTACTTCCTTTTGCTCACCTGATCCTCATGCTATTCCACATCTTTTACCTTCTCAACTGGTTCCTTCAGACCATCGACTCCAAAGCTCTCAGTCAAGAGTCTTCTTGTACCGTTGCTCGTACAGAAACTAAAAATTAGGCATGTTCTTTTGAGCTACAGTTTATAGCTTTTAGCTGTGACTTAGTCTAATAAATATTGATTGCTGAGAGAAGCCAAAGGCCGCTGAAAAGCCAAAAAGTACAGAGTCATTATCCAGTAGAACAGGGCAGGAGTAACAAACGAGAAGCTCCTGAATTTCCTTTTTGAAACTGTCTAGATGGTCATCAAACACATTCGCTCCATCTACATCTGGGTTAATGTTCCATTCATCCTCCGAGAAATCAGCTGATGAGCTGCCCAACTGCTGACATGTTCCTATAGTGCTTTCCTCAAGAGTAGCACTTCCCCTCTTTTCCTTTTTCAAAATGATTGGTGTACTCAGATATTTCTTGTTCCTATCACCAGAATTGCGAAGGCAAATCATCTCTCTGACCCTTCCCTATGACAACAGAAGAGTCAGCCAGCTTTTCAAAAAGCTGAATAAGTTTAACAGCTCCATATTCTGATACATAGAGGTGTCTCCCGAAGAGCTTTAGATACTCTGAACACGGACAAGTGGAACACATCCACCAGATGAACTCAAACAGCCGTATAAGTTGACCCTTCAAGCCTTGAAGATCACCAGGATGAACCCACCATGACCGTTCACAAGGTTGTCATGGCGTCGCCTAGGCGACGCCTAGGCGTCCAGTCGGCTGGAGGAGGACACCGGGGACGGTCGTCCAGTGTGTAAACACTTAGACGATGCTAGGCGACGCCTAGGCGTCCATGGCGTCACCAGGACGTCGAGGCGGCTGACTGGGGCGAGGGGGAGTGTGTTTCAAAAGGGCAAAACAACGAAAGCGAAACCTATACCCGAAGTAGTCGTCTCGCCGCCGCCGCTGGTAGGGTTTCTCCAAAAGATCTCCCGCCGCCGCGCCGCCTTGCCAAGCCGCCGCTTGCTCCCGCCGACCGCTGCTTCCACCGCCGATCTGCGGCCTCCTCTCGTCGCCGCCGCCGAAGGCTGCTGCGTCGCCTCCCGCCGCCTTCCCGAGCTCTGCGGTGGGAGGAGGCACCGGCGCTGAGGAGGAGGTAGGTAGGAGGCAGGCGGCGGCGAAGAGGAGGGCGGCGGAATGGGAGGCGGCGAGAGGAGGCCAAGTCTAGGTGGCGGGAGGGAGGGAGGCGGCGATGGAGAGGAGGCGAGGTGGCGGGAGGGGAGGAGGCGGCGATGACGGAGATGAGGGCGGAGGCGAGGCGGCGGAGAGGAGGCGAGGCAGCAGGAGGCGAGGCGCACGCGTGTGGGTTTGGGGGAAACGGGTCAAATGCCAGGCTCGGGCCGGTGGTTAGGCTAAATAGACTGAGGATATTTTTGATCTTTTGTGATTTAGTCCTCATAGTTCTTGAAAATTACGAATAAACCCCTTCCTCAATAGATTTCTTCTGATTTAAACCTCCTAAGACATAGTTATTTAGATAATTTATGCTATTATATCGTCTAACTACTATCGTCTAACTGTCGTCATGGCGGACGCCTTGTCGACTAGGCGTCCAGGCACCTAGGTCTCCCGCGACTTGCCGGAGCGCCGTGACAACCTTGACCGTTCATCTGTCAAACCTTGGTCTTATCTCTGGACCTTCATCCAAACCACATGGTAAATTATATGACCTTGATGACGTACCACAATTCCCATCTTCAACAGTACAGAAAGCTTTGCACAGTTCTCTAGTGATCTGGGAAGAGTTGTAGAAATACATCTGCTTGCTGGTGGTTCCAGCCACCACACCACATCCATTCCTCGAAGTTCCTGTATAGACAATGGCCGCCTCCTCATTCTGCATGCCAGGGAACTGCCCCAAAACACTATTGACATAGCCTGAAGGATAAGCAGCGCAGCACGCTACTTCATTCTGCATGTCAGGAAACTGCCCCAAAATTCCATTAATTGACATAGCCTGAAGGATCAGCAGCGCAGCGCCGTAGGGATCTAGGGGCCACAATCCACAATACCTTCACCACGGGCAAGACTAGGCCAGTCCCACATGAAACTCCCAGCACTGCTCAAAGCTAATGAGACAGTAACTGATGATGGAATGGCAAGGACATTAGTGTATCCACGCTGACCAAGTATATGCAATGCAGAAGCAAAGTCCACATCACCAGATATAAGCATAATGGATGACGGTGGGCGATTGTCCAGTGCAAAGAGAAACATATCAACCAGTAAATCCTTATCAGCAGCATCTTTCCGTTCATTTGGAACATCAACAAGTTTGACTCCAGTTCTCTGACATCCCTCCCTAAGTCTTCTTGGGAAAGCATTGAAATCTCCATAAGCAGAGAGCATTGTCACATCACCCTTAACAACAGGATGCAGCCGTAATGCCATCCGGACATTTCCAGCAACATCTTCTGGCCGCACATCACTTGGAACAGGGCAGTTCTCAATGTCCCAAAAGACAGCCAATGGACCAAGGACTGCATTTGCCTGGCTATTTGCTTGAGAATGCCCCATATTCGAAGTAACAGTTATCATCCTGCTCGAATCTGGTTCTGACACCACAGCTTTTGGTGAGGGTGAAGCGACACGACTAACCATTGCTTTATCTTCAAAAGACATTATGGTTCCTGCATAATGAAAGGAAAATAAAGATTCGAAAATAATAAGTTGGTAAATTTAGTAACCACAATAGTATGTAAGTGAGCAGCTACAATTGTGAAAGTATGCAGTGCCATCGAATCATAATACTACGGAGTATGAACACGATCATTTTTCCCACATAACAATTCTGTATCCTGGTACATCACACAAAAATAGCAACCAATAACATATCTGAACTGTTGTCATGGTTTTCTACATTGAAAAAACAAAAACTGTTTGTCATGGTGACGCTCTTATGGAAACTTGGGATTTCTTTTGGTAGACAAGATAGTCACGGGACCTGTTTATATTGGCTGCGGCTGATAGCTTTTAGCAGAAAATAAATAGTAGTGGTAGAAATTAGTGGCTTTTAGAAAGAGAGAGCGAGCGGTGGAGAAAGTAAGGTATAGATGCATGCGCAAGACGGGAGCAAGAGGAGTGGAGTGCGTGATGCACCCGTGACCCCCTGTCTTATCCCGGGTGTGAGACGGAAGCGAGAGGAGTGAGGAAGCCGCTTCGAAAAACCAGATATTTATATTGGCTTATGGCTTCTCTAAGCAAAAGCAGAAGTCAATATGAACAGACCCATAATCTCAGCTGCTAGCCTTCAGATATTATTTCTTGCTTCTAAAAGAGATGCAAAGCTATGTAAGATGGTGGTTGATTTGATGACTACACCTAAATGGAGGTTGCAGCATCTGCATTTCTAGAAGATGTGCCAAGGCACACAGTTTTCTCACTCACTGCCTGTGAACTGTTTACATAAATGTCACCGTAGCCACTTTTTTCAAATTTAACCCTAAACGCCCATTTTTGCAAATATAACCCCTCCATGGACCTACCGACCTCCCCTAGCTTGGTAGGTCGCCTGCCAAGCCCTCCATGCGCGGTAGGTGCCGACCGGGAGTGTGCAGCAGAGTATGTTAGCGCTTTAATTAGCGCTAAGCGCATTTAATTAGTACTAATCATAATTAATTAGTACGAATCACATTTAATTAGTGCTTAGTGCTAATTAAAGCACTAGATTACACATTTTATTTAGTGCTTCAATTAGTACTAATCGCAATTAATTAACACTAATCAATTTGTGTACAGATGTGACATAATATTGATCTCCCATTTTGCTTTTTGAGGGAAAAAATGTAAGAAGGTTTAGATTCAGAAGAGTGAATGCCTCTTCTCTGGTATGGTTGCACTTGCACCGAAATCATTGGGGCATGATACAACATAGTACACAACATGTTGATCCACAAATTCCCAAAACTCAAACATGACTGGCATATGGGGTTAATCTGTTGATATTGAAGCCTTTCACACAAGTATCACAACAACAACATCTACCAC
Organism: Bonia amplexicaulis; assembly: GCA_036346245.1. Taxonomy (NCBI): domain Eukaryota; kingdom Viridiplantae; phylum Streptophyta; class Magnoliopsida; order Poales; family Poaceae; genus Bonia; species Bonia amplexicaulis. The sequence continues at coordinate 4,722,478 of CM070767.1, forward strand.
TGTCATCCTGTAGTTAAAACTCACTACTACAGAAAATGTCATCATAAACGGTTCAAAATCATCATCACAGACGGTTTTGTGAGCCGTCTAAATTTATAGGCCAGTAATGACATGAGGTCATCAAGACAGTTTTCAAACCGTCTGTGATGCAGACTATCACAAACAGTTATTAACTCAAAACCGACTATCATAGACAGTTTGTAGATGAAACCGTCTATGATAGATGATGTATCATAGACAGATTGTAGATGAAACCGTCTGTGATATTCTTTTGTATTGTTAAATCTATTTCTGTTTATTGACTAGTCTTACGAAATGCTAGCCATACCCTCTGAACCAAGGTTATTAAGGCGGTGCGGCGGCGCGGTGCCTCATCACCTTCACACAACAATATCGCTTATGGCGCGCGGCGTGGCGACGCCATATGACGTCTTGTGACGCTATACAATATACACACATCTATACTTAGTTTGATAAATATATACACACATCTTAACTTAGTTTGATAAATATAGTAAACATACATACCTAGTATATATGCACGATTATCGTCGTTAAGTTAAGCAATTAGCGACTCATAATATAGTCTCGAGTCTCGCCTCTCGAGTTGTTCATCGGGTTAGTCTTGTTCATCGAGCCTCCCCTCCCGTCTGGGATCTCCTTTCGCCTCCCGTCAGCCGATCCTCCCTCCTCGCAGAGCTTGTTCATCGGGGGTTTCGGCGTCCACCTCCGCCGCCGGGGCGACTTGGCGTCGCCAGGCGACGCCGTCATCGGGGTTTTCTTGTTCTTCCGATTGCAACGGCGTAGCACAACGCATTGCATACATTCAATCGCCGCTTCGCTCTCCGCACTCAACAGACGGAGCCGCGGAGGTCCGCTCTCCGCTCCATTCCATGGCGAAATCGCGAGTGGCGAGAGTAAACTCACCGGCGGAGGCGACGGAGGCCCGGCCGTGGCGAGGAGGAGGCGGCGGCGCGGCGGCGGCGGGCGGGGTGGGCGAGGTGGCGGCGTGATCGGGCGCGGTGACGGCGGATCCATCGCGGCGATATGGCGGCAGATATCGCCGATATCTCGACGCCATAACAACCATGCTCGAATATAGTTTTCACAGCGTCGCCAAGTCGTTGCCTTGGTGGCGCTTAAGCATCCGGCGGTCGCCGTGGTAGACCCGTCTTCCTTGGCTCCGTGCCGACAGGAATGGCCGGATCTAGATTCGGCGGAGACGGGAGGAGGCGACGGAGAGGAAGGCGGGCGGGGAAGGAGGTGTCGAGGGAGGCGCAGGAAGGGGCATCGGGAAGGGATGGCACCGGGAGAGGAGGCAACAGAGAGGAGGCACCGAGGGAGGAGGCGGGCAGGGAGGCGCAGGGAGAGGAGTCACGGGAATGAGGCCGAGAGAGAGTAGGAGAGAGGAGGTCGAAGAGAGGAGGTCGAGAATAGAGTCGGGAGTTCCATATATGAGGAGGGTGATGAGTTATTGTCCCGATCTTTCAATGAGAAAGATAATTCCGATTGGCTGATGATCAACTCTCATGATCCAGGCTACGAACGCAGCACGTACGAACCAAGCAATCGCTGAACTAATTATCAAATCGTTATCAACCGTGCCAATGACCCGATTGACCTGATCACGAGGATCAATTCATGTAAGCAATTGAAGAACAAGAACAAAGTAACAAGCAATCTGAATTGCAAATATACGATTGAGTTCAAAAGATGGGATTCCACGGAAGTTCTTTACGTTGGTCTAGTTGACACAAGTGAAGAATAAGAATTTTCACAACGGAGAAACTAAGCAAACGAAATCCAAACCCTAAACTGTAGCACACGTGAGATTATATGAGGATGACGGCTAGAGGGTGGCGGGCAGGGGGTGGGCACACGCCTCTAGGGTTACAAGGCCCATAGACCCAAGTGGAGGGGGCGCAACACCAGCCTGTTTTAGAATCAGACAACAGCGAACTGTTTTGCAGATTGTGTCGCGCTTAGAAGGAATTTGGAGGTGAGGTTGTATATGTTGGAAAGAGGACGAGATAATCTTTCAATCAAGTACTCTTGGAGCTTAAACAGAGTTCGTATGTGAAAGTTATGCTTCTTTAAAATCAGTGATGTCTCCGGAGGCCGAATCGAATTCCAAAACGGGTCCAGCTCGAACTCTTGCTCATCTTTACCCAAAAGTGACGTGCTGCACACACACATATATTCATTATTAGGTAGCATCATATAATTCATATAATACAAAAGCACTCGTAAAACGAGCTTACCTAATAATTTAAGTGATGCGTAGGAGCCCAGCAGCGAACTGTTTTGCAGATTATGTCGCGCTTAGAAGGAATTTGGAGGTGAGGCTGTATCCGTTGGAAAGAGGATGAGATAGTCTTTCAATCAAGTACTCTTGGAGCTTAAAGCAGTCAGGTATGTGAAAGTTATGCTCGTTTAAAATCGGTCTTGTCTCTAATGTTTTCAAATTTAGTATTAATAACATATATCCCTTATCTTCACGTTTATTATTATATTGATACTAAAAATTATTTTCAATTTTTAGCTTATAACTTCCAGAGACATATCTACATATTTTTTCCTCTGGCTTTGATGAGTATTAATTAGGCCTTTACTTTAATATGGCACCCTATCCTAATTGAGAAGCATTTGTTTCAATAATAAAATAATTGTTATCCATGATAATTCTAGAGGTTTCAAATCTCTAACCTTATATTTTATTATCCTTACTAATTTAATGTCTTCAAAATTATAGGACTTTTGACCATCCTAGAAATTGATGTAATACTTTTATATCATTTATAGCATAAGGAACTGTAAAATCTATATCATAGTATGCTCTTATAAATATATTTTGCCTTCTCCTATTTCATGACCAAGGAAATTGATTTTTTTTCTTTACAAATTTTCATTTTCTTTTTATATAATATTAACCCATTTTGTTCTATTTTTCTAAACAATATTTCAAGATGAGCAATGTGTCCTTCATAAGATTTTGAAAATATTAGCACATCATATATATATATATATATATATATATATATATATATATATATATATATATATATATATATATATATATATATATGCTAATATGAATCCTTGGTTTTATTAAATATATTTTGTATTTTTCTTTCAAATAATGCAGGTGCATTTTTCAATCATAAGGGCATTACAAGTCATTTAAAATGTTCTTGAGGACATGCGAATATTGTCCAATCTATAGATTCTTTTGCCATCTTTACTTGCCAAAATCCACCTTTTATATCAAATTTAGAAAATATTTGCCCCCTTGTATTCTATTAATCCATTATTGCTTATTTGGAATATTGTAAACATTATCTACGATGTTTCCATTTAGCCTTATATAATTAATACCCATTATTGACTTGCCTCTAGCTATTTCAGAATGATTTCTGACTATAAAAGCGGTCGACCTATGCAGACTTCTGCTTTCTCTTATTACTCCTAACTTTAATTGCTTTTCTATATGCATTTTAAATTCTTCTATATCTTTTGGAGTAGCTTCTATTGGATATGCCTTAATTATATATTCTGAATTTATTATGTTTATTTTACATATGATATAATTTTTATCCCGATGATTCATAGGTATTCCTTCAATTATTTGGATATCTTCTAATCTCTGAACAATCCTTTCTATATCATTTTTAGACAACAATTTGATATATAATATTCTTCTATATTTGCACTAAGCTAATCTTCTTTGTTTATTTCAAGGAGTGTGTTGTTTTTATTGATACTTTGAAGATCAAAATTAGAAATTTCTACACACATACACACACACGTATGCATCCCTCCGGACCATGTGGCACTTATTCTCTGGCCGCTCGCAACAAAGACTAGGGACGAAGTCAATAATAAAAAACGGACTCACTTTCCACCAAACAATCTCTCCTTGACTTGAGTACCAGAGGCCATGATATCTCCTGCACACCCACTGCCCACCGAACAGCCTTTACTGTGGCCAAGTGGTAGAGCCATGTGCGCTCATCTGGGCCTTTCTCTTTCTTCTTCTCTCTCACATGGCTTTTCTCTACTCTTTTATCTCAACACTAGGCAGCACAAGTATTCTATGCTCCAAGACCTCTCCTCTGTGCGCCCAGACCTCTCTTCTCCTGCGAACCACGCTCCTACGCGTGATCCCCGCCACTGCTACCGCTGAGCAGAACCTCGGCCTGGACCGCCATCGCGCAGGGCTCGCCTCGCCGCCAGCAGAGAGCCTCGATGCAGGTCGCCCGCCACCGTCCGGACCTCGCCACAGCCACGAGGGAGGAAGAAGCTCGACCAAATCCTGAGCCTCTGTTGTGGCCTAGGCGCCACACCGCCACCACGAGAGCCTATCTGCCCGCTGCGCCGAGCCCACCTTTGACCGCCTCTGCCCGCCTTTGACCGCCCTGCCACCTAGCTGCCCAGCCTGCCGCCAAGAGACCAAGGCACGGTGGCGGCTACCGCTAGAGATGGCAATGGGTACCTGAAACCCGATACCCGGTGGGTTTACTCTATTAGGGCATAGGTCTGAGTCAATTTTCTAACACATGGGTCTCTTAATGGGCAAAAGCCCAACCCATCGGGTCTCGCCGGGTTGGATGCGTTCTTATAGTACCCAAACCCAGTAAACCCATGGGTAATATAAACCCGATCCAAAGGAGTTATAAACCCAGGCTCCCAGCCTCCCAGGCAAGCCAGCCCACCCATAGCCCATTAGTCAAGTACAAGGAGCAATTGATATCTCTCCTTTTGGTTTTAACTGAGTTGTGAACTGTGAACTTGTAATGATATGCTATGCCAGTGAACTATGAACTGAGAATTGATGGAGTGAACTAGTGATGTGCATTGTGGATTTGTCGTTGCTTGTTTCATACATAGTAGCATATAAATTGAACTTATTGTTGACTTGCTAAGCACCGCACCTTTATCGCAATCTGCACATTTGTTGTCGAACACAGGCGACCTGTGGTCTGGGTTGCGAGTGGGCATGGGTGCAGGAAAATCTGCACCGTCACGGGCATGGGTTTTAGCGGGCACGTCCAACTTTCATGGGCACGGGTTTGGGATAGCAAAACCAGCGGGTTTGTGCCCGTTTCCATCTCTAGCTACCGCCCAATGCCTAAGCGCCGCCTTGGCGACCGCCTAGGCTGCCTTTTAGACCACTACTGCAGACTTGGCACCGTTGCGGGACTTTCCCGTGTAAGTTGACACCGGTGCAGGTAGCTCCAGGTAGATGTCCCTCTTAGGCCACTAAATGAATGTTCCAATGACTTGCCCTAGAGTTACAATCTCGTCGTTTAGAGGCATCTGCAACAGGACAACCTTGAAATTGGCATGAACATCATCCACATTCACTTTTGCAAAACCTAGCACTGAGTTACACTGTGCACTAAAGCCCTGGCACCGGATGGATAGCCTGGCCCCAAGCAGCATCCAAGGCAACAGACATTCAGAACTATAAATACTTCACAGCTATATCAAATAGACAACTAGAGCTATCTTCCCATCGGACACTTATAATCTTTGAAGAGCAGGCAACCAGATTGTACAAAGTGAAATTAAACTCTCCTAATCATTCACAGAAGGAAAGAATAACTAGTGGTATCTTTTTGGGTACTTCTAACTTGTAGGCCATAATAATTAGTAAGCTAACATGTTCATAAATATAGTGTTTTAAAACTCCCTTTTGTATCTAGTCTATATACAACTCGTTGTTTAATATCAGAAGATATGACAATTTCCTCTCAATTTTCTCAGTTTTATGTCTAACTTCACATGTTGGGCTGAACTTAACAGGCAAACGTTTAAGGAAAATAAAAGGGATAATTGGTAAGTATGATGATACATTGTTTATTATCATATCATAAACAGGAAAGAAGAATGTTACATACAGTGTTCAAGTAGGCGCTGGGCGGGCAGCGAGGTGGGGCCTAGCACCTGGGGGGCCCGCCTAGGCGGCCAAATTAGAAATAAAGTATATCAATTTCTGATCCATTTTCTTATTGGCCACGCCTTCCTTTCTAGTCTATTTAGTCCTTGGGCCTATTTATGCATTAGCCGGCCCACCGGCCCATTTATCACCCCTACCTTATCTCTTTTCTCTCTCTCCATTCTCACGGTCTCATTGCACACACGCACCCTTCTCTTCTCTCCCTGTTCTCACCGCACGGCCGCACGCCTCGCCTTGCCTTGGCCATCTCCCCCGCACACCTCGCCTTGGCCTTCTCCCCGCACGCCTCGCCATGGCCTTCTCATCCAACACACACATCTCCGCTAATCTCTCCTCACCCCCACAGACCACACAAGTCGTCGTCGCCTAATCCGCCGCCATGGATAGTAGATCTCAACGCCGAGCACCGCCAATCGACGGGAGGTGAGGGTGGATGGGAGGCGGTAGTAGTACCAGACGGTGGTATTGAGGAGGATGTAGCGGCGGAGGCGGGAGTGGCAGAACCAGTGGAAGGGAGCTCATTTATGTGATGGTGGCGACTGATTCCACCAACGAGCTGGAGGAGGCAGTAGAGCAAGGATCCCTCCCATGCGAACGTGTGGGAACCCTATCTCCCGTGCAGCGCGTCGACTGGGTGGCAACTGGTAAGCCTAATCCACTTAATCCCCCTCCAGTTGCCACCTCACCCCGCTAGTAACCCGTCTCACCCACCTAGTCACCTGCTCTGCCGCCACATCTGCCTGGGAGGCCGCCCAGGGCGCCTTTGACCTGCCTTGGACTGCATATGCAGCTCGTCGCCTAGGCACTCGAATTAGAGCCAGGGCACGGCGTCAGAGTGCCTTGGAGCTGAACTATCATCCTCTTCATCGAATTGTTTCTTCATCCTGCGGTATGGATGAGCCCTCCGAAGAAACTTACGGTGATGCATGTACACGATTTTGCACGAGTGCTTTAGCCATACACTCTCGGTATCATCTAAGCAATAAGTACAGACTTTGGCTCTTTTTGTACTCTGGTCCGACAAGTTAGTAAGGGCAGGATAATCATTTATGGTGCAGAACAACAAAAAGCCTAAAGTAAAGCTCTCTCGTTTGTATGTATCCTATACGTGTACCCCTTCGATTCATAGTGTTTCTAGATCTTCCATCAACGGTGCTAAGTACACACATCAATATCATTCCCAGGTTGTTTCGACCCCTGGATAAATATCGATAGCAAAATATATTTCCGCTTTATACACAACTAAGGAGGAAGGTTGTAGATACAAAGAGTCACGGACCAAGTGCTATGTTGAATGTTCAAGTTACCAAAAGGATTCATTTCATCTGTACTCAATCCAAACCTTATATTCCTCGGTTCTGCACCGAAGTTTGCAAACCTCATATCGATGTTTCTCGACTGAGCGAAATCAGCAAGGTGTCTTACCTTTCCATTCTTATTACGCTCCTCCGAGTGCCAACGCAGTAGTTATCTTCTTGGGTTCGCAAAAAACGCTTGAAACGGGGAATTACATGACGATACCACGCCACCTTAGCAGGAGATCCTTTCTTCACCTCGATTCCTTCACCGTCATCTGATTGATTCTTACGCGTGTATCGGTATGTGTTGCACGCGGACATATATGCATGTTTGCATACTCTTTACGGTAAAGGATACAACCGTTCGGACATATATGTATTCTTTCTATTTCCATTTTTAATGGACAAATAACCCGATGTTGTCACGGCGTCGCCTAGGCGTCGCCTAGGCGACGCCAAGTCGTCCGGCGGAGGTGGTCGCCATGGTGGTCGCCTCGCCTTGTCCGCCTCCTCCTCCGCCGCCGCCGCTTTCCTTCCTCTGCCAGTGTCGCCTACCTCCCGCCCGGGGGGAGGGAGGCGACTGGGGAGGCTGTGTCGAGGAGGTGTCGGAGGAGGCGCCGGAAGAGCGGGAGGCGGGCGGGCGGCGGAGGCGGCGAGGAGAAGGCGGGAGGCGAGGAGGCGGGCGGGGAGGAGGCGGGCGGCGGGGCAAGGGAGGGAGGCGGAAGGAGGCGGCGGGGAGGCCGGGAAGCGCATGGGGAGGAGGCCTTGCGGCGAGGAGAGGAGGCGAGAGATCGGGAGGCGGAGGAGACGAGGAGTCGGGAGATGAAGAGGCGGGAGGCGGGACGAGGCGAGGGCGGGAAGATAAGAGACAGGATCACGGGAGGCGGAGGAGACGAGGGGACCGTATGTATATGTGACGATTTAGGGAGACGAGGGGACACGGCGCCCGCCTGGCGTCGCCTAGACGTCGCCTGGACGTCGCCTAGGCGTCCAGGCGACTATCACTCGCCGTGCTCGCCGTGGTCGCCGTAACAACCATGCAAATAACCTTCTTAGCTTTGTAGGTGGTTTTGGGCAACTCGTTTCCCTCTGGAAGCATTTCCGCTAAGAGGCCCTAAAGCACCGTGAAACTCTTGTCGAACCAACTATTACTTGCATTCAATTTTAGCAGTTCAAATACGGCTGACAATCTTATGTACTTCGACTTGTAACACGTGAACAAAAGTTTCTCCAAATCCTCCATCAAGCCCCGGAATTTAACATTCTCTCTCTCATCATACTTCCCTTCTGCATCGCAAAGCATCTGATCTAGATTATCATCGTGCAACATATTCGATCGGAATGGCAATCGACATCATCCGGCTGCATATCGTTGACTTTGTCGGCAATCTCGTTATTACTACCTTCCTATGTAATTTGCTCTTCACCGTGACTGGTTCAACGTGTATGCCCCTTTTGAAAACCCCTTCGAATCAAGTGTGCTTTGATCTGCGCTCGGTTGTTAAACATCTTAAGATTCTCGCAGTCAATGCATGGACAGTATATATATTTCACCTCCTTATTCAACATATCCTCCTCGACAACTCATGTAAATGTAGACACGCTAATGATATACTCTTCACTCACACGGTTCTCAGCGTATATCCAGCTTCGGTCCTACGCTACGTATATAATAATTTAATGTTAAATATTGAATATATTAATTAGTATACTATATATAATCTAAAGTAGCTATATGTAGCAAGAATTAATTAAATTGAATTAAGTAGAGGTAGACTATGAATTGGCTAAACCCTAAACCATACTAGATGTAATAATCTTCTCTCTACATCAAACTAGATCTAAACCGTCTACAATTCTCCTTTTACCAAGTTAGATCTAGAATATAATACAATTAGAAACAAATTACTAATCATAAATAGTCAACAACAAATGGATCTACAATCACTCTACCCAAATCCGCGGTCTCTTTTCACTAAATGGCCTCAAAGCCCCACCTCCTCAAAGCAACAGCATGTAAGAACAGATCTAGAATTTAAGACGGATGAGGGTCGGGTCTACAATAAGCGAATTTAACACAAATGGTTTTTAATACAAACTGTCTGTGATGAGTGACGGGAAGTATCACAGGCGGTTGTGAAGTATGTGATATTTAGTAATATTACAAACAATTCTTGTTCATAACTGTCTGTGATACTTCACAGACGGTGTTCAACATGAATCGTCTATAATATTACCTCTTCACAAACGGCTTTTAGCGCAGTCAGTAACATAGACGACCGTTGAACCAAAACCGTATGTGATTGTATTTAATACTTACGATTTTGGTCAACCGTCTGTGATGAGGCGTCCAATATTAGCCTTTTTATAATAGTGACTTGGAACTATGCCATGAATACTGGATTACTGGTAGCTGGCCGATCAATTGGAGTTTAATTTTTTTCCTAAACATTCTACTAGATTAAAATCCAAAATCTCATCTTGGTAATAATTTCCTCTATCAAACCCATATCCAATGGAATTTGGAGCTTTGAACAGATATTGATTTCCAAAAGTCAGCAGGCAGCACATTTACACACCAAGATAGGATAATGAACAAACAATATCACAAGCACAAATGCATAACAACATCAAAATCCTATATCTCCTAGATATAAAAAAAACTGATGCTTAATCTAAATAGTGAAATTTGGAAGAAAACTTTAATCCTTGAGTTGTTTACGGAAAATATTTCTACAGATTCCACAATCATTTGCACCAACTTCATTGACAACTTATGCAATCTAGCAAAGCAGAACAAAGGATGGAAGGAAAGTAACACAAAAGATATTGATATTGATACACTATAAAGGTTCACGAGTGATGAATAAACACCATACAAGGTAGAGTTAAGGAAATTTTCAAGACCAGTGTGGAAAACGCAAAGGACGTAAGAATAATTATGCAATGCATTTTTTTCATAAAACAATGATAAAAACAAATAGATGGGTCCTTTTGTTCTTAGGCAAGTTTTATTGAAGAGAATTAATCACACACATGTGCGCATTTGACTTTTGTTGTGACTGTCCGATAAATGGAAAGTGAAACTTGCAACAATAAGCAAGAATAGTATATTGACAATTACATTAATTGTGCCAAGAGAACTGGACTTGTGCGAGACAGAAAAGAAACTAATTAGTATAACAAATCGTCCATATTACAACGTCAATTTCAGGTAGGCCACAAATGTTAGCAATACATTTGGGAACGCAACTGGCCTCATAGAACATAACCTGGTTAAGGAGCAAGCACAGTAACCAAGTTCTACAGTGTTAGAAAATCAAGCTCTACATGTTAAATGCGCTACTAACTTTGTTAACTTTTTTGTCTCCTCCAAGAAATGCTAGGTACTTCTGCAACCAGTATTTACTTGCAAGTATTAACTCACCAAAAGAAAAACTTCAAAACGTTGTATACCCTGTAGAGGCCATGTTTTAAATTAACTTCCCTAAAGGCACCCCACAAGGCGCTCATGAGTATTTAACAAACCAAAAACATTTATCTTGCTCATGTATAGTAGAAGTATATTTAGTAAGGCAAAAGTAAAACCGTAATAGCTCATGATCCTATAACTTTTCGGTAATGGCCAATTTTTCAAAGGCATCATACCCTTACACACGCCAAGATTCAATTGCAGCCATTTACATAGCAAATTACTTTGAACAACAAATTATCATCAAGAACAAGAATAGAGCCGCATGCCCTAAATAACCAAGCCAGTTTTGCGCCAAGAAACACAACTTCCTAAGCCCTAATGCAGCGAACACTACAAGTAACCAGCCTCACAATATGAATCCCAAAGACATAGAGGTTAATGCACCTTGTGCCCCATGGCGCATGCTAAAGAATCGAAGAACCCTAGGTGACAAGCTACCCGTGGGTCACACCCAGCCACGGAAGTGCAAAAGAACCGAAGGGGATCGGAAAGATCCAATTGCTCACAACACAAATTAAAATTAGGGAAGAGCGAAATCAATCAATCGAGGTCGTGGCGCTTACCAAGAGAAGAAACTGTAGTCCGAAAAGACGGATCTCTAGTAGGGGGGCGGCACGAGGAGACGGAGGAGGAAGCATCGGGGAAGCTCCCCGCCGGCGATTCCCGAAGAGGTCGGAGGTCTGCAGCCGGAGAAAGAAATGGCGTTTCTTCAAATCTTGGGGTCTCGTTGGGGCTGACCCGCAGCGCATGAGGGGGCAAAAGGGCAATTTTTGAAAGATATTTGGGCTTCGGTTTGGATATTTGGGCAATCGAATGTTTGTTTCAACTTTTTATCCGACTTATAAATAAAAAAGCTAAAACTTAAATAAAAAGATAGCTTTTTATCCAACTTATAAAAAACTTAAACTATTTTAAGCCTAAAAGACAAAAACTATTAGAGATATGCTTTTTTGGCTTTTGCAGAATAGAATATTTCTTTGCCACTCAAATTTGCTAAAATTACCAACCAAATGTCATTTATATATAACTCTAAATTCTTTCATTTTTTCTCCTTTTCCTCCTTCCCACTCCGTTTTATTTTCCCTCACCATCTCCCCCCACGACGATCAACGCCGACCTCCCTCTTCCCCGCTCACGGTAGCCGGCTCTCTCGTCCCGTGCCCCACCTCCACAATCCTCCTTCTCCCACGCCCGACGTCGCCGGCCTCCTTCGTCCCCACACCTACCTCCATGGCCTCCTTCGTCCTCGCACCCACCTCCGTCGGCCTCCTCCTCCGCGCCCGCCTCCGTCGACCTCCCTCTTCCCTCGCGCCCGCCGCCCGCCCTCCCTCGTCCCCATGCCCCACCTCCATGAGCCTCCTTTTCCACGCCCTGTGGCCTCCTTCTTCCGGCGCTCGCCGTCAGTGTGATTGTTGTGTGTTCGAGCGTTATTTGCAAATTTGTTATGTGTTCATGCATGATTGGAGACTAAGAAAAACCAGAAAGCTAGCTTTAACCTATAAGCCAAAAACCTAAGCCAAAATAAACAGGGCCGAGGGTTTCCACTAGCTCCCCTTTAGCTACAATAACCTTCTTTTAAATTGTACGACACGTCATTTAAGATGAGGTCTACAGTAGATTATAGTTTATTATACCAAATTCAGTTGTACTGATCAAAATCACATATAATTTTTTTTCTCTTTGTAATATCTTTTGTGAACAATCAGAATTCAAAAACCATAAAATGTGTGTGTGTGAGAGAGAAGTTGAGCACTGGCTCTCGCTGACGATGGTACTCACTGACGGCTGAAATGGGCTCAGACCCACGTTACAGGGAGAGGTAGAAGGGAGGAGAACGTGGAAACCGGAAAAGAGTTTTTCTTTTTAACAATTGAGAGCAAATAATGCGAACACACCCTAAGTTTAGCACTTTGCCCCTTTCGCAAGTTGTTCCTTTCGAGTTGAGTTTGAGGTTTTTCTGCAAGGACGATATCTTTGATTCATTCACTCAGAAATTGGTTTACAGCCATTGCATGTGAGCTCATTAACATTTTTTTTTTGCGATGAGCTCATTAACATTACATAGCTAGGGCCATGGGACAGCCAAACAGCGCAATTCCTCGTCCGTCTCACCTCCGAGCGAGCTCACGTGCTACTTTGTTTCCATCTATTTGATATTCCTGGTCTCAGTGGCCCCTAACCAGTTGCTTCAGCATTTTCACTTCTGGAAAACAAATGTGCCACTTCGAGCAATCTTCGTCATCTTTGTAACTACAGATTTTTTTAATGTCACGTCGTCCCTAACTATGGATTAACTATATGAAGAGCAAAAATTATATATTCATTCCACATGTTACAAAAAAGACCCCAAAAAGAGAGAAAAATACATTGAAGGGCCTAGAATTATCTAGATCGCAACTCGTCTCGGATGGTAAAGGCCCTCTTGTGCGCCTGCTTGAAGCTTTCTTGGAACTGGAGTTTAGATTTGACTCCTGCAAAACAGCTACTGCAAAACTTTTCTAATTTTCTACTACCAGTCGAAAAGGAAGGGATTTCCTATATAAATGGCAACCAAAAGATTGACACAAAGGCTTTTACATCAGTAAAATGTCACTCCAGTCTTTTTCTTCACATCGGTGTGCTCTCCCCCCACCTCCAATCTTTTTTTCTAAGTCGCCGTCACTCCTAGAAGCCGTCCTCAGCGCTGGCCATCCTCGTTATTGACTCCGGTAAGCTTTGACACAGTTGCGCTGTCACATGCATTTCGCTAGGCAAATAGCATCTTGATTTAGCTGGCTCTGATCCATTTGTATTGCATGATTTTATTTTGTACTCTTTATCCTAGAATCCAAATCATCTACATCCTATGTCTTCATGGTCCGTCATCTAGCTTATGTCTATGTATAGCATTCAAAACGAATTACTCTAAACTGATATGTTCCGTCATCTAGCTTATGTCTTCGTGTAGCATTCAAAACGAATTACTCAAATTATATGATACTTCCATATTATGGGTTACAAACTCCACCCCATCACCACTCCTAGCAAACAAGGAAGAAAGAGAATCCTTAAAAAAAGAGAGAAAGAGAAGAGGGAGGAGAATGGAGAATATTTTCGGTGCACTTAGTCAGTCGTGTTCAAACCGGCAGCCCGGCACGAGCTCGTTAGACACGGCCTATTTAACCTGACAACCTAAATAGGTCGTATTGGCCCGTGGGTCGAAAGTCGTGTCGTGTTGGGCCTGCACGAACCCATGTAACCCAACGGGCCAAGTAGGCCTAGCTAGTCTATTTTGACCCAAAAATTGAAAAAATATAAGAAAAATACTAGGAAATATATAAAAATTAAAAATATTTGTACTTATAAAATTAACTATATAACATTAAGTTAATATAAAATAAAATTGTATAAAATATTAAAAAATGAATAAACCGTGTCGGGCTAGATCATGCCTGGGTTGAGCCCAACACTATTTATACCGTGCCAAGCCGACACGTTGAGACGGAGCGGCGGCCCAAGCACAGCCTAATGCTATATGTCAGGTCGGTCTAGCACAATGCAAAATAGGCCATGCCATTCCTAGACTGTGCCTAAATGGCATGCCGTAGGCCATAGGCCAGTCTAACGAACACAGCCCATTTGGCCACTCTTACTCTTAGCGTATTTGGAAGAGAAACCTTTTAATAGAGAAAAGGAACAGGGGAGGAGAATGGAGAACATTTCCGGTGCGCCCCATCTTTAGTGTTATCGGTACACCTGTTGGTCGATTTAAATAGTTATGATACGTTCGTGTCCGTCTCCTCACCGTCGTCGATCCTCCGCCGCCTACTACGCCTACCCCCACGATCTACTTCCCCGAAGCATCCCGTCCCGTTGCTTCCTCGTCCTCGTCTCCACTGACCTGTACCGGCACCAGTTCCGTTTTTCACATCGGGATGGAACACTCCGGCCGGTACCGGAATGGTAATGATAAGTTTTGGAAGGACTGGGAACAGTAGTACCGAGCGGTAAATCAGCTTAAGGCCCTGTTTGGGGAGCTGTAGATTTTGAGTAGCTAGCTGGTCTGAGTAGCTAGTGAAGATTCAGTGGTGGCTAGTCCGAGTAGCGGTGATGCGAGTAGCTTAGCTTTGTTTGGCATCTGGATTCTAGCTGCAATTTGGTATCCCGATAGATGTATTGTGAAAATGCCCTAAGGTAAGTTGATGTCCTAATTATGTATTGATAGAAGAGATATCCATGATGTAAATTTGTAGTACTTAGTTCAAGCATTGAAAAACTAATATTAAAATTTCATGACAATAAATTTAACTCCAAATCATAATTTTAGATATTAATATGGATAACTACCATGTCTCCATACAAAAGAAACGTACAAAAGATGTTCATATGCATATGAGACGCACATATCACCATCAAAAGAGAGAACAACTCGACACAATCTCGACACAACCTCTGTAGCAGTGACACAGAACCAAACCCAACCCAAACTAGCACATGCTGATTACAACAATACATACATTGCATCCCTTCTGAAGAATTGGCATGTCACTTCCTGACATTCACAGTTAGCAAACGCACTTGATCGCCATATCTCGCTCGATGAGCTTTGTTCACATTCGATTCACACATACAGATTGCCAATGACGGAAAAATATCGCACGGTGCACACATATGATGGAAACCGGACATCCTACATGGATTCAGATCCACAACAAAAGCCAAAAAAACAAACATTGTCTTGATGTGCTTGCAGAATGTAAAAGAAAGAACCAACAAGAATCATATTTTGTTGAACTGGCAACCACACATGTTCGGTGATCATCAAGCCCCAATCTTTCTACTCGGGCCCCTACACATTGAAATGCTTAGCCCATCGCCGCGCCATGAACGGATCAAGGTAGTCCCACCTCTCAGTAGAATGCTGCTCCTCCTCGCCAATGACACCGCCAAGCAAGCGTGCTAGGAGCTCCTCAAACTCATGCATGACAAAGCCATTACGCACCGAAACCAAGTCCGACATGGATCTAGGGAGGGCCGGGAGGGCGGCCGGGCGGATCCGGGAGGCGGCGGGGAGGCGATGGGGGCGGAGGAGGCGGCGGGGTGGAAGGGGCGGCAGGGGGGAGGCGGCAGGCGGCGGGGCGGAGGGCCAACGAGGCGGAGGCGACAGGCACGAGGCGGATCCGGGGAGGGAGGGCGGGTAGGAGGGGCGGCGGGCGGGGAGGGGCGACAGGCGGGAGGCGGATCCAGGGAGGGAGGAGGGTAGGAGGCGGAGTGCGGCGAGGGAGGCGGGGAGGCGGGCGGATCTGGGAGGGTGGTGAGGAGGGGCGCGGGGTTTGGGGGAGGGGTGCGGGGGGGGGTGGCCGCGGGGTTACAGGGGAGGCGTGGGGAGGTTTTATCCGGTGGTATTTGCGGGTAATTAGCTTCAAATTCTAGTGGTATTTTAGTGGTAGAATCTGGAAGCTCATCTATTGCAGCACGGATTCTAGTACAATTGTGCTTTACCTGATTTTGATTCTCGAAGCTAACCTAAAAGTTGGACTGTTTGGAGGAGCTTTTGGCTACTAGAAGTAGCTAGCTTGTCTAGAATCTAAAACAAACAGGCCCTAAATTACGTGAATTCAAGAATCACGTACTACTACCCCGAAGGTTCTCTGACGTTAATTTTAACGCAACAAGCAAGCAGCCAGCCGCATCCTTAACCCACTTTATCATCATCACTAACTGGCACCGCCGCAAGGGGAAGAAAACCACAATGTTGAAATTCACTTTCTGCTTACTTTGCTAGCACCTAAAAGTACTTTCACAGGGCTCATGCCAAGTCGCCAACACAAAGGGCCCAGTAGAGTCATAACTCTGAAGTACACAATAATCAGACATGTCCGAGTTACAACCATCACAAAAGTAGGTTCATAAAAGGGGCACATCTTAACTAAGATTTAAAGCAAGGTGAATTTGACGAGAAACTGATAGATAATCCAACATCTTGCATATACCTTCACTTTCCCTTTGTGAAAGCATGCTCAACGGTTGGCCTTGGCAACACGCTCGATCTCGTCCTTCTTCTTGATAGCATAGCTGCGGAATGGCAAAAAATGTGAGTAAAATATCATATCAAACTGTGAACTGTGAAGTAATAAAATCGTACAGCAAAAGCAATTGTCACAATGGATCAAAGCACTCAACCTCATAGAACCACATACTTGGCATTAAAGGAAAGAAATGATTAAAAAATCCTAGGTAATCACAGTATGTAATAATTTGTGCCAAGGTATCCATGTGTTTTTCAAGTTTCAAATATTCTGGGAAATATCAAAACCTATCAGGCAAGATAAATGTATAGCAAGTCAAATATGTATATCACTTTATATAGCCAACATAACCAGTGAAATTGCCTCTATTGTGCAACCAGTGCAACCTGCAACCATGAGCATATGATCTTCAATCTAAGGCCAAGATGAAGGCATGTTTCCTCCCACACCATTTAATGGTAATCTAAAAATCTATCACCTCCATCCTTCCACAGGTTCCTCCTCCTCTCCTCTCCTCACAGCTCTCACACCAAGCCATGGCGGCCTCCCCAAAATCCCTAGGGTTCGGATGCTTCCACCCCTCGTCGCTGCCCTCCTCCCCCAGCGACGCCCTCCTTCACCCCCGTCATGACTCCATCCTCACCCTAGGGTTTGAGCATCGTCGTCCATGTCGAGCTCTTGTGCCTCCCCACAATGCAGCGCCCTAGCTGCCCCCCGACGCTGGATCGAACCCATGCCGACTCGATCCCCCAGCGCCACCTCCCACGGATCCACCCCTCGCCGCCACCCTCCTCCCCCTAGAGAGAGGGAGGCTGCGGATTTGGGGATGAACATGACGGAGAGAGGGGATGGGACAAGGGAGACGACCTGTTGCAAGTGAGGGGTTTCAGAAAATTGATAGGGAGGATGCAGGGAGTTTTCTGCAAAAATGCCATAAGTGGGAGGGAGCCCATCCCACCTGTATCTGAGTCGCTCGCTTAGGATCGTACGGCTGGTGTCATGAGTTGCACGGGTAACACCATAAGCCCAATTTCACTGGATATGTTGCCCTTTATATAATAATCATCACTTCAAACTTTTGTGCACTTACTGTTAAGTGTTCTCTCTAAAAACATCAAACAGTACTAAAAACATCAAACAGTACAGAAATTTACTGCTGTTGCCTAAGAAATTCACACAATTGTATGGTTTGAATATGAGATAACATTTTCAAGTGTTAGGGGGTTATCATTTGATAGATACAAACCTATTTAAGATAGTAACAAAGGTATATCACAAATAAATCTGCATGCACACCACATCACATACAGCTCAATCAAGAACACTGCTTTCAATTTTCATGTTGTGCTGTTGGATCTTCACATCCAATCCAGTATTTTTCGACTATTTCCACCATTAGAGTACATTAAAAGGTGCCAGAACAAATAAACTATTCGCTGCATTGTTACAGACATGCCAGAACAAATAAACTACAGCAACATTGTTGCTCTATTTTGTCAGCACACCAGATTTGGATAGAAAGTTAATTACCTGTTTGAAGAACCTTTGGCTGCATTTATAAGCTCATCTGCAAGGCATTCCGCAATGGTCTTGATGTTCCTAAATGCACTTTCCCTAGCTCCAGTGGTAAGAAGGTAGATTGCCTGGTTCACACGCCTCAGAGGTGAAATATCAACAGCCTGCCTTCTAACAGCACCAGCAGATCCAATACGAGTAGCATCTTCCCTCGGTCCACTGAAACAAATTCAAGTAGTCATTAAGAGACTACTTTACCAGCAGCCCAACATAGAGTTCCACAGTTTCATATGATTGCTACTTTGCCAGTATCAAAAAAATGTTCTAAGAGACACATCAATTAAGGTTTCAAACAAAGTAATAGTTGTCATATACTGCAGTCCACGAGAAGAAACATATAAGTTACTACAAAGAATATAGCACAACTTTTCATCTGATGTTGCAAACATCGTATGAGAAACCCGTTGTTACGGTGTAAGAGATGAGTATGGTGCGGCAATTGATAGATTGATTATGGAGGAAGGATGATTACATATATATATAGGCAAGGATGACCTAGGATATGGCTTATAGAAACAGAACCAATCAACGGTGATCCTTGCCTATAATAACTCAATCCTAATCCTAATCAAGGGAGGGCATAAGGCCCATAAGACGCCAGCCAAGCAGCCCAAAGGGCCGGCCGGCATAAGTCGTCTAACACGCCCCCGCAGTCGTATCGTCGGCACAGCGGACGTTGAGACTAGACCTGAACTCGGTGAAGACTGGAGATGGCAGCCCTTTAGTGAAAATATCGGCATACTGTGACGTTGTGGGGACGTGCAGTACCTGAACATCTCCAAGGGCGACACGTTCACGAACGAAGTGAAGATCAATCTCTATGTGATTGGTGCGCTGATGCTGGACGGGGTTGGTCGACATGTATACAGTGTTGATGTTGTCGCAGTAGACCAAAGAGGCACGATGAAGCGGGGAGTGGAGCTCGAGGAGCTGGCGTAGCCAGGTAGCTTCGGCGACCGCGTTAGCCACAACACGATACTCAGCTTCTGCACTGGAGCGAGGCACCGTGGGCTGACGCTTGGAAGACCAGGAGATAAGGTTGTCGCCAAGGAACACAGCGTAGCCCGATGTGGACTTGTGCGTATCCGGACAACCTGCCCAATCAACGTCCGAGTACACCACCAGATCTAATTGAGTAGACGGCCGAAGGATGAGTCCCAAGTCAAGAGTACCTCGGATGTACCGAAGTATGCTCTTCAAAGCTGCAAGATGAGGCTCCCTTGGGTCGTGCATATGGAGACAGACCTGTTGAACAGCGTAGGAGATGTCTGGCCTGGTGAACGTGAGGTACTGTAGTGCTCCGTGAGGCTGCGAAAGTCGATGGGTCTGAGCAGGCGCAAAGCATCGGTGGTATCTTTGGCTTGGTGTCAACCGGAGTTGTGCACGGTTTGCACACAGCCATGCCAGCATAGTCGAGGATATCCAGCATGTACTGTCGTTGAGATAGGAAGAGCCGTCGCCGCGTCTTGAACATGCATCCCGAGGAAGTGGTGAAGAGGGCCGAGGTCCTTCATAGAGAATTCCCGCTGCAGGGCGGAGACGGTGCGCCGAAGAAGCTCATGTGATGAAGCGGTGAGGATGATGTCGTCGACATAATAGGCAGATTGTTTCGGAGCCACGACGATAGACAAATAGCGATGTGTCGGACCTAGCTTCACCAAACCCAAGGGTGAGCAAGTAGGCTGTGAAGCGACTGTACTAGGCGCGCGGCGCCTGCTTGAGGTCATAGAGAGACCTGTTGAGGCGACACACAAAATCCGGATGAGCAGAGTCCTCAAACCCAGAAGGCTGTGAGCAGTATACAGTCTCGGACAGTGTCACATGCAGAAAGGCATTCTTCACGTCAAGCTGATGAATCGGCCAGTGGTGAGACAAAGCCAGTGATAGAACCGTGCGAACTGTCGCCGATTTGACCACCGAACTAAATGTCTCATCGAAGTCCACGCCTGTCCGCTGGGTGAACCCCCGAAGCACCCAGCGTGCCTTGTAGCGCTCTAGAGAGCCGTCGTCCTGAACTTATGCTTGAAAATCCACTTGCCGGAGACAACGTTTGCAGTCGACGGACGCGGAACCAAATCCCAGGTGTGGTTCTGCAGGAGGGCAGCGTACTCGGCCTCCATAGCAGCCCGCCAATTGGGGTCGGTGAGGGCGCTACGGTACGTCCAAGGTACGAGCGACAACGACGTGGCGTGGTAGAGAGCGAGTAGTCGAAACCCGGACTTGCTGCGTGTTGTCATCGAGTCGATTCAAGACGGGCACCATTATGGCGCCCGGGGGATGTCGTGTGTGAAGTCAAGACACCGGGGTGGACACGGGCGAGGCCGTCTTCGCACGTGTGTAGGCGTGGCGAAATGCGCGATCGCGGGGCCGCACATGGTAGTGCGGGCGGCGGAGGCCGCGTGGCGGGCGGGCGGCGGGGCCCAGCGTGGCGATGTGGGTCTTTGGGCAGCGACGCCGTGCCTGCAATGGCGACCTCCGCTGCAGCGTGGCGTGGTCACCGGCAGTGTCTTCCAGAGCTGCGTGTGGTATGGGCGCGGGGGAGTCAGGTGCTTGGACCGCGGCATGCGCGGGAGCGACGACCGTCACGTCGAGTTGCGCGGGATTGGAACCCGAGCTAGCAGAGGGGATTGCTGTGGGAAAACCTGCAGGTAAAGAAGTGCACGACGGACCTATAGGTGCTGGACGGGGTGGAAGGAAGATCAGCAAATGGAAGGGATGTTTCATCAAAAATGACAAGTTGGGAGAGGTAGACCCGATTGGAGGCCATGTCAAGACACCGATATCCCTTATGATGGGCGGAGTAGCCAAGGAAGGTACACAGGGCGGAGCGAGGGGCGAGTTTGTGGGAGGCTGTGGAAGCAAGATTCGGGTAGCATTTGCACCCAAAGACGCAAAGATGAGCATACAAGGGCGAAGACCCAAAGAGGGCATGGTGTGGCGTGGAGAAATTCAGCGTCTTGGTGGGTAAGATGTTGAGGAGAGACGTGGCAGTGGCCAACGCCTCGAAACAATAGGACGGTGGCATAGACGTCTAAAATAAAAGTGAGCGAATGACATTGTTGATGGAACGGATGATACACTCAGCTTTACCGTTCTGTTGGGAGGTGTATGGACAAGACATGTGGAGGTGAACGCCACGAGTGAGAAAGAACGTGCGGGCGCTAGAGTTGTCAAACTCGCGGCCGTTGTCGCACTGGACTGCTTTAATGGTGGCACCGAATTGAGTAGAAACATGAGAGAAAAAGTTAGCGAGCGTCGAAAAAGTGTCAGACTTGAGCCGAAGGGGGAACGTCCAAAGGTGGAGCAAACAATCATCGAGAATGATCAAATAGTATTTGTAACCAAAGATACTATCAACAGGTGATGTCTAGAGGTCACAGTGTATAAGATCGAATTTATTTGAAGCACGTGATGTTGACATAGGAAAGGGAAGACGCACATGTCAACCCAGTTGGCATGCATGGCAGATAGAATGGCCTATGTTTTTATTACATGAAGGAATAATGGAAGAACTCACTAACTTAGACAAAACTTAATGACCCGGCGAGGAAGGACCCGGCGACGGGAAGATGTAGGGGATATAGGGGCCCGGAGCTATTGCACCTGACGATCACGTTCCAAGACCGAAGATCCTTCACAGAACAGCCAACAGGATCAAACTCAATAGAACAATTGTTGTCAGAAGTAAACTGGCGTACAGAAATAAGGTTCTTAATAAGGGTGGGAGAAACAAGGACATTATTAAGACGAAGGGAGCCATTAAGGTCGGTTGTGCCAGTAGAGGTAACGGGAAGCAAGGAACCGTTACCGACAACAATAGATGAAGGAGTGGGATACCATGGAACTGAGGAGTGAGAGAGGATACCAGTCGGAAGCCATATGAGAAGTAGCCCCTGAGTCGAAGTACCACTCAGTTTGCTGTGGTGGTGCTAGAGCCATGGTGAAGGAACTCGCAAGGTAGTTCGGTCCCGGAAGGCAAGGCAGGGCGCCGATGACCCAAAGAACCTAGCCGGAAGACCAGCGCCCATCGGTTCGAAGTTGCTGCCAACAAGGCATGTGGTCGCTGGTGGGCACTGGGAGGCGGGTGGCCGGAAAAGCATCCCGGCGGAAGAGGTGCAAGAGGCCGTGGGCCGGGCCACATCTGGATGGTGCCGATCCACGGGTTGTAGAAGCTGGGCTAGCTGCCGATTTTAGAAGACATCTGAGTGAGTACTGTGCCACGGGCCGGTGCTGTGGTGGCACGCCGCTCGCCAAGACGCCTGAACGCTTGCCGCGCCGGCCGCGGGATTGGGAGGAGCCGCCGCCCGCCGCCCCGCTGTGAGTCGATGAAGATGGGGAACGGTTGGCGGGTGCCAAGGCGAGCTGGCCACCAAAGTGGAGCAAGGCAGTGGCTGGAGAAATCTTGCAGTTGGCCATATTGAGTTCCTCCAGAAGCAAATCAGCACGTACCTCAAGGAAGGAGGGAAGGGCCGGCTACGTTGGAGATGAAGGCCGATGGCAGTGAACTTCTCGTTGAGGCCACGGATGATGTTGGGGACGAGGGTCCGGTCAGTGACGAATTCCCCGAGGTCGGCAAGAGCATCGGCCATGCTCTTGAAGCGTCGGCAGTAGTCAGCGATCGAAAGATCGCCCTGGACGAAGTTGCGAAATTCGGCATCGAGGTAGAGGGCGCACGACTCCCGATTGCCGAGGAACTGAGTCTCGATGGCGAGCCAGGTGACGCGCGCAGTGGCCCGGCGTTCCAGCACGATTTCAACGAGCTCGGTGGAGAGGGTGCCGAGAATCCAGGCCTTGACGACGCAGTCCATGCGTACCCAATCGGGAAGGAACGAAATGGAATCGTCGACGAGCACGTGGTCCTCAAGGGAGTACTTCCCGAGAGCGAGGAGGAAGAGCTCGCGCCACCGTGTGTAGTGGCCGGAGATCAGGTCGAGGACGAGGGGAACCTACACACAGATGTTCTACACGCCGACAGACTGAGCGTGAAGATTGGCGATGGCAGCAGCCTCGTGAAGGAGGGCGTCATGGAGAGGAAGGGGAACCTTGTGGATCGACGCGACGTCAGCGTCGGCGTCCACGGTGGCGGCGGCGTGCTCACGATCGGCAGCGAACCGCGTTCGAGGCGGCGGCGGCGACCTCGCTCGGCGGCTTCGGCCGACGCGAGGCGAGGGCGGGCATCGTGTGCCATCTTGGTGGCGCGTCCCTGCTGACTGGCGGCGGCTCTGCCGTGGCGGGCGAGAGAAGAGGAGGCCGGCGGTGATTCGCCAGGCATGGCGGCTGTGAGGTAGGGTTAGGGTTTGAGCGAAAGCGTCTGGTCACAAAAGGACCACTGATACCATGTAAGAGATGAGTATGGTGCGGCAATTGATAGATTGATTATGGAGGAGGATGATTACATATATATATATATATATATATATATATATATATATATATATATATATATATATATATATATAGGCAAGGATGACCTAGGATATGGCTTATAGAAACAGAACCAATCAACGGTGATCCTTGCCTATAATAACTCAATCCTAATCCTAATCAAGGGAGGGCATAAGGCCCATAAGACGCCAGCCAAGCAGCCCAAAGGGCCGGCCAGCATAAGTCGTCTAACATACGGGTTCCTAACAGTAAGCGGTCCTAACCTTACACTAGGCCAATTTTTAGTGAGAAGTGAACGACCATTATTTTTGAAGATGTAACATAACATGTATTTTTATCAAACATACAAAATATTTTAATAGTGTACTAGGTTTGCACTTTAGCAAATAATAGAAAATTAGAATAGCAAAATCCTCAGAATCTCTACCATGATATTCAGCAAAGGGCCTTAAAATAATTCGGAGTGAGTCACCACTCACCACAATTACATAAAAACAAATTTGGGCCAACTATTTCAATGTCAAATCTCATATTGCAAGAATTTCCATATAAACATCATCTTAAAAGAACTAAACATATTCAGTTCAGTATCAAGAATTCAGAACTACTTTGAAACAGACCTGTTAATGATAGCATCAACAATAACTTGGATAGGGTTTGCATCAGTGAGCAGATGAATAATCTCCATCGCATGCTTCACAATATGGACAGCCATGAGCTTCTTGCCATTGTTGCGCCCATGCATCATTAGAGAATTGGTAAGCCTCTCAACAATTGGGCATTGAGCCTTGCGGAACCTCTTCGCTGAGTACCTCCCGGCGGTATGGGGGAGGTATATGGCATGCTTTGTAGAAGTCACAGCAAGGTAGTCATTCAGGGAGATGTCATTGATCTGCAAAAGAAGTTTAGGGGATGAAAACTCTAACAGTGATGATCAACGTATTAGACACAAGTGCCATGTGAAACATCAACAAGCATAGAACACCATAACAAGAGAAATTTAAGAACATTATACGTTGTATTCTTATCAGGGTTAACTTTCATGAAGAGCACAGAATATCCAAATGGGAGTTTCAACACAATTTTCAACATTTATCAAGATGCTACACAAACAAATTTCAAAAACAGCATCTTATCATCCAAAGACCAATCTGAGCAATTATTTGAATCACAAACAAACAAGTGAACAGCTGAATCACAAAAGTATTGGAGTTGCAGAAATTTATCAGCTTCTAGTAGACCATCAGTACACAAGACTTCTGTAGACCTTGACCAAGTATGTGCATTAAACCTGATGTCCATGACACAATTCTTTCCAACCGGTGCTACAGACAAATGATGGCACTTTTAACTTCAGATTGTCTACAGGAACAAGCTAATTCTAGCAGCAGCAACAATGCCATGTCTACAGTTGACGCTAGGTCAACTGAGAAACCCTAGGACCAAACAAAACTAATGGCATGAATGCTAACAAAGGCAACCCCAATCCCAAGCAGATGATAATCGACATGTAAGCAGTAAATATGCATGTTTTCCCGCTATGCTTAGCGAATTTTATCATCTGATATAACCTGTCAACTAAAAAATATATGTCTACTAACATGGATATGAACAAACTCCAACTAATCCCCAGTCTCAAGTACTCAAGATCCTGAAAAAATTCGGTCAAATCGCAAGAACGCAATTCATCAAGACAAACACTAACTTCAATAGAATCAGCAACTTTCCTAAAACTCCATAGAATCCAATAAAATCAAAAGATATAGCATTTCAAACAAGTCGTAGAGAACCCTCAAAACTCAACAAACCAGCCGACTACTCATCTGGCACATCCGCTCGCCCAAAGATAGTTGTCACCATTTTTCCGGGGTATAGAATATTGCACCGCAAACTCAATAGATTACAAACTACCGCAGCTTCACCGAAATGAATCCTTCAACCACTTGAGGAAAACCTAGACGACGCCCACAAAATCCAATTCTTTATACCCCCGTGTACAATTTGTTCATACCAAAACCAAACCCTGAAACAGGGGACCAACCCCACCACTCCAACGCGCTACCAAAATCTCACTCCAACGCAATCGAAAAGATCTGACCACGACTGTAGCAAAATCGTAGCGCGAAACGATTCCGAGAAGAGAGGCGGCGGGGCTGGGAGGGGGGATACCTGGACGTCCTCGAAGGACCAGCGGTTGAAGAGCTTGACCTCCTGCGGCTGCGCCTCTACCACCGCCATCGTGGCGGGAGAAGGGAGGGGAGGGGAGAAGCGAAGGCCGGCGCGACGAGAGCTTGCAAGGAGAAAGGGTGCGTCGTGGCGGCGGAGGAAAACCCTGCCGAGAGTGGGCGCGCTTATATATAGCGCGGATCGGTTAGGGCACGTGCTTTGAGATTCGGGGAAGCTTAGGTGCGTCGCGCCCAGTTTAGTATGGGAGAGAACTTTTCACTACTAGACACCGCAAACAGTGAATAGCAATGAAGCCCCTGCATTTAATGCTTGGATTGGCTCTGTTTCATTTTACCCCCGGTTTGCTCAGCACTGTTCCAAAGTATTGTGTGACTTCTGCTGAAATGGTACTGCAGCGGTTATTAGTTTTTATATGTATTCAATTAAAGAAAAAGATAAAATAAAAAAAAGATCTAGTTAAGAAGCTAACGTGTTTTAAACAGCTTTTAGCTTCTAGAAATCAAAAGATATTACTGTTTGGAAGGAGGCCTTAAGCTGAAGTTCAGAACAAACCGATCTTATAATTGTAAAAGTTCACAGTAAAGTTCAGTTAGGATCCCTAAGGCCTTGTGGTACGGCACAAATGAGCGGAACTCTAGTTTGTACGCGAGTTTGCCCGATCATTCACGGTACAATCAACGAACAACAACTTCCTCGACGACCAAATCAAATTAACTCCAGCAGTTCCAGTGTCTTCAATTCCCTCGGCTTGCTCCAGGCCCAAACCAAGAGCCGCAGCAACAGTTGATGCAGCAACAGTTGATGCAGCAGCAGTAGGAGCTCTGAACCACAACCCCTTCAACAGCAGCAGTAGTAGAACTCCTGCAATTTTCAGATCAGCCGAATAGCAACTGCCCTGTACCAACTAACAGTTACCTTCACAATCGATCACAGCAGTGGATTCGATAGCTTCTCCTCTCCACGGCCAAAACAGCAGCTAGCAATAGAAGAATAGAGGTGAATAGCAGCTGCAATCACCCTTCAATCGAACAGGAAGCAAACACCAAAAGGCTAGTCGAATAGCACAACAGCTCCTGATAGTGGAAACTTCTCTCACCCGTGAACACAAGTACACCAACAGGAGAAAAGATTGATAGCAATCAAGCGTGTAGATATTTATCCACGAGAACAATTCTACACAGCTCCAATGGAACCCTAGATGGGAATTCATAAACAACATAGAACATGATATGATGCCAAACTGATCGGCCTTTTCTGTTTCTTTCATAACTCAACCAAAAACTTCTCCCTGATGACAAACCTAAACCAACCTTAAGCCGACTAGAAACTATACGAGCTCGTATGCCGCAGCTGTATGCACATATATGCATACGTATACACGAACTTGACCATGCATGTAGACACGTCTAACACCACACACGCACAACTGCATGCATGTGACTAGAAACACTAACCATGCACATACCCATATACGTATGCATGTGACTAGAAAACTCCACAACCATGCACGCGTATGTGACTTGTATACGAAAACTAGCAAATAAAGAATTAACTAATTAACGACTCAAACTAGCTTTTAGTCGACTAAAAATCTTGAATTTGGGCCGGTATGGAGCCAATCCAAATATACTTGCTGTTCTGACTTCCTTCTTGTGCACGTCCCTGGACACTTCCCAAACGCTGCACCTTTTCTTTCCAAATCAATACACGTGATGGCTCTTCCCTTCTATGTGCTGATTTTGGTATGGTTCTCTTTTCTTGTGAAACATGATCAGCACTAGCACCAGTACCCAATGGAGAATTTGATTTCGAAACTTGCTTTGATCTATCAAGTGCTACCAGTGTCGTATCACCTTGCTTCCAAAATCCCAAACAAGCACCTTGGGTGACATTTTGAGCTCACTTCAGTAGACAGTTTCTCAAAAAAAAATTAAAATCAAACATATGCAATCTATAAGGCATGTTCTTTTTCTCCGAAGCTGGCGGCTTTTGGTATTTACTACAGTATCTAACTTTCAAACGGAGTATTTTCTCAAGACGGGGTCTACAAGTTAAATGATCTACACGTTAAAAGCCTAACATCTGTACCAACCAAAATCGTAAGTGGGTATCTATCTCTCCATAATCTGTACCGTAAACAGCCATAAGCCAAAATTTGCTAAAAGTCATCCATTCTTTCATGCAATTTCCTAAATAATAGATTCAGCAATAAAAGGCCTGAAAATGGCAAAAAAAAAAGATTAAGAAAAAACCAGAGATTGAAGAGATAATTTGTTTATTGTCATCGCAAAGAATAGTGGCTTGGAAATACCATTGCAAAGAAGAGGCGCTGCAAAATACCATTGCAAATGTTGAAAATCTGCAAAATACCACTGTCGTGACTTTTCCATTCGCACTGGAGCGATCGACCATTTTTCCTCATTCCTTCTTTTTATTTACTAGCTAAATGCCCGTGCATTGCAACGGATCTCAAATAATTGGTAACACAAATATGTCCTAAAAAGATGATATATATCATCAAAACATGATACCAAGCCGTACAACGAACATCAATTTTCTCTTACACGTATTAAGGGAAATACATAAAAGCAAGCTTATTGAGATCTACAAAAATTATCCAACCAGTATGCTTAAAAAAATTGGTCAACCGAAAGATAAACAAAAGAGAGTACAACAGGCATGAAACATCAAAGGCATTTTTTTTGCAAAAACATATCTACATATTGAGCCACCGTCGGAGACCTCGGTTTCACCTAGTGGCGGATCTAGAATTTTGATGTGCCCTGGCTGAACTTTAGCAGGCTAATATTTTAGAACTAACACCAATTTATACCTACACTACGGCATAACAAAAGTACATCAAAATGCATCATTAATATGAAAATTTAGCTTAATTCTTCGATATAAAACATGATTAAAAAAACATGGCAAAACTAAACAAAGCATAACAGAGCAATTGCTCCCGTTATTTTTTAGCTAAGGACTTACCAGATTCCATCACATGCTATAACAAGAAACTCAGTATCATTAGTTATGTTTTCCTAACAGCAAAAAAGGTCATTTTTCATCAGGCCATATCAAGTAGGACAAACTTACACTTCGTTAACACAACTTTTTTTTTTACGAAAAATAGTAGCAGATGCTCCTACTGCACTATATTAGATAAAATAATAATGTACAAAAGGAAGGAAGGAGGGGGAGAGGAGGAGAAAAAAAAGAGGACAGGGAGAACTAAATAGAACTAATCCAGGAAGAGAGCAGAGAGTGGAGAGCCGGCTTGGTTCTAAGCAGCAGTAGGGAAGATTTCGATCTGAGCTGAGTTTCCAAATTGGGAGGCTGTGATACTGCTGTTAACACAACTTGTTACACTTACAGAGCGAATTTTTGGCAGAGATTTTGGCCATCTGAATTTGGAAACGCAGAGAATAAGCCACTCCCTAGAGATAGAACATCAAATGCCCATTGGATTTCTTTTGAATTTGCCGGGCGCAAAGATTTTGCATCATTCCCTGAAAGAGCATGCAGATTGCCAGCTTCACGTAGCAGTCTGCGGCGCATGGCGCTTGCAAAGGACTGCAAATTTTGCATGTTGCGTGGCTCACTAAGACCTGATAGACATACAAGAATATAAATGCTTACTGCTGTGTATAACATAAAGGCAGAAGGGTTGAATTTATAACATGGAAATGATCAGTTACTTGGTAGATTGGTGCAATATTTCTCTCGGAGACCACTGAAAGAAATCCAATGCTTAAACCCCAAAATGTATTAATGAAGATCTGTTAGGAGGTGAGATAAAACTTTATGAAACAAAGCTTGGCAATTTCAAAAAAGTAACACCGGTATATACCCTTACCAGCAACCCAGTTTTCTGCTCAAGCATCCTGTCTGCTCAGCAGCTATATCTTATATGTCAAAAGAAGAGACGCCTTCTTGGTAAATAAAGTGATCTTCTTTTATAGAGGCAAACTATATATGAAACTAACAAAAATTGTAGAGGCCTTGGGAGACACAAAATAGAACAAATCACATTCTTCGAAAAAGAAAAGGAATACATCACAAGATAACTTTTCAAGCAACTGAAGATTATCAGAGACTACATCAACTGTAGATAAACATTGTTCACACTTTAACAACAGGCAATGCCCGGAGGTATCAACAGCAGAGTAGCTATAGAAATAATAACTATCAATGCCTGGAGACATCTAACAGATATAAAAGCACATCACTCAGACAACTTCAAGAAGCTAATGCTTCACTGTTCACACAGACTACATGTTTTCTAATTCAAAATTTCTAACACATCTCTAGACAAGCAAGTAAGCCAGCTCACTACAAATGGGAATGGCGCCCACCAGATGAGTGGAGAGCCTTCAGAACTGCTCAAATATATAGGGTCAACTTCTTTTGAAACCCTGACCAAAATGACTGAATCAATATAATATCAGTCAGTCTAAGTATGTATAGAGAAAATGTTGAGTATTATTTACCTCTAAAAAAGAAAAATTCCATTATATGCAGCCAAGCCTTGAGAGTATGTCAAAGATCTTCAAACAATGGGGATGACGACGATTAACATTTTCAAGGGAAAGGATGGTAGTGGCCAATATTTCTCAAAGAGGAACCTCGACAAGTGAGAAACCCGTCAAATAAAGTAAATACAACATATATTGTGAAAACAATACATGGCTGACACCACTTCTAGTTAAGTACCCTACAGGTCAGAAGGGCAGTAGAGATAACATAATTAGCATACTCATCTGTCACCAAATCTCTGAAGTGAGGATACCAAATCAATTCATTTACAATGGCAAATCGCTCTACAACATCAAATATTTTTAGACACCTTTCCACCACATTACTGCTATATTGGCTTGTTCTTTTGAAGTAGGATGCGATAATTGCCAACTTATGGCTTTTGTTTCTGAAATTTTGAATTTTGGCTGTTTTTGAAGAGGATTACGAGAGAATGATACTCGCTTGCGATTTTGGATGATAGAGATGTTGGGCTTTTAATGTGTAGATCGTTTTACCTAGAAGACCCGCCTTGAGAAAATACTCGTTTGAAAGTTAGGTCTTGTAGCTTCTAAAAGCCAAAAGCTTCTTGGAACCGGAGGAAAAGAACAGGCCCAAAGTTTGTCTTGAGAGTTCCACATAACGATGTCTGAAGTAGGATGCGATAATTGCCAAGTGCAATGGATCTCTTTGTTTCAGAACATCCTGAACAATGTAGTTTCTGGAAAAGGAAAAGGAAATAGAAATAGTAAACCTTTAGGACATCAAGTTATGATTCATAGAGGGCTGAAAAGCTATGGCTTATGACTGAAATTGCACTATAATGGCTGAAATTTTACTGTAGTTAAAGGTGACTTATTTGAACAACACATGCTAGCTCATCACGGACAACATAAACGAATACGGGAAAAAAAGAACCGGCAAAAAAGCTAAAAAAGCCAAAAGTTTAGAAAAAGATGAAATTTATGAATAGTGAAAAATAAACCAGAAGATGAAGCCGAAACGAGCGGAGCGTTAAGGTGGTAGTACAACAAATCATTTGAGTAAATAGAATGCACATAATAGCCATGAAGAAACAACATCACTACTAACTCTAAGCTCTGTATGAACTTCTAAAAGTTTTTCCCACAATACTCTTCTTAGAACTTGTTGTCATGAAGCGATCTGAAATATAGTAGTCCTTAATTATGCCAAGCAAAGAACAGAGAACGAAGGACACAATTATCCTTACAATTGTTTGAGCAGTGGCATTACCCTTATTTCTTCTGGAATTGTTCCATCCAAGTTGTTGCAGCTCAAATCTAGCACTTCAAGTGCAGTTAGCCCTCCAAACTCTCTGGGAATTTACCCATAAAAATTGTTCTTCGGAAGTGCCCTACAGAGAAACAAGAATTAAGAAAATATCATCTGACACACGGATTTCATGTAACATAATATGGTGCACTCGATCTCAAGAGTAACTTCTAAGTTCTGACTACCCATATAAGTGTAGAAAAGTACTCACAGTGATTTTAAATGGTGAAGGCTCCTGATCTTAGGTGCGAGAGTTACAGCCAATCCTTGGCCTGTTAAGTTCCTATATGTTGAAGCAGATACGAATTCAAGGTACATGATGCTTAATTAAAACCACCTTAGAAAATCACATTAGCAGCACAAATATGATTTGTAAAAAAATCATGCTAATTACAACAAACAAACTATTTCCTAACATGAAAAATGACCCATTGGGGTAACATTGAAAGATAACAGTGATGGTACTTTCCTCCCTCTGATGTTTTGCAAATTGAACAATGTAGCAAACTAATATATTGGCACTTCAAGAACAACATAACGGCATCGGCATGTACATCATATGGAAAAAATTAGAGGAAAAACAGACTTACAGAATCTCTACTTTATCATCAAAGCATTGCACGCCAGACCAGCAGCACGGATTATTGTCCACGGGATCCCAATCCTCGAAGGCTCCATGGGGATCATCCTCCACCCTCGCCCTCAGCTCCAGCAGCCAATCCTAGCATAGTAGCAATGTATAGGAACACCACACCAGTCAGTGAGCCAATCGCAAAATCATCCAAACCTAACCAAACCGAACAAGATCACCGCCATCATCTCGATGCAGACTGCCTTCTACACAACATGACATTTCTAGTTACCTTCGTCATTGAGCGGAGCCACGCCGCACCCTGCTTGCACCTGGAGTAGCACGAGGAAGATGAAGAGCAACTGGAGCCCAACAATGAGGTGAAGCCCCACCACACACCCATGGGCTTGAAGGAAGCTGGTTGGGACCGAGACTATGGGAGGGCGGCGCGAGGAGAGACACAACGCGTGGGCCTCTACCAAGGTAGAGGAAGATGGAGGGACACCGGATCAGGAGGCCGTGGGGATGGGCACGACCAGATCCAACTGTGGTAGTGCTAAGACGGGCATGGCTAGATCCGGTTGTGGTTGTGCGGGGACAGCCGGATCTAACCAGATTTGGGAAAGAAGCCATTGCCGCCCCAGCCAAGATCTCGGCAGCCGCAATGGCGGCCGAGGAGGGCGGTGGCGTTGCCATCCCCAGCTAGGGTGGCAGCGGAGGAAGGGGAGGTGGTGCGAGGAAGGGGGAGGCGGCACAGAGTAGTTTGGGCGGTTTGAGGGGTAAGGTGCCCGCGAAATGCACAAGGAGGGTGGGGAAAAGAGGGGTCAGAGTGGAGAGTCAAGGTGATGTGGAGGGTTCAGCTGCGGCATCCCCGACTAGGGTTAGGATTTTGGGTCGGGAGGGAGGGAGTGAGGTGAATCAGGACGATTGGTGGCATTTGATTTTGCGGAGGTGGGAAGGAGATGCAAGAGGGAGGCAGCGGAGAACGGGAGGAGGAGGCATGTGAGTTGGCACAAATGTTTTTGTGAGGGGAAGGAGAGGAGTGGAAGAATGTACCACCACTAACCCCTCTTTTTAAGTAGTAGAGATTTTTCCTTATGTAATATCTGGTCCCACTTGTCATTCTCCCCTCCAAGAGCATGGGCCAAATTAACTCATCTAATTAAACTAGCAAACCAAATAATAACTTATCTCCAACCATATGTGCACGTATTGTGCATGTTGATACATATAAACACATCTAGCTCTACGTACATGAATTGGTTTCATATATACGATTGTGTATTACTCCGTATATATGCATGTTTAATATGTGCATGTATATAAGAGTATGTACTATTAAGGCTACGTATTTCTTCTTGGTGCAGCTACGGCTGTAGTATACATATGTACAATAATAGCAAAATATTGTGCAAATAATTTTATATGTACAAGCATACGACATGCATGTACATATACATACATACCTATATTGGTGTAGTACCTATTGGCAACATAGGCACATGTGATGCCGGCGAAGCTGGCGTTCGTGTGGGGTTGTGCGCCACCACCTTCACAGCACCCACAGCAATGGCTTGCCGTTGGTCACCGCCGTGACGCCCGCCTCCTCGGCGACCACAGCAGCGGTGCCACCATTGCCGTTGGCCTTAACGTCCTTGATCGGCAAGTCAAGTAGCGCACTCTCGGAGTCGTCGGATGTGGCACCATTGATGTACATGCTGATCGCTGCCTTCCTAACCTCAAACACGAAGAGCAGGAGCGTGAGCCAGACGATGTCCTGGAAGACGGAGAGTTGGATGATGAGCTGCTACGCCCACTCGCCATACATGGCCTGCACCATGGGCATGCTGACAACGAGCTAGTTGGTGAGTGTGGAAAGCGAGAAGCCAGTGATTTACAAGCTGACATAGGCAGTGATGATGGCCCTTACCGAGGAACCTAGCACAGGAGGCATTGACGGCTGATGTCGGTGGCGAAGGCGTGGTACTTGACCTAGAAGGGGTCGGTGTGCAGCATGAACTTGAAGGTGAATAAGGGCCACTGTTGCCCGTGCCTAGCTATCACCCTAACCATCGTTCATGCCGCCATAGTGTGCCGACACCCACACCGCCACCACCCATGGCCTCCTCATGGCCATGGCAACCCATTTTGCTAGTCGCCTACGTCTCCCACCTCTCCCCTCATTGGTGCCACCGCCCTCCACTTAGCTACCACAATTTGTTTTGTTCTACTTGTGTATGAGTTTATGTTTATGTAGGCTTTGGGAAGCTAAGTAATATTGGACTCCTTAGTTTTTGCTTGATGTTCTTAGTCATAAAGTTCTTGAAGAAAAAACCTTAAGACCTACATCCTATTGGCATTTGGTGGTTGTTTTGTGGGCTGGAAATGAAATATGGCTTCTCATGTTCCACTAATCTTAACCCAAGGGCGCAGAAGAAAAAAGTGTGAACTAGAATAGAGCAATTTACCCATCATTTTCATCATTGTGGTTGCATGGTTGTTGCTATAGCATCCTCTTAGTTGCAATGTACATCATCACAATCATGATGAAAGTCATAGCTACTGTAAGGTGAGGAAAACTGTCAAGACTTGAATATACAAATCTGGATTGTCTGTGTATTCTGCACTAGTCCAGGATCACACTAGTGCACACAGTTGTAATATAGATGAATTATCAACTATAAACACGAATTACCATGAGAGAAGCAAGTATTATTAATTATTAGAGTAACGACCTTATGGCAAGTTTACAATTAAAAGCCTAAAGCGCTTAACAAAAACTAGCAACAGAAAGACAAAGAATAAATATAGTGACCATTCAACATACCCACAGGTAATTGACTGGGGAGCAAACTCCTAATCTGTGAAATCATCAAAGAATCCTTTCTCAAGTACCTCTATCTGATATAATTTTCCTTCAGTAACTGAATAACAACGGATATAGCCGTGAGTACATAAAGTACTCAATAGTCATTTGTAACAAGATGCACTATATAAAGATGCAAGGTTTATCAAAGAACATCTAAGTGGTTATTTGTAGAAAGCAATAATTTAGAGTCAATACAATAAGTAGATTAAAAGCACACTTTGTGAATGAGTAATAAGTCAATAAGTCAAAGAAATCGAATAAACCACAAGTGAATTAACCATTAACTTTCCAACCAAACCACATTTTTATGAAAACTCTAACCCTTGTGTGAAATCACCGAACATTGTCTATAATTAGGAATATGGCTATTCGAATAGTTTTACACTCTGCAGAAGTTGTATAACTTTACCCACAAGACATGACCATCTCATTTTACCATACGATTAACACACTTCTTTGGGTGTGCGACGGTGAGATCATGATAAAGCCTTTACAATACTCAATCGCAACCCAATTCTGCCCACTGAGGTTTCACTGCTAAGTAGGCTAACCACCTAGTCAGAAAGTTCTTTCTTGTGCCATGTGAAAATGTCTAACCAACACCCACATTCATCTTGATGGCGAAACCAAAGTTGAAACATCACAAATTAATTAGCCAAGTCCATCTTATACTAGACATATGGTTGTATGATAAGGCTCAGATCAATGGCGTACAAAGTTAAGCCCTTAGTTATTATCCAGACGAGACATCCGTATCCCAACGTGTTAATCTGCACCCACTTTAATGTACGATCACTTGCCTAAGTGAAAACTATTTTGTTTAACCAAGACCAATCACACTACGCATGTCATGGTACGCACATTTTATAACTGTGGCTAACCACCATGATTCAATATCTCATTAAGTCAAAATTAATTAATTGATCAATGTGATGAGCTCAATGTAACAATAAGCATGGCTAAGCATACTAGACGTATAACACAAGTGGATACTAATATTGCATTACTAGATAATTAACCATCCTATTGTGACAATAGAATCATGACATTCAAATTATTAAGGAGGGATTTAATAAAAAAAAATTAGTTGATAACTATCAAGTACAAAGGTTTGTAATAAATTAGCAATGCATGATAGTTGAAAACAAAATAATAATACTTAGATTTAAAACAATAGGTTTAACATGATCAAAGGTTATGACTAGGTTTAACATGATCAAAGGTTATGACTTTCCTTGGCCTTGCTCAATTATCACTTTTGATCTTCAAGTCTTGTTTCTGCTCATTCGAAGACGTTATCTAACAAGAGAGGCGACGCATGGCGGCGAGGCAGACTGGATGACGGGTGGCCTGGACTGACAGTGAGAGAAAGAGGGAGAGGTAGGTGAGTTGGGCTGAAAAGGAAAGGGTATGAGCCGAGAGAAAGAAAATTCGGGCCCAAAGAGTATTTCGGAATTTTCCAGAATTTCCAAATTTTATAAAAAAAAGATAAATTAAATTGATATCAAAGAAATAGCGAATAAACTCCAAAAAAATACAAGAACATACAAAAAAAATCCTTGCAACACAAGGAACCTAATTGGTTTTAATGTAATTGATGTTTATTTTCAAAAATTATTTAAAAGTTTAGTAGAGTTTTTAAATAATTTAATTAAGTTCTAAATATTCAAAAATGTCTCTGCAAGAACATTTATATTGTTTGGAGCTCGTTTAGTATTTTTCTTGGCTCAAACTCTATTAAAGAATTTCCAATATATTTCCCAATTCTCAGTAGCCCAAAATGAATTTTATAGTTTTACTTAAAATATCTAGGAGTTTCCAACTATTTTAATTGAGTTCTCTATTACAAGTGCAAGAAAAACATTTAGGCTTGATGCTGAACCTTCTTTGCATTTCTTGAATAAGTACGATTTGTACCTAAAAGCTGCAAGAACCAATTAATTTTCAAGAAAAACTAGAAGCTTGTAAATGATGAGATTAAAATTTATTAATAACTAGACTAAGACAGGAGCCTATCCAAAAATTTTCACGATTTTTGGAACTCCTTTACTATATTTAAAAATTCCTCAAATTCTTAGTGTAAATAGAAATTTTCCAAATTCAATTAGTGCATTTTGAATAAAACATTTACCTTCAAGATTTTTCGAGTGAAATTTATTGCAGATAAAATTTTTGAAACATTACACAATAAGATACACTATATCAGGAGCCTTCATCAAATTGTTCATATTTTTTGAACTATTTTGCTATACCTAAGAATTCTTCAAAATAATCAACCAGCCCGAGCCGCCTCTCACTCCCCAAATTCCGTTTTCCCCTCTTGAAGGCGTACTTCTGTGAATGCATCACCTCCCTCTTTTACTTTCCTCTGTCACCGATGCTTGGGGCCCACCTATAAAACATTTTCTTCAACTTCAGGATGCCAACCATGAAATGCAGCTCGCTATGCATGATAAGGAATAGTGGCTACGCGACATCGCCTACAAAAAGCTAACCTCCTCGAGCACGCTGCCTGCCACTCCCGTGTCTTGGCTATGAGGAATAGAAGACATCTCTTTCATATTTAAGAAAAAACCATATCATCATATTCCCCATCCTCTCATCCCCATTCTGCTCAAATTTGAGCTCTTATGCTCCACTATTTTGGCAAAAACGTGGTTGTCTTTCCTAACAACGACGAGCATGCCCATCGTAGCCGCTGTGATGGCATCGTCGTTCTCGCTTTGTCAGTAAATATTCGGCCAAGATGTTCATTTCGCAATGTGTCCTTCACCTTAAGGAACAAAAGCCCTATGTTGTTTTCGATCTTCCTGCAACAAATCTTTGGGAACATGGCCTCTTCCTTGTCTTCGACCAAAACCCGCTAACGATGTCACCGGCACTGACGTCCCTTACCAAGCACTTTCTCCTCTGATTCCTCGCTACTAGAGCATCCTCTCGGAACCCTCTACCTCCTCTAAAGACCGGCCTAAAGCTACATCCGCCAAGGTGCCCCTCCCATGAAGCCACATATCAACGCCATGGGTGCACTGCCACCACCGGCCCTTCTCCACCTCCATTGACTTGTCCGGTGAGTTTCCCCTGGCCGCTAGGTGCTTTCACACCCCTCTGTTTCCTCCCTTTCTTCTCTAGCAAGCTACGCCACTAACTTGCCACATCCCGGCGGTTGCCTACCATCATGCATGTGCCATAGGGCGCAATAGAGTGAGCCGCCGCTACCATTGAGGTCATTATCACCTAAGCATTCCATTTTGCTAGTCCCCATTGCCCCTCCCCTTGCCGCCGAAGAAGCTTCACCAGAGCAGCAATGGCTGCTGCCCTTCTACTCTCTCTCCTCCTTTCCAACTAAATGAAGAAGACAACCGTCTACATATGACATGTGAGGCCCACATGCAGATTTATGTTAAGACACACTTCCAATTTGTGTGTATAACATGCAGGACCCAATTGTAAGCAAAGTTTTTGGAATTTCTTAGAAATGGAAAAAATCTGACAAATGGGGGCCACAGTCAAACAGACAACACCTCTTTTCTTTTTCCAGGGTTTTTCAAACCGAATAAAATTCAAACGCTTATAACTTTTGCATATGAACTCCAAATTTAGTAATTTTGGTCTCTAAATTTTTATAAAATCATGTGCTATCTGAATATGCAAAAATATTTAAATTTGGTGAATTTGATCTCTATTTGAATTTATTTGCCTCTTATTTGTGCTATTTTAGTTTTACTGATTAGATATTATCGTGCCGAAAAAACTACGACGAGCAACTCTCTGAGCAACCAGAGCAAGGAAAGAACCCCTTTGACCATGTCAATCCTGTTATTTTAATTATTATATGTTGTTTGCAAAGAATATTATGCATGTGTGTATTTTATAGCTAAAACGCTATATTTGTGGGCAACGGTAGTTATTTTCGCTTGTATGCATTGCTCCTCCTCCTGAATTCAATATCCTTATGGTTGTAGTCTTTAGAACATGGTTTATACAATAACTAATATCAATTTGGCTATATTACATTCATGTATATTGTTTAGATGCTTAGCCATGCTCTTGTTTTCACTAAGTTTGGATATTCAGAAAAACTTGCACATGAAAATGGGTAATTTTGAACAGTTGGACTAAAGGCATAACCTCTGTTTGTTTGGTATAAAAATAAAATATAAAATGTAGTTTTTAACGCAATCGAGTTATAAGACACAAATTCAGACTTTTGTTTTAAATTTTACCTTTCAAACTAGGATTTTTGATTTTGAACTTTGCATGATATTCAAATTCAAAATTTGAATACTCAGCTCAATTGTTTAAATGCAAATTTCTAATATTCCTTTTTATGCTTTAGTTTCTTAATTTCTTTTCAACTGTGTGTGTATTGAACTATTTCCCCCTCTCCAATTTATAAATCATGTTTTGATTTAGTAAATTAAATTTGAATTAAGTTCTCAAAGTTTGAACTCAGCTCTCATTATTTAAATTTTTAGGTTATACTTTCCTTCCATAAATTTTTAGTTAATTTCAGGTTTAGTATTAGCGACTTAAATTTGAATTCCAATTTTCATATTTGTAATTCCTTGCCTTAATTTATTCTGTATATTTGTTGTTATGAGTATTACTTGCATTTGGGAATTGTTGCTAGTTATTAACTTGTATTGCACAAAATTCGAGAAATCCCAAATAAATTGCAGAAGAAATTTGAATTCCAACCAAATGCAGCAAAAGTTTTAATTTCTTTGCAATTTTGAACATTTGAAAATTTAGGATGTTATAGTGGTAGAGCTAAGGTTGTCCACATCAGGAATGAGGTAGTAGGGAATGTGGCATTCCTACATTTGGTACAGATGAGGTGGTTAAGATACCAGAGCATTCCTACAAATATTATATTAACTCTGTTTGGGTGTAACATCGGAATCTATTATCAAGAGAAAACATGAATACATATTATGTAGAAGGCTTTTCTATAGCACGTATACGTGTTCCAACCATCACTTCAACATGCTTGCCGCCGATAATAGATATGTCACATGCTTGGCAACACATGTACTACGTTATTCTGCCATGTATAGACATAGATCCGTCTGAAATAATGTTTAGAAAGCAACAAGTTGGAGATTGCATGGAAATGAAATTCATAAAACTTCCTATAAAGAAATTTTAGTAAGAACAAATTCGTGAAACAATAACTTGAAACTTGTCCATGGCCACTCAAGGCTTTCAACAGTACAAGGAGCAAAAAAACCCTTAATAGTTCCTCAACTTCAAACATAAATTGGATTATTGTACATCAAATATTTATTAAATATAACCAATCCTCTAATTCTAGTTTATCCCAAATATAAAAACTAACCGATTATTTAACTTAGACTTAAATTCAAATGCTACCATCAATGAACATGAGATTGTCTGGCTGGTCTCTGCACAAACAATAGCATCAGCCCTTATACAATCCTTGAATGGAATGGACTCAAATTTCTGCAATTCTTCAAAAACCTTTTGCTTTCTGGCTGCATCATCTTGCATGAACTAAAAACAACTAGCTAACTTGGTAACATTATTATTAGCACCGGTACAAAAGCCATTATCAGACCAACCATGGCAAGTAGTGTACTAAATGCTTATCTTGGTGAGTGCTCCATTGATGCTTTGGGTTTTTGTTCATTCCTAGAGCCTATGCACATGATGCTTCTCCCATCGATGTTATGCCATTGGTTAGTAAATACAAAATATATCACTAATTTGCAATACACCAAAAGTTCAAATATAACTCATTTCATTAATGCGTAGGAGAATACAAAACACCAACCCAAAAGGGAAGACACCTAACAAACACAGTACCGGCCAAAATAAACAACAAACCAACACCTACAATTACCACGAACTCATCATAAATTCATAATAAAACAAGAATGGAGTACATTATGGAGAAAGTACAAACATGACAATAATTTTGTCGTGAATGAACAAACATATGCTCTGCCATATTATCTCTTTGATTTGTCCATTCAATGCCACTTTCAAAGTAGGTGATGGCTTCACCATCTAAAATATTATGCCCTATAGTTGTGGTTTGTTCACTAATCTGCTCAAAAGGATCCAAATGCATCTCTCTTTTTGTATGATTGTGAAGAAGAGCACATGCAAACAAATGATTCTATACATAACTTTCATAGGATAATAAGAGTGTCCTATAAGAATCCCCCATCTTCCTTTTAGGATTCCAAAATATCACTCATGCAGATTAGTGCCATTAATTAAAGACCTCGGCATCACAAAGATAGTGGTATCCTATAAGTTCCAAATACCATTGTAACTAACTTTTCATATAAAAGATATCAGTATGTTTTCTATATTGATGTCATATCTCGAGGGATCCACTCATTCCTTATAGATATAGCATCACAAAGTACTCTAGAATTTTCCATTGAACCCTTCCATCATGGAAGGATGTAAATGAATTGGCCATCCTGTGAACAAACTCCCATCAAGAGCACAAAGGCAGTATGTATGGGTAAGCAGAGAAGTCGACATATTTATCTTGTGAGAGAGAACCAAGGCTTCGACAGAAATAGAGTGCATGCCCAATAATTTTGCGCCATTCGCGTCTAGTTTTGGAGCGAAAAATATATCGGTGAGATACCCGTGGGGCAGTAATATATGATAGCTACATATTTCAAAGTTAAACCTAATCCCACAAACTACCGGAATCTAGTTACATCCATAATCCTCCTTTCCTATCTTAGATTCCAAGTGGTTGTACCAAACATGCGGATTAAACAAGATTACCCATGATTACTGGGAATCTTAGTAAAATGGAAACATAAATACTATTTTGAGGTTGCTCGCACCACTCGATTCACATGGGCTCGACCTAGGATCCCCGTCGGCTTTGTTCGGCTTGCTTACGCCACATTGATCACCACATAACCATCTGTGACCATAAGCAACACCGTCTAAGGGAGACCATGTGCCACTAGAGCCATGCATTCAGGGGAACTCAACACTATCAGGGAACTCGCCATCATTGCCGACACCCACGTGCCAATGGGAATTTGTGCCACCATCCTAGAGCCTACAACACACGTCGCCTGGAAGTGAGGGAGTAAACCCTACCCAATTTTTTTTCATTTTGACTCAACTAAACTTTCTTGAAATCAAGTTGAAATTCCTCATATTAAGCTAAAATTTCCCAAGTTTAAAATTTTCAATTTGTAAGCTTTCAATTATGAAGTTTTCTAATTTGAAAGTTTTTTATTTTGAACTTTTCCACTTTGAAGGTTTTGTAATTTCAAATTATAGGATCGGGTATGGCGAATTAGAGGGGGTGAATGTCTCTTTCAAAAATCTTCCCCCAAGTATCAACAGCTCTATGTACCAGAAACATAAACTCACAAGCTCAGCGGAGTTCACTGCTAAACCGGTCTAACAATCGGCTTAGATGCGGTCTAATCACCAGACCCTATCTGACCGTTGGCTTTGCTGGTCTAACCACTCAATAGTTGGACCGCTTGGCACCGGTTTGATTGCACATCCAAATTTTCCTATTTGAAAGTTTTCAAGTAGAAATTTGATTTTTTTTCTTAGAGGGGAAGGAAGGAGGTGGGGGAAGAGGGAAGGGAAGAGATCAAGGAAGGGAGGGAATGACGTCTATGAGTTTCTTCTGGTGAGGTTAACCTCAAAATAGAGGCACCTAAAGCAAAAAGGCAAAATTGGACATATGCCACTCCAAAAGTTGACATTTTGTAAAATGGCACTCCAAAACATGAAAATTAAAATTTTCCACTACAAAACTTGGTTCTATGGATTTTTGCCACTCTTGGACACTTTTGCCCTCTCTTCTTCTCCTCCTCCCTTCTTCCTCCCAACCTCGTGGTGAGCCCGAGACAAGCGATATGCATTCGATCCTGTTAGCTTGAATTCTTGCCAGGAAGAAGGCGCAACTATGCAAGTGGATCTCGATGGTGACCTGTGCAGGCGGAACTGAGACCATCGGTGGCGCGATCCACTGATCCAACCATGAATCAACATGCGGTAAAGGGTTGGCCTGATCTGGGATAGAAGGTTGTACGAACTGTGATTTGTGGTGGCGGTAATGGGCTCATGGTGATGACAACAAGGTGGTGCAGCTCACGGCTGCGGTGAAGGAGATGGCGGGCTAGAGTTCACCAGAGAAGCGGTGGCATTAGTTGGCCAGTAGAAAGAAGGGAGGAGGGAAGACGGGAGTGTCCAAAAGTGGCGAAAATCCAAAGGGTCAAGTTTTAGAGTGAGCATTTTTCGAAGTGCCATATTTTGTAGTGTCCTATATCTACTTTTGCCAAAGGCCCAAAAATTGGTTGTTATTGCACCATATTAACATATATTAGTTCAATGCCAAAAATTGGTTGTTATTGCACCATGTTATCATATACTAAATCATGTCCGCTGAATCTAATTGCAAAGTTAATCACAATTCACAACCATCTATGCTTTGCTTCAACACCCTCTGAATAAGCATCGAGTTCCCTTTGCAACGGTGCTGCTAGTTCTAGTCTGCCGATGGGTTGGGTCTTGCATCTGCGTGGCCCATAATTATAGGATCGGGTATGGCGAATTAGAGGGGTGAATGTCTCTTTCAAAAATCTTCCCCCAAGTATCAACAGCTCTATGTACCGGAAACATAAACTCACAAGCTCAGCGGAGTTTACTGCTAAACCGGTCTAACAATCGGCTTAGATGCGGTCTAATCACCAGACCCCGATCTGACCGTTGGCTTTGCTGGTCTAACCACTCAATAGTTGGACCGCTTGGGCACCGGTTTGACTGCACATCAGTTTGACCACTTGTTCCTTGTAGTCCAACCGCTCGCCAAGGGAAAATGAAGAACAACACTGCACATGATCCAAGAAAAGAGCTAACTCCCAAACCATTGATCCAAAAGTAGCAATACTTGGCGCAAACCCTTCCTAGGATGTCAAGAACATATTCCAATCATGGATCATGAAAACAAATGTCAAAGGTTTGACCTTTATCCAAAACAAGGAGAGTTGCACCAAAATTGAGATAAAGAGAGAAATCTTGATCTTTTCTTGCTCATGAGTTCTAGATGATCTTAGATGTATTTTACATATTATAGCAAGTTAGATCACAACACAAACTCAAGACAAAATCCTCACAAGAGCAAAACCCCAATAACCTTTCTCTTGAGGAAAGTTGGACAAACTCAACAACTTTCTCTAGAAGATGCCTAGATGGATGGGATTTGATCTTCAAAAGATAACTCTACTTTTTACACGTCCGTGGCACAAGAAAAGATCAAGAAGAGAAATCTAAACTAGAAAGCTAAGTAAATCAAAAGCACAAGGAAGGATCTATGACACAACTCACTTGGGCAAAATTTGTATATTCATTTCACTTGGAGAAGAATATTTTATAGCCACTCACTTAGGATGGTAGAGCTCTAAAACTAGAGTACACACACAAAAGACTCCTCACAAAGAAAATCCTAATTTTTATCTCTCAAGTGTTTCTTGGTTATACTCTCTCTA
This sequence comes from Bonia amplexicaulis, assembly GCA_036346245.1. NCBI lineage: Eukaryota > Viridiplantae > Streptophyta > Magnoliopsida > Poales > Poaceae > Bonia > Bonia amplexicaulis. Next base: position 4,767,128 of record CM070767.1, read on the forward strand.
CACACAAGGGCTTATATAGTGGAGGCTCTCACGTCACACCAAACCCTAACACCAGCAATACTTAGTGGATACAACCACTTATAATTGGAAAACTCAGTAACCTACACATAAAAATGTTTTACATTTCACACACTTACATGCACGCTTATTAAAGTGCGACTTCCATATGGCTCCAATACTTCGTCCTCAAAGTTATGACCTAAACCACTTAGACAAAACCTGCGGTTTTACAAATTGCCAATCGATGTGGTATTGAATAATTTTCTCAATTGCCATCCACTAGTCTTCAAGAAGATGTGATGCCCAATGCCTCGACGCCAGGATTGTATGTCTAATTTGAGGTTATCACCACTTGAAATGCCTGAGTTCTTTGGCACACCATAGTCCATAATGCTCAATTACTTACTGCCAAGATCATACGTCTGTTGGGAGAACCGTTATCACTTGAACGCACAAGTCCAATTGGCACACTACTTGCATGCACCCACCTCCTCACGATTCTTATCTTTATTCTATTCTTCTCCGCTTGAGATGATGCTCCACCCGGACTTACACGACACACGCCGACCACCAAGCCTCGGTCTTGCCCGTGGCCCATCAATGTTGGACCCGCCCAAGCATGGCACGGCCCAAGCATGGCACGGCCCGGTGGACCATGTCATGGGTCAAGAGGGCGGCACGATGGGCCGGCACAGCATAACCCGGCCCAGCTAGGCCCCAACAGGCATAAATGGGCAATAGGAAAAAGAATTATAGGATTTAAATTAATTAATGTTGCACATACTACTGAAAATATTGCAGAATGCATTATTAAAGTTGTAGAAGATTTTGGCCTCATGGATAAGATTTTTTCTATAACTTTAGATAATGCAGTTGCAAACACTAAGGTTATGGAAATTCTTACTCCTTTATTCAATACTTATGCATAATCTTTCTTACTACATCAATGTTGTGCTTGCCATATTATTAATCTTATTGTTAAATCTGGTTTAAAAAGATTAAATGCTTGTCTTGAACAAACGAATAACCGCATATAAGAGCTTTTGGGTAGCAATGAACGTCCGTCCTAGAAAATTTAGTTTAGACATGCCTGTTAGATGGAACTCAACTTACCTTATGCTTAAACACATATTGCCATATAAGAACACCTTATTTTTCTTCACACCCAAGTTCATCAATCTCGTAGCTACTCTAGTAGAACTCAAGTTAGAGACCCCGAACTTACTGAGGCCGATTGGGTTGTTGATAAAAAATATTTTCTTTTTTAGAACTTTTTCATAAAGCTACACTTTATCTTTCTGCAGTATACTACCCTACCTCTCCTATAATTGTTCATAACGTTCTTAAAATTGCTACTCACTTTTGAAAATGATCATATACCACGGGATGTTGTAGTTGCCATGAAAACTAAGTTTTTAAAATATTAGAGGGAAATTCCTATTTTATATGCATTTGCCTTTATTTTAGATCCTAGAGCCAAGCTCCAAGGATTTACAAATGTGTTATAACTTTTAAGTGATGCTACTGGTTTATATTATTGTATATACGATAGAGTAGTTAAGAATAAATTATATGAGATATACGAGAAATACAAAAATAAGTTTAGGTCCATGTGTTTGGAAAGACCCTCGGTAGCCCCTAGCACCTCTATGGGGACTATGCAACATGGCATGATTTTTGGTTCTTCCTCTATGGATTCTCGTGTAGGTACACATCAGTCGAGAAGAAAAAGACGGCAAAGTACCGGAGACCTATCAAGCTAGCTCAACGGTGATAGCGTCAGCTTCGAGCAAGAGTTGAACATCCTCTCGTGGTGGCAAACCCAGAAAGTAATATATCTAGTGCTATCCATATTAGCATGGGATGTGTTGACTGTTTATGTCTCTACAGTCTCTTTGGAGTCAGCCTTCAGTCTATTTGGAAGAATAATTGAGGAGCGGTGAGCAAGTGTCTCGAACGAGATGGTCGAAATCATTCTGAGCATCAAAGACTAGGAACAAGTTGAATCAAGACTCCAACACACTGCAGAGAATAGAGACTTAAAAGAATCTTTTGAGAATTTGTATCTAAATAGCTATGAATAGGATTTTCAATATTTTTTCTTCAGATGTAGTCACTAGTGAGCTTTATAGGTTGTACTTTGTCTTTACCAATATTTTCTCAAGTTGGGTTTTTACTTAGTAAAGTTTTTAACGAGACAACCATGCAATATAATTTAACAAGTTAATAGAACTCATTATGTCATTGAAAATAATTATCTTGACGATTAACAATGTCTACAATTTTCTATATTTTTTGTAATTTTCTTCATTTTTTCCTTTGGTGTGTTCATTTAGGCGATGGTTTATGACTTATAGCTTAAATATTTGAATTTAGGCTATTCGCGAGAGGTAGTACGTACAGGAAAATAGTCGTATGTGATTTTGGCTGATATAGTTAAACTCAGTATACTTTTTACTATAATATTCCGCTAACCCCATTTAAAAGCTAGATACTATAGACAATATAAGTATAAGCCGACTGAAAATTGAAAAGAATCTAGCCTTTAATTTTTATAATTTATAATTTTTCTCTTTTTCTCAGTTTAACGGATCAATCGCGCCAACATGATCCATTAAGATCTAACCGTGTCCGTACCGATACAGCGTGAGCACTGGGCCTGTTCTTTTCCTCTGAAATTGGCGGCTTTGGCTTTTGCTACAGGACCTAACTTTCAAACGGAGTATTTTCTCAAGACGGGGGTCTACAAGTTAAATGATGTACACGTTAAAAGCCTAATTGTGGTCTATACCATTTAAAATCGCAAGTTAGTATCTCTCTTCATAACCTATACCATAAATAATCAAAATTCAAAAATTTTAATTAAAAATTATAATAGCCGTCGCCAAACTGACCCAATATAGTGGTCCGTAACTGGACGCAGACCCCGGCCCGTCTATTTCCCACTCCCACGGTGCGTGCATTCCCATTTCCAATCATTGATCTCTTCGTCTCCACCGCCAGGTCCGCCACGAACGCGCTTGCCCTCCTTCCCGAAACCCTACCCCTATGGAAATCACCTCCCCAAATCCATTCCTTCCGGCCGTCGCCTCCGCCTCTCCCACCCGCCGCGATGCCGCTAAGTGCCGCCTCGTCGGCTGTGGTAACCCCTAGAAGTAGGATTTGAGATTGTGTCTTCTGTCCTCCTAGGGGCTCGTACCACGTGGCGGTGAATCTGTGGCGAGCGACGGTCGGTACTAGGGTTCCGTTCGGCGCTGGCGGCGGCGGGTTGGTGCTGGTGATGGCGAGGAGTAGCACGGCGCGACAGCGCAGGTGACTGGGGCGGAGGAAGAGGAAGATAGGTGGTAGCTGAAGCTTTGTTTCAAGGACAGGTAAGCTCAAGGAAATGAATCCTGCCCCAGTCAGGGGCGATTTATTCTGGTCTATTGATTGGCTCTCATCGCTCGAGTTTCAAGCAGAGGTGAGTAAATCCGATGCGACGTCTGCAATAGTACTGCAGAGAATATTGTTGCTTACGACCAATTTTGTATTGAACTTATGCTACAAATGTCCTGATATTAATTATCAGCACTTGTGTGCACAATTGCTTAAGTTGATGTTGATCAGGTTAAGGTTGCTCCATTTAAATGTTTGTGTTCTTGTAATATTGTACTGCAGGTTCTGAGTCATTGTACAACAAATTACAATATTCAACTGAGAGCCTGGGGACACCATCATTCAAAACCTCGAGCATCAGATTTGTATGATACTAGGTTTCTCTGATTTGTTTTATAGATTACAGTTGCAGTTGCTGTGTGGAAATTCATTCATTGTTAGTTGCTGCCAATATGATGCACAAATTATGACCAATTAACTGTTACCGGATTGAAATTATTGTTCATTTTTAATGTTAATTACTCTGTTTTTAATCTATTCATGCATTGATCTGATCTGTTATTTATGTTCTTTTACCAGATTTGGTAGCAGGGTCCATGCCGGCGTCCCTGATTTTGGCCACAAGACACCGTCCAATACCAGGAGTGCCACAATGCTTGGCGGTTCATGTTCTCCTTTGGTGGCCTCAGGCCTTGACGACGTTGGTTCGGAGAAATTTCAACCACTGGAAAGAGAAGGCAGATTAGAAAGTTCTGCACCAGGGGACACCTTGCGCAATGGTGGGGCTGCCGCCAATTCAGACGTTGGTACCGTTGTCCCGATCCCTCTGAAAGTGCCCCAGGTCAAGTTGGTCAAGGACATCATTCCTCAGACGACCACCCCAAAGCGAGCTGGCGAACCCGCCAACGCAGACGTTAGTACTGCTGCACTGATCCCTCCAAAGGTGCCCCAGCTGAAGTTGGTCAAGGACATCACCCTGCGAACGGCCAGCCCAAAGCCAGCCGGCTGTACCACCAACAAAGACGATGGTACAGATGCACCAATCCCTCCAAAGGTGTCCTGTGTCAAGTTGGTCAAGGACATCACCCTGCAGATGGGCACCCTGAAGCCAGCCGGCGCTGCTGCCAATGCAGACGATGGTACTGCTTTGCCAAAGGTACCCCAGCTCAAGTTGGTCAAGGACATCACCTCTCAGATAATAACCCCGAAGTCAGCCAGTGCTGCTGCCAACTCAGACTATGGTACCACTGTGCCAACCCCTCTGAAGATGCCCCAGCTCAAGTTAGTCAAGGATATCACCCTGCACACAGCCACCCCAAAGACAGCCAACACTGCAGAGAAGGCCGTCCAACAGAAGAAGCGAAAAGCCAACAATAACATTGGTGAGATTCCAGTGGCACGGCTAAAGCTGAACATCGATGATATACCACCTGGCCTGTCAGTGGGATCGTCAGAAAGCAGCACTCTGTGCTTCTTCAGCAAAGCTGTGCTGATGGACAACCTGAGGTCCCTCACGAAGCTTGACTTGGACGACGAAGCACCTGGCATGTTGCCGACATCGTCTGTAAACACTACACACTTCTTAAGCCGAGCCATGCTGATGGACAACCTGAGGGCCCTTGCAAAGAACCACAACTTGTCAGATGTTTGCATCATTGACAGTAACCAAAGAGCAGCAAGGAGATAGAACACGAGTAATAAGGGTGGATAGGCTAGTACTTGTCAACTACTTGTGTATGACTCTTATATCCTACCCCTCCAAAAAAAAAAAATATATATCGTATCACTTTATTGCAGTAAATCCTGATGTGCACCTCTGCTGCCTATAGGTTTCAAGAAAAGGACCCAAGGTTAAAAATTTGGTTTCTCTACTTCTAGTGAAATCTCCTTGTGGGAACTTTAGGTAATAGGCCTCATCTTATGCTACTATCCATCACCATTTAATTTGGAAATGATTTATTTAGATTTCTTATTCAAGCCTGTTTTAGGCTGAGTTCTTTTGGGCATAAAGTTGGATTATGCTTGTACTGTCTACAGTAACTAATTTTTAAACGGTGCGTTTTTTCAAGACGGGGTTAATAGAAAATTTGTAGTAAAAACTGTCTCGAGTTCCGCTGTACCAGCCAAAATCGCATGCGACTATTTTCCTTTGTGTACTGCCTCTCGCGAATAGCCAGAATTCAAATATTAAAGCTATAAACCATAAGCCATCAGTCCAAAAGAACCCACCCTTAGTGTCAGAGCCTAAAGTAGCCTCTATCCAGGCTCCAATTCTACGCTTTTAGTTACATGCACTTAAAACAATTTAAACCCGAATTGCAGCTTGCTATGATAGGAAATCGAAACAAATTTCAAAACCTGTATTTCCATGAGCTGATATCTGCCATAAAAGAATCAGGCCTTGTTCGTTTTGGCTTCTAAAAGCTGCTTTTCTAAGTAAATAGCTTTTCTACAGTATTTAGCTTTCAAACGGAGTGTTTTTTCAAGTCGAGGTCTACTAGTCAATTGTAGTACACACTATAGTGACTTCACTTATATCAGTCAAAATCGTACGCGAGTCTCCCCCTACAAACTGTTATTATTTATAAACCAAAGCCAAAAACCATCAGCAAAATCTAGTATTAACACCCTCTTAAATTGCTATGTACAAAAAGGGTCAAAGTTCTATGTTTTCTCCCCCTAATTTCTCTGATAACATTGATTTCTGCTTAGAGTACACTCTTTCCAAATGTAGGATGAGTGGATGCCTGTGGCATTGACCACAATCCTCGATTGTTTGGGAGGATATTGCACGGTTACACCATATCATCAGCAAGGATGTGGGGTGGTTGTCATCATCAGCACCAAGGAAGTCCTGGAAAAGAACTCTGTTGTGTGCTAGTGTTCATCATGTGCTGCAGGTAATACCTCTGTGTGCTAGTGTTCATCATGTGCTGCAGGTAATACCTCTGTTTTGTAAATATACGGCTAGAGACCTGTAACTGTGAGATCTGTAATATGAAGTAAAGCAAACAACTATCGCTAGAGACAATTTCCTTTCTGTCCACATCGTTTGAACTCAAGAATTGCCAAAAATCTCCTCTATCCAAACAGGTCTTTTAGGAGTTCCCATTCTCGTCGATGATGGCAACACAACTTGTGGGCATCGAGAGCTAGCTGGCCCTAAACTGCGTTGAGGGGGAAGCACTGGAGTGGTAGTGGGAAGCCGAGAAGAGAGAGGAAGGTGGAGACGGCAGTGTGTCATTTGGTAACCTGTTATTGCATGATTTTAGAGGTGCTGAAGCATTCAAATCACACAAAAAGGATCAGTAGCAGCAAGCTAGTGTAAATGCAACAGTAAACAAATATGTTAGGTATGTTCAGTACTTTCAACTTTTATAGCATACATTTGTAAATAGCATACATCCGTTAACACAATCATTTTTTGGGGTTTACTGATTTCCCCTCAAATAAAAATACCATAAAGCCATAGTGTGTCATACGACTAAGTATAATTGGACAAGATTAATGTCAGGGCAAAAGATAAAAAAGGAGTTAACTATCTAGACCATTTACATTTCATTCCTCTCACTTTTGGCTTGACTTTCTCTGCAATCTTGACAATAGCGAAGAACATCATCCTGTACAGCACCATCATTCCACATAGGATGGCAAGGTTAACCCATTTGGAGTACCCCATCTCCACCTGCAGCTTCTCCTGCAGGACTTGAAGGTCACTAATGGTGACATTAGCCTCAATGAGCTGATCACTGGGGAATGTCAGCCCAATCAACTCCTTGTAGAACCCCTGCACTGCGTATTTGTGGAAGGAGATGTAATAGCAAGGGTACTTCCATATTGGTTTCGGGAGCCCGTTGGGAAGGCGAAAGAAGCCACCGTTGAGCATCATCACCCCGTGCACCCCGGCTCTGATGATGATGCCCATGAGGAAGTCCGGGACGATGGCAGCGATGATCATCATTATGCTTTCAACCAGCAGGGTGGACATGCAGAGGGTGATGACGAAGTAGGTGCAGTGATCTGCCCCTTTTGTTAGCCCTGTGAGGTAGTACAGCATGGCACCGGGGATCACGGCGATGACGGCCAGGTACGGAGTAGCTGAGAGGGTGTTTTGAGATCACAAACTCTGCTACACCGTGATGGCCACTCAACCTCTCTCTTCTGAATACCTGAATTAGTAATAGTACAATATGGTCATGAGTTTGGTGAGCATAAAATTTATGTCCAGGTCAGCACCAATTTTAGTAAAATATGGAAATTATTTCTTTCAGCTTAACTAATCATTTAAAGGAGAAAAAAGTATGTATAGAATTCCATAGTGCTACTGCTGTTGCGAACTTACCTCTATATATCAGCAACAGTAGCACAGTGAGATGCACAGTGTCAGAAAATAGTTTCATCTGCGCTTAAAACATATTGTTACTACAAAGTGTATTTGATCTAGCTGTGCTTTGTTGAAATATATGTTTTATTTAAAGCTCACCGATCTTTTCTTAAAGCAATCAGCACTTGTATGATGAGTTATTTCCAATAAAGCTAAGTTTGAGTAAAGTATTTTAGCATGCACTTTTACAAGCATTAGATAAGATAATTAGTAATATTGAAATTCTTTTCTTCAAGAGAAAATGAATCACGGAATTATGAATTGATACCATTTAAGTAATAATATTGTTTATACTTAATGCCACAAAATCGTTTCACAATAAAATTAACTTGGAACAAAAACAATCTTTAGCAAAAATGTCACTTTTGATGGGAGAGAGCAACCTTTTATGTCCTCTACGAAAGAAGGGATCCACCAATTGCCATGAAAGTTACAAGTGCGGTTGTATACATTTGTACTTCACATCTATTCTGAAAAGTTAGGAGAAACCATCGATGCTACTAATATTTAGAATATTGTTCTATTTAGCCCTAAATATCACATCATTTAACTTGGATAGAGCTGTAACTATAGCCAACTTGGTAGAAGATAGTCCCTGTTAAGGGTATTAGAGATAGAATAGGAAAAAGGGCAATTCACTTATACTTCAATACTCCTTCTCACGTTTAGGCTTCTTTAAGCCTAATATGTGGAATAGAAGTGGACTGTAATTAATCTATTTAATAGCATCAGCCGGGTCTTGAACTCGGGACCTCGTGTCTTTGATACCATATTACGAATATTGTGTATATTGAAGAGATCTAATAGACAATATATATAGGGAGTACAAAGGAATATTACAGGGAAATATGCAGATTCCTATTCTATCTCTAATACCCTTAACATCTCTCCTCAAATGCAAGGTGTATGTAATAGTATTGCATTTGAAAAAGCGTTAATACTAAAACAATAAAATATCCGATGTCCGAGCCTTGATAATATTGTCGTTGCGTGCAGTTTTTGAATAAACTATCAAATCAAGCCGAAGAGGAATAGATAAAAGCATGACGGCGCAGATCGAAGCTCAAGACAGCGGCGACGCAGTGCATAAGGTGCTAAAGACGCGCGGCGACCTTAGAAGCTCGGGGTGGCGGCTAAAGAAGCGGCGGCATCAAAACGACTTCTACGATCTGCACGCGGCTCCAAGAGTAGAGCGGCGGCTGCTGCCATGCAAAAGAAAATTCCTACACTTCTATGACTTATAATAAATTTGTGGACTCACACGGTTTAGACGAAATAAAAATTAAATATTAAGAACTTGGATGGATACAATGGAAGACTCACGAAAAATAGCTAAAGATTGACTAAAAGAAATCAACAGTAGAAAACAAAATATCCCATTCCCTCAAAACCCCTCCCCTCTCTCTCTTCACACCCCTCCCTCACTCCCGCCTGCTGCGCACTTACTCCCTCCGCGTCTCCCCCTCACTCGAGTGAACTCAGCGAAGAGGAGCGGCAGGCTCCAGTGAGGCGGCGACCGGGAGAAGGCGGCTCCCCAAGGCCGGGGACGGCGAGATCCGGCGGCGGAAGCCACGGGAGCGGCCGCAGCGGTGGGATCCGACGGTGCTGGATCTAGAAGAGGCGCCCAGAAGTCAAGGGGGGTGGAGGCGTCGATCGGATCCAAGCTCGACGGTGGTGAAGACGGTCGGATCCGGCCCGGAGGCGGCCGGATCCAGACTTGGCAGCGTCGGAGGTGGCCAGATCCGGAAGAGGCGAGCGGCGGCGGCGGTCCAAGAGATGGTCGGCCACGGCGGCTCACTGGGATCTAGGCGCAGCGAGATCTGACGACCGGAAGATGAATACGATGCGGCGGCGGCGGCGGCGGCCATCGAGGAAGAGCCAGCCGTGGGTAGCGGATCCGTGGCGAGCGATGGGCGTTGAATCCCGCGGTGGAGGCCGGATCCGGGCTTGCCGGCAGTGAAGACGAGCCGAATCTGGAGCGAGGAGCTGTCGGTGACCGCCCGAAGAGGCACAGCGGTCGGGTTCTAGCCAGAGGCGATCGGATCCGGGCTGAGCGGTGCAGTGGCGGACGGATCCGGCGCGAAGACGGCCGGATCCAGGCGGGGCAAGGCCGGATCCGAGCGGCGACAACCATATTCGGGGTGGCGCCAAGGAGGAGCGGGCGGATCCGGGCGGGAGACGGTGACCATGGCAGCCGTGAGTGATCCTCGGCGGAAGATCTCACGGCGATGGCGGCGACGGGTCGGCGCAGCCCAACGAGGTGGCCGTTCTGGAAGCGTAGATCGATCCTCCTGGGGGCAGCAACAGTGGAAGTAGATCGATGTTATGGTTTTAACCTAAGCTCTGATACCATGTTTCCTCTTAAGCTTAAATTTTTGGATGAAATGGCTGGTGTATGATACCCAATATGATATCAGAGCCAAAAGGTCCCAAGTTCAAGACCTGGCTGACACAATTAAAAAAAATTAATTGCAGTCCACTTCTATTCCACGTATTAGGCATACGAGAGCCTACACGTGAGGGAGAGTGTTGAAGTACAGAGGAATATGCCGATTTTTATTCTATCTCTAATACCTTTAACAGTCCCAAGACAAAATGCCAATGCCGATATAAATGGCCAAACACATCCAATAGTATCCTATGCCCCTATGCACAGTGGCGAAGCCAGGAATGAAATTGAGGGTGGGCTGAACTATTTATATATCTAAACTAAGTTGACACAAAACTAGTCTTTTACTTTTATAAAATTTCAAATTCATATAGAAATTATAAATTGGATGGAGACAAATAATAAAAAATAGAGAAATAGAAAGTAGATACCTCGATAATAGAAATCGCCATGAGTGCGGAGTAGCGATAAGTCACTTATGTATAAATATATCAAAATTAGTAATATAATAGAAACTTATAAATGACAATGAAAATTTAGATCATATGAAACATACCAGAATTAAACTAATTTAAATCACGAGACAATAGAAACAAAAGGTGACATCTTTTTTCACACTCTATCCAATGTTCTTATCATTTTCACGGTGGGGGGGTTCGGTGACGGCGGTGCCTTCGGGGCACATGCAGGATCACATCATCACGGAGCGGCGACGGAGGGAGAAGATCAACTAGAGGTTCATCGAGCTCTCCACTTACAGGAACACATCATCACGGAGCGACGACAGAGGGAAAAGATCAACTAGAGATTCATCGATCTCTCCATTGTCATCCCCGGACTCAAGAAGATTCATATATATTTCACCTTCTTTCTTTTTTTTTCTTTGAGTGATTATCTCTTCTTTAATTTTATGATTTTCACTACTCTTCCTCCTCCTCTTCTTCTTTAATTTTATGATTTACATATATTATTTCACTTTCTTTTTTTCTTTGATTGATTGATTAGCTCTTTTTTAATTTTATGATTTCACTTCTTAATTTTATGATTTTCACTTCTTCTCCTCCTCCTCTTTTTTTAATTTCATGCTTATTGTTAACCTTCCCATCAAGGAGAGTTAGCTTCTCTTTGGGTTTGTTAATCTCTCTTTTTATTTCTCTCTATTTTTATATTTTTATTATGTACAAAGTTGCCACCGGAGGAGGTGAGGCTCAAGCCTCACTAAGCCCCCCCGGTGGCTACGCCCCTGCCTATGCATATTTATGAATGACCTTGCGAGCACAAGGAGCTTTGTAGAGAAACTGGCTCGTTCTCTCTTCCCAAATGGAGCTCCTCCCTACAATACAGAACATATTAGAATCATAATTATCCAGAAGCACTATATTGTACATATGTAATGTAAACATCGCTTGATCAACCAATTTCTATTGCGTGTTAATCTTCTATAAGGTATTTCTAGTTACTTTTAGATAAAATGGAGCCTTGGAGGAATTTTGAAGGATTGACAATTTCTCATATGACACTTTCTAGAAAGGTAAAGTTATTAAGGTAGGTTAGTGCCATATAGCTCATAGTCAGAAAAGTTCTGTGTAGGTTCATTGAAATGGAAAATCACATGATTGTAAGATTGGACATGGCTATTTCAGATTGCAATTTCTTAGAATTGTTTTGCAATTACTATGGCAATACCTATTCGTCCACATAGTTTTTTGGATAAAGTTTTATGACCAAACTAATACCATTTTCATTCTTCAAGGAAATGGATCACAAACAACTTACCATCTCTTTCTTCTCAACTATTTGGTTAGCTGTTTTTTCTGAATAAGTAGAGGATTGATACGAATTTGTCAGAATGTCTATTGCTTCAGCTGCTGTTTTTCTCTTAGCTTTGGAACTTCCACAATTTCCTACATATAAGATCATATTAGCTATAGAAGAAAATTAAGCTTTATTCACGGCATATATGTAATAAAACGACAAGAACAAAAACCTCGTCAAAATCTTTGTTGATTGTTCTCAGAAAGTGGTCAGATGGGTTCCTCAGGTGTGGACATGGGAAGCCACTTCGAGTAAACAACTGCAAGAAGTGAATATATATCACATACAATAACTTATAAATTAAACATTTGTAGTAAGAAACTTCTATAATCACATTATCCTTATTCAATTACTAAGCCGTCAGCCATCAGGCCGCTGGCTGCCCGAGATCTAGAGTCGGCTGGCAATGTGAACTCTTCGTGGCTCATGCATGAATCTCAAGGCGACATCAATGGTGAGGAAATATTATGCAATTTGCATAAAACAGATATCTTCTACACGGTCATGCTATTTCTTATTTCCACCCAAATTTCAGATTGGAAGTCTGCATCTTGAGGCTGGTCAGTAAATCCTTCTCTGCCCAAGCGGTATTCACATGTAGCCATGGAGGAGAAACACTCCGAAATTCCAAATTTTGAATTCCGGTATATGGGAGCCATATAATTCATATCTAACTTATTTTCCTATGAAAATTTAAGAGCACGCTGCACTGGAATCCCCTAAACTTGTTCCATTTTCTTCTTCTTTTGAAAAATTTGAAAAATCGTATTGTCCTGTTCTCACTTATTCCTACGATTTTTTTTGCCTTGCCAGCCTAAAAGAATCGATCCAATAAATTTCTAGTGTAGGTAGAGAACACATGTATACGTGCATAGATTGTACGTGTGTATGTCTGCTTGTACTCCGTAAAAAAATTTGCATGATCGATGATTGCATCCTCCGCACTCTCGTCCTCCGAGACACTTCCATCAGGGAATTGCAACCGGGAATAACTCCCATCTGGTCGAGTTGGACCCTGCGTTCTTAGCCAAGCACAGTTTAAGACTGGTGCGATATTAACATGGTTAATTCGTTTGATAGTCATTTGGCATCCATGGATTGGATGACTTAGCTCGACACGGAAGGAGCCGCGTCCAAGGTTCACCGTCTACCTTACGAGATTTATCAGGACCTGTATCATCAGTTGGTGCAACAAAAATACACCACTCAAGTTTATGTCCAAAATAAGATCTCAAATCAGTTTGTCGCAATGTAACTCCAATATAAACTAACAGATAGGTATACAAAATTCATGGTGAGATCAATTACTCAGATTGCGCAACCGGGGTTGAACCTCTTATTGAACAAGTAATTCAGTGGGCAACACATAAATTACAATTATTGCCATACAGAAGGCAGGGTATTATTTCCGCTGTTTTCAACATGCACACCTGCACAAGCAACAAGTCCCTGCCTTAGAAAGGAAGAAGAGCAAAGGAAAGAGAAGAGATGTTGCATCCCCATTACAGTCAGTTTGGTAAGCTTTGTCCACTGCAGATCACTTGTATAACTACAACAACGGGATCAAGGCACATCTTTCGTCGAACCGAGTCAGGAAGTGAGTGTATCTTGTGTGTATATATGGTAGGGATAAATAAGAATAGTTACCCATTTTTTCACAGGGCAAATGGGCGTCCGGATGGGGCAAGCAAGAACTTTTTCCTGCCTGAATGTGATACACGATGAAGCACCGGTGTGGAAGCTCAAAGCAGCGGCAAAAGGATGGATGAGGACCTGTACAGCTTCAGCTCTTTGAATGTGTTGGGAGATAATTACTGAAGAGAATGGGAGGCAGCATGAAGAAAGGCTGAGGGCTTATGATGCCTCTCTCTCAGTACTTCCATCGCCAGAGGGTATTTGCTGTGAATCAGATTGGGGAATATAGTGAGACCTTCCAGAGCCTCCATCGAGCAATCTTTCGGAATGCCCTGGTGGGGTGCCAACTGATAGTGCATAGTTGGCAGTTCACCTGTCGGTGAGGTTGCAGTTCCATACATAAGGGTTCCCATGGGATGGTCAAATTTGCAATTAGGACCAAACTTGCAGATGCCATAACGAGAATAGAAGGTGCAGACAGGCTCACCCTGTTAGCAGCAAAAAGAGGTTTGAGTAACATCATAAGACGTGAGAAAGACGTAGCATATTTGCATAGTATTCACCTACAGATAAATGCTAAAAAGCTATTGGATAGTATTCATAGCCAATGACCATGAAAATATAAATAAAGAGCCAGAAATCCAGTGACAACATATAATCGCCATGCCTAAACTTGATAAACAGAAAATAACAGAATTGGCAAGTGTACTAGGAAAACCAGTATTCAAAGAAATCTTCAATAAATTGGTACTGTCACACTAGAAGGGAAATGCACCAAAGCAGTCCTTAGACGATGAACTTAAAGACTCATTTAAAATCTCCTATTTTTCAAACAATGAACTTTGACTCATTTAAGATCTCCAAATTTTAACCCAAAACCACTCAAGCTGACTTCTACCTATTTGCAGGATGATGGGATCAATCTGATCCTAAATCTTAGGGAGAACTTAGATATTTTTTCCTATTAAAAAATGAATTACGGAGGACTTACTTTTTAATGCATGTCACTTCTGGCTAAGTTTTTATCACCACTGGATTCTTGGTTAGCTACCAGTACCACTAGTTCATCACTGATAGCGGTAAAATAGCTTATAGGTCCATGTAATAGGCACACCACTGCTAGGACCTATGGAGATTATAAGAAAATAAAATTTGTTTTGCATCTCTACTTTCATTATTACGCCTTGAACTCATTTTATACCACATGAAAGCAACCAATCTTGAGGTTAGACAACACCATTTCACATAATAACTCAGTCCCTGATAAACTTTCCCAATCACTTGGGTCCAACAGATGGTCATCTGAGATTAGTTCTCAATCTTTTAAAGGGATATTCCCCAAAAGCATTTCATTTACCCTAGTTAGTACCCTAAAAGGACAGGAAGCACGATAGCATTACATACAGGAAAATTTGCATGGAAAATCCTATAAATGAAATGTCATTGATAAATTTTGTTGAATACATATCAATGTTGGAAGGGAAAATAACTTACCGGGCGTAGTGGCAGACCTAATTGACTCAATGCGCAGTTTGGAGCAGGAATCAGCCGCTCCTTAGGGTGATGAAACTTGCAAACAGAACCAAACTTACAATCTCCAGTTTTCATATAGAATTGACACTCTGGTTGGTCAGGTCTCTCAGGAAATGTGTTCTCCCCTTGTACCGCATAAACTCCAACTGGAACAGAGCCTGCTTGGTATGATGGAAACATTCCATGATCACCCATACCAGTTGTTTCACTCTGACATGAGCGAGTAGTATTGAGTGGTTCCAGGTGTTCGTTGCTGGTCATCCGGAGAAGAAGAGCCCATTTGTGCCTAAGAAAGCATAAAAATATGGATCATCAATGGGCTCCACACGAGGAATAAAAAAATGACTTCGAGTAACAATGCAGTTAAAATACAGGCAACCAAAAACAGTGTTGCACATGGTATTGATTTGCTTTTAATCATAACGTTATCAGACGTGTTGGAGTGACTGTCTAGGAATCGATATAAGTATTCTCCGGTCTTCCAGCCGCTTGAAAGTAATGGGGTGAGATTTTTGGCAGGAAATAGTTTGATAAATATTCTGCTGCCGGCTATGGGTTTCTTATATGAACCGAACCCTTAGTCAGAATTTGTTACGAACAACATCTAATTACACCACCTGACACCTGTACCACCATTTTATAGATATATAGACACTCACATAAGAATGAATTGTAAGGCAAGATTGAACAAACTCCTAACACTGATAGAACTAAATTAGTTTCTATCAACAACCACTGGAAAAGCAGCAAAATTCTCAGGTGAAGTATTTATCTAACAAAAAAATGTGAACACATGTAATTAAAAAAAGGTGAGGAAAATGTGTGTGTGTGTGGGGGGATCTAATCAGTTTCTGTTATGATGAAAATCTTAAGGTTCAGGTTATAGATCTGACGTTGTTTCTGTAAGAATTCCAAACATCTCAGTAATGTCGCGAAAAACTAATTTCAAGCAGTTATGATCCCAAATCCAGGCCATTCTTGTTAAATAATTGTCATTTCCAACAAGAGAAATGGTATTGGATCAAATGTATCAAGAATTGCAAATTTCTTATAGAGAGTTTGATTTCAGTTTATGCCTCAAGTAATGAACATTACTTAGTTACTTGACAACTTACCCACCTCCTTCTCTCAGGTAATGAACATATACAGATTCACAGTGACAGCCAAGTGTAGAGCAAGAACAAGCATACATAGAATTCTAGATTGGCAATGGGAGGAATATTATAATATGTCATGACAGACATGACAATCCATATTGAATAGAAGCAATGACGATTACTGACACTGACCTATAGTGCCAGTAGTTAACACCCATGGGTAACAAATTTGTTAGAGAAAAACTGTTGAATGGTGGGCACATGGTTGAAGTAGCTTAGCATGTTTGTTAGGTAAGGAAGGATGAGAACGGGGCACAACAGTGCATATTGGAGGGTCTGTTGGCAGAGGCAAGCAAACATATTAATTGGTTTTTAGGTAGAATAAAACATTAAACTTCATTGTTTCTGATGCAGAAAGAGGCCAACTAGAACACAAGGATAGTATGCCCCCATGAAGAATAGTGGGCACATATTGGTGTGTGCTTAGCATAAAACAGTAAAACCCCACGTCTCCATGCTGCTATGAGAATAAGTATCAGCAAACCATATTGAGGGGAAACACGTTACATACATTAAAATAGACAACAACTGGGTACATGTTTTCCAATAAAAAGATGCTATTAAAGTGCAAAGAGCGAGGGTAAAAGAACATACAGCATAAGGATTCCACCCTGGAACTTGAACAAGGCCCTGAGGAACAATCACTTGTGCATAGCCTGAATGACCAGGCCACCGAGGACTTGCAATAAATGATGCAGATCTTGACAAGGTCCAGTTTGTTACTGCCCCAGGATAGGTATGTTGACCAGGTGAGGTTGCAGACTGTCCAGATGAATAAATAGAACCACGTACAGCAACCATTGTATTAGAGGGCTGCGGATGATGAAACTTACATGTGCTTGCAAATTTGCACTGCCCTGTTCTTAAATAATAAGCACATTCCTTCTCATTCTGCAGTAATAAACTGCAAGTAAATGAAAGCTAATCATGCAGACAAGCAAAGAGATTGAGAACGATTATGGATAAATAATAAGCAATCAAGTGACAACTAAAATAATAAAATTATAGAATTTCAGAACAAACCGGACGTAGCGGGTAGCCTAGAACATTCAACTGTACACGGGTTGCAATTGCTGCCTTCTCTCTGGGGTGATGGAACTTGCATGTTGCTCCAAACTTGCATGTTCCAGTCTTCAGGTAGTACTGCAAAAGAATGGAGGATATGGAAAATTAAACATAAAAGTTCGTCTTTAACTCATAAGAATGAAAGCACAATTTACAAAGTAGTAGTCTAAGTAAATAAAAAGATGGGGGATATGATGAGTTTTAAAATTGAGGTTCATTTCTTGCTCAAAGGAACAAAAGGTTAGTAGAAAGATGTACTCACAGCAAAATGTGTGGGTAGCTAGATTAATTATGGACTAGGAATTCCTCAGAAAGGAATTATGGATTACGAATCGCAGGTGCTAAAGCACCAGACAACATACAGAAACTTGACCCAATAAATTTTATACAGCTAAGCTGAACCAAATTTGTATTGAGCTGTTGGATCGGGATAGGTGTCAACAACAGGAAAAGAAGTTCATCTTTTCAGTCGACACCAATTCTGCGAATTTGATTTTTCCGAACAATATCTACAAGCACTGACATGGACTTGGTTAAAAACTTGAATAAAATAAAATTAATTATGTTGCCTCTAATAGAGTATGTAAATTATTACATCAATTAGCAAAACATCAACGTCAATTCTTCTGGATGCATCTACAGTCAAAGAAACAAGGATAACTCTTGCAATGGAGCATGGTAGTTTGGCTCTGTGGACAGAAGAAAATGGACATCAAGTGTTATTGTTCATACAGTTAATTCTTTTAACAGTATTTTCTGTTAACTGAAAAAAGAACACAAGCAAAATGTATTCCTGCCTGCCACAAAAGAATTGTTGAGGAACTGCATTGAAATGAAACATACATAAAATTCTGACCTACAGATAACAATGTTTCAAACAGCTGAACTTTGAAGTGTGACATGGATGGTTATGGTCTAATACTCAGGAAAGTAAATGTAGTGTGTGTGTACTATAGCACGTGTGTACTGTAGCGTGTGTGTATTAAGCATGGTTTGTTATTTAGAAATATATCTATTAGGTGTTTGATATTATTCATTAGTTAGACAAGTTATTATTAGATTGGATTGTTAGAGATAAGTTTCCTTATAGATTATTTTTTAGAAGTCAAGTCAGATCGTCCCTATAAAAGGGATAGCATGTATCCATTATTAAGGAAGTAAAGAAAAAAACAAAGTTAGTCTTTAACCGGTTGACTAAAGATCTGAGCCTCCTTGTTCGTCGGGAAGAGTCCTGACCGAGCTTGGAAGGTGATTCCTCGCCACCCTGGCTAATCAGGCCTTAGAGCCTCGCTACCTCGACAGGGAAGAGCCCTGCTGGCGGTTAGACGAGGACGAGTGCCCTACCCTCGGTCCTCGGACCCGTACCCAACCAACAACCACAACATTTGGTATTAGAGCCACTCACTATGGCTTCTGGTGCCGTACCATCTCTCTTGGAGAACTTGGAGGCTAACAGCGAAGATTAGAAGATATTACTCGACATCATGACTGTTGTTCATTGGAGCTTCGTTGATCTTCATCCACGTGACACGACGTCGTCATCGTACCCTCTCATCAACATGTGGCCACCAAGGGCTTCAATCGTGGCCACCACCGCAGCTCGAGGACGAGCCGCCTCGCCACAAGAGGTGTAATGTTATGGTCTAATGCTCAGGAAAGTACTGTAGCGCGTGTGTACTGTAGCACGCATGTATTAAGCATGGTTTGTTATTTAGGAATATATCTATTAGGTGTTTGATATTATCCATTAGTTAGGCAAGTATTATTAGTTTGGATTGTTAGAGATAAGTTTTCTTATAGATTATTTCTTAGGAGTCAAGTCGAGTCGTCTCTATAAAAAGGATAGCATGTATTCATTATCAAGGAAGCAAAGAAAAAAAACAAAGTTAGTCCCCAACCGGTTGGTTAAAGATCAGAGCCTCCTTGTTCATCGGGAAGAGTCCCGGCTGAGCTTGGATGGCGATCCCTCGCCTCCCTGGCTAATCAGGCCTTAGAGCCTTGCTACCTTAACAGGAAAGAGCCTTGCTGGAGGTTAGACGAGGGCGAGTGCCCTACCCTGGTTCTCGAACCCGTACCCAACCAACGACCACGACATAGACCTAGATCAAACACCTCAATTCTGAACCAATGAATGATAAGTAATGTACAATTAATGTTGACATAAAAAATATTTGGATTTTGGAAGTCGGCTAATGTTAATAATCAATCATACATTACATAGTCAAAATTCAAATGAAGACCAAAGGATTTAGGGAGTCAATAAAAGATTGAATACCCACTTGACACTCAGGTTGACCAACTCTATAAGGATACTCTCCTTTCATCCTTGCAGCAGCAACAGCCTGATAATTCAATCAAAATAACTGAAGTCAAGACCGAAATGAGCATCAAGCAGAGAAGGAACAAAGAGACAAATCCCTACACTCTTTTAACATTGGAATCAAAGGTATAGAAATTGTCATATAATTTCATATTGCTTTGTTAAGGATATAATCATGGACAAAAAAATCACCATTTTTCTTTAGAAGGAAAACAGTAGGGAAAGCCCTACCTAGTGTACTTTAGATAATAGATAGTATAAGTACAGATCATAGAAGTATGGCAGCTTAAATGCATTATGCATCAAATCAAAACTATATCATCTTGACTATAGGAAGTGATCGTTTGAGCAACAAGTCAAATGCATATAGTGAGCTAGTTAAATGAGTGTAAAAATAACTATCAAACAGCTGACGAACTAGTTAAATGAATGACAAAACAATCTGAATTCCTAAACAAAAATAATTTAACAAGGAAGCTGCAACAAACAACTGGCTCACCAGTTGAGCTTTAGAACCATTTTTCAACTTTCTACATCCTGCCATGCAACATTATCTTGCAATTTTCAGGTCAACATCATTATGGAAAATGATGCAGATTTTACAGAAGTAATCAATGACTGATCAAACTAGGTGGTCTCTTTTTAACTCGTTTTCTGTACCACATGGAATGGCAGATCTTAACCCCAAAGTTCATCCAGTAAGAAAAAGAAAGATCGAAAAAATAGAGAATGAAAATAAAAACAGATTTGTTCAGATCTATACAGTGTGTGAAATATCAGTCGGACTTCCAGGACCCAGTTATCATGCTTTATTTTATTGATATCAACATGGATATATATAGTTTCCAGTATGTAAAAAAAACATCATACTTCTGTTGAAACAACTATTCTATAGCATTACATCCAAAGTTCCCTGTTACAAGCAATTATGAGGAAGAAAGAATTAACTCCTGCTTCAGATGAAGACAATGGCGTTTAATCAGATGTCTGAATCAACCAATCATGCTTTACAACTGCTCAACAGATGCTATGCAGAGATGGCTTGTCTGGCCTGCTTTGGTATTCTTCAATAAGCTATCTTGAGGGTTTCTAGCCCCAGAAAGCTCAGTAGCTCACCAGTTAGCTTAGGAGCAAAACATATACTGTTCGGCTTCTACTCCATGACATTCTTAAAACCTTCTCGTATAGCTAATAATATAACTAATAAACTCTTTCAAGCCAATTCCATCACCTCAATTGACTCAGTTGAACTTTAGTTTCTTCCAAACTTGTAGAAAACAAATTGGTGAAATTGAAGGAACCCCAAAAGGCTCTTCTTAGGAAAACCTTATCCACAACAAGTGTTTAAACTTCCACGAGAACTCCTTTCAGAAGGATCGAATGTGAAGTATACAAACAAAAAATGCCGAAGGGCCAGAGGAGGACATGGATAGTAATGATACCACAGAATCTGAGAAAATAGATTTTCAAAGTCTTTTGTATGATAATGTAATGACAACAAATTGCAAATGATGAACAAGTCAGGTTATAACTTACCAGCTTCCAGTTTGGGGGTGATTGAATTTGCAGGTCATCCCAAACCTACAAAGTCCAGTCCTCATATAATAACTGCAGTCTGGCTCTCCTATACGCTCAGGGTAGGGCCCAGGTTCCAGAGACTCTCCTCCTAAAGTCATTTGCCACATTGCCTCTGCAATATCATTGAGAAACAATATCATCAATCACTTTACATAATCACAATGAGGCTAAGACAGCTATCATGCTAGGATATTATACTAGAGACAACAAGCAATGTCTAATTCATTCTCTGTAACTCAGAATCTAATATCATGCTTGACGCTTGATCATCCACTAACTGAAATTGAAACCAAGTTGTCTAGAAGAACTACGTGCTGCAGCAGCATGTATTAGAGTAGAAGCAAACAAAGCAACTCAGCATCCATACTTTCTGTAATTAATCTTGGTGTGTTGACATCCATTTCCAAACATATTACAAAGTTCACATTATTTCAGCAATTTTGTACAAAATCCCTTTCCAACAACCAAATTAGAATTGCACTGAGAACTTCTTTGAACATATCAATGCCAAAAGACATGTTAGTTTTAAATTCTTGTAGAAAAGGATGTGGTACCACATTGAAACAAGTACTTCCAATTTATTAGTCTGGGTACCCACTATTTATACTGAAATGGAAAGAGGGTAGGGTTACTGTGACAAGAAAAGAGCATGGGAAACAAATGAGCAGCAGCACAAAACAGACCAATAATCAATCTCACTAAAGATCTTGACTTCTGCTCTAGAAGACAAGAAATATGTAACCAATTTCATCAACTGCTAGACCAAACATAAAAAGATTTCCTCCTTTTCTGATAGAAAACCAAGACTTCTCCATAACTTTTCTATACCACACCCAACCTTGTTTAAGTTTTAACTAACTGGAGATGGAGCACAGATGATAGAGAGCACTTCTCATTGCAAGAAAGCAATGTTGGTCGTAAAAATAATTGAGCCCACTCATATTCATAGCAAACATTAAGAAGGGCTGACAGTGAGAAGTGGAACTACTAATGGGAGGCAAAACAAATGCACAAGCAAATTAAACCCAGTCTCATCACTGTTCCAGGAAGATAAGAACTAAAACTTCATTCCGATCAAGCACAACTCTACTCCATCTCGTAATTAAAACAGTCAGTCGTCCATTCCTCCCAATGCTTGAAGAAGAGGTAAATTACCACTTCTACCACCTGATAGGCCAGCATAGAAGACAAGTTGTATTGACAATCCTAGTTGGGGAAAAGCAATTCCACCAAAGTTCTCACCTTTATAACAAAAGTCAAGTACATCTCTGTTTGTCCCCTGATTCTCAAAATTGGAACTCTAACCAAACGCATTTCACCACTCCCTTCTTTCCAAACTGAAACTCGCAGTGGAGCACCTGTGACTCCTGCTCTTTCCAGGAAACCATCTTCCCCAGGATTCAGACATATACCGATGCATGCCTAAGTGGCTAAGTGTATCACCTAACTCAACGAGCCGGATGAGAAAACCACACAACAAAAACAAGCATTCACCATCCCCTACCTAGCGCGAACATGCCAGCATTGCTGCCACCGACACAAAAGAAACAAAACAGGAACATTTGGAATCAAGTCCCGCCTGTGCCCGTCCATGCCAGCGTAACGCGGCCCAGCCCAATCCGATCGGAACCCCCTTCCCTTCGAACCCTCGCCGCAATGCCACACCACCACAAGCACATCACAGGGATCGTCGCAAACGCGGACCAAACCCTAAGGCAGTTAAACCCCAATTCCGCCCCCCAAAATCGACTACTTCCGGCAGCCAAGCCGCGCCCTAATCACCCCCCGCCTCCCGAGCCCCGACCCGCATCGAAACCCCGCGGAGAACCCCTCCCGCTTCCCGCATCAGCCACACACCCAATCGCACACCCGCGACATTGCAACACCGACGCCGCGCCGCCCCCGCGCCGGTGCGGGCAGCCGGGTAGAGGAGAGCAGACGAAGCCCTAGGGCAGCGGCGCTCACCTTCGGCGGACCCGTGGTGGGGACCGATCGCGACGCCGGCCGGGAGGAGGAGCCGCCCTCCCCGGCGCCGCCGCCGCCCGCTCCCGCCGCCGCCATCACGGCCGCCCCGGCATCAGATCAGAGGCGCGCGAGGGGGAGGAGCGAGAGGTGGGGGCGAGGAGAGGAGTCGGGGAGAAGCGACGCGAGAGGAAGAGGTGGGGAGTTGGGAGCCCGGAGGAGGAGCCAAGCGTCCATCCCCCGCCTCGGACCCCCTGCCTTTTCACCCGCGCTCCCTCCCCCCGCCCCAACCGACACCACCCGGGGCTGCAAATCCTGGGCGTACCCCGCGCGTGCACACAGGACCGAGACAGTGAGGGTAACGCTAAGGAAAGTTGAATTGTTTTATGCGATTTTCTTGTAAAATTCATATAAAATTCCTCCATTTCTAAGTAGTATGCAGAGCTTCGTTGCTTTTATTATAAGAGAGTACAGAGAAGATATGCTGAAATTTATTAAAAACATCTAAGGCCTCACATAGCGTGGAAACGTATTTTCTCATTGAACACGGACGTATGTGTACTCTAAAATCGGTGGACACCAACGCCAAGTTCAAACTTGAACTCTAGTGCGTTGGGTGTGCATCTGCATGTCTAGCCATCTAGCCATATATACGCTGTTTTATTTTATTTACGAAAAGTTCTTTACAGTTTTATTCTACAGAAATTTCCATGCATTGAGGGGTTTTTTTGTTGGAGCATGTGATATTCTAATAGATTTACGATGCGCTGGTACATATGAATTGTTTTGCAGTGCCCTCTATTTTTCTTGTTGGTGGTGTTGGCTCGAGTGGAGCACTTGAAGAGGTGTATATCATGACTGTGGTTCCACTATTTTAACTTATATTTGCGCACTGAGAGGCTAAGTTATAACCAAGTTACATATTCAACCTTGCCTATGTGTTCAAACGCTACAATGATACCTCTCCAACTGTGCTAGTGCAGGGTAACATAAAGGAGTAATTTAACAGTAATGCCATTTGTTACTGCTTTATTTGTAGGTGTCTCCACTTTGAAAGAAAATGCCATGACACAGCACTGGGGCATCCATTTGGAACTGTGACGTGGTAAAGAGTTATTCACCCCTTTCCTTCTTATTCTCGAGTACATAATGCGTGTACAAGATACGAATCATTTAAACTTCACCAGAAGATCATACGATCAAATTCCGTAAAGCCCACAGGAATAACCTGTTCATCATGTAGTCCGTTGGAATCAAACTTTAGCCTTTAGCCAGAAACTTGATCTTCTCAACTCGAATTCTACTACCAAAATAATCACTTTAAATTCATAAGAAAAAAAGATTAATTCCCTCACGAACTGTAAATCAAAAGGATACTTAACTAACAAAGCAATACCATGTGCTAAGCCATCACCGTCATATGATGTTAAACAATCATGCGTATGTGGGAATGTAACGTTTGCCGATGATGTGGAGCGTGCCTAGCTAATAAGTCAAAGGGTGTTTATATTAGTTTTTGTTAATGATTTTTAGTTATGGTTTATAAATAGTAATAGTTTATGAAGAGATATTTACGTGCAATTTTAGTCGATATAAATAAAGTCACTACGGTATATTATCAACTAATAGATTTTATCTTAAAAAATATTTTATTTAAAAGCTAACTACTATAAAAAAAAGTATGTAAGTGAAAAAAACGACGTATAGAAATCGGAGTGAGAAGAGCTAAAAGCTAGAACTTCTTGAATATTAATTTTAAAAACGTAACTATGTAGCTAGTCAGAACATTTTATAATGGAAGCACGCGTTAGCGAATGCCAAACAACTCAGCTTTTTCTTCCTTAACTAATGGTTCATGCAAAAGGTGTTGGTGGATACAGACGTGCACGCAGTAGGAGTGAAAGAATCGAGCGGGTTTTGTGGGTCATTGCTGTACAAAGTAGCAACATTTTCCTACCAAGGTGTTGTCACGGATCTAACGTGACCTTCTAGTTTCAGACAGGGTGTTGGGAAACGGTCCGGTTCTAAGCGAACACCAGCCAAAACCAGCGGGTTTTCTTCATAAAAAAAGTCGATATTTTGAACTTTTTGCACATCCGAAGTTCGGGATATAAACCGGACGCAATTATAAGAGTTTTGGTATGGAAATTTGTAGGACCGGTATGGGTATGGCTATAGAGGGGTGAATGATATTTTTAAATTTTCTCTAAATATTTCTTTAATCTTTACTCCAATAGTTATAAAAAGCTACAAAAATCAAGAAGTCAAAAATTCAAAAAAAAATCTTGGAGCTACAGAAATTTTCAACCTGTGAATAATGAATTCGATACTATTTAAATTCAAAAAATATGTAAATTTTGTTCCGTCAATCCAAAATACTTGAAACTTGAACCAAAACTAGTTCAATACCTTAGAAACCTATCCCAACTAAAAAGCTGAAAGACCTTGGGAGAATTGGGATATTTTGGTTCATAAAACTCTTTGTACCAAAATCGGATCAAAACCTAAAAATGGGCTCTCAAACCAAAATTTTAAACCACTTGAAATTTGGTATGCACCTTATCTAGAATGTCAGGAATCTATTCCAATCAACGATCAAGAAAATCGTCGCTAAAGTTCTGACCTTTTGTGTTTGAAGACATATTGCACAAAACAAATCAAAAATCATAAATGGTAAATATGACTTGCTCATAGGTGAATGATGGCCAAGATGGCTCTAAATATATTCCCACATATCCCAACAAGCAAGAACATCGAATAAATCGATGTAGAAATAGCTAGATCAAGAAATCACTTGAAGAGGCCAAAAGAGCAAAAACCGAGTTTCTTCATAAACTTTCCAACCAAATGCCTATATGGGTGGAGATTTATTTTCAGATGTTATATCCATTTCTTATATGTTCTTGGCATAACAAGATCACAAGAAGAAAGAGAAAAGAGAAACCAACCAAATCAAGAGCAAATCAATCAAAACATAAAAGATCTATGGAGATGAACAAAAATTAATGTATTACTACTTGAGGAGGAAAGTTTTACATCCACTCTACCTTGGAGCACAGAGAGTACACCACAAGCACTCAACTTCTCTCAAACCTAACCCTAGAACTCATGAACACTGGTCTCAAGAGAGGATGGTTGGATGGTTGACCACAAGTCTCCATCACAACCCTTTAAATATATGGGCAAGCTAGCCAAATCTAACTCTTAGTGGATACTATATATACACTTAGTACAACGAGGGAAACCCAATAACTCCACATACACAGGTTTTAACCCACTCACTACACTTATGCACACTTATCCATCTTGATCGTGCCAGCTTCTCTATGATCTAAACCGCCTTCCCAAGCGCTGCTCACGCGTCGCTGTTTTCTTTTAAAGTTGTTTCCGATATTTTAGTCAAACTATCAAAATACCCTTCCTTGACCTAGTCATCTCCTTCTATTGTAAGCAATTTCCATGCTTGCCACGTGTAGGTACATCACTGGATTATGCATCAGCAAGTCTCTCGTTTCGGCTCCACCGGACCAGCCTCACTTAGATAGACCAAACCACATGGTGCAAATCTGCCATTCAAATTTTCCTTTAACATTTCCTGTCTTTCTCGTGCCATGCTTAAGTTCACCATCTCACCCAGCACTCTTGATCATTCTAGGCCTAGCTCCTCCATGAGCGTAGCCCCGATCCCCACCGTTGATTATAGTTGACTCCAAGCGATCATGCACATCCAAAGACAAAGAAATCATTTTCAGACATAAGTTCTTCACAACTTGACCCACATTAGCAATCACATGTTTCATGTAACCAACAACCAATGACCTAGGTCACCGAATCATCATATGACTCAAAATTTCTAAGATCATCCATTTCTGCAACCAATCTAGAAAAATCTATAAATTTACAAATTCCACATTTTCACTCCTTTAAAATGACAATAGTTCATCACAACAAAACTATGGACCTTCTCACATGGTCCTTCAAAGTTGAATTAAAAAAGCAAGTTTTAATAATTGAAATGGATGAATTGAAACTGGGGTAGAAAAACCAAGATCCGGCTGGTTTGACGGTTTTCAGCATAATCTGGCTAGTTTTTGCCGGTTTTTGGAACTTTGGCTGATTGCTCTGCGGAATTAGTTTGTCATCACACAAACCAATGGAGTTGTGCAAAATTGGCTTGGATACCTTAGGCATACTCATTCCAAGCTTATTTGGTTTTTGAGTTGTATAGTCTTTGCCTACTTACATTGTAGGAATTTTGCAGAAGTTTCGCATGTAGGGTTTCCACAAGAATCCCAATTACCAAAACATGCCCAGAAGAAACCACGCCTCTTGACGTGGTTGGACCTTCATGTCCTCAATTTGCTGAGGTTTGTAAGCAAAATGTATTTTTCCTTAGTAGTAACCAAAATGTACATAGTTGGTCCCTGGTGGGACTTTAACGTCGCCTCTTGCCTACTCTACTTGGATTTCCCATGAGTCGAAGTCATGAGAAGATTGCTACTTTCACATAATATTGTAGATTTGTAGTGAGAGAAGTTAATACTATAAAACGATAGCAAGGTGCTAAAGATCATGTTTTTCCTATGTCTGACTTGCCTTGTCTCATATCTCCTTTCCTCAAGTGCACATGATTCCAAGGACATCAATTTATTTGGTCTGATTGTTGTCGGTTAAATTGCACTTTTGCGGCTATCATTATCTCTATCTCTATTACTTACAAGGAATTAGTCTACTTTACACCCTTAAAATCCATTGGTTGTCTAGATTGCAACCTCAAGTGTAAAACCAAATGTTTCACAACCTTTATATCACAATATTAGATGACTTCCCTACTTGGCCCGATTCCACTCCGGTTTTGCGCAAACTCAGATGCCACGGAGGCTCAACGTGGCTTGCGATCCTCGTCAGTGGTAGGGTTAAGAGGAGGCGCATGTGATGGAATACGTCAGTTGGTGCTAGATTGATTAGGGAATCGGTTCGCATTCAAAACCCTAGCTAGTCATCAGTTCGTTTGAAGCACATGCCGAGCTCGCTGAGTGGTAGTTCTTGCACATATGCGACTTCTTGTCATCCCTAGGTAGACGAAGAAGAAGCCCACTCCTCCTCCCCGATTCCGTACAGAGAGTGCCCATTGGAGTATGCGCCAGCCATCTTTTGCATGTGCAAGGTGAAGGTTGCATGATAGATTCTTGGAGTGATGCCAACCCTAGGAGGAGGTACTTGACTTGCGCAAAAGATCGAGTGAGTCAATTTATTTCCGATTGAGTTGAAATTTGCCCTGTTTCATACTTGGGGCTTTGATTTGGCTTGGGGGATGCAAGTTCTAGAGATGGTTCTACCTAGAGACACCTCCATTTTCTAAGGAAATTTTGAGAAATCTACACGACACAATTAAGGGACTTAAGAGTGAGAACATGGGGATGTGCAACTGCAAGAGCTGATGGTCGTTCATAACACAGAGTTAGGTGCTTGCAGATGAACTCTGATTGAAAAAAGAGGCTGCAGTAGTTGAACTCAGTGGGAAGGTCAAGAAGTTAGAAAGGGAGAGAATGTGTTCATGTAATTGTTGGTTGGAATCATTGCTGTGTGTTCCTGCTACTATGTTGAACTGGTGAACGCAAAGTTTTGGAATCATTTCTCTTTCTCAGATTTACTCTATCATTCTCCAGATTCAAGATAATCGGTTGGAGACAAACTTGTTGAATGCTATCTATAATCGGTTGCTTGCTATTATGGTTGTTATCTATATCAATTTGTCTTGATCATCATGGTTTCATGCTTTCATACATTCATACTTATTATTCTTGTTACATTGTTACCTCAAAATTCAACAATTAAACGAAACTCTGCCAAATTTTTTTACAAATCTATACATGTGCTTACAAATCATCTCTTGAATCCACATGCACATGTTTAGGGGAGCTTTTATTTATTTGTTGATTAACTTTGAAAGCAATAAATTCTCAATTCCTTTGAGCGCGTCTCAAGAATTACTTGCTTATCAAAAGTCGCAAGAAGAATATACAACTCGTCTTACAACAAGTGGTATATTCAAACTCTTTCAATTCACTTACATTGTATGGGTTATTATTAATAACCAAAAAGGGGGAGATTGAAAACATCTAGGCCACTAAAAATATTTTGGTAATTAATGACAATGTTTGTTAAGAGGAACAAACATGTTGTCAACTTAATTGAAAGATTTAGTCTTGGAATTCGATTGACAACTTACAAAGGCATGCTATGGATGACAAGAAGATCGACGTGGCTCAAAACAAAGGTATAAGTAGCCTGGGATCCTTTCACATTTTACTGGTCTTTGGAGATTGGTTGGAAGACTGGATTTTATGCTAGACGTCGTACTATGAAGAGGGAACATGGCTGGTAGCTTGAAAGCATTTTTGTTTTGCCATTTGAATCAATTAAAGGTCATATATATATATATATATATATATATATATATATATATATATATATATATATATATATATGAAGCCTCTTTCTACACCTAGGTGTAGTTACACCCTATATCATATCTCGCAATGTAGGGAGTATCTCGTGTAACGGAGGGTATGTACGTGTAGTATACAAGTATTTAAGACCATCTAGGTAGTATGAACAATTTTTCGAAGTGGTATGTACATTTTTTGACATACTCCTTTTATCTTGGCGATATATAAGGGTATTTACAAAATATGCTAAAACTATGAACTCTTTTACAAGTTTTTCGTGTGGTTCACATTGGAGTATCTTATAATTAGTATACAAATGTACCTAAAGTGATAAAGAAGTATTTCAAGTTTGTTTAGGTGGTATATTAGAGGTGGGTGTAATTACACCCGGTGTAAAAGATATTTTCCTATATATATATATATATATATTTGAATTCTAAAATCAATTGTGCATTCTTAGAAAAAATGGTATGACCGTAGTTGAGGGGCGGTACTACCACCCTATGGTATGACCGCAAGAAAAATACGATAGTACCGTACCCCGGTATAACTGAAAATTAGTTGGCGGTACGTTATTTCCATAGAGGTGCATTTTGGAGCACTTTTGCTCCCCAGGAAAATGTTAGTACCGCTCTTAAGAAACGGTACTACCGCATGTCGGTAGTACTGGGCGCTGTGAGGGCGGTAGCACCGCACTAACTATTAACAGCTAGTTCTAAAATATTTATTCTGCACAAAAATAGCCGTTGTAAAGCAGGTGCGGTAGTACCGATCGATACATGGTTGTACTATTGTATTTGCCATTTTTTCTATAATCTATCTTCAAATAGTCAAATTTGAGGGTGAGGCGTATAAATAACTCCTCACCAACTCTTGGATAGGCATGAGACACTTCATTGAATACATTTGACCCAGTTGTACACTCTTCACACCTCATTTACTTCTATTGCATACATTTGAGGTAGCTGAGAGCCATTCAAGTGCATCTATTCATTTAGTTGATTCTTGGCACTTGAATTCCTTCAAGCGAAGGTTGTGATTTGTTATTCTTGGTATTTACCAACGCTTAGATAGCTTGGAGGAGGTTTTGCGCGGTGATCTCTTCAAGAAGTTGTGAAGAGGCCCAATGCGGATTGTGAGTGGTGTGGTGCTCACCATCTCCAGAGCGGAGGAAGAGCAACCTTAGTGGATGGAAGTCTTTAGGCTTAATCTGTGGAGCCAGTCTAATTCATTTGGACTTATCTCAACATAGATTAGTGAAGACCGATAAGTCTTCGATACCACGGGAAAACATCGTTTGTCTAAATTGTGGTTAATTCTCATCTTTACTCTTCTGTAGTTATTTTTCTATCAATTAAATTACCATATCTTGAATAGCTAGAATTGTATTTGGTAGAGACATATCTTGTGGTGTCATAGAAATTTAAAGAACTTGCAATTGACTTGTTCTAGGTTCACATATTGCTTATTGTGGTTGAAATTGTTGAACTTGATAGTGAAAAATTTTATAACCTCCTATCAAACCCCTCAATCAGTTATCATTGATCTTACAAGGTTGAGAAACATCAGGTTTTGCACTTGTGGTTGCAATCTAGACAACCAATGGAGTTCAAGGGTGTAAAGTAGACTTATTCCTACTTAAAAGTAAGATTTGATGGTTGTACGTCCATTCTCCCCTCACCTCTTCGCAGGCATCTGATATGACCATAAGATAAGATCTCGGCCATCCATCTCGCGTGGCTCCTCTGGGAAACAAGCATTGATATATGGTCCCCATCGTCAAGCTCCCTACTTCCCTGAAATACTCCATCCCCCCATTGTTTCCATCTCTAGCCCTACATCTCTCACCTTCTCGCTTCCACGTAGCACCAAGCGAAGCTAGAACGAGGACTCCTTCTCCCCTCCACTCTACTTTCCTTCCCTCGCGTCTTCACCCCTCTATCATCTCCTCCCCCTCTCCCCTTTGTCACCACCGTAGTCATTGATGTGCGTGCAAAGAAAGCCTACAGTCGTTGTTGCCCCTGGTCCCCTGACTTTCCTTCATCCTCTGTTGTTTCCATCCTCTCCCCATAGCGCCCCTCCCTCTCCTCCACCGCTTCTTCCACCCATGGGTGCCTACATTTGGGCGGTGCATGCATAGGCGTTGAACGGCGGTGGCAGTGGGGAGCGGGGAGGGGTGAGTGAGGCTGAGGCTTCAACATCCATAATGGTGGATGACCTGGGACTTGATGCGATGTGTCGGTGCCAGTGGCTCGACCCCTTTGATCTAATCCAGCCGTGTCCTCGTTTCAGGCTGTGAGAGCTTAACGTCGCCACCTCCAATTGTGAGAACACCAAATCTAGTTGACATCAAACCAGCCTTGGTGTCGTCGTGTCCGCCGCGAGGATAGTGAATCCGATTGCCAGTCGCCACCCTCCACTGGTGGCTATATATGGTCAGACGTCTCCATCCATACCGGTGATGTTGGAGCCGTGGGTGCCACCGCTAGTCATGGCCACTCCAAGTATGAAGGGCCTCGAGCTTCTCTGCTGTCATTTCTTGATTCCCAATCGGTGCGACTCACGTCCCTCATATGCGTTGCTCTTGTCCCATGTTCCCCATCTTCCATGTTGTCTTTCTCATGTTGCATCATGTCATTAGGATCAGAAAATCACCTTTGTTTAGTTGTTTGTGTGCTAGATGTGAAGGTGATGTTCAATGAGATCAAAGGTGGTGTTCAGTTAACTCAAGATCATTGATTAGAACTAATTGACTTGAGTGTCAGTTTCCTGCTCTGCATAGGTCAGTTGGCTAGGCTAGCTCTATTGGATCACAATCGTAGATGACCGCTTCCCCTATAAGCGGTGAGATTTCCCCCTTTTTTGCTCGCCCCATCCTTCCTTCTGGCCTCTAGGTGCTCTTCACCATCCCCTTGCCATCTGGCGATGGCATCAAGATGGTGTGTGTGTGTCCGGCCTAGCCTAGGTTCGGCAGAGAAATAATCACCATGTTCGCAAGAAAAGCCTCGATCTTTTATCAGTTTGGGTTCTTTCTCCATAGGTAGTTTGTGGCTTATTTGAATGGCCATTTTTACTGATACAATATAATCTTCTAGCCTGTGCACTGAATTATTGTCATGCCACGAGGATTTAACGTTGAGGCCGACGTGTGGCGTCAATAACCAAACTGAAGGTAGGTTGACTTACAATGTGAAACAATACCAAAGCGTCGTAATTGCATCATATTGGTCATCATCACCTGTTTCCAATCGAACAATTATTGGTGCAAAGCATCTAATTATCGAATTAGGGAAAAAGCAAAGAGATTAAAGTATACCTTCGAAAACACATAATTTTGTTATGCAAGGATAAACAGATAAAACAATTAAAACTCTCTAAACATGAAACACATGTCCTAACAAGATATGCACGAGAAGTACAGTCACACGGACTGTTCCCACTATTTTTAAGGTCTAATTGGAATACGAGAATTTTGTAGGAATTCTGTAGAAAATCGCTTTTATGGTCCCCACGTGGCATTTATTTACAAATCTAGCCCCATAGCACTGTTTTCGTAGATTTGGCCCTCTAGCGGCACACGACGCATGGCGCTTCGTGTGGCCCCAGGGGCCTTTCCACGTGACCGGTCCACATGAAGCACGTAGCGCATGAGGACCTCCCGCTCTGCTGGCCGCACGACGTGATTGATAGTGCTTCATCCTTTCTTATTACATGCATATATATATATATATATATATATATATATATATATATATATATATATATATATATATATATATAGGAAAAATACATTCTACACCGGTGTAGTTACACCACCTCTAATATACCACCTAAACAAACTTGAAATACTCCTTTATCACTTTAGGTACATTTGTATACTAATTATAAGATACTCATGTGAACCACACGAAAAACTTGTAAAGGAGTTCATAGTTTTTAGCGTATTTTGTAAATACCCTTATATCGCGCATAAAAGGGTATGTCGAAAAAATGTACATACCACCGAAAATTGTTCATACCACCTAGATGATCTTAAATACTTGTATACTACACGTACATACCCTCCGTTCGCGAGATACTCCCTACGTTGCGAGATACGATATAGGGTGTAACTACACCCGGGTGTAGAAAAGAGGCTTCCTATATAGGAAAAATACATTCTACACCCGGGTGTAGTTACACCCACCTCTAATATACCACCTATAAAAGAAGCTTTTTTTCTACTTCCGGGTGTAATTACATGCTATATCGTATCTCACAACGTAGAGAGTATCTCCTGTAACGGAGGGTATGTACGTGTAGTATATGAGTATTTAAGATCATCTATGTGGTATGAACAGTTTTTCAAAAGTGGTATGTATATTTTTCGACATACTCCTTTTTATGTGTGTATATGAAGGTATTTACAAACTACGTTAAAAACTATGAACTCTCTTGCAAATTTTTCGTGTGGTTTATATTGGAGTATATTATAACTAGTATACGAGTATATCTAAAGTGATAAATGAGTATTTCAAGTTGTTTAGGTGGTATATTAGAGGTGAGTGTAATTACATCAAAGAGTAAAGATATTTTTCATATATATATATATATATATATATATATATATATATATATATATATATACTCCCTAACTGATTGGCAGATACGCACCGCCCACTTCGTTTTATTTTTGGGTGGGTTCTTTTAGGGTGATGGCTTATGGTTTAAATATTTGAATTTCGGCTGTTCGCAAGAGGCAGTACGTAGAGAGAAATTGTCGTATGCGATTTTGGCTGATACAGCTGAACTTATTACACTTCTATTACAATCTTTTTATTTTCCTCACATTAAAAAACACACTGTTTAAAAGATAGTTACTATAGATAATATAAATATAAGTAAATTTTAAGTCCAAAAGCACCCGGTCTTTCTCTGCTCTCTTTCCCAGTTCCAACCGAGCAACGCACTAGTTTAATTAGTAGTAGTTCCCCTGCAATTAATAGATTAGTACTACTTGAGATTGATTCAAAACACTACAACATATCCTCGTACTTTTTAATTAGCAGGATTGATTCAACAAACACTTTACAACATATCCTCGTACTTCTTTAATTAGCAGGATTGATTCAACAGCACTTTACAACATATCCTCGTACTTGTTTATTTAGGCGTCTTCATGAGCTCCTACTTCTTTATTTAATCGTATGCACCAATGTATTCAGACAAGTCACATGAGCTCCTCTTTCTTTAATTTGCCTGCCCCTGTTTTTGGCACAGAACAAGGAGGTAAACATTCAACATGAGGACACACAATAAAAGAATCCCAAAGGTTTGCCTGGATCGATGTTGGAAAAACCTTTTTATTCGAATTTCTTCTTTGCAAAACGAAAACTTTTTCAGACCTGTGCCCCTTTTTGCGCAGTCATCGTCCTGGCCGAGAACAAAAACAGTGATCAAGAAACGGCTCAACCTGAAGAATTCGGAGTTCCATTCGGATTGCATCCGTAAGCCTTCATCTAATCTACCCAAGATCTCGAAACCATCCTTTTCATTTCTCTCAAAGTTGTTCGGCTTCTACTGTGGCTAATCACAAGATTTTGATGTGTTCAATCAGAGGAGAGCTTTGGCGAAGACCAGCAGGGGAGGAAGAGCTGCTCGGAGAAGGATGGCAGCCTTCTCATGAGAGAGATATGTCAGGTACATTACAACTTCACAAGCAGTAACAGCTGCTGCTGCAGCAACTACAACAAGTACTACTCTCTTTATGTTTCAAAAGTATCAAGAGAGACAAAAGAGCTACTGTTTTTACCTAGTGGTGGGAATGGGTCGACCCTTCAAAAGTATCAAGAGAGACAGAAGAGCTATTAATTGCTGGGAACTACTACTTATTAAACTAGTGCATTGCTCGGTTGTAACCGGGAAGAGAGAAGAGAAAAACAAAGCAAAGTGGGCGGAGCATATCCGCCAACTGGTTAGGGCCATAGCGGATCACATCAAAATTTAGAGGGGCTAATAAAACTTATTCATCCATTTACCAAATGCTGAGTTGCCGGCCCTCCTCCCTTCGCCTCTGGCGCTGCCCATTATCTGGCATCTCCACCTCGTCGGCTTACCCCTCATGTCTTTGTTATCTAATTTAGTTATTCTAGTGCAGATCAGTTTCTAGTCTACATGTCTTCCGTTAATAATGCATCTAGTGCATATCGGTTTCTTGGCAATTTAGTAGTTCAGTTTCTTTTGTTAATTGCTATATAAAGGGAGGAAATGAACATGAAAGGGTGTAGATTCTGGGCAGAACCAAATCCTCTTGTGTTTGTGCGTGTGTTTGCCCAAGTTCTAGTCAAAGTTGAGAGTAGACTCCAACAAGCGAAAATATCAAGGTCTTCATAGTTCGAAGACTAACGACTCCGCTGCGAAGTCGAAGACTTCGCACGACAAGCGAAGTAGGTACTTCGCACGACAAGCGAAGTAGGTACTTCGCACTTCCGCTCTGAAGTTGAAGACGTCGCATGACAAGCGAAGTAGGAACTTCGCACCTGCAGGACTCCGAAATCTAACAGTCTCATGGCTTCGCCGGAAACACGGCCCGACCTCATGCTCGCTTACATACTGAAATGCATTATAGATGGAAGCTATGTTGATGGCATCTTTTTAGATCTTGTGAATCCTTCTGAGCTCATGGCCAACATCGATGAGTAGTAGCGAAAGCCAAGGAAGAGTAGCAGTCTAGGAAAGCAATCATGGGCAAGATCAACAAGTGGCTACTGGCGTGTGAGGAAGAGAAATGGCTCGAGGAGTACAACTTTGGTAGGTCCATGCATTACAAACTAATGTGGATTTCAATGCATTGTTGTAACGTCCTAAAATTTGGATATTTAAAAATAAGGTATATAAAAAAAGCTTTCCTTGCATTTTGCTGGCACTCGATTTTCTTCGAAATGTCTATTCGAGGTTTTCTGAATTTTGTGCTATGAAAAATTAGCAATCAAAGATAATCCTCAAATACAAATAATCATCATGTAAATAGTAAAGATGGAAAATGACATTGCCACTCATGAATTCAAATGTTAAAATTTTAAATTCAAGAGTCAAGATTAATAAAATGAAAATAACAAGAATATTAAAACATATCTCTAAAAGGATTGAGCAACCACATCTAAATAATTAAATTAAGAATGCAAAATTTTGAGCATCCTACAAAAATGTAAGTTAGTAGACCTTAAGGAGAATTCAAAGTTTAAATTTAAAATATAAGTTCCAAAATTTTGCTTAAACATCTTTCTCCTTTTCTTTATTTTCTCCCTCCTCTCTCTATTACATGTGGGCATCACCTTTCCTTCTTCTCTCTCCCTCCTCTTTTTCCCCTGCCGACCGAACACCCTCCCCCTTTCTCGGTCCAGTGGACCCGGCCCTGCCTTGCCTTTTCTTTTTCCTTCGTCTTCTTTCTCCCGTGAGCGGCGCCGTTCCTCTGCCACTCGGCGTGCACGGCGCAAGGCTGCGAGGACTGCAACACAGGATCACGCCCGAATCGCCCCAAAATCCTGCCGCAGCTGCCCTATCACTGTTGCTCTGTCACCACCGTCTGCCACCGCCGCCTGCCACCGCCGCACACCCCCGACGTGACCGCACGGCCCTGCCCGTTGCGAGCTCCCTTCACCGCCTATAAAGGCCGTGGCCGCCTACCCTCGCCACGCCACGCCTCCTCCACCTCCCACCCCGCTGGAATTGAAGTATCCGAGCCCCTAGCCCGCCGGCGACCACATCTTCTCCAGTACGGCCGGCAAGAGCCGCCGACGGGATCCACGCCGAGCCAATTCCCTCTCGCTGGCGCCCTTGGAGCATCGCGACGCCATTCTCCTCCGTCGCCGGCCTCCCACCTTGTGCCTCACCGACGACGTCGTCTTTCCGCGCCAGCAGCCACCGCCGCCACCACCCGGCTCCTCACCCGCACGGCCCACCCCAGCAAGCTTCTCCTGAACCCCTATTGCTCCCACGCGCATCAATTTTCCTCTCTCCTCCCGGCGTGTCGTCCCCTTCCATCCTCGCCGTCCGCACTCCACCGCCGCTAGCCCGCCACCGAGCATCCCGACCGGGCCGCCACCCCCAGAAGCATCCCTGCCTCGGGGGGATTCCATTTTGCCTAGTGCCGCAACCTCCCTGGCCAACCTCGCCGGCCTACCGATGCGGGATTTTGCCCGATCTTCACGGCGAGGATCAATGGAGATAAATTGGATCCGTGCAACTGACGAAGCGATGGCGCCAACCATCATAACAAAGAACTGCGACGAAAGAATTCGCCCAACCACACGCTCGTGATCCCGTCTACTCTACCACCAAGTAGACGTGTCGTCGCTCCTGCAAATCACCAGGAAACACAAGAACGACGGCGAAGAACGCCCGATTCCCCTCTAGGTTGCATCTATGTGTCAAACCCTAGGAAGAATAAGCGATAGCTCTCTCTCAAAATAATAGATTCATCGTGGTCCCCTTTCATAACGTGCATACATGAAATATATAGAGGTGGTAATCCCCCATTGGTTCGGCCATAGTAGTCGAATCCAATTGCTATACGTAACATAAACCGATTTGGTTCCTAAAGGAAATACATGCCAACGTCACACATGCGTGGCTAAGCAGAACACAACTCTTTGAGTTCTGATGATTTAGCTAAGGTCTTCACGTCCGCCTTATGAGCCATGCATCTTCTCATGTATCATATAAATCTTCTAGTTGCCACGCTAGTAGTTCATGCATTCTTTTGGTGTTCTCATCCTCTCGCATAAATCTAAGAACAATTAAAATACTAGAATTAGGTAGTAGCTAATTCTCATGTAAATGAAAATCAAATTTAATTAGGAGTGAGTTCACCTGTTGATTAATCTTTTTAGCTCGTGCTCGTGTAATTGGTCCAGTCGTGATGTCCTCATCATCCTCCCCCTCTTGAGAAGGAGTCGTCCTCGACTCTGAATTTCCCGGTCCAAAGAATGGTGACAAATCAGCAACATTGAATGTAGAACTCACAGCATAATCATCACCCGGAAGATCGATTTTATATGCATTGTCGTTAATCTTCTCAAGTACTTTGAATGGACCATCTCCTCGCGGCATTAATTTGGATTTACGCTTGTCTGGAAAGCGTTCTTTGCGTAGATGCACCCAAACCAAATCACCTGGTTCAAATAACATCTTATTTCTTGACTTATTCGCCTTCTCTACATAGTAACGTGCCTTCTTTTCAATTTCTTCTTTAGTCTTGACATGAAGTTTCTTCACATATTCAGCACGTTTGGACGCCTCCATATTAACTTGTTCACGTAGTGGAAGTGGCAGCAAGTCAAGTGGCGTGATTGGTTTTAAACCATACACCACCTCGAACGGGCACAATTGAGTAGTAGAATGTACCGCCCTATTGTACGCAAACTCCACGTGCGGCAAACAATCTTCCCACTCTTTGATATTCTTCTTGATCATCGTTCGGAGTAGCATTGAAAGTGTTCTATTCACCACCTCCGTTTGTCCATCCGTTTGTGGGTGACACGTTGTTGAGAATAACAACTTTGTCCCCAGCTTGGCCCACAAAGTCTTCCAAAAATAGCTCATGAATTTGACATCGCGATCGAAACAATTGTCCTTGGCATGCCATGCAATCTCACAATTTCACGAAAAACAAGTCACTACATGCGACGATCGTCGCTTTGTGACAGGAATAAAATGTGCCATTTTAGAGAATCTATCCACAACAACAAAAGCGAATCCTCCCTCTTAGTCCTAGGCAATCCTAAAACAAAGTCCATACTAATATCCTCCCATGGTGCACTAGGAACAGGAAGTGGAGTATATAAACCATGTGGATTAAGTTTAGATTTCGCTTTGTGGCATGTCACACATCGCTGTACAAACCTTTCGACATCACGCCTCATCTTAGGCTAATAAAAGTGATCGCTCAACATCATGAAGGTCTTTTCTCTCCCAAAGTGTCCCATCAATCCACCGTATGAGATTCCGCAATAAAAGCAAACGCATGCGGACTAACTGGAACACACAATTTGTTAGCACGAAATAAGAACCCATCATGAACATGGAACTTGTCACATCCTTTCCCATCTTTGCATTTAGAATATGGTTCTGAAAATTCATGATCAGAAGCATATAAATCTTTCAAGCTCTCTAATCCAGGTACCTTTACTTCCAATTGATTTAAAAGCACATTCTTTCTAGATAAAGCATCAGCTACCATATTCTCTTTTCCCTTCTTTTACTTAACAATATATGGAAAAGTTTCAATGAATTCTACCCACTTAGCATGTCTACGTTTGAGTTTAGCTTGGCTTTTTAAATATTTTAAAGCTTCATGATCAGAATGAATAACAAATTCTTTAGGCCAAAGATAATGTTGCCAAGTTTCAAGCACACGCACCAAAGCATACAATTCTTTATCATATACATGATAGTTCAATTGAGCACTTCCTAGTTTCTCACTAAAGTATGCGACCGGTTTCCCTTCTTGAATTAAAACACCACCAATACCTATTCCACTAGCGTCACATTCAATTTCAAAAGTCTTAGTGAAATCAGGCAAAGTGAGCAATGGTGCTTCAATTAATCGTTTCTTTAGTTCTTGAAAAGCATTTTCCTGTGATGTACCCCATTCAAATACAACACCCTTTTTAGTTAACTCATTTAATGGAGCAGCAATGATGCTGAAATCTTTAACAAAACGACGATAAAAGCTAGCAAGACCATGAAAGCTTCTGATTTGACTAACATTCACAGGTGTAGGCCAATTCTTAATTGCTTCAGTTTTAGATTCATCTACCTCAATGCCTTGTCCCGAAACAACATAACCTAAGAACACAACTTTATTGGTACAAAAAGTGCATTTATCCAAATTAGCATATAATTTCTCGCTTCTAAGCACTTCTAGTATTTGTCTAATATGATCAATGTGTTCATCCATCGTTTTGCTATAGATCAATATATCATCAAAGTATACCACAACAAATTTGCCAATGAATGCTCTTAAAACATGATTCATCAATCGCATGAATATACTAGGTGCATTAGTTAAACCAAAAGGCATTACTAACCACTCATACAATCCAAATTTTGTTTTAAAAGCTGTCTTCCATTCATCTCCAAGTTTCATCCTAATTTGATGGACTTCTCAAGTCAATTTTAGTGAATAAAACAGCACCACTAAGTTCATCTAGCATATCATCTAACCTAGGAATAGGATGACGATATCTAACAGTGATGTTGTTAATGGCATCTTTCTTAGGAACAAGAATTACAGGAACAACGCAAGGACTAAGACTTTCGCGTACATACCCTTTCTCAAGTAGCTCTTGCACTTGGTGTTGAATTTCTTTGGTTTCCTCCGGATTGGTACGGTATGGTGGACGGTTTGGAAGTGACGCGCCAGGAACTAGATCAATTTGATGCTCTATTCGCGCAATGGTGGAAG
Source organism: Bonia amplexicaulis (assembly GCA_036346245.1). NCBI lineage: Eukaryota > Viridiplantae > Streptophyta > Magnoliopsida > Poales > Poaceae > Bonia > Bonia amplexicaulis. The sequence goes on from CM070767.1 coordinate 4,808,239, forward strand.
TCCCGTGGTATCTCCTCCGAAACACGTCCTCAAAGGCCTGCAAAAGAGAGGAAACACCACTAGGAAGAGAGGTGAAGTCATTAGTTGAAAGCAAAACAGTTGCATCTTTGTACACAAGTACAAAGTGCACCTTTGATGGGTCATTGCTCACATCTCTCAAATCTGATTTTGTGGCTTACATAACCATCCCTCCCTCACTCTTACTTTTTCCTCTCATATTTGGCTTGTGGCTCTCACTCACTAAGGTGTGAAATTCTCTCTTTTCTTTCTTTTTACCGTCATTTTCAGCAAGCTTCCTTTGCTGAAATTCAGCTTGTATTTGACTATGAGTCATTGGATTAAGCTCATTTGTCTTTCCCTTTCACTTAAATGCATATCTATTGGAACGGCCATCATGTTGCACACTTCTATCATATTGCCATGGCCTTCCCAACAGCAAATGACACACTGTCATGGGCACCACATCACACTCAACGGTGTCCTCATAATCACCAATCTTGAAGGTAACATGCACCACAAATTGAACCTTCACATCCCCACATTCGCTAAACCATTGCACATGATATGGACGTGGATGTTTCATCATCTTTAAACCAAGCTTTTGACATAATTCAACACTAGCCAAGTTATGACAACTACCACCATCAATGATAAGCTTAATTACCTTGTTGTTTACCTTGGCTTGTGTTTGAAACAAGTTGAATCGCTGCGGATGTGCATCTCCTTCTTGTGCAAGCATGCTCAAATTTTTGGTGACAACTAATGCCTCTCCCGTTTCATAATTCAACACATCAACCTCGTCATTGTCGTCCGATGCATCCTCATATTTCTCCTTTTCATGACTAAGCCCAACCTCATCTTCACTTGCGGATTCATACTCTCCATCTTCCGTCACAAGCATGACTCGCTTGTTGGGACACTCTCTAGAAATATGTCCACGCCCCAAACACTTGAAGCATTGAATTTCTCTATTCTTTGTTGTAGCCCCAATTGAGGATATAGGGGATGGAGCGGCCTTTCTTTTACTTAAGGTAGGTGCTGTTTTTGCAATTGAGGAAGAACGAGCATTAGGATTTGAAGAAGTACTAGCTGGAATTGTACCTCGTCCCAAATTGAAACGTGCTTTGGTGGTATTAGAGGATGATGATGATGGAGCTTTCAAGTTGAAAGATACTGTCTTTGGTGTTGGTTTTAAATCTTCTAACAACTGATTCTCCGCCTTGGTCGCTTGATGAACCAAGTCGACAACAGTATTGTAGGGCTGATATTGCACAATGCGTTTAATGTTTTTGTTTAGACCAAACAGAAATCGCGCAAGTGTTTGCTCTTCATCTTCATGCACATGTGCCCTAATCGTAGATTGCTCCATATCCTTATAGTATTCCTCCACCGAGCGACCTCCCTGTCTCAGATTCTGCAGTTTATCAAAAAGATCACGTTTATAAGTGTTAGGAACAAAACGTGCTCTTAACTCTTGCTTCATTTCAGCCCATGATGTAATTGGAGGTTCTTCATTCTCTTCTCTTTGGTTCAACACCTGCTCCCACCAAATCAGTGCATACCCATCAAACTCAAGTGATGCCATGTGTAGCTTCTTCTCCTCTGAATAATTGTGCATCCGGAAGATTTTGTCTACCTTGAGTTCCCATGTGAGGTAGGTATCTGGATCGGAAGCACCTTCAAATTTGGGAATTGTGAATTTGAGTTTCCCAAGTTTCTCCTCCACGCGCGGGTCATCATGACGACGACCATGGCGTTGGTAGTTGTCATTGCGGTGGAGCCAAGCGTTGTCATCGAAATCCTCAACGTGGGCGGCACCACCGTGCCCACGGCCGCGCCCACGGCCACGGCCTCTCCCTTGGCCATGGTCAGCGCCAAAAATACCTCCCCCACGTCCGGGAAAGGGTGGTCGAACCGCATTGGCATCGGCTCGATTGGCTTGAACTTCTCTAGCGAGCCGTGCAGCCCTCTCCTTGTTGGTCTCGTCAATTTCAACACCTTCTACATGGACGTCAATTGGGCCCCGTTCTCTTCGAAGCTCCTCTAGTATCTCCCTCCTCAAGACGCTCACGTTATCATTCAACTGAGTGTTGAAATCATTCGTGAGCTTCTCAAGGTCCGCCGGGGTCACATATGCTTGTTCTACTTCTTTCCCTGCCATGGTTAGTGCAAACAAAAGAAAGGCTATGTATGTGGATGTGGAAAATTTTTTTTGTGGAGTTCACTCAACCTCACCTTCTCTTACCAACCGATGTTCTTATGCGTCCTTGATGGAATTGAGGAGCTGCACGCACTTGGTGATGGTAGACAGCACAAGGTGATAGATCAAGTGAATTCAATTGCACAAGTACTATTATATCAATGGCTTATATGTGGAGCTTGGAGAGAAAATTTTATCCTATGCAATCTGAAGTTCTTGATGTTGTTAAGTTAAGTAATAATCCAAACTAGAATGCTTTGCCTAAGTGCTGATCCAAAAGGTTTAAGTGAAGTGTATGAACGCACACGCAAAGATCAATGTGACTCGATGCAACAAAGGAATGAGCTAAATAGAAGCGATCTGAAATTGAGAATTTAAATAGCTCGTTTTGCACCAAGTACTAGGAGAGATGCTAGCCAATTGCAATGATATGAATGTAAGACACAAGATTGCTCAAAGAAATTAAGTACACAAACAGAATTTGTGGATTAAGGTTAACGCTCCCAAATTCGGCCAATGCTTTCTTTTCTTTTCTTTCTTGGACTCAAGCCAAGGCTCCTCCTTTTTTTAATCTCAAGGCCGAACTAGGGTTAACTATTCCTTAACCGTAAATCCAAAGTTTGTTTCACCAATGTGTAAATACTAGAGCAGCCCTAAAGCAATTATCAAAGGCTAGTCTCAAGGATCAAAGGTTTTAAGTAAAACTCTCAAACAGGCGCGTGAAATTCAAATCGTCAAAACTTTGGCTGGTCCGATCGTTCCCACCGTTTTTGAACCTTTCGATCGAAATCAGATGGCGCGGATGAGTGAGCGCGTTCGGACAGTCCGAACGTTTCACGTGCTTCCGGGCGGTTCGATCGGGATCTAATGGCGCGGATGAGGTGAGCGCTTCGGGCGGTCCGATCGGAATCCGATGGCGCAGTAGAGGCGAACACTTCGGACGGTCCGAACGTTTCACGCGGCTCCGGGCGGTCCGATCGGAATCCGACGGCGCGGCTAAGAGAACACGTCAGCCGATCCAAACGTGTTCGGCTAGGATTCTTTGTGGCGACACGAGTTAAGAAAGCACACTGATGTGTTCCGATATGTATCGTGTTCAAGAAGCGCCAAAGATTACTATTTTTGGGTTGCTAATTGAAAGATCAACTAGCAGATTTTCAAGAAAATTTGATATGCAACGATTAAACTACGCGAAACAAAACACGACGATCAGCACCTAAACAAAATTCTAATGGAAAAGAACTTAACAAAACTCACGAAAAATAACAGATGCAAAAGAACTAGGGTTTAAAATTTTTTTGTTGGCCTTTTGTGTATAGGAAAAATAAATCTAACTACGGGTAAATTGATCCTACCATGTCAACCGATGCTCTGATACCAGATGATGTGGGGGTTTTGCCCGATCTTCACGGCGTAGGATCAATGGAGATAAATTGGATCCGTGCAACCTGATGAAGCGATGGCGCCAACCATTGTTAGAACAAAGAACAACGCGACAAAAGAATTCGCCCAACCACACGCTCGTGATCCCGTCTACTCGACCACCAAGTAGACGTGCCGTCGCTCCTGCAAATCACCAGGAAACACAAGAACGACGGGGAAGAACGCCCGATTCCCCTCTAGGTTGCATCTATGTGTCAAACCCTAGGAAGAATAAGCGTATAGCTCTCTCTCAAAATAATAGATTCATCGTGGTCCCCTTTCATAACGTGCATACATGAAATATATAGAGGTGGTAATCCCCCATTGGTTCGGCCATAGTAGTCGAATCCAATTGCTATACGTAACATAAATCGATTTGGTTCCTAAAAGGAAATACATGCCAACGTCTCACATGTACGTGGCTAAACAGAACACAACTCTTTGAGTTCTGATGATTCAGCTAAGGTCTTCACGTCCGCCTTATGAGCCATGCATCTTCTCATGTATCATATAAATCTTCTAGTTGCCACGCTAGTAGTTCATGCATTCTTTTGGTGTTCTCATCCTCTCGCATAAATCTAAGAACAATTAAAATACTAGAATTAGGTAGTAGCCAATTCTCATGTAAATGAAAATCAAATTTAATTAGGAGTGAGTTCACCTGTTGATTAATCTTTTTAGCTCGTGCTCGTGTAATTAGTCCAGTCGTGATGTCCTCATCACCGCCGCAGCCTAGTTGCGCTGGCTTCTTCCTCTGCTTGGCCCCCCAGCAACCACTTGCCTCATATGGTTTCCCCGCTCCACTCGTTCACTATTGGCCGAACGTCCAGTTGGTCAGCCGAGTCCAGCTAAACACGCGAACAGCGGGTCTTGGGTTGATTCCCCTCTCGGCACACTTCTTTCCTTCTTTCTATTTTGTTTTTATTAACCATTTCAATTAAGGGAAAACTAAGGAAAAATTAGGAAATAATCTATGGAAGCTAATGAAATTTAATTAGGATGTGAATGAAATTGTTTAAGATTTAATATTAGATTAATTACCATGCATAATTAATGTGCCTTTATTATTTATCTTAATCTAAATATTAAGTGAAGGCATTAACAAAAGATGGTTCTAAATTTAATCACTCTACCGAATGCCATAATTGACCTAATCCACCAAAGACACAATTTCTTTACTAATTGTTGTCTAAGACTCCAAACAGTGAGTGGCATCATTTAGTTAATCCGCCGATCAAACATTATCTATATTGATTGTTGTCTAACCTCCAATCAGTGAGTGGCATCATTTAGTTAATCCGCCGATCAAACCCTCTATATATATTCATTTTGAATCCACCAATATCTTCTGTATTCCAAATTCATAATAGTCCAATCTTGTAATCAATATTCACCATCTCCTTACTTCTGAATTCTAATGATTCCCTAACAGGATTACTTTTTTAATCCACCGAAATCATTCATATCAGAACTTTCTAACAAATCAATCCTTTCTGCTAATGATCTAAAACCATAATTTGCTTTTTCCATAATCATCCTTATTTTCCATTATTTATCTCTAACTAATTCATCAATATTTCTCCACCAAGAATATCATTAATCAAGTTTATACACCAATTGTCGTATCTCCAAATTTTCTCAAATTCAATTCATCCATCTAGATCAAGTCCTACTAATCCCATTAAATCCAGCAATTACATTTACCCTCTTCTGATTCTCCAAAATTATTTAAATAATCTATCTATCCTATCTGTTCATTTAGACTCTAATTTATTTCTCCTAGACTCCTTTCTATTATTCCCTTTTTATAATCGACATGAGTCCACCAACACCTTTATGTACTTCCCACCAACAGCCATCTTTGTTTCTTATGACTCTATTTATTCTTCTTGTCATTTTACTTTGTAAAAGAAGAAGCTTTACCATCATTATGCTTTTGAAATATAATACATAGAAATTTCCTGAGACTTAGCAGTTGAACAAAACATAATGTGTAAGAGAATGCAATAATAGTAGCGATTTAGATTCCATCCACTGTTACATGGCATCCGCACCATATGCTTAATCCTTGAAATTATAGCCGCTTAACTTATCATCGGGCGACACCGGGACAACACAAATCAGGGCCTTGCACTGCCCTCCACTTTTTTTCATTCCCGCCCACAAAGTTTTTGAAATAGAACTATATCTGGTTAAGTTCTCATGTCCGCCCATGACCGTGGGCACGGCTATTCGAATAGTTTTGACTCTGCAGAGTTTGTACACTTTCACCACAAGAGACAATCAACTTGTTGCCCCACATGATTCCTTAGTCATGCAGTTGAGCAGACCATCACAGTAACTGTTCAAAGTATCTAGCTCCTTTTGTCATCTCACCTTATGGGAAACTGCCCACTTACGGTGGGTCCCATCTATGCAGGATGTTTTCCACGATTACTAACGCAAGGGCTCCACTTCCGCAACACTTAGAACAGTGGAAAACCTCACCTCCCTCGGTGTCCCTTTAGGCCTCCCTTACCCTTGCGTATCCACTTCACTCCACTAGCAGTGAGATGAGTCCGGGAGTTTCGATACAACTACTTAGCCAAGTTGTACTTTACAGACTTGTGGTTGCACTGTTTTACATAGGAGGTCATGACAAGATTCAGTCCTTAGTGGTATCTGGGCGATTCTAGCACAACCCACTTTGTGCCTCCACTGCACCACTCACACACCCTCGAACCATTCACCCAGATATTTAAGTAAGTAGGGTTTTGGGAACATAAAATAATCATATCGAACATATACAGTCATTACCACCATGACCGCCCAACCAAATTTTCTCATGATTAAAAGTGATGCTTGGCGTTTTCCGCCCATGAATATCTATGCAACACTACGCATGGCGTATAAATTACGGACTTATTTTCAGAAGGTTACTATCATAATTTCACTAGGGCGACAAGGTTCATATATTCAAATATTCAACAAGGGGGTGTAATATTAATTAAGGCAAACAATGAACATATAACTAGAATCTTTAATTAAGCATGTATTTGTATATAAATTTGAAGGACCGAAATGGCAACAGAGGGGGGGTGAATGGTGCCTTAAAATTTTCTCCCAAGTTCTTCTTCTCCTTTAGCTAGAGAGCTAAGAAGTCGAAAAACAAAGATCAACCGAACAAACAACAATAAAACAAGAAGTCGTAGCCGAGGACAACCGTAGTCGTAAATGTGGCAGATCGGGTTTTGACCGTGGTCGTATGGGGTGAAACAGACCGACATACGCAAGACCACCGCTACACGACGAGGTTGAATGACCGAAGCAGAGGATATCGTGGTGAAAACCGAACCGAGAAAACTTATGCGTAGTCGATCATCCGACAATGAATGTATACATGAAATACTCATGTTGTCGGCACGACCGAGGAGCAAGAAATTAGAGATCTTTTGCACGAGATCCAAAATGAATGAAACTTGAAACTTAGTTCGTACAAGATCTCGGAAGTAAAATACCAAGAACCTCAAAGTCTTCACATGAAGAGGAGAAAACCAAAGTCGGCTGAAGCAGAGCTCCGGTGGCGAGAACCACGAGCTCGGTTTTCTGATTTTGCTTTTGCTCTCGGGAATGATCTTAGCAAGCGGTCATAAAACAATTTCCAGTCTGAGCAAGTGAAGCACAAGCCAACTCTCGGACAAAACACATATGATCGAAAGAACACAGAGAGGGCAAACAGATCAAACAAATCATCTCAAGAACAAAAGCGAGAAAGATACGAGAGATGAATCCAATCTTTTCTATTGCACATGGAGGTTTCTGACCACTCCATCGGAGGTACACGAGCATCCATGCTCTTACCGAGACAACTCACACAAGATAGAGAGGAACACTCGAGCACTCGGGGACAACCTCCTTTGCTCACGAGACCTAACCTCTCTATTTATAGTCTCACACGCTTGGTCTCAACAGACCACCGTTCTGAGAGAGTCCAGTGCTGCGGGCCTCCGGTGCTTTGCCCATTACCCGGTGGCAACGGCTCCACCGCTTTGCCCAATAGCACCACCAACTCCGGTGCTTTCCCGAGAGGACACAGCTTCCTGCAGGCTTTGGCATTTCTCCAAAATGCCCTTCTGACCTCCCAAGCTTCCTCCTCATGCCTTCTTGTTTTCGGTTACACCACTCGGACAAGACCACGTCCTCTTGGCTTCCACGTCGTTACGGACCTCAACATCTCCTATGTCTAGTCCCGACCTCTCTAAGCCTCACCAAGACATGTCTCCCAAGACCGCAACCATCACAGACAACAAAACCATCACATAGCGATCCATACTACGCACTTGACTCACACCAGAGCTCAAGTCTTTTCCACGAAATTAGACTTTACTAAACCTTGTCAAAATGTAGAACAAACCAGTCTACAAGGTCCACAACAACACAAGGAACCCAACCGACCAAACCTCACCGTAATCGGACATGAAATGCACCCTCACGACCAATTTTAGTGATCCCGCACGACCACGGTCATCCAACCGATAGCGTGGTCGAACGCGGTTCGACCACGTTCAATTCTCGCTAACGTGGTCGTAGCTCTCCGGCGCATAACGTGGTCGCACCACCGGGTGCCTGGCGTAGTCGTGGCTCCTTTCCCACAGCGTGGTCGAGGCCTCGAGCTCCCCCTGGCGTGGTCGTGGCGCCCACCGACCACGGCCAAAGTGGTCGAACGCCCGGCCGCCCAGCGTGGTCGAGTCTCCGATCCCTGGCGTGGTCGTAAACCCTAGCGCCGAGTGCCGACCACGGTCAAATCTTACGAGGGCTCATAGCGTGGTGAGCACGGCGCTGGCGTGATCGAGCGCTCCCAATTGCCAGCGTGGTCGTAAACCCTTCCGACCACGGCCAAAGTACTAAATCGTTGCTCGGTGAGATCCGATTACCACCAACGTGGTCGACGCTACCGGTGAGACTTCGATCACGCTCAAATTCGCGGGGCGCCTGGCGTGGTCGTGCGCTACCCGTGAACTTCGATCACGTTCAAATTCGCGGGGCGCCTGGCGTGGTCGACGCTACCCGATGAACTTCCGATCACGTTCAAATTCGCGGGGCGCCTGGCGTGGTCGTAGACCACCGATTGAGTTCAATGTGGTCGTATAACCTTCCGACCACGACCACCATGGTCGTGACGACACTCGGAAGAGTTTCGACCACGACCAAGCGTGGTCGTGCGAACGAGGACAAGTCGTACCGACTTCATTTCGATCGAGATAAGACTTTGCAATAAAAGCCCAAAACAAACTCAATTTACCTTCAACCAAGGGTCAATTACTCATCATAAAGATGGGATCATCTCCACATGATCTCTCAATCTCCCCTTGATGAGTATATTGACAAACAAAAAAATATGAAGTTGAGTTTGTAGAAGCCGACATGGTCCAAGGAAAGAAAATGAAATTATGACCATGTCGACGGAAGGAATACTAGAGCAATACATAAAGAGCAAATTGATCTCCAAAGCTCTAGCAAGTTCCCAGAAGTTGAGAAATTTTCTTTTCTCCAATCTATTCTCCCCTTTTGGCAATAAACACATCAAGTATGCAAGAGAATAAGTCAAAATGATGGATGGAATGGTGATTTGATTATTCAAAGTATGCGAGCCATGAGAATTATCCAAAATGACCAAATGTATTACACAAGCCATAACATACAAGTATGCTACAAAGATCATGACTATGTATGTAAAGAGAAGCTAAGCTAACGGATGGTATAATCTGATTTTTAATTTGAAGTGCTTAGCAAGTCAAGTCAAACAAGATTTTAGTCTAGCTAATGATATCCACAAATGATGTAAGCCATGTCAATGAGCTAAATGGAATCGAGAAGCTAGTGTTGAGCCAACTAGAGTGCTATTTATTCAAGAATGATACATTTGTTTAAGTACACTTGAAATTTTAGCAATTGAGCATAAATGACATTTTCTTTTAGAGATCTCATGATTGTTTTCAATCATACTTTTGTCATGTGCTAGACCTCAAGCCTTATGCGATCATTCCAAGCGAGAAGCTTAAGGAAATGATCTTGGTCATCCAAATCTCCCCTGAGTTCATGCCTTGTGCAATGGCAAGCCGTCTCATGAGAAGGAATTGGTGAGATCAGTTTTTTCGCACAGAAGAGATCCTCTTTTTTTTGATAGATTGTACTAACTTATGTGTCATCAAGAAACTGTATAGCTCAATCTATTGCTCAACTAAGATTCAAGACTCAACTCAGCCTATTTGACATGGCGAGAATCATAAAAAGATAACACAAGGCTGACTAGTCTCAAATATGAACAAGACATGAATTAGGTCAAATTTGGCATTTTAGTTAACCTATCATGGCAAAGACTTGACTACACATATAAAGTCATGATCAGATTAGCAATGGAGCACAAATCATGGCAATGTGTAAAGCATTGAAAGCATGTCATAACCGGATAATAATCAAGGCTCAATGTGGTTATATTACAATGCAGAATGCAATGCGGAAAATCGACTCCCCTCAACATGTGATGCAGCTTTTAGTTCAAGTTGAGTTTAAGTCTAAATTAAAATCTAGAAGTTCCCAAATGAACTCCCCACAGACCAAAGCCATAAAAATCAAGAGTGGCAAATAAATCGGAAAAGCAGCAGTCCTTAAAGCATAGATAAGATATAGAAGATACTATGGCTCAAACTAACTCTCATCCACCCTATATGTCTCGGGACAACATTTGTCGAGAAAAGCACACTAGAGAGCAAACACGAACCTGTCTGCAGGGTGGCCCAACCCTCGCTAGAACCTAAAAGAAGTGAGTGAGCTCAACCTAGTGAGATAAAAAAACAGCTATCCCGAAGCACAAGATAAGAGCAAGAAGTCTAAGCAACTCAAAGAAGAGACACACTCTAACCTATGCTAGAAGGACTAAACCCAATGCACAGAAAATGCGATGCAGCGAAGGATCTGAAGCACAATTAATAAGATAAGCGATAAAGCCCAAAGCTCCCCTCACAATAGTCCGTAAGGACAAACCACCCTAAGCTCTCCCTTGGTGAAAACCTCGTGCTATCCAAAGGCTTGGTAAAGATATCGACCAGCGGTGGTCACTCTCCTGGCTGGAGCACGATGTCACCCTTCTCTACATGGTCTCGAAGAAAATGATATCGATATCGATGTGCTTGGTCCGAGAGTCTTTGCTTGGGTTCTTAGCAATGCTAATCGCGGGCGTGTTATCGCAAAGAGCGGAACACGATCGATAGCTAACCAAAGTCCCGAGTCGAGACCATCCAAAGCACTTAGCTCGACAATCGGCTGCGACAACGTACTCGGCCTCTGCGGTGGTGTGCAACAGGATGCTTCCTCGAAGACCAAGAAGCGAGAGAAGTGCCAATGTCTTGGCGGTGCCGAAGTGCTCTTCCTATCTATCCTCGGTAGGCAAAGTCGCATCCGAATAGGCTCTAAGGGATGAGCAGGATGAGGAAGAGTACCGAATACCATAGTCAATGGTAGCTCGAAGGTGCGAAAATGCGCTTCACTTGCTTTGGCGGTGAGATCTGTGAGAGAAGCCTAAAGCAGGGCACAAAGACACACGAAAAGTGTATGTCGGTCTCGAGGCGATGGTACAAGAGAGAGCCAATCATGCCAGAACTCTTTTGATCAAGCGGCTCGTAGTCCTCATACAGGTCAAGTGTGGTAGTAGAAGCCATCGGAGTCGACACCGGCTTTCCATCACTCATGTCGAGCGTCTCGGGAGATCACGGGTGTACTTGCCTTGATGCAAGAAGGTACCCTCCCGAGTGCGCTTGATTTGGAAGCCAAGGAAGAAAGTCAACTCACCCATCATGCTCATCTCAAACTCGGTGCTCATGACATCCGAGGCGTGAAACTAGAGCATGAGAAGAGCCGCCAAAGATGATGTCATCGACATAAATTTAGACGGACGGAGATCATTGCCAAGTCGTGAATGAACAAGGTCTTGTCAACTTTACCCATCTCAAAATCATGTCTCAATAGATAGGACTTAAGCCTCTCATACCAAGCTCTAGGGGCTTGCTTAAGTCCATACAACGCTTTGGAAAGCTTGAAGACATGACTAGGGTATTTGGGGTTCTCGAAACACGGAGGTCGTCGACATAGACTTCTTCCTCAATGAAGCCATTGAGAAAGGCACTCTTGGCGTCCATCGGTAGAGCTTAAAACCCTTAGAAGCTGCAAAGGCAAGCGAATTCTAATGGCCTCAAGGCGAGCTACGAGGGCAAGGTCTCCTCGAAATCCGGACCCTCAACACAGGAGTACCCTGTGCAACCAGCCTAGCCTTGTTTGAATGACTACCCCATCCTCACTTTGCTTGTTCTTGAACACCCATTTGGTTCCAATGATATTTTGATCTCGAGGGGCTCAACAAGCGTCCGGACCTTGTTTCTCTCGAAACTCTCTAGCTCCTCATGCATAGCGTTGACCCAAGACTCGTCGAGATAAAGCATGGCAAGCGTCCTTGGGCTCAAAGGAAGCTACGAAGGCGAGTGGAGAAAGAAAAGTGACACGCCGGACTTGGGCGTGTGACTCGCTCAAATAGATCTCCAATCATCCGCTCGGAAGGATGAGATTTTTGGATATGTCTTGGAGGTCTGGATGAGATGAAGAAGTGGCCTCTACCTCGTTACGACGGGTAGGAGCAGAGCCACTAGCTCCGAAGAGATAGAAGGTAAGGCGATCGCCTCGAGGTGCGGTGGAAGAAGGCACCTCAAGGGGTGGAGAAGGGGCTGGATCGGGTGACAACCCTCATCTCCATCATCCTCATCATCCACAAAGATGGTCTCGGATCGCTCTAGTGAACACGAGATATCGGGCCTAGTCCCGGATGGCCTCATCGAAGTTACCTCACGGGTTTCTATCATTTTGCTAGACTCGCGGTTCCGGACCCTATAGGCCCATGAAGAAGTCGAGTAGCCGGAAAAGTCCATCACTAGAGCGTGACTCGAACTTATCTAGGTTCCGGACTTCAAAATAAAACACTTGCAACCAAACACACGAAAATGAGAAACTTGGGCTTTGCCGTATCTCAACTCATAAGAAGCGGTGCAAGTGTGCAGAAGAGAAACTCGATTGGAAACATGGCGCGCGGTGGCTATAGCCTCGACCCAAAACTTCAGCGGTGTAGAGTACTCATCAAGCATCGTCACGGCCATCTCGACCAAGGTGCGGTTCTTCCTCTCCACAATGCTATTCTTTGGGGGCGTATGGAGAAGAGGCGGTGCTCTACACTGTCTCACCACGAGAAACTCTCAAAGTAGGAATTCTTGAATTCGTGCCATTGTCCTTGCGGATCGCTCGTAAGGCACAGGAAGCTCAGCGAGAAAGCCTCTTGAAAGACCTCGAAAATATGTAAGCGTCTCATCCTTGAGGCTAAGAAAAACACCCAAGAGTACCTCGAATAGTCATCGACCACAACAGAGCGTACCACTTCCCTCCTGTTGATCGCACTCGATTTGGTCCAACTGTATCCATATGGAGCAACTGTCCGGTGCATCGGTCATAATAGCTTGTGTGGGAGGATGAGAAGCGGCAACCATCTTCCGTCTTAGGCATGGGCGCAAACAAGATCTTTGACCATCTTGAGTTTGGCGAGACCACGAATGAGATCGTGGCGCTAACTCGGGTCAAATGGTCAAATCAATATGACCAAGTCTCCTATGCCGAAGGAAAGATCGCGGGACTCGAAGCAAGCGGACAACGGAGAGGATCACGGAAGACTCGGAAAAATCAGCACGAAAGATCCTCCCAAAGCGAGAAATCCATAAACCGGACTACAGAAGAATCAAGAATTTTGCAATTGTTTTCTTAAAGCTCACCTCGAAATTGTCATCGGTGGTCGAGAGGCGAGAGCAAATTGTCTGCTGACTTGCTAACTAAAGCAACATCTTTCAAAATAAATGAATCATTAATGCGACAGTACCTTTGGCGATGGCGCCCAGATGAAGGATCTCAAGGTGATCGTCTCATCACCGGAGCTCGGGCAGGGAAGAAAACCAGCGGAATCTCCGGTCATGTGTCGTGAACACCGGAGTCTACAAGCCAAACCTTTCCTTCCACGCGTGAACACGAGTCAACAAGAGAGCAAAGTCTCGATCTTGGGATAAATCAACATAGATTTTGGCACCCAATCTTGAGTCACACGTCGGCGTAAGAAGTAGTCACACACGGTGACCTCTAACTACCCTCGCCTCAAGTCGCTCAAAAAGCGGAAGGTCTATGTGCGGACTGAAGGCATTCTTTGGGTCCGACTACTACGGGAGGCGGTGGAGCACCGGAAGACGCGCGATCACGCCGCGGGTAGCTATCTCGATGGAAGCGAGATCTACCCTCGGGGCGGCGGAAGTCACGACCGAGAGAGAGCACGAGGACGAAAAGCGAAAACTCGGAAAAACCAAGTCTCGGTCTTGCCCAAAGCTACTGTGATAGCAAGCCTAGACCTCGTGTTGGTCTTAGGTGCACTCAAGGTGCAGGGCGACCACGAATACGCCTAAGAGACTCGGCCACGGTCTCTTGGCGCGATCTTGGCGCGCTTGAAGCATTGGTCAATCGGATGCCCATCCTTACGCGGAAGGTGCAATGATACCGCCTACGAGGGGTCAAGTAGCATGAGATAACCGCCGACGAGGCAAGTTGCGGTGAAATCACCTTCTTTGTCGAAATCCCTTGGACAAAGCCGCCGATCTAAATTGAACTTTCTTGTTCTTGGGCTTGACCTCGATCACACTGCGGCTATGGGTGCGAGCACGACGGTGAATGTTTTCTCACATCCTCACGGAAATTATATCCTAGACCTGTTTGAACTTGCAAATCTTTGATTGGTCTAGAATAAGATTGAGATCCTTCTTGCCTCCTACAAATTTCTCGAGAGTGTTCATAAGGCTTGACACTCCCGAAGAGAGAGGTGCAAGAGGAGCAGGAGGAGGAGAAGCAGTGAGAAGGTAAGGGAGCAGGAGAGCGAGCCAGAGAGGAAGGCGGCTTGTGCACGCACGGTAGGCGTAGAAGGACGATCCTCTTGCTAGCAGATTGGTTCGCATCGCTAGGCGTCTCTACCTTGCAGGGCTTCTCCCCTTCTTCACAATCACATTACAAGCACAAGGTGGCTTCTCTAGTAGGTCCTTAGTTAGCTTCACATTTCTCATCCAATGCAATCAAGTTAGATTTTAGTTTGTTACAACTAATGCATGGTGAGCTAACGAGGTCCTTAGAAGCAAAGCGAGCCAACTTCTTATTATGATCAATCATTTCTTGAAGCTGTTTGGAAAGCGATTCAAGCTCGTGATTAGTTTAGGACAATTCACACAAGAAGCAATAGGCTCAAGTAGAAAAGCTTGTAATTGACAATTTTATGATCTGCCGTTTAGGTTCATCTTCAAATTGTTACAACTTTCACAAGTCTCGGGCGGATCGAGAAGCAATGTATAAAGACCTCTAAAAGCATTATCCTTATCCTCACATGAGGTGCAAGAAGTAGTCTCAACGGTAGATGAAGGAAAAACAATCCTAGACATCTCTAGTTCGTGACGGACTAACATTCTCCACCTTAACAATGTCTAGTTCGGAGGACAAACTATCATGCGAGGTCCTTAGTTTCTCCATGTCTCCAAGCAAAGCACGGCGGTATCACGAGTCGTCACGGGAGGGAGCGGATATAAGTGAAGTAAGCTCCGTGACAATCTATCTACTTCCTTCTCTAACTCGGTACACCTAGACTTAGATCTAGCATGAAAACCACCTAGCTTAAGAAAAGCATGATTGAGTGATCGTGGGTGGGACATACCTCGTCCGAGTCGGAGTAGAGCTCATTGTCGTGATCTCGCCCTCAAGGGCCATGAAGCACATGCCGGAGAAGTCGTCGCCGCTCTTGGGTTCTTGATCACCCGTCCGTCGTCGTCGCTCCATCCCTCCACTTCTTCGAGGTCGAGGTCGTCGAAGCGGCGAGGGCAGCGGTGGAAAAACTTCTTGGCCTTCCCAAAGTTGCGGAGCGGCTTCTTGCCTTGCGTCGGAGTTGGGGCCTTCTTGTTGCGGTTCTTGTCGGAGTAGTCGTTCTTCAGGAACCGCCAGCGTCGGTTTGCCTTTCCCCACTTTGGGACGGTTTGCTCGAATGTGGTTGGGGCCACCACACTCGAAACAAATCACGGGTCCTCTTTTCCTTAGTCCCTCCTCCTTTGTAAGCATGGGAGAATCTCCGTGCGAGGAGGGCTAGCTGCTCATCCATAGTGCTCTGTCGATCATCGGTTATGTCACGAGAGCGGCGAGGAGAATCCATAAGATGGCTCGAGAAGAACCGAGCGGCGGTGGGATCGGTGACTAAAGCCATCGATCGAGACTTGACCGGCGAGAGACTATGTCAATCTCGTGAGTCTTGAGTAGCGAGTAAAGCGCATCAAGAGTCAAGGTCGAGAGGTCTGTGGTGTCCTTGATGGTAGTCACCTTCATCTCCCAAACCAGAAGATCGAGTCTGAAAGCATCTGTCGGCGTTATCGAGTCGGAGTATGTGAGACCGACCGCTCGGAGATTGCTCAAAATCTTGTGAAAGCGTGAAAAGCACTCGTCAAGGGACTCTCCGGCAAGCATCTCGAATTTCTTTGATTCGGCTGAGGCGATCTGTCGAACCGTCTTGATCCGGGAGGTGCCCTCATGGTATGCATCGAGGTCACCCGGATGTCGTGGCGGACGACGGTGAGAGATGCGATCAAATTCGCCTCGCTCAATCCTCGTATGATGATGTTCCTTGCCTTTGCATTTGCCTCAACATCGACCATATTCCGGCATTGATGTTCTCATCGGCGGGAACAACAAATTGTATTTTCACCTTAGCCAAATAGCATACCCCGAGCACGGATATATTTTTCCATTCGGCTCTTCGGAAGGGTAATCAGGCCATCGAAAATAGGCGGCTTGGTGGAATACTTGTCTGTTGCCATGGCTCTTTGAGACCGGTTAAGATCTATGAAGAAGAGCTAGCAGGCTCGATACCAATTGAAGGACGAAATGGCAACAGAGGGGGTGAATGGTGCCTTAAAATTTTCTCCCAAGTTCTTCTTCTCCTTTAGCTAGAGAGCTAAGAAGTCGAAAAACAAAGATCAACGAACGACAACAATAAAACAAGAAGTCGTGGCCAGGGACAACCGTAGTCGTAAATGTGGCTGTATCGGGTTTTGACCGTGGTCGTATGGGGTGAAACAGAGACCGACATACGCAAGACCACCGCTACAGACGAGGTTGAATGACCGAAGCAGAGGATATTGGTGAAACCGAACGAGAAAACTTATGCGTAGTCGATCATCCGACAACGAATGTATACAGAAATACTCGTTGTCGGTATACGATCGAGGAGCAAGAAATTAGAGATCTTTTGCACGAGATCCAAAATGAATGAAACTTGAAACTTAGTTCGTACAAGATCTCGGAGTAAAAATACCAAGAACCTCAAAGTCTTCACAGCAGAAGAGGAGAAACCAAAGTCGTCGGCGAAGCAGAGAGCTCGGCGGCAGAACCACGAGCTCGGTTTTCTGATTTTGCTTTTGCTCTCGGGAATGATCTTAGCAAGCGGTCATAAAACAATTTCCCAGTCTGAGCAAGTGAAGCACAAGCCAACTCTCGGACAAAACACATATGATCGAAAGAACACGAGAGGGCAAACAGATCAAACAAATCATCTCAAGAACAAAAAGCGAGAAAGATATGAGAGATGAATCCAATCTTTTCTATTGCACATGGAGGTTTCTGACCACTCCATCGGAGGTACACGAGCATCCATGCTCTTACCGAGACAACTCACACAAGATGAGAGGAACACTCGAGCACTCGGGGACAACCTCCTTTTGCTCACGAGACCTAACCTCTCTATTTATAGTCTCCTGCCTTCTTGGTCTCAACAGACCACCGTTCTGAGAGAGTCCAAGTGCTGCGGGCCTCGAGTGCTTTGCCCATTACCCGTGCAGCGGCTCCTTTGCTTTGCCCAATAGCACCACCAACTCGAGTGCTTTCCCGGAGGACACGACTTCCTTTGCGAGGCTTTGGCATTTCTCCAAAATGCCCTTGACCTCCGAAGCTTCCTCCTCATGCCTTCTTTTTACGGTTACACCACTCGGACAAGACCACGTCCTCTTGGCTTCCACGTCGTTCGGACCTCAACATCTCCTATGTCTAGTCCCGACCTCTCTAAGCCTCACCAAGACATGTCTCCCGGTGCACGCAACCATCACGGACAACAAAACCATCACATAGCAGATCCATACTCGCACAACACACCGAGCTCAAGTCTTTCCACGAAATTAGACTTTACTAAACCTTGTCAAAATGTAGAACAAACCGGTCTACAAGGTCCACAACAACACAAGGAACCCAACCGACCAAACCTCACCGTAATCGGACATGAAATGCACCCTCACGACCAATTTTAGTGATCCCTTGCGACCACGGTCATCCAACCGATAGCGTGGTCGAGCGGTTCGACCACGTTCAATTCTCGCTAACGTGGTCGTAGCTCTCGAGCGCATAACGTGGTCGCACCACCGAGTGCCTGGCGTGGTCGTGGCTCCTTTCCCTAGCGTGGTCGAGGCCTCGAGCCCCCTGGCGTGGTCGTGGCGCCCAGGCCACGGCCAAAGTGGTCGAGCGGCCGACCGCCCAGCGTGGTCGAGTCTCCGATCCCTGGCGTGGTCGTAAACCCTAGCGCCGAGTGCCAACCACGGTCAAATCTTACGAGGGCTCATAGCGTGGTGAGCACGGCGCTACAACGTGATCGAGCGCCCAATTGCCAGCGTGGTCGTAAACCCTTCCGACCACGGCCAAAGTACTCGTCTGTTGCTCGGTGAGATCCGATTACCACCAGCGTGGTCGCACGCTACCGGTAGACTTCGATCACGTTCAAATTCGCCGGGGCGCCACAACGTGGTCGTCGCTACCCGTGAACTTCCGATCACGTTCAAATTGCGGGGCGCCACAGCGTGGTCGCACGCTACCCGATGAACTTCGATCACGTTCAAATTCGCGGGGCGCCACAGCGTGGTCGAGACCACCGATTGAGTTCAGCGTGGTCGTATAACCTTCCGACCACGACCACCATGGTCGTACGGCACTCGGAAGAGTTTCGACCACGACCAAGCGTGGTCGTGCGAACCGAGGGGACAAGTCGTACCGACTTCATTTAAATCGAGATAAGACTTTGCAATAAAAGCCCAAAACAAACTCAATTTACCTTCAACCAAGGGTCAATTACTCATCATAAAGATGGGATCATCTCCACATGATCTCTCAAAATTAACAGCATGCAATTTGATAATTTAAACAAAAGTAATTTGCAGAAAATGTAGGTTCAACATGATCAAAGTATTGACTCGCCTGGCGTGGTTTACCACGGTCTTGAGCTCTCACAATGCTTTCTCTTAAGCTTTTGGTCTCTATCTTCTCTTGAGCTTGACCTCGCTTGATCCTTCGAATCTTCACGACTCTCAATTTCTAATTCGCGACAAATGGTGAATGCAAACAAAAGCAAATAAGCGAAAGATCCAAATGATTCCGATTAAACTCATTTTTAGTTTTATTATGAGTTAATGGGTGATTCGGGTGATTTGAGGCAAGATCTGCTGTATGGTACGGTGACTTGATCTTTTTATTAACCATCTCTTTTATTATTTTTGTTGTCATCAAGGAAGTTTCACGAGTTAGGTTATACCTATGAACTAGTGTGCAAGATTAGAGGAGCAATATTTTGTCAAGCGCTCGTTTTCAGGGCATATGCCATATAAAAGTGATATATACGGTTTTTAGCTTACCGAATTAATGTTAGAATCCGGGTTAACAGTATTTTGTGGTGCGGCATTCTATGTACACTTAGTTATTACTGGGCATAACCTATTTTGAATTAGGATCCATTAGTTCGGGTCCTAACTTACTACATTGAATCTTGCTCAATATTATTACCTACTAAATCTACGTTAAAATTTTATTAATACTACCATTGGTATTTGGTCTATACTTTAGTTATTATTAAGCTTATTTTATTTCAATTCACTTATCTAGGCAAGACTCGTTTTGCAGAGTCACACTTTAATATTTTGTTATTTAGCAAAAGTCTACCACTAATATTTACTTCATGGCGGCCTGATAAATATTAGGGCATATTTGTTTATATTTTAATTGAGTGTAATCTTTATGGCAATCGCCGTGTGAAGTTCTAGGTAGCAGCAATAACACTATGGTTTAATAATAACAATGTTACCAAAATCGATTTCTGGCAAATAAAATAACCCGAGTCTTTCATTTGATAAACCATGCATACTATATATTTGCATTTGGTGTATTGGCTCGCGGAGCACGGTGGTTAGTATGCTCACACTCGCTCTCACAACAAATCTAGAATCACGAATCAGATCACTGCGCCTCAGCAACACTATTGTTCATGATGGCGAAGAAGATGAAGATGTCAAGTGCTAGGTTGCGAACCTCCAGTTGGCTGCCTGTGGGCATATCCTGAGAGTTCACCCGATGTGCTTCATTTTTCCGCTGCTGCGATTTGCTGATTTCGGCCTAATCGGCCCATGTGTAAGTTTACTATTTTATTTATGCTCCCGCATGATATGTACTTGATATTCATTTTCTGTAACTGTGAGCACTATCTACTGATCCAGGGAATAGTGCATTAAATCACAGAGGATTTCAGATAGTAAAATCTGGGGCCCTACAATTGTGCACTGTCTTCTTGGAGCGGAAAACAAGGGATTCTACTGGTTTCAGGATGAGAACAGGTTCAATACTGGCAGAATTGCACGTCTGAACCTGAAACACGCTGAGAAAGCGAGGCTTATCATCAACAAGATTCCAGGGACATTTCATGAAACATAGAACAAATAATTACCCCTCCTTGGTGAATTCAAATTTTAACATCTAATTCAGAAGATGTTTGGGTAAAATGATTTGTTGTTCGTTAATCTGCAGGTATTGTTGATAACTTGATGAGTCGAACACTTGCATGGAGAGCGAAAGAAAGAAGCCTTTTCTGTACGACGGGGTAAGCTAGCTTCAGTTCTACTGCACCAGAATATAAGTAGTACCATCTCATAGCAGTGGATGAATTGTTCTATTTCTTACCGTGTCAAGGCTCGCCTAGTGGTCGTCTTGGAAGAGCACAAGCAAGCCAGGCTAAGGCAGGAAGAGGAGAGGAGGCGACTCCAGGTAAATAAACATACTTATTTTACTGCAAGAACGAACTAACGAACAACACCGGACGTAATTTACATGTCGCAGGAGCAGAAGAAGCTGCGTACTTTGTTCAGCGAGGAGGAGTTGATGCCCCGCCTGAAATGACCCGGCAGCAGCTTCAGCAGGGCGTCGGAGTCCGGGGCCGGCGGCCCGGGGGGGGGACGCCAGCCCCACCTGATCTCTGGTGGATCCGGTTCTAGGTTAGCGGTAATATATATATATATATATATATATATATATATATATATATATATATATATATATATATATATATATATATATATATATATGTAGGATCGGAAACAGCAACAGAGGGGGTGAATGGTGTCTTCAAAAAATTACCCCAAAGTATTCACAAAGATCTCAACTTCTGCGATAGCTATAAAAGCTACGAAGAAGATGACTCTCTGGAAATCGCAATTAGATCGACAAATGAGTTAATACTGACTTAAAAATTGTTGGCAGTGGAAAGCTAAAAACTGAGAAGATAATCTTCTGACCGAACTGCAGACTGAAGATTTTGAGTGCAGTCTAAAACAGTTACTTGACTGAAACAAACAAAAACGAAAACACCAGAGTTCACTAGCAGCTCTGCACTGAAAATGACCAAACAGTGAAAACTGATTTGGCTGCCGAAAAACAGAGAGGGAAACTGAGTAAACTGAAAAGGACTAGAGAAGAAAAGAGGCTGCAGAACAGAAGTGAATGATTTCGGCAAGAAATCCTCCCAGTGATCAAAACAACTGAGAGATAATTCTATTTGAGACAGAAAACTCAATTTCCAATTTGAGATAAATCAAAACCTTGATCAAATGCAGTCAGCAAAGGAACTGAAAAGGCACTAACTGAACCTCTGGACAGCACACAGCCGAACTGAGGTGCAGATTCCTGGCCGAGATCGGTCTGACAAAATGGAGAGACAAGCACTAACCAAAGTCGAAAATGGACTACTGAACCTAAAATAATAAAGTTGAGATGCTACAAAACCGAAATACCAAAAGCAGAAAAGACAGACTAAAAGAAAAAGGGCAGTCAGATGACCAAGGAGATCAGAGAGCAGTTGATACAAAACAGTATAGTAAAAACTGAAAAGTTGATTCTGAAACAGAAAAGTGATCACAAGACTGCTCGGCTTCTCATGTAGCTTCAACAGGATTTTAACCAAGATAGCAGATCATTCCCAGAAAGCAAGAAAACTGAACAAAGGATCAAATCTGCAAAGAAAATACAGAGCAAGAGACTGCATGCAGGGAATAAAAGCAAATCGGCTAAAACAAAAATGAAGACAGACCGAAACTCAAATCAAATGATCCTAGGACACCAGGGGGCCCAGTGGACTGGGCCCTTAAAAGTTATGGGCCCCACAATGCCTCGGCGTGTTGTGGAGGTGAACCACGTGCAGTGAGCCAAATGGTTTCGCAAGGGGGTCATGCTTGAAAGTGCAGTTGGGTTAACAGGACGGCGGTGCGCGCGTCAGGTGGCGGAACAGGATAGAAGGGCGCCGAGGGACGATTGCTTCTCGTGCGCTTTTGGGCGCCGTGCGGCCGCGCGGGGAGAGCGCGCGTGGCACTGACACGCACATGGCGGCACAAGCTACTCAGAGAATACAAGGGAGGAGGACAGGTGGGGATGAGAGCGCTGGCCAAGTGGGACTGCTGAGGTGGGTAGAGTTGGTGGCGGTAAGTTTAACAGGTGGTGGTCCAGCTTTTACGAGAAAGCGTGTTGCCCCGCCTCGGTTGAAATTTGAAAAATGTGTTTATGGATGAAATTATCTTTCAGAATTGCTAAAATTTCACTGTAGTTGAAGGTGGCTTATTTGGCGTAATTAAATTTAAAAAAATTAAAAATAGAAAAAATATGCTAGCTCATCTCGGACAACGCAAATGAATACGGGAAAAAAAGAACCGGCAAAAAAGCTCAAAAAGCCAAAAGTTCAGAAAAATATGAAATTTATGAATAGTGAAAAATAAGTCGGAAAGTGGAAAAGCGGCGAGCCGGTAGGCTTTTAGCAAACCTATGGGCATGTGTGAACTATAGCGGCATCAGCATTTGGAGCTCGAGCCTGGAGGTGCGTTTGTCGAAATTTTAGTATACTAGTTAGAGACCCGTGCGTTGCAATGGAGTCATAAAAATTGTGAGACAAAACTTACTGCCTGGCCAACTTCACACATCCAACATTGAAGAGCAAGTGACAGAGAGAGAAAGGTGGCCAGAATGCGCGAGGAGATGAGAAAAGTGGAGGAGGTGGACGGTTATATCCTGAGAGAGAAAGGAGGAGAGAGACAAATGGTCTAGATTAAATCGGATGGCTGTAGAGAAGGAAAAGGAGAACACACCGATAACCACCAACTCCTCTTTATATAATAACTAGTTACATACTCGTGCGTTACAACGAAACTCATTAAATATATAGATAATCATGCTATAGAAGAGAGTTGCTTTGATCCATTGGAAGGTAAAGAATAGTGAGAAGTTGAGTGAATAGAGCGGTTAGAGAAGAATGAATCTATAACCATCAACTTCTTTTTTTATAATAGTGATAGAAATAGAGATTTGGCCTTTCGTGCTGTCGGAGTATCAAAATGTAGCCTTTTAGCGGCCATAATTCTTTATTTGACTTTTTCTCCGAGCGCAGGATCACAGAACACCTTCGCATGGTAGCTCCTGCGCTTGGGGACCACAGCAGTGCCAGCCGTGCTCGGGGCCTGCAGCATTTGGCTGCTGCGCCTAGTGATGGCGTGAGGAGGCCTAGCATCCACAGCAGGCTGTATGCCGGCGTGCTGCGCCAATGAACGTAGCAAATCCTTTGCCACGTTGTAGTTACAATGAAATAAATTAACATATCAAAAGAACCCGAAAGTTCTTTACACCTGAGCGCATGATGTGCTTATTACAACATTAATATGAAAACATCACCAATCAAAGACGTTTGCCGTCTTATTATTCTTTTGTAGTTTTGTTCACTTTTGGCCTTAGATATCCAACTTCTTTGATTGGTGATGTTCTAATGTTAATGTTGTAATAAGCACATTATGCGCTTAGATGTACAGAACTTTCAGAGGTTCTTTTGACATGTTAATTTATTTCATTGTAACTACAACATGGCAAGAGCCTGCCGTGTTCACCGGTTGCAGCACGCGATCACAGCCTGCCACACGCGCTCGGCGTCCTCATGGGCTCCCCGGGTGTAGCAGGCAAGTGCTGCGGGCCTCGCGTGTTGCTGGCGCTGCTGTCGTCCCCAAGCGCGGGAGCTGCCACGCGTCGACGTTCCATGCTTCCGCGCCCGTAGAGAGAGCGAAATTGGCATTACCGTCATCGGAGGACTATATTTGACATTTCCATGCCGTACAGAGTCAAATATGTCAAATCTTATCAAAACTAATGAGACATTGGTTCAAAAAACAAATGGGACTTTCTTTTTTTGGACAAACAAGTGAGATATTCTTTTTTTAATGGAATACTGCTATTCTATTATACTGATGTACCAAACAAATCGTCGGCCACCAAACAACTTACAAAATCCGAGAATTAGTCGTCCGTCCAACAAACTGGCAGAGATTCACCAAGGCGCCCCATAATGTCACGCCGCTGCACCCTCCACCGTCGGCGTCAGCGGACACGGGTGCGGATGAAGAAGAGGTGGCCTCAAGGGAAAAGTGTATGTTTTAGTAATAGCTATGTTTTGTTCTCAATGTCTATAGACTATGGCACCGTTTGGTCAGTGTGTGCGTTGCATGAATTGTGGAGTCAGTGGAGAGCAGTCTACGCTCAGCAGCTAGGTTGTGTAGAAGGGGTGCATGCGCCTAGGGCTCACCTGTCAGTGTGTGGAGTTGGGGTTAAAAGAGTGTGTAGCCAACGTCTCAACATACTGTGTATGAAATGAGAACTCCAATTCCGATCTATTCTTCCTCTGTTTCTCATCCCGTTTCTCCTGTTCTCATCCAAATTCCCCTCTCTAGCTACCTGAACTACCTGAATTTGTGCAATCCCGCCACCGGAATCCTCCTAGTGGTGACTGGGTCGTCACAATTTGGTATCAAAGCCCTAAAAATTCGCTTCTGCCTGCATCGATCTACAAGTCCAAAGGAAGGGTTGGGGTTAGATCGATCACCGTAATTCCAACCTACGGAGATCGGCAACGGAAAGAATCACGGCGCCTCAAAAGCCCTACATGCAGACTCAGCAAGTTCTTACTACCATGGAGGAATTTAGCAAGCAGATCCAGGGGAAATTGGAGGAAATTTTGAACCGATTTGTTGCACAAGCGGAGTAGTATGCAAGACCGATTTGGGTCATCAGGTCGAGATTCAAGCTGATAGTGTGGATGAGGTGAAGCGGCACAAGCCGAGTTGTTGGGAATTCCATCGGATCTAGTTGTACCAAGGGAGGCGGGGCAGGTGACCACGGTAGTGCCTCCCGGGGCGCTCACAAACAATGGACTGCCACTTCTTCCACAACCGACGGGGCCGATCTATGAGCTTGTTCTTTTTTCTCGAATCTGACGGCTTTTGATTTTTGTTATAATACCTAACTTTCAAACAGAGTATTTTCTTAAGATGGAGTCTACAACTTAAACGATGTACACATTAAAAGCCCAACATCTGTACCATCCAAAATTGCAACTGGGTATCTATTTCTCCGTAATTTGTACCGTAAACAGCCAAAATTTAAAAATTTCAGCTAAAAGTCATATGCCGCAGCCGTTACCAAACATGCCCATAGAGTGGTGACGACTCCAACTTCACCAGCAAAGACGGGTGGAGGAGGAATGCCAGTGCTCCCCATCTTTGGTCATTGCGGCGGTGGAGGAGGACGAGAAGGAGTAGAAGCTAAAGAAGGGGAAGGTGGCGACGGTGATGCGCAGGAAAAGAAGCTGAAGGGCAGAAGCAAGCGGAAGCAGCTGGGGTGGGGAAGGGAATTGGAGTTGAGGAGAAGAACGAGGATGTGTTTTAGGAGATTGGAGGTTTGATTTTTCAGATCCAGTTCTTTTTGGTTTTCCATGGGAATAGGGAACTACCATGTAACTAGAGATTGGAGATGATGGACAAACTCTCCCTTTATATTAGTAGAGATAAGTAGGAAGAGTGCATAGTGCTGGTGCTAGGGGTGTAACCACCAGGTGGGCTGGAGTGAGATCGAGCCCACCCTCTAGCGCTGATAACCGTCGAACCCCTTAGCTAGTCCTTGTAAATCTAATTTCAACATCATGTATGAGGTCACATTTTGTGAGAGAGAATGAAAGTATGTGTTATATGTTAACTTCAGATAACATTGTGAAATTTTGTATGTTAATTTTTATTGTGAAATGACATCTCTATATACTACATTTGATTATTTGAGGATGAATATTTGAATGAGAGGACTCTATGACTAACAAACTGACACTAAGTTGAATTGAGAGAACGAATTTGCTCCCTTTGTCTATCGAGTTTAAACCTACTGTGATTGTGAACTTCGTATGCATGTTGCATAAATTGACTTATTTGCAACGAATTGGCCATATTTAGACTTGTCCTAGATAAATTTTTGTCCTATATCCGCCACTGCCAGTAGGTATGGACCGTGATCTTGTGCGCGAGGCCATGAGTGTTAGCGCAAACTGTGACATCATTGACCATGCGTGTATCGATTTACGGTGTTGACGTGGACAACTTAGGGAAGCTTTAGCCTATGATCCTCTTCTCTATTTTCATCCTGGTTTTGCCACTAGCTGGTGCCTAGCACTTCCCCCGTTTGCATAAGGGTGAAGAGTCTATTTAATTTTTTTTATGTTTAAACAGAACTGTGTGGGTGAAGAGTCGGGAGAAAACAAGAACATGAAGGGAGTTTGACAGCATCTCCAATAAGGTGACACCAATCGTCTCTAACAATGACACATTGGACAAAAACTAAGCTAGACGACAGATAAGGAGGGGAGAGAGTGTGTGTCTTGCTTCTGCACATGATGACCTCGGTGTGCATCCCGAGATGCAAATGGACGACCTAATGCACTATTGGAGAGGTGTCGTCCCTCGCCCACCTAACTGAAGTGAGCCACCAATGCTGACCTTCATCCCTGGCAGTGGCAAATCTAGGATTTCGTCACGCCTCATATTGAACTCTAATAGGCTGATATCCTAGAACTAACATATGATACACTACTACCATAGGCTGGGTTAAAACTATAGGCTATACACTACTAAAATTCGCAAGCCCCATGCTAAAGCCCAATCTGCTAGGGGTCTGAATCCGCTTCGGATGCCTGATGAGTGCACCGACTATGATGACCAGGAAGGTAGAGACCGCGAGACGTCAACCTCCATGTTGGGCAATGTACGTGATGGCGAGGCGGATCTTGATGGGGCACGACAACTGAGCCAATCCGCAATAGACCCATATGTTGGTGACATAGATCCCTACCTCGAGGAAGTTAGTGCCAGATGGAGATGACGCATATCTGGATGGTGGCTATCGGTGTGTGGGTGGAGTCCTTGAAAACGACCGTGTCGGTAAGGGAGGTGAGGGAGAGCTATGAGGAGCTGAGAGAGCAATAGGCAAGGGAGGTGACAATGATGGTAGGACCTCCGCCAGTGGTGAGGGAGGAGGCGACAACTGTTTCACGCCATCGGTGTTGGAGAGGTGGGGTTGAGGGTCGAGTCTAAGGAGAGATAGAGATTGGGGGAGGGAAGGAGTTATTAAGGAATACTAACATGTGGGCCTAACACTTGGAAAAAAAATAAAATTTGTGTTTTATTCTATGCTAAGAGATAAATTATTAGAGCAGATATCTCTTATACTGTTCATTGAGGATGTGGAGTTGTTAAGAGTCGGGATGAACTATTCAAGATGCCCTGGGGTTGTCTCGAAACTGCTGTAGTACTCCATTCAGCTTCAGTGAACCCCACGTGAATAAACCCTCCTTGGGGAGCTTTCACATGAGGTAAGCACCGCCAGCGAACGCCAGCCGTTAGATGCACGTAAACGGTAAATCTATGGCCATCATTACATGGATTCACCGGCCTTTCGACCATTTCAATATAACACATGAACGCCAGTATTCGCTAGTTTTCTGCTACAGAATGTATTCCCCGTTGCCTTTTCTTTTTCTTTCTGTGCGTTATCTCGATCCAACGTAGCCTGGACACACTTCCTTCTGATTTGTTTATTCCCTAGTTGCTCAGCCCCATCTGAATCATTTTTGCCCTTGCTTTTACTTCGTCTGGTTTCTTCCTCGTTTATGTTCTTGTTTTCTTTCTTGGGGACGTGGTTAGTGTTTCTTGCTTGGGGTTGATGATAGAGATGGTAATTTCCCCTGTGGGATGGGAACCAAAGGGGCAAATCACAGTAGGGCGGGGATGAACTCCCCCACAGGGAACAGGAACGCTGCTCCGCTAGGCTAGCAAGGCAGGGACAAGGGTTATCCTCACGACCTCGGGGACTCGGTAAAATTATAAATATATTATGTTATTTATATATTATTATTTTCTAATATTCAAGATGTATTATTTTTTATATATTTGGACAAAAAATTATTATGTGTTAGGATATAAATTTTGACACTATTTTAGAAAAGTCAATATTTTGAAAAAAGAATTATTTAGCCTAATTTTCAATCCCCGTGAGGGTCGAGTTCCTGTAGGGGGCCGGTGATAGGGGCCCGAGAGAGTAGGAGCGTCACCCGCGTTGCCACCCTAGTTGGGAAAGGTAGTCTAAAGTGGGGTAAGATTATTTTTTTGGAAGCCAACATATGCTGGATGATATATTAGAAAGAGGAAACGGGTCTAGTCAATTTACAAGAAGTACAAGCAGTGCTTGTTGTGGAGAAAAAAAAGAAGAAAAACTACTCTTTACAACGGATTAAGGGAGCGACAAGGTGAGATTTGCATTTTCTGCTACACGGCATTTCTTGCCCTTTCAGTTAACTCCTTTAAGTTTTTTGCTCCAGCCATCTCCCAGAGCTTGGCGTCGTCTTTGATTAACGTTAAGATCTCGCATTGTGTCGAAGGTTTATTTTGGAAGACACATCTGTTTCTCTCCTTCCACCATTACTAGAATACAAGGATGATGAGTGTGTTCATAGCCTTTGTTAAGCTGGACAGGGAGTCCACCCGCTTCAACCACTAGTGTTGAATTGTCATTGGTGGGCCCAATTTGTTGGGTCGAGCATCGGCAGATGTAGCCATTTTGCTATTTCAGTCCATGTTTGCCAGATTGCCGAGCATTAGATGAAGAGGTGCGTTGTAATTTCGAGGTTTCTATTGCACATTTGACAAAAATAGTGTTTGGCCATCCTCAAACCTGTAATCTTTAGGCTGTCTAGGTTTTGTCCTGTAACACCAACCATGTGAAGAACTTCTAGCACGAGGGCGCCCAAGCTTTTCAAATGATGGCTTGATATGAGGTTCGAACTGATCCTAGAAACTGTACTTGATAGGCTGAGGACGTTGACTATCTATAGTTAGTTCCATTGGATCTCATCCTTAATCCCTAGGTTGATGTGAAACTGTTGCACCTTGCCCCATAGGCTAACATATTCAGCTAATAAGTCAATGGTAAGACTATGTTGGGTGTCTCGTATCCAATTCATATCTTGGATAGCATTTGCAACTTATCTGTTTTTTCGCTATGAGTGTTTGTATAACTTTGGGGCCAGATGACATGGCGCAACTCCATCAATCTAACGAGAGGTGTAGAACTTTGTTTTGTGGTCGTTTCCTATGTATACCTTAGTGGCTGCTACGAAGAGCTCTTTATCTCTACTATCGCAGGGCGTTGGAAGTCCTACCCAGGGTTTTTGTGGTGCTTTCTATTCATACCAAAGCCATCTGAGTCTTAATGCAGCTATAAATTTCTCTAGGTTCAAGACTCCCAATCCCCTAGCTCTAATGGGTGGCAAACTTTGTTCCAGATAACTTTGCATTTCCCTCCATGTGTGTCTGCAATTGCTACCCAAAGAAAGTTTCATCTGACCCTGTCAAAATCCTTTAGGAATTTCTTTGACGGTTTGAGTACAGTGAGCAGATATGTCGGGAGTGAACTGAGGACGGACTTTATGAGTGTGAGTTATCCTCCTAGAGATAGGTGTTTCAACTGCCAACCCACTAGTCTTCTAGCTGCCTTATCATGGATTGGCTGTAGATCATTTCGGTGCAATTTTCCCAAGGTTAGTGGCAAACCTAGGTACTTGATTGGGAGCGTGACTTGGGCTCCTATAAAAGGTTGCAAGACAGCTTGGACATCAATGTCTTGGCATCTTATTGTGACAGCCGAGCTCTTGTCTAGATTTACTTTTAGCCTAGAGACACTTCAAAATTCTTTTAGGACAGCGATTGTTGCTTTTATTTGTGTCCTATCTAGGTTTCAAATAATATCGCATCGTCTGCATAAAATGACACTATCATTATTGCAGCTTGACCTTTTAGGGGTGTTAGAACTCCTCGCTCAGTGGTAATCTGCAGGATATGCTGTAAAGGGTCAATTGACAGGATGAAGAGGAAGGGCGAAAGGGGGTTGCCCTGGCGCAATCTTTCGGTGCTTTATCTGGTGCCCCGGTACTCTATTAAGAAGAATACTTGAAGATGATGTTACAAAGGAGATTGCCATCCACTCTCTCCATTTGGGCCCGAAATCTCTGGCCTGTAGAAGGTTCAATATGTATTCCCAAGACACGGAATCAAAAGCTTTGGCTATGTACAGTTTAAGCATTATCGCCTGTGTGCGATTTTTGTGCAATGCTCTAACTCGGTTCCTAACAAAGAGAAGGTTGTCCTAAATGCATCGACCCTTAATGAAAGCACTCAGTGAACTCAAAACCAGCCTATCTATATGTCTAGAAAGCCAAATAGCAAGCACTTTTGAGAACAATTTGGTTATGGAGTGAATTTGAAGGACCGAAATGGCAACAGAGGGGGGTGAATGGTGCCTTAAAAATATATATTGCACCCTACAGTAAACAAAAATCCTTCTCCTGTAGCTATGCAAGCTATGAAGAGGACATGTCCATGTTCCCTGGCATCAAGAGAGAAATCGGCAAATAAAACAACTAATAGCAGCAAACTGGAGAGAAATGCCGTTCGAACCGTTCGTTCCACCTAACCCACTACGATCGAACAGGTCCGAACGTTCCAGTCAATCGGACGGTGCGAGACCAATGAGCGAGGAAATCAACGGTTCCCCTCGCGCCGATCGGATGGTCCGAACGTTCGCTGATCGAGCGGCCGAGGCGATGAGTTAAAGGAAATCGAGCGGTTCCCCTCTGCCGATCGGATGGTCCGAACGTTCACTTGATCGAGCGGGCGAGGGCAGCGAGTTAAAGGAAATCGAGCGGTTCGCCTTCATTGCCGTCGGATGGTCCGAACGTTCACTTGATCGAACAATCCGAGGGCAATGGGCGAAGGAAATCGAACGGTTCCCCTTGCTGCCGATCGGACTGGTCCGAACGTTCACTTGATCGAACGATCCGGGGCAATGGGCGAAGGAAATCGAGCGGTTCCCTTCGTTGCCGATCGGATGGTCCGAACGTTCACTCGATCGAACGAGCCGAGGGCAATGGACGAAGAAATCGAGCGGTTCCCCTTCGCCGCCGATCGGATTGGTCCGAACGTTCACTCGATCGAACGAGCCGAGGGCAATGGACGAAGAAATCGAGCGGTTCCCCCCGCTGCCGATCGATGGTCCGAACGTTCACTCGATCGAGCGAGCCGAGGGCAATGGGCGAAGGTAATCGAGCGGTTCCCCTTCATTGCCGATCGGATGGTCGAAAGGAACAAGAGAAAACGACAACAAAACATAAATGAGAGATGCTAATGAGCTGAAATCGAGTGCTTAAGGTTCTAGTTACTACATTATGGAAATTAACATCATAACTAGAACCCTATCACGAGCGAGAATACCAGATTTCTTTGCTTTTCGTCGATAAAACTTCGAGAGGAACATAAGGCGAAAATCAGAGAGCATCCTCTAAATCAGTTCCCAACAATTGTTTGATCCTTTGGCCAAAAGACTTTGAGAAAGTGTTAGCAATAGCCAAAGACTCTGCAGACAAAGATTTGAGCTACCTCAAGAAGGAAACAAGATTTGAAGCAAAACCTAGAGGATGAGCAGAAAAGCAGAGAGAGCCTAAAATGCCAAATCCGAGATTAGACTTGATTTGCTCTTGGGAAAACTCGATCAAATGATCTTGAGGCACTATCCCATCAAAGAGCAACCCACTTTACACCTCAAGTGCAAGAACCAGTAAGAAAATGAAAATGTAAGAAGTCAAGCACAGAGGGTATCGAAAAGCAAAACAGGATACTAGATAAACGCTTGATTTTCATTTCATAAGAAAAGAAGAGTACAACGGAGTCCCGATACGCATGTACATTCAAACAAGAAGAAAGATTACAAGACTCTCAACTCTTCTCCACTCTCTCAATCCTCAAAATCACCAAGAACTCTCACTAGTTCTTGGGAGGCATACACAGAGAGAAGGGAGGACGTGGGAGACAACCCCTGCTACCCACAACAACCCTCAACAACTAAAGCCTAAAGCAAAATAACCTCTCCACAGGTTCTTTTGACTCTAGCAAACCCTAGCTCTCTCTCAATTCCTTTTGAATGCCTGAGGGGTATGCAGCCCCTCACCTCTATTTATAGGTAAGGCCTCACCCCCATATGAAAAATCAAGAAGTGGCATACCATGCCCACTCCAAACCTTTCATCCACATGGGGCAAGGGTCAAAGTCAACCCATTTTAGGAGGGAAACCAGCCTCCTACTTCAAGCTTGAGTCAAATCCCGAATTTGCCCTCAAGCGCCTTTAGGAAGCTTCCCGTCCGGTACCTCAACCTACGGACCTCTACTCCTCCACGAGTCTTGTCCGGTTCACCTCATTGACACGACCGCTCCGGCATCCCGACCGTCCGGACCTCAGGCTCCTCCCGAGCCTAGTCCGGTTCTCTCGCATTGCCCGTCGTGTCCACAGGCCGACACCGACCGAGACTTGAGACTCCACCGAGCCTAGTCACAGTGCATTCAGTCATGCACGACCCAACCGACCTCCAACCGTCTGGACCTCCGACTCCTCCCTGAGCCTAGTCCCGGTTCTCCCGTCGTCGCCCGTCGCGTCCGTCACCGGTAGCTCTAACTCTGGTTCCTCGTCTCCCGACTCGCAATCACCTCACAAGCCTCGATCATCTTCGGCATCGCCGACCGTCTGGACCTCAACACCTCCTATGCCTAGTCCCGGTCCTCCTCGCCTCACCATGACCTAGCTCCGAAGTCCTGCAGTCACACGGACAAGCAAACCATCACATAGCACCGCAAAAAACAGCATAATCAATAATAGCACAAGTACTGGTACTCAACCCTAGAATACCGGAAACAACTTCAAACTCGACTTTCCTAAACCGATGTCAATTACTCATCATACACAACGGGATGACCTCCACATGGTCTCTCAATCTCCCCCTTGATGAGTATAGTGACAAACCCAGAAAAAACATGAAGTTGAGTTTGAAGAGTCCAACATGGTCCAAAGAAAGAAATGAAACTCATGACCATGTCGACTGAAGGAGTAAAATAAAGAACAATTTTTCCTCAAAGCTCCCAAAGTGGCTTTTTCTACCACTATTCTCCCCCTTTTGGTAATAAACGCATCAAGAATGCAAGAAGGAGAATAAGTCATGAAAAAAGAGAGGATGAAATGGCTGTTATTCTAAGCATTTGGAGCCATGAGAATTATCCAAAATGACCATAATGTATTACACCAAGCCATAACTTAATGAAGAGCTATCTAGATCATGGCAAAATATGTATAAGCCAGCTAGAAGCTACTAGATGACAATATGAATTTTAGTGCATTTTATGAACATGTCAGGTCATCAATAAGCAAAGTCTAGCTAGAGATATCCAAGGATGATGCAAGCCATGTCAATCAAGCTAAGCGGAACCAAGAGTCTAACATCGAGTCCAAATAGAGTGTTATATACTCAAAATGACACATTGGTTCAAGTACTTGGTTACATTGTAACTAAAGCAAATTGAGCACAAATGATATTTTTCTTTTGGAACTTATGGTTGTTTTCAATCTATATTTTTATCATGTGCTAGATCTCAAGCCTTATGCGACTACTCCAAGCAAGAAGCTTAAGAAGATAGTCTTGGTCATCCAAAGCTCCCCCTGAGTTCATGCCTAGTGCAATGGCAAGCCGTCTCATGAGAAATGATTGGTGAGATCAGTTTTTTCGCACAAAAGAGATCATTTTGCTTTTGAAATAATTGTACTGACCTGTGCATCATCAAGAGACTAAAACAGCTCAATCTATGGCTCTAAAGAGATTCAACATTCAACTCAACCTACTTGACATGGCATGAATCATAAAAGGATAGCTTAAGACAGACTAATCTCAATTGCTAATCATGACAAGTTTTTAGTTCAATTTGAGCAAGTTTAATTAATTCATCATGGCAAAAACTAGTCTACACATATGAAGTCATGATAAATCTAGCAATTAAGCATAAATCATGGCAAGATGTAAATCATCACAAGCATGTCATAACCGGATAATAATCAAGGCTCAATTATAATGCAAAAAGACATGCATAAAAATCCAACTCCCCCTCAACATGTGATGCAGCTTTTAGTTCAAGTTGAGTTATGTCAATATGAAGATCTAGAAGTTCCCAAATGAACTCCCCCTGAACCAAAGCAATAAAAAAGAGAAGCTGGCAAAGAAATCAGAAAACTGGCAGTCCTTAAAGCATAGATAAGATAGAGAATACTAATGACTCAGACTAACTCTTATCTACCCCATATGACTCCAGAACAACAGCTGTCGAGAAAAACACACACTAGAGAGCAAACACGTACCACATCTGCAGGGTGGCCCAACCCTTGCTAGAACCTAAAAAGTGAGTGAGCTCAACCTGGTGAGATAGGAAGCGACTATCACGAAGTATAAGATAAGAGCAAGAAGTCTGAGCAACTCAGCAAGAGAACCACTCTAACCTATGCTAGAAGGACTAAAACCCAATGCACCCGCAGATATGATACCATAGTAAGGGAGACAGAAGCATAAATAATATGATAAAGCAATAAAGTCCAAAGCTCCCCCTCACAACTGTCCATAAGGACAGACCACCCCAAGCTCTCCCCGCAGAGCTGAAAACCTCGTGCTATCCAGAGGCTTGGTGAAGATATCGACCAACCGATAGTCACTCTCCAAACCGAAGCACGATGTCACCCTTCTCTACATGGTCTCAAGAAAATGATATCGATATCAATGTGCTTGGTCCGAGAGTCTTGCTGGGTTCTTAGCAATGCTAATCGCAGGGCGTGTTATCGCAAAAGAGCGGAATACGGTCGATAGCTAACCCAAAGTCCCGCAAAGTCGAGACCATCCAAAGGACCAGCTACAACAATGGTCTGCGACAACATACTCGGCCTCTGCGGTGGGTGTGGAACACCGGGCGCTTCCTAGAGGACCAGAAGCGAGAGAAGTGCCAATGAGCTGGCGGTGCGAGTGCTATTCCTATCTATCCTACTGACCAAAGAAAGTCGCATCGAAAAGGCTCTAAGGGATGAGCAGGAGGAGGAAGAGTACCGGATACCATAGTCGGTGGTAGCTCGAAGGTACCGAAGATGTGCTTCACCGCTTTGGCGGTGAGACACGCGAGGAGAAGCTCGAAACCGAGCACATAGACACACGGAAAAGTGTATGTCCGGTCTCGAGGCGGTGAGGTACAAGAGAGAGCCAATCATACGAACTCCTTTTGATCAAGCGGCTCGCCGTCCTCATACGGGTCAAGTGTGGTTGTAGAAGCCATCGGAGTTGACAGGCTTTCCATCACTCATGTCGAAGCGTCTCGGGAGGTCACGAGTGTACTTGCCTTGATGCAAGAAGGTACCCTCCCGAGTGCAGCTTGATTTGGGCCGAGGAAGAAAGTCAACTCACCCATCATGCTCATCTCAAACTCGGTGCTCATGACATCCGAGGCGTGAAAGCGAGCATGGGAAGAGCCGCCAAAGATGATGTCATCGACATAAATTTGGTGACGAAGGTCATTGCCAAGCCGTGAATGAGCAGGTCTTGTCAACTTTACCCATCTCGAAATCATGTCTCAATAGATGGGACTTAAGCCTCTCATACCAAGCTCTAGGGGATTGCTTAAGTCCATACAACGCTTTGGAAAGCTTGTAGACATGATTAGGGTATTTGAGGTTCTCGAAACCTGGAGGCTGTCTCACATAGACTTCTTCCTCAATAAAATCATTGAGAAAGGCACTCTTGACATCCATCGGTAGAGGTTGAAACCCTTAGAAGCTGCAAAGGCAAGCGTAATTCTAATGGCCTCAAGTCTAGCTGAGGGCAAGGTCTCCTCGAAATCTAGACCCTCAACACAGGAGTACCCACGAGCAACAGTCTAGCCTTGTTTGAATGACTACCCCATCCTCACTTTGCTAGTTTTTGAATACCCATTTGGTCCCAATGATATTGTGACCTCGAGGGGGCTCAACAAGCGTCTAGACCTTGTTTCTTTCGAAACTCTCTAGCTCCTCATGCATGACATTGACCCAAGACTCATCAGATAAAGCATGACAAACGTCTTTGGACTCAAAGGAAGCTACGAAGGTAGAGTGGAGACAGAAAAGTGACACGCCGGACTTGGGCGTGTGACTCGTTCAAAGAGGTCTCAATCATCCGCTACGAAGGATGAGATTTTTGGATATGTCTTGGAGGTCCGAGATGAGATGAAGAAGTGACCTCTACCTCGTGACTGACGGGGTAGGAGCAGAGCCACTAGCCCCGAGAGGAAGTCGAGGCATGGGTCGATCACCTCGAGTGCGGTGGAAGAATGCACCTCAAGGGGTGGATGAGGGACTGAATCAGGTAGACAACCCTCGTCTCTATCATCCTCGTCATCCACAAAGATGGTCTCGGACTGCTCTAGTGAACCTGAGATATCGGGCCTAGTCCCTGGACTGGCCTCGTCAAAAGTTACCTCACAGGTTTCTACTATTTTGCTAGACTCGCAGTTCCAGACCCTATAGGCCCGCGAAGAAGTCGAGTAGCCTAGAAAGAGTCCATCACAGGATCGTGACTCGAACTTATATAGGTTCCCGGACTTCAAAATAAAGCACTTGCAACCAAACACACGAAAATGAGAAACACTGGGCTTTCGCCCGTATCTCAACTCGTAAGAAGTGCGGTGCAAGTGTGCCCGAAGAAAAACTCTGTTTGAAACATGGCACGCGGTGGCTATAGTCTCAGCCCAAAACTTCCGCGGTGTAGAGTACTCATCAAGCATCGTCCTGGCCATCTCGACCAAGGTACGGTTCTTCCTCTCCACTATGCCATTCTGCTGAGGAACGTATGGAGAAGAGAACTGGTGCTCTACACCTGTCTCATCGTAGAAACTCTCGAAGTAGGAATTCTTGAACTCCGTGCCATTGTCACTGCGGATCGCTCGTAAGACACCCGGAAGCTCAATAGAAAGCCTACTGAAAAGACCTCAAAAATGTGTAAACGTCTCATCCTTTGAGGCTAAGAAAAACACCCAAGAGTACCTCGAATAGTCATCGACCACGACGAGAACATACCACTTCCCTCCTGCCGATTGCGACTCGATTTGGTCCAAGCTGTGTCCATGTGGAGCGGTGTCACAGTCATCGGTCATAGTAGCTGTGTGGGAGGGTGAGAAGCGGCAACCATCTTGCCGTCTTGGCATGGATCGCAAACAAGATCTTTGACCGTCTTGAGTTTCGGCAGACCACGAATGAGATCGTGGCCGCTAACTCGGGTCAAATGGTCAAATCAATATGACCAAGTCTCCTATGCCGAAGGAAAGGTCACGGGACTCGAAGCAACTAAATACCGAGAGGATCACTAGAAGACTCGGAAAAATCAGCACAAAGATCCTCCCAAAGCGGAAATCCATAAACCGGACTACAGAAGAATCAAGAATTTTGCAATTGTTTTTCTTAAAACTCACCTCAAAGTCGTAATCGATGGTGAGAAGCGGAAAGCAAATTATCTGCAGACTTACTAACCAAGGCAACATCTCTCAAAATAAATGAATCATTAATGCGACTTGCACCTTTGGCGATGGCGCCCGGATGAAGCATCTCCAAAGGTGATCATCTCATTACGGAGCACGGGCAAGGAAGAAAACCAACGGAATCTCCGGTCATGTGTCGTGAACACCGAGTCTACAAGCCAAACCTTTCCTTCCCCGCCCTACAAGACGGGATAAATCAAGAGTGATTTTGGCACCCAATCTTGAGTAACACGTCGAGCGGATGAAGTAGTCAAGCACGATTGACCTCTATCTACCCTCGCTCTGTCACTCAAAAAGCCAGAAGGTCCGTGTGCAGACTGAAGTTGCTAGGTCCGACCGCCACGGACGAGCGAGTCGGCGCACCAAGAAGCAGTCGATCACGCCGGGTAGGCATCTCGATGGGGAAAGCGAGATCTACCCTCGGGACGGCGGAAGTCACGACCGAGAGGGAGCACGAGGACGAAAAACGAAGACTCGGAAAAACCAAGTCCTCGGTCTTGCCCAAAACTACCTGTGAAGAGTAAGCCTAGACCTCGTGTTGGTCTTAGGTGCACTCAAGGTGCAGGGCGACCACGAATCGCCTAAGAGACTCAACACGGTCTCTTGGCGCGATCTTGGCGCTTGAAGCAATGGTCAAACAAATGCCCATCCTTCGGCGGAAGGTGCAATGATACATCGCCGAGGGGTGAAGTAGCATGAGATGGCTTCGCGACGAGGCCGAAGCTGCAGGTGAAATCACCTTGTTGTCGAAATCCTTGGACGAAGCCCGCCGATTTAAATTGAACTTTCTTGTTCTTGGGCTTGACCTCAATCACACCTGACTATGGGTGCGAACACGACGGTGGATGCTTCCTCACATCCTCACGAAATCATATCCTAGACCACGATTGAACTTGTAAATCTTTGATTGGTCTAAAATAAGATTAAGCTTTTTCTTGCCTCCTACAAATTTCTCGAGAGTGTTCATAAGATACTGACACTCCCGAAAAAGAGAGGTGCAAGAAGAGTAAGGAGAAGAAGAAGAGACAGCAGGAGGAGAGGAAAGAGAAGAACCAATAGCAGAAGAGCGAATAGCACGTGCATATTTCTCCTTATGCACGACCACCTCAACCTTGAGGGCTTCGCAGGACACACAGGGGGCAGCCCTAATCCTAGCCATTTGGTTCTCGTAACTCTTCCTAAACGTCTCTACCATGTCCTTATCCTTTTTCAACACTTCAGCACAGAAAGCACAAGAAGGATGTGATTTTTCTAGAAGGTCCTTATAGTTAGCTTCACACATTTTTCATCCAATGCAATCAATTCAGATTTTAGTTTATTACAACTATTGCATAGTGAGCTAACAGGATCCTTAGTAGCAAATTGAGCTATTTTCTTGTTATGATCAACCATCTCTTGAAATTGCTTAGAAACCGATTCAAGCTCAAAGGTTAATTTAGGACAGTTGGTACAAGAAACAATAGGCTCTAACAGGGAAGCACGCAATTCAACAATTTTATGATCTGCCTTTTTTAAGTTCATCTTTAAATTATTGCAACTTTCACAAGATTCGGGCAGATAAGGAGCATAGTGTAAAGACCTCTAAAAGCATTGTCCTTATCCTCACATGAGGTGCAAGAAATAGTCTCAACAGTAGTAGATGAAACAGGAACTACCCTACTCATCTCAAGCTCAGCAAGAAGACTAATGTTCTCCACCTTAACTATGTCAAGTTCCGAGGACAGACTATCATGCGAGGTCCTTAGTTTCTCCATATCTCCTAACAAGGCACAACATGTATCACATTCATCACGGGAGGGAGCAGATATAAGTGAAGTAAGCTCCCGTGACAATCTAGCTACTTCCTTCTCTAACTCAGTACACCTAGCCTTAGCTCTAGCATGAAATCCACCTAGCTTAAGAAAAGCATGATTGAGCTGGTCATAGGTGGGGCATACCTCGTCCGAGTCGAGTCAGCTCATTTGTCGCTCGCCGCCCTCGAGGGCCATGAAGCACATCTTGGGAGAAGTCGTTTGTCGCCCTTGGGGTCTTGATCACCCGTCCCGTCGTCGTCGCTCCATCCCTCCACCTCGGTGAGGTCGAGGTCGTCGAAGGCGGCGAGGACGCGGTGGAAAAGTTTCTTGGCCTTCCCAAAGTCGCGGAACTTCTT
The DNA here is from genome assembly GCA_036346245.1 of Bonia amplexicaulis. Taxonomy (NCBI): domain Eukaryota; kingdom Viridiplantae; phylum Streptophyta; class Magnoliopsida; order Poales; family Poaceae; genus Bonia; species Bonia amplexicaulis. The sequence goes on from CM070767.1 coordinate 4,848,257, forward strand.
CTTGCCTTGCGTCTGAGCTGGAGGCTTCTTGTTGCGATTCTTGTCGGTGTAGTCGTTCTTGCCCGAACCGCCGTAGTCGTTCTTGCCCTTCTCCGACTTGGGCGGTTTGTTCGAATGTGGTTAGGGCCACCACACTCAAAGCAAATCAATGGTCCTCTTCTTTTCCGTCCCTCCTCCTCTTGTAAGCATGGGAGAACTTCCGAGCTAGGAGGGCGGTTGTTCATCTTCTAGTCGTTCTACCGATCATCGATTCGTCACAGAGCAGCTAGGAGAACCCGCAAAGAGAGTCGGCAGAAGAACCGAGACGGTAGTGGGATCGGTGACTAGTGCCATCGTCGAGACTTCGACCGACGAGAGACTATGTCAATCTCGTGAGTCTTGAGGCGCGAGTAAAGCGTCAAGAGTCGGGCCGAGAGGTCCGTGGTGTCCTTGATGGTAGTCACCTTCATCTCCCAAGCCGGAAGATCGAAGAGAAAGCATTTGTCGAGCGTTATCCGAGTCGGAGTATGTGAGACCGACGGCTCGGAGGTTGCTCAAAATCTTGTGAAAGCGAGAAAACACTCGTCAAGGGACTCGCTTGACAAGCATCTCGAATTTGTTGTATTCGCTGAACCGGTCTTGTCGCACCGTCTTTATTTGGGTGGTAGTCATGGTAAGCATTGAGGGTCGCCCAAATATCGAAGGAAGGCGACGGTGAGAGATGCGATCAAACTCGCTCGCTCAATCCTCGTATGATGATGTTCCTCGCTTTGCGTCGCCTCAACATCGACCATATTCCGGCATTGATGTTCTCATCGGTAGGAACAACAAATTGTATTTTCACCTTAGCCAAATGGCATACTCACGAGCACGGATATATGTTTCCATTCGGCTCTTCGGAAGGGTAATCCGGGCCATCAAAATGGGCGGCTTGGTGGAATACTTGTCTGTTGTCATGGCTCTTTGAGACCGGTTAAGATCTATGAAGAAGAGCTAACCGGCTCTGATACCAATTGAAGGACCGAAATGGCAACAGAGGGGGGGTGAATGATGCCTTAAAAAATATATATTGCACCCTACAGTAAACAAAATCCTTCTCCTGTAGCTATGCAAGCTATGAAGAGGACATGTCCATGTTCCCTGGCATCAAGAGAGAAATCGGCAAATAAAACAACTAATAGCGACAAGCGAGAGAAATGCCGTTCGACCGTTCGTTCCACCTAACCCACTACGATCGGACGGTCCGAACGTTCGATCAATCGGACGATGCGAGACCAATGAGCGAAGAAATCAAGCGGTTCCCCTCGCCGATCGGATGGTCCGAACGTTAAACAATCGAGCGGCGAGGCGATGAGTTAAAAAATCGAGCGGTTCCCCTCATTGCCGATCGGATGGTCCGAACGTTCACTTGATCGAACAACCAGGGCAATGGGCGAAGGAAATCGAGCGGTTCCCCTTGCCGCCGATCGGATGGTCAGAATGTTCACTTGATCGAGCGATCCGGGGCAATGGGCGAAGAAATCGAGCGGTTCCCCCCGCCGCCGATCGGACTGGTCCGAACGTTCACTCGATCGAACGAGCCGAGGGCAATGGGCGAAGGAAATCGAATGGTTCCCCTTCGCTGCCGATCGGACTGGTCCGAACGTTCACTCGATCGAATGAGCCGAGGGCAATGGGCGAAGGTAATCGAACGGTTCCCCTTCGCTGCCGATCGGACTGGTCCGAAAGGAACAAGAGAAAACAAACAACAAAACTTAAAAGCAGAGAGATGCTAATGAATGAAATCGAGTGCTTAAGGTTCTAGTTACTTTACATTATGGAAATTAACATCATAACTAGAACCCTATCACAGAGAGAGAATACCCAGATTTCTTTGTCTTCTCGTCCAGTAAAACTTCAGAGGAACATAAGAACTGAAAATACAGAGAGCATCCTTTAAATCCGGTTCCCAACAATTGTTTGATCCTTTGGCCAAAAGACTTTGAGAAAGATGTTAGCAATAGCCAAAAGACTCTGCAGACAAAGATTTGAGCTACCTCAAGAAGGGAAACAAGATTTGAAGCAAAACCCTAGAGGATGAACAGAAAAACAGAGAGAGCCTAAAATGTCAAATCCGAGATTAGACTTGATTTGCTCTTGGGAAAACTCGATCAAATGATCTTGGGGCACTATCCCATCAAAGAGCAACCCACTTTACACCTCAAGTGCAAGAACCAGTAAGAAAATGAAAATGTAAGAAGTCAAGCATAGAGGGTATCGAAAAGCAAAACAGGATACTAGATAAACGCTTCAGATTTTCATTTCATAAGAAAACAAGAGTACAACGGAGTCCCGATACGCATGCACATTCAAACAAGAAGAAAGATTACAAGACTCTCAACTCTTCTCCACTCTCTCAATCCTCAAAATCACCAAGAACTCTCACTAGTTCTTGGGAGGCATCTGAGAGAGAAGGGAGGACGTGGGAGACAACCCCACTACCCACAACAACCCTCAACAACTAAAGCCTAAAGCAAAATAACCTCTCCACAGGTTCTTTTGACTCTAGCAAACCCTAGCTCTCTTAATTCCTTTTGAATGCCCGAGGGTATGCAGCCCTCACCTCTATTTATAGGCAGGCCTCACCCCATATGGAAAATCAAGAAGTGGCATACCATGCCCACTCCAAACCTTTCATCCACATGGGGCAGGGTCAAAGTCAACCCATTTTAGGAGGAAACCAGCCTCCTACTTCAAGCTTGAGTCAAATCCCGAATTTGCCCTCAGCGCCTTTCCGAAGCTTCCCGTCAGGTACCTCAATCGTCTGGACCTCTACTCCTCCCTGAGTCTTGTCCCAGTTCACCTCGCTGTACACGACCGCTCCCGGCATCCTGACCGTCCGGACCTCCGACTCCTCCCTGAGCCTAGTCCTGGTTCTCTCGCCGCTGCCCGTCGTGTCCACCCGACACCGACCGAGACTTCCGACTCCACCTGAGCCTAGTCACAGTGCTGCTCTGTCAAGACGACCGCAACCGACCTCCAACCGTCGGACCTCAGACTCCTCCCTTAGCCTAGTCCGGTTCTCCCCGTGCGTCGCCCGTCGCGTCAGTCACCGTAGCTCAACTCGGTTCCTCGTCTCCGACTCGCAATCACCTCACAAGCCTCGATCATCTTTGGCATCGCCGACCGTCTGGACCTCAACACCTCCTGTGCCTAGTCCCGGTCCTCCTCGCCTCACCATGACCTAGCTCCGAAGTCCTGCAGTCACACAGACAAGCAAACCATCACATAGCACCGCACAAAACAGCATAATCAATAATAGCACAAGTACTGGTACTCAACCCTAGAATACCCAAAACAACTTCAAACTCGACTTTCATAAATCGATGTCAATTACTCATCATACACAACGGGATGACCTCCACATGGTCTCTCAGAATTAGAATAACCGGTCAGAAATTTGTTTCCGCGGTTGCTCCATCTTGTTTTGGTATTAGCGCTATGGTTGCTTCATTAAGAGGCTCAAAACCATTAACCAAGCAGTTGTGTATGCATTGAAAAACCATCATGACGTCCTCTCTTTTGATATCCCAGCAGTGCCTATAGAACGTGCCTATGAAGCCGTTCGGTCCAGGAGCCTTTTCTGCCAACAGCTGTGCAATCACATGGCGCACTTCTGCCTCAGTGAAAGGAGCTTCCAAGTCCTGCAGGTTATGAGGAGGCAATCTTAGTTCAGTCCAATCAATGTCGTGCCATCGAGGTATCCTTGTTCCTATGATAACAATGAAGTGGTTATGAAGCTCTTGTGCCTTGTCTTGATGCAAACTGACAGTGCCATGAGAAGTTTGGAGTGTCTGGGTGAAGATTTCATGTTGCCCTACATTGCTTTTAGGTGGAAAAAACTTGTGTTAGCATCCCCTTCTTTAATCCAAGTGATTCTAGTTGCTTGGCATTTTTGTGCCTTTTCTATTGCCGCTAGACCAATCACTCTTTTTTCAATGTCCTTAATTCGAATTCAGCCGGCGTGAGTGTTCTTTTTTCTAGTGCCACATCTAGTTGAAGGATTAATTCATTTACTAGCATGAGCTATAGCTTCACCCCATTGGGCATTTTCCTACTCCACTCTCTTAGTTTCTTGGCAGTGTGTCTTAGTTTGTATGCTTGGCGCCTCATGGGATTTGTGTGGTAGTAGGGAGCCGACCATGCTTTGTGCACTACATTTGTAAATCTCGGTAGCCGTGATCAGAAGTTCTCAAATTTGAAGGTCCTCAACGTCCTTGGCCCATTTTCGCTAGTGAGGAGGAGTGGACAGTGATCTAACATGGAGGTGGAGAGTGCCTGTAGTAAGTGGTTTGAGAAGAGGATATCCCACTTGTGGTTGCAGAATACTCTATCTAATTTGACAAGAATTGGGTCTTGTCATTCGTTGATCCATGTTTACTTTTTTGTTTTGCAGTGCAATTTTTTTCAGCTCACAGTGGTTTAGCATTGCTTGGAACTGGCCCATTAGCCTCCGATTTAGGTTTGAATTGCTTTTGTCATGCGCTTCATATATGAGGTTAAAATCTCCAAGTATTATCCATGGCATCAAAGCTGGCGGCGCAACAAAGTTGATCTCTTGAAGAAAGCATGACTTGATTTTGTCCTCAGATGGGCCGTAGACCGTGGTCATCAGAAAAGTGGTGTTGTATTGCCGAAGGAAAAGCATGGCTATCAGAGAGTGATTTCCCAAAATAGGTGAGGTAATTTCGGCTATGTTTTCATCGCACAGGAGCAGCACACCCCCTTAGTTCCATTAGCTGGCAAGTAGACGTTGCTTGAGAGTCGTTGGCCGTCCATCTGTAGGATGGTCTATTGATCAGAAAGCTGAATTTTTGTCTCTTGCATGCATGCAACAGAGCATCGAGTAGATTCAAGCAGCTGCCTGAGCGTGTCCCATCATGCTACACTATTCAAACCTCACACATTCCAACTGAGAATAGTGCAGTTATGTTCAGTCATGAAAGTAAGAAAGCAACAGGGTAGTACTGAAGACTAGCAATAGCGGAGAGCCAATGAAGTACAACATCATTTCCATGAAGATAGAGGGGCGGAATAGCGACGATACAAGGAAACCTAATGCGATGAGCCTATAATTAGGGGTGGCAGGTGGGCACTAGAGGGAAAAAGGCCCTACCGAGTTGGTGCTTACCAGCATACTAGAGGGAGACCTAGAGTCGACATACATAGTTAGTGAGAACTAAGAAAACTAAATAAAGTCTAAATGACTGATGCTGTAGTTAGCTTGTTTGTCCCTTACGCCTCTGGAATGGCCTGGTCGGCACCCCATTGCCACGAGTGCTATGATTGCTTGCAACCAGTGTCCTCAAGTCGATAGATTGCTCCGAGTGCTTGGATGACATCATTCGGCAAGCGGCTATCAAACATCTTCATGTAGTAACTTAGGCAGTTTCGGAGACATCTCTTGCAAGGTGTAAAAACCTAAGCGTCGTGCTAGGAGGTTTTCGGCAAGCTTGGCCGTTGGCGCAGTTCGGAGCTCAGACGCGAGGCGAAAGCTATGTCTAGGCGTGTTTGCCATTGCAGTGTTGGCCATTGCAGGAGGTGCATCAACCAGTGGGGGCTGTGTCTTGATGAAAATAGTGTGAAGGAAGTAGTTCGTTTGGTCACCGCTCAGGGGAGAGTTCAGCAGGTACTCCATGCGTCCCAGTGATGGCTGGTTGGTTTGCGTCCTATGGGTCTTTGCGGTGGACCTTGGCGCTGCGTCGGTGGGGATGTCCACAAGGTCTACCACATGTGATGGCAAGGAGCCCCATTTCTTCTAGCATGGGGTCCACACGAAAAGTTGGATGCCCTGCTTGAAAGCTAAGAAAGTCTTACTACAGGAGGGAGAGGAAGGGAGATGGGTCTGATGCCATCCCCTTCTTGGTGGCCACGGGGGCTATGGCAGATCTCGCAGGCGATGCTAGGGGCAGGCCTCCCCAAGGGGCTACCAGGCAAAGGGCTTCTCTGGCAGGGAGATGTCCATGTGAGTCAGGTCAGCTCTTGAGGAGCCACACCGACACAGCGTGAGAGACCATGTGGAGGTGCTCCCATGTTTGTGATAAGTAATTTACTCGTGTTCTGGAAAGTTTGAGTTTGGTTTGATCGGTTCGCGCCAAGTCAGTGCATAGCGCGGTTCGGTTCGGTTGGATTGGTTGAACGTGGTCGGGTGTGCTTAGGACGCTTGCTCTTATTCTTGATCGGTCGTTTGGGTATTTCATGCATGAGTATGTTTCTTTGATGTTAATGTTTCGTGCAGTGCTATGTGACGGTTTGCTTGTCTGTGTGGCTGCAGGACTTGAACTAGGTTGTGGTGGCGTGGGAGGGCCGGGACTAGGCACGGAGGTGTTGAGGTCGAGGCGGTCGGAGGCGTCGAAGATGATCGAGGCTCTTGAGGTGGTTGCGGCCGGAGGCGAGGAACCGGGCTGAGGCTGGGAGGAGGACACGACGGCAACAGCGAGTGGATCGGGACTAGGCTCGGGAGGAGTTGGAGGTCAGGCGGTCGGATGCCGAGTGCGATCGTGTCGTGAGCGAGGCGGGACTAGACTCGGGGAGGAGTCGAGGTTGAACAGTCGGATCTGGGTTGCGATGGTGTGCGAGCGGACCGGGTAGGGGTGCAAACGGATCGGATTCGGACGGATATTGTTGTTACCATATCCTAACCCATATTTTTTCTTGATTCGATACCAATCAATTCGGTACCAATCGGATTCGGTCTTGAATCGGTCGGGATTAACCCGAGCCGTTTGCACAACTACTTGTTTGTAAGGAATGCATGCGATACAACAAATGAAGTAGGAGGACGTCGGTCAAGAACTTGATGTTACTACTTAATAGGCGATGTGGAAGATTTTATTTTACCATTGCAAAAGAAAATGAAACGTCAAATAGTAGCACTAACACGAAATCAAACTTGAAGGCGTATCGGATTGGACGGATATTGTTGTTACCATATCCTAACCCATATTTTTCTCGGATTCGGTACCAATCGGATTCGGTGCGGATCGGTCGGGATTAACCCGACCGTTTGCACCCCTAGGACGGGACTAGACTCGGGAGGTCGGAGATCCGGCCGGTCGGTCAGTCTTGATCGTATGTGATCGACAAGAAAGAGGAAGCTTCGGGAAGGTGCGGTAGGGGCATTTCGGTAGTGCGAAAGGCTGCAAAATGGAAGCGGATTCAGTTGAGGCTGATGGGTAAAGTGCTAACGGGTGAAGCAAATGATACCCGGTTGTGGAGGCTATAAATAGAGATGAGGGTTAGGGTTTGGAGTGAAAAATCCTGGTTCCCTCCTCTCTTGATGTAAATGGATTCCAGAAGTTGCTAGGGCTTTAGGAGTGGTTCTTTACTTTGGAGCCTTTCCTTTTATGCTGTTGAGAGTTGGTGGGAGAGAGTAGAAATGTGATTTTGCTTTCTGTTTTGAGTTAGTGAGTATGACAGAGGCAGTTCGCCCCCTGTCTCTGCGTGTGCTCATGCTCCCATCTCAAGCAAGTAGTGAGGAGATAGCATTTCTTTGATCCAATTGCGTATGAAGACTCCTGTGTAATCCTTCAAGTGAAATGAATCCATTTGAGTGCTTTGGTCCTCTCTATTTCTCTCTGTGTTTATTTCTGATTCTTTTGTGTTCTCTGTTCTTCCTTGCACTTTGAATGTTTGGGTTGATTCTTTTTGGGTAGGGAGATGAATCCTTTTAGCTCAGTGAAGGAAACTAGCTCTAAGGTCATCTGACCAATCAATTCCTAAGAGCAAATCTCAAAAAATCTGTGTGTACTCTTTTCTTTCACCTGTGCATCTGTTTCTCTGTTTTTCACTGTAGCTAGGGCTTGGAGGCAGGGGACACTCGGTTCTTTGTGTTTCCCAGTAAAAAGGCTGCTAAAGATTTATGGTTCTCTGCCATGAGATCAATTCTTGCTAAAATACAAAATCTCATAAGCAAAGGATTGAAGAATCAAGAGAAATCTGAATTTTTGTCTCTCTCTGCTGTCTGTTTTCAGCAAGAATCTGAATTCACTTTTGTGATTGAGTTTTTGTCTGAGATTTCCTTCTCCTGGGTCTCTATGCTATTAAGTTCTTACTCCTAATGATCTAACCTGAAAAGAGCAAACAAATTTACTGCAGGCGTCCAGTTTTCGGCATCTATATGAATACTTACTGTGCTGCCGATTTCTGGAGCATTTGCATTTTTGGTCTGCAGATTTGTGCTTGGAGACTTTTCTGCCGCTGGCTGTTTTGTCTTGCCGAGTGATGTTCAGTTTGCGTTTGCTGTTTTCGGCTGCAGCCTGCAGTTTCTGCTCAGTTTCTCGGCCAGCAAGAATTTCTTTGTGTTTCAGCCATCTGCGGTATTTACTGTTGCTGCCGATTTCAGTCTTGAGTGTCTGCAGTCAGACCAGGTGGCCAAGGCTCTGTTTCCCTCCTGTTCGGCATGTCACTTATTCGGTTCAGAGTTCAGTTTCTGCTCACTTCGGTTGCATTCTGTTTTTCAGCCTGTGCAGTTCGGTTCGTTGCAGTTTTTGTAGTCAGATTGATATGTTCAGTTTTAAGGTTCAGTTTTGTACTGCATCTATTCTCAGCATCTGAATTTTTCAGTTTTTATGCAATTCAGTAGCAGCTGGCGTTTTCAGGTTTCGGCAGACCATTTCTGTTTTGAGTCTGCAGTCTGTAGTTTTTGTGCAGTCAGTCCTTCAGTTTTCGGTTCCATGCAGCAGGGATAATCTCAGTTTTTGTGTCCATTTTCATTTGATTGCCGATAGCTCTCTTCTAGTCTTTTTGATCTTCTTAAGTCAGATTTTGAGATCTGTGTCTCAATCAGTTCCTTCTCTCAAATGTCTTAAGTAGGGAAGATTTCCATCTAAACCTTTTGATCTTGATTCAGTTTTGTCTTTTCGGCTGTTGCTTTATTTCTCGCTGCCCTCTCGCAAACCGACTTTCTCGCCTCATAGTTTCTATAGCTAGCGAAGCAGAAAGTTTGTGAGAATACAGGGGAAGTTTTTGAAGGCACCATTCACCCCCCTCTGTTGCCATTTCGGTCCTACACAGTGTCTCGGAGGCCACGCTCGAGGTGTGTGGCTTTGGTTCCTATGCCCCTCGTTATGGCCTCAATTGGAGATGGGGCTCAGCCAACTGCAGTCACCGATGGTGCTGGCCTTCCGATGAGCGGCTGCGACAACGGCCTTATGGGGAAGCCGAGGAACGGTGGTCCTGTGGGGAGGTGCTACGGAGGGATCCGTGTCCCCCACCAAGCTCATCCCCAGGTTAAGTTTTGTTGTGCCGGCGTCGGCCGCGCAGAGAGCATGTGTGGCGGTTCTAGCCCCCGGTGCTGCCATCGCGCTGTCGGCCACAGCCAAACAACTATTTTGCCCAGGATTGGTGGTCGTAGTGGTCTTGGCGGTGACATCTCTATCGGTCACCGTTGTCCTAGTCATGGTTGTCTCGGTCGCTTCCTCCGAAGTTTATACCAAGCCTGCATCAAACATCACTGGTGCGATAGTGCCCCTAAGCCGAACCATCAGACACGCCTTGTGCCTAATCGAAGGAGGTGATTATGGGCCACATGCCCATGCCGCAGAGATCAATGGCTGTGGGTGTGCAGTCTTTAGTGGTGTCCAGATGGATTAACAGCTCGAAGGTGGTCCCCTCTAGTGGGTTTGAGCGTGATGACGATGACACCAGCGAGCCTTGCTCGGCAAGCGGCGCCTACTTACTTCCGTTAAGGCCAAAGATAGTGTAGCTTGAAGAGTTTGGGATGTTGTCTGGGGTGGAGACCCACACCTGCACTCCAAAAGATCGCCAGTATTCATGATTGCATGAATGACGACCAATCCGCTCAAGTGACAAAGCGGCACGAGGGCTTTCTCCACAGCTTCCGCTGTCCAAGCATTCAGGGGAAAGCCTTCAATGCCAATTCGAGCGCGGTACCACCAAGGGCGGTGTGTGCTGTGCTCAGATTCTTGCCTGGAGTCTTGCACGGCCGCCCACTCGACAGATCTTGCACGGAGCGCCATCTTGCGCTGTGCTAGATGGTCGAACCAAGCAAAGAAATCATCCTAGTGATGCCTTGTGACACGCAGGTTTGCCCTTGGAATCCCAAGGTGGGTCTCAAGGGCGTTCGCAGCATTGTAGGTGTTTAAGGAGGCTTCTAGGGTGCGCACCCCGACGATGGAGATCAGCACCGTGTGTTCGCAGAGCTTGTATGCCTCTTCCATCATCGCCTAAGAGAGTATGATGGTGCACACGACGTGTTGAGGCTACTGCTCCGGCCGCCCAAGTAGGTACTCCATGGCGATTTGCTCCAGTTGCTAGACCTTGGATAGGCGTGTGTGGATTGGTTTGTTCGCACAACAAAATCGAGCAATATGGCCGCTGCGTTTATAGAGGAGGCATCTGATGGGGTCTCTACAACTAGCTACCTGGTGGTCGCTTGCAAGGCATTTGAAGCATTTGCCCTTGAGATGGTTTTTATAGCTACCCGAAGCTCTTCCTGCAGTGATTGAGGTAGGTGATTGTTGTTTAAGTTGGCTTGAATGCAAGTTCTGAATTGGCATGCTTCATATCCTCCACTAGAGTTTTGGATTCACCGTTTGCCAAGCAGAGGAAGATGGTCGTGATGCATTTAATTTGCCTAGCTGTTCTACTCCAAGCCGGTGAGGAGGAGCCGTGGCGATGGATTTTGGCAGTTGCATCTTGTCGGGCTCCCGCATCGTAGGCGCCGCGTGCTGGATTGGTGAAAGATCTTGTCCATCGGCCACTTTACTGGTCTCCCCTACCACAAAGTAGGTGGGCCACTCCGGCAAGGGTGGCGGCGGTATGAGCCAGGGTGGATATGGGGGGCAACATGGACAACAAGTAGAGTAGAACCAATGAACCATACCGGATTTACCGATCCAATAGTCACATATCAGAGTAATATGTTTCGCAAATTACAATGCAAAGAAAATTACATCTCTATTAACTTAAACATAGCTCTACGACTACCAGCAAGATCATAGGCCTTAATAATATCATCATTACTAATCTTTGCGGCCAATTCCTTTTCAATATAAATTACCAAACAATCTCGTAGAAATCCATCTCCCATTGTACTTCGAATTCGCGTCTTCGCAAGTTTTATAGCTGAAAAACATCTCTCGGTGGTTGCAGTTCAGCAGTTGAAACCGAAGGAGTTAAGAATAATCTTAACAACCTGTCCACCATAGGATAAGATGAATCTTTACCAGTCTTAACTAGTCCACTTGTTAGATCAGCAAGTGATGATAATGCACTTAGGTCTGAATGGTTGTATACATCAAGTTGAAAATGTGGCAATTGACACTCTAATTGAGCTCTTTCTTGACTTGAAAAATCAGCAGGATAATATTTTTCCACTTCACTTTGGGAGGATAATATTTTTGACTTGGGAAATCAGCAGGATCATTAGGTAAAATGTACTTTGCATTTTTTTTGGAGGGGCCAAACCACTAATTAAACACGTGTAATTAACTACATAATGGAGGATTAGTAGAAGATTGGGGTGCAGGCCCTCCCATTGTCTCCGCTCGCCATTGGTGGCGGTTGTAACCTATGGCCATCAATGCCGACCACAGTAATGGTAGCCTGAGATGCAGTTAAGGCTTTGGGAGCTTTGCTTACCTCTGCACACTTCAGCTAAGGAGCATGGGTTGGGGGAGTAGTGACTACGCAAGGTCGGGTAGGGAGGTTAGTCTCTTTTTTCTTCGCAGAAGCAACTAGAGTAAAGGCCGCACAGGGCGGGGCGACGAGGTCCGCAGGGCTAGTCCCTTCATTGGCCACATGAGCCTCGGCTGGCGGCGTCTCCGAGACATGGGAGAGCCCAAGGAAGTCCTCCAGATCGACTTCATCATCGAAATCATCTTCTCCTCAGTCCATCTTGTCAGTACTGTAGAGGTCTTCCACCATGAAGACGACGCAGGGGGCTAAAATCCCGGGCCAAAGTTGTAAAACTAGCTTGGTATTCGGCGTGGCTGGAGTAGCCAGTGGCGTCGATCGGTTTTGGTGGTCGCCGTGGCCGGTGTGGCTAGCGGCGCAGGTTGGTTTCATGTTGGCCCGACTGTCCTCCTTTCCTCGTTAGCCTCTTTCCTGCGTGCTAGCCCCCTGTTGGACGGTTTCCCACCCCAAAGTATTCCCTGATTTTTTTTTTTGTTAATGTCTCTGGCTTGCCCTCAGCCAAGTATAGTTTGCAACGTGTGTAGTTTGCAATGGGCTTTTGAGAGCAATCGCGTTGATAAAGTGAAACACACGGCCTGCTTGCAAAAAGGTAAGATAAACGCAGAACAAACGGCCGATAAGAAACAGCAAACAAAGAAACGGGCCTGAAGCAAACAATACAGCACAAAGAAACATGCCGAAAACAGCTAACGGATAAATGGCGGACCCGTCAAGAAAAACACAAACAGGGCAGCTCAGATTTCAACAGAACAAATACAAGGACGTTGGATCAAGATATTATGGTAAAAAAGAGTGACTTAATGAAAATTCAGTCACCTCAACCATAGATGCACCCTATTCTTATTTTGCTGTTGGCATCAAGCGGTAGGAGCTTTCTTGCTAAACGGAAAGGGTTAGAAGGGGGCAATTTTGGGCATTTACAAAAAAAATCTGTAGCCTCACAAAGGTGATAACTGACAACAATATCATTTGACATAATTTTTGTGTCTAGGTTTCCATAATGCAAAAATGATTGCAATGTTATTGTTGACACTCATTTTATTTGCTTTACCAACATCATATTATTATTATTATTATTATTATTATTATTATTATTATTATTATTATTATTCTCCTCGGTTTTTGTTGCTAATTGCACCATTTGGCAACTAACCCTAACGAAAAACAAAGATACGCTGTACCAACTATGTTTCTCAGGAAAATGCAGAGAGTGGGCTTAAAAGGAAAGAACTCTAGAACCTTCCGGAAGGATGAGTAAAGGAGATAAAACTATTTCATCATGACTGTTAAGTTAGCCCTCGAGAGCTTCGACTGGTTTTGCACTTACTCGAGAGCTTCGACCGATTTCACTTACTCAAGAGCTTTGACCTGTTTGTACTTGCTCGAAAGCTTCGACCAGCTAGCAAGTACTTGAACACACGCTAGTACTCAAACACACGACCCCTAAACCATTTACATATCAAGATTATAACTGACAATCCCATTAGGCTACCTCTATTCTCCCGCTGACGCATTGGGCCCGCTGCTAGGGTTCGTATACCACCTTACGCACCTGTGCCAGCTCCACCGTGATCATGGCTCGTGCTACCCCTGGTTTCTAATGACGCGCCCACAGTTCTTCTCTGCTGCTATCAACCCCCGCCTACCCGTCGCTTCAACGCGATGTATCTCTTCCCCCTTGTCTTCTTTCATGCCTCGCGTTCCACGACGAGAATTCGAGCACACCGTTCGGTTGCGCTCATGAGAACTCATGCTCTGCCTTCAGACGTCTGTACCTATAAAGCCCTCCCCAACCGTGCCTTTTCTCTTTAGCTCGCCCCTTGATCTCTTGCGCGCATTTGTTAAGCACCTTGCTTACTAGAACACCAAGAAACTAAAGTCGTTCGCAATATTGGTGAGCACGACACCAGCTTGTTCCTCCCCAACTCTGACACAGCGTGTCTTACCTATTTCTTAAGCACCCTACTCATTTGTTTGACCTTTCTTCCTCAACTCGAGCTAGGCTTTCTTTCTCATCTCTAACTAGGGCAACGTCGTTGTACGCCTTCCCCTCTCTCTCCAGTGAGTCGTATCTCAATTTCATTCACCCACGCATGCATGCAAGCAAGCTCATGCGCACCCCCTTGCTGTAGCTTCTCTTTTGTCGAATTACGCTATACCGAGAATCTCCTCTTCACTACTTGTAGAGTCTCCGACACCAGCCTCTACTGCTCCTCCTCAAGTGCTGCCCTCATCTCCTGTGAGCTCCTCCTCCCTCGTAGAGTATGTGAAGCCGAAAAGAGAACTAAAGTAATTGAAACCAAAAATAGAACTAAACTAATCGAAGTCAAAAAGAGAACTAAAGTAATCAAAGTCGAAAAGAGAACTAAAGTAGTCAAACTTGAAAAGGGAACCATAGTAGTCAAAGTTGAGAAGAGAACTGAAGCAGTTGAAGTCGAAATCTGGCACCGATGTTGAAATCTTCTACCGTTGCCGGAGTCGAGTTCTTGGACTATAGCCAGAGACGAGATCTTTGACCACAACCATTGTCGAGATCTTTGACCATTGCCGGTGTCAAGATATTCGACTGCTGCCGATGTTGGCATCTTCAACGCAGTCAGTGTCTAAATCTTCGACCACCACCGTTGTTGATATCTTTGACCGCAGCTAGTGTCAAAATCCTCAACCGCTGTTGGAGTCAAAATCTTCAACCGCAGTCGTAGTCGAAATCTTCAACCATTGTCGTTGTCAAAATCTTCGATCGCAGCTGGTGTCAAAATCTTTGATTGCTGCCGTTGTTAAAATCTTCGACCATAGCTAGTGTTAAAATCTTTGATCACTGCCGTTGTCGAAATCTTCGACCATAGTTGGTGTCAAAATCTTTAACCACTATTGGAGTCAAAATCTTCGACTGCTGCTGTTGTCAAGATCTTCGACCATTGCTGTTGTCAAAATCTTCGACCACTGCTGGAGTTGAAATCTTCGACTGCTACTATTATCAATATCATCGACTACAACTAGTGTCGAAATCTTCGATTGCAGTCATCGTCGAACTCTTCAACCGTTGCTATTGTCGATCTCTTTGACCGTAGCCAGTGTCGAACTCTTCGATTACTCCTGTAGTCAAAATCATTGACCACTACTATAGTCAAAATCTTCGACCGCAGCCATAGTTGAACTCTTCGATTGCTGCCGTTGTTGAGGTCTTCAACCATTGCCGGTGTCAAAATGTTCGACCACATCTAGTGTCAAAATCTTCGACCGCAGCTGGTGTCAAACTCTTCGATCACTGCCATTATCGAGATCTTCGATCATAGCAGTGTCGAGATCTTCGACTGCAACTAGTGTCAAGATCTTTGGCCACTATCATTATCGAAATCTTCGACCGCAGCCGTAGTCAAAATCTTCGACCGTTGCCGGTGTCGTAATCTATGACTACAAACCATAGTCATGACCTTCGACTGTAGTTGTCGAAGAGTATTAGAAGTCGAAAAATGTACTATATCAATTGAAGAATTTCAGTTGTCGTATACTACAATACTTGGTTAGTAGTCGTAAACTATAATACCGGTCGATGAGTCGTAGCTACGGTGGCGATCGATGTCGAAGACCTCGTGGTCAAAGACCGGCACTATTGGCTTTGTGTGAGCGGTACGGAGTTGTAGTGAGGTGCCATGGTCGAGGCGATGCGATCTTAAGTCGTACTCATAAGGTCAGTAGCTATAGTGGTCGCAAGCCCTAGTGGTCGGTAGCTATAAGTCGTCATATGGTTGTAAACTATAGAACCAAGTCGGTAGTCAAAACCAACAGAACATGATCAGTAGTTGGTAGTCGTAAGCTTCAAAATCTAGTCGATAGTCGAAGACTACAGAACCTAGTCGATGGTCGGTAGTCAAAAACTACAGAACCAAGTCAGAAGTTGGTAGTCGAAACCTACATAACTTGGTCGGTAGTTAGACATTGGTAGTCGAAACCTACAGAACTTGATTAGTAGTCGGTAGTCAGAGCATCTGAGTACTGTAGCGGTCGAAATGTTTGAGTATCGAAGAAGTTGTAAGCCGTACTCGTAAGGTCGGTACCTATTATGGTTGTAAGGCTATAAGTCAGAAGTTGGTAGTAAAAACCTACAGAACCTGGTCGGTAGTCGGAGGTCGGTAGTCGAAACCTACAGAACCTGATCGATAGTCGGTAGTCAGAGCATCTGAGTACTGTAGCGGTCGAAATGCCCGAGTATCAAAGAAGTCGTAAGTCGTACTCGTAAGGTCGGTAGCCACAATGGTTGTAAGGTCATAAGCTACAATGCTCGTAAGTTGCAGCGATCATAGGCTGTAGTAATCGTATATGGAATTGAGTAGTGGCTACGGATTGTTCAAAGTCGGAAGAACACCGTAGTTGCCGAAGAACGTTAGTAGTCGTAAAGAGTACTATACCAGCCGAGGAAAGATAATTCAAACCAAGCCGAGGTACTCTATGATCGGCTATTCCTAGCCATCTTTGAGTTATGAAGCAGAATATTCCTATGAATATTATTTTACCTTTAATCCGTTCTTATTTTCCTTCCTAGCAAAGTTTCCCCGCCATCCCCTCATTCACTCAAACTCCATTCGACTATGTCAAACATCCCTCACCCTCTACACCTCCCCTTACATCACCAATCTCAATCCTAATAAAACTTAATGATTTCTCTTTGGATTTATTAGGATCTTTTGCAGTCATTTGGATTTATTTGGTCTTTCGATCGCTTATCGTGTAATTAGAAGTCGAAGTCCTGAATGAGCACCAACTCGAGAGGATCGAGACAAATACAAAGACCAATAGCTTCAAAATCATTGATTGAGAAGGTTTTGAGTAAGATCATGACCATGGTAATTTAAGCAAGGCAAGTACCCCCTTTGACCATGTTTATCCCAGTATTTTAATTATTTTATATTATTTGCAAAATCTATTATGTATGCGTGTGTTGTAGGGGTGGCCCCCACCTAAGCCCAGCTGGCCTGTTAGGAGGTTGCAAAGCCCAAAGATGGGGCATGTATAATGATATAAATGCCTTTAGGAAAGGTATTTGAGTGTAAGGGTACAGTTGTAAAACAATCCCCGTGTGACTATATATATACATGGTCCGAGCCATGGGAAACCCTAAGCATTGCTTCCCTAACTCTCCACTACCATCTCTCTCTCTCTCTGTTTGATGCAGAACCTGGCAGTGGCGCGTCCGTGAGGGCGGCAGAGAAACTCAAGATCGAAGAAGGATGGCACCAAAAGCTTCATCACGGTGGTGGGAAGAAGAAGAATAAAGGCGACGGGCCCGTATAAGCACCAAAGACTCGGTGTCAGCAATCGTGAGCGCGGACGTTGGCACGGGCGCGGCGGATATGGACATCGGCGCTCACAGTAGCGATGATCGAGCCTCTACGTGGCGCGACGATCGACCCCACCGGCGTGACGATCGACCCCGCCGTGCGATGATCGACCGCCGCCGGCGTGATGACCGCCGTGCGACGATCATCCCGCCGTGGCGACCGAGCCGGGTTGTCGGGGGCGGTAGCCGCCGGCGCCCATCTTGCACGGCCACCGTCCCTTCCCGGTGCGGGAGCGGCGAGGCTCTGGCGGCCACGTCGGCCTCGTCACCGACCACGAAGCCCGCCACGCCGGCGATCGAGCATCCCAGGGTTGCAGGCCGTTGTTGCCACGGCTCCGACGGTCCAACCAGGTGCGTCAATAGCCCCAGTCGCAGTGACGGTGGAGAGCGCTCTGCGGAGCCATGCGGGACATACAAGAGGCTCGGAGGTAGTGCTCGCGCCGGAGCCCACGCCGGGCGGGCGGGCGGCCGTGGTCCTTACGTCGGCCGCGTCCGCCACGATGTGGACGAGTCCCGTCTCCGCGGGCCTACAGCGATCGATATGGTGGAGGCTTCAAGTTCCCGGTGCCATCGAGCCATACAAGGGCGACACGGACACTCGGGAGTTCGTGCGCGTGTATGAGACCGCCATCGAAGCTGCAGGCGGAGACGACACTACCAAGGCAAAGGGGCTCCCCCTCGCGATGCAGGGAGTGGCGCTATCTTGCTTTTTTACCATAGAACCGAACTCCATCTACGCGTGGGAGCATATCCGCCACCGCCTTTACAACAACTTCCAAGGGAACTACGTTGAACGATCGATGCAGATCAACTCTTCGCAGTTAAGCAGAAACCCTCGGAGAAGCTCCGGGAGTATTTCAAGCGCTTCGCGAAGGTCCGTTGTTAGGTTAAGGACATCAACGAGACGACCATCATCAGCAGCGAAGACTGGGGCCTCCGCTTGGGACCATTGGCGAGTACAACGCACGAAAGCCAATCAAGATAGTGGCAAAGCTCTTGGACAAGATGGAGGAGTATGCTAGGGCCGAGGAAGACGCGCGAAGGCACCAAGGCGAAGACTCTGACACCAATCAGGCGTGAGGCACGACGAAGAGCAGAGACTCGCCGAAGGGAGACTCTCCGAAGGGCAAGCGCAAGCAAGAGCCATCGAAGGGCGCCCCCGAGCACAAGGACGCCCAACACAAGGACTCATCGGGCAACAAGCCCAAGCGTGGCCAACACAAGTCCCGGAGAGCCCGCTACGTCTTTGACATTGAGGGCGGCTCCGAAGACAACGCCCCCGCCGGCCGCGATTGGGGTCACTGGGGGCGGGGGCGCGACCGGGGCCGCGATGATAGGACATGTGCGGAACACGACGACCAACCCTACGGTCTGTGGTGCGAGGTACACGGCCGAGGTGGCCACAACACGCGCGCATGCACCACCATCGCGGCGCTTCGCCAAGGATAAAACCCTCGAGGTGCGGTCGCCCATCGTAGCCCACGTCCTGCAACACCCAGAGGGCTCCATGCTAATACAAGATCATGGGTTACAGCCCCAGGGGGGCCATTGCGGATTCAAGCCCATGCGCAGCAGCCGCAGGATGGCCCCTTGCGGATCCAAGCCCAGAGGGAGCCCAGCGCCGGGTTATAAACGTCATCTCCGGGGCTCCTTGCTGCAGTTCGCCTCTGTGCGGCAGCAGAAGGCCTACGCGTGGAGGCTGCACCACGTGGCAGCATACCCGGCGCAGGTACCGCCGGACTGGGCGCAGCACGACATTACCTTCACGCCCGCGGACACTAAGGGCGTGGAGTTCTCCATTAAGACCCCCTAGTCATCCAGGTCGCCATCGCGGGATGCGACCTCAAGCGCGTCCTAGTCGATGGAGGAAGCTCCACGAACATCTTGTTCGCAACGGCCTTCGACCAAATGGGGATCCCTCAAAGCCGCTTAGGTCCCTCGGGAATCCCATTATAGGGCTTCGAAGGTCGGCCGCTGGGGGCGTTGGGCCGAATATACCTGTAGGTCTCCCTTGGGCGGGATGACAACGTGCGGAGCGAAGACGTCACCTTCGACGTCGTTGACATTCCGTACTCTTACAACGCCATATTGGGGTGACCAACCCTCAATTCCATCGGGGCAGTCCCACATGATGGCTTTCTATGCATGAAACTTCCGGGCTCGTGGGGCATCATCACCACCCACGGCGACCAGGATATAGCCCGGCGTATAGAGCTTGGTGCTCGAGGCCCGCATCGCGAGGTTCATCGGGATTCCTGAGGCCGACACGAAAGCGTAAAGGCCTTTGGCGGCTCCAAGAAGCACCCCGTCGGCCTTCCGCTTGGGGCACCCCGGCACAGAGGCTCCCCATGAGCCCCACCTCGCCACCTCGGCAACAGTAGTTGATGCTGTCCCCATCCTCGAGCAACTTGTGGTCAGTACCCTGTCGTTTGTAATCGCTCACCAGCGCAAACAGGAGATCAATAAAGTCCACCGTTTGCGAAACTTGTCATATTTTGTGCAAAGACGCACAGAGGCTCGCCTCCGCGCGCACTCTCCGTGAGTATAAACAAAGATGCGTGGTAGCCCGTGGAACACACGCACTCTACGGAGTATAAATAAGACACACGGTAAATGCGCGCACTCTCCGTGAGTATAAACAAAGACGTGCAGTAGCCCACGGGACACGCGCACTCTACGGAGTATAAATAAGACACGCGGTAAATGCGTGCACTCTGCGTGAGTATAAACAAAGACGCGCGGTAGCCCACGAGATGTGTGCACTCTACGGAGTATAAATAAGATACGCGGTAAACACGCAGACTCTCTGTGAGTATAAACAAAGATGCGCGGTAGCCCGTGGAACGCGTGCACTCTACGGAGTATAAATAAGACACATGGGGGACGCCCCTGGGGGCACTCTACGGTGTATAAAGAAGACGTGGATGTTGTCCCTGTGCACTCTACGGAGTATAAATAAGACGCGGATGTTCCCGCGCATGCGTGGATGTTGTCCCTACGCGTACTCTCCAGAGTATAAATAAGACGTGAACGATGTTCCCACGCACTCTACGGAGAATAAATAAGACGCGGATATTGTCCCTACGCACTCTACGAAGTATAAATAAGATGCGGATGTTCCCGCGTACTCTCCGGAGTATAAATATGACGTGGATGGTGTTCCCACGCATTTTACGAAGTATAAACACCACACGCAAAGTGGCACGCCTACTTCAACTTGGCGCCAGCTCCGCTGCCACCACCTCGCGGGATAGGGGACGGAGCGCACGCACGTCTACTTATACCAGGCGCCAGCTCCGCTGCCACCACCTCAAAGGGTAGGGGACGGAGCGCGCGCACGTCTACTTTGATTAGGCGTCAGCTCCGCTGCCACCACCTCGAAGGGTAGGGAGACAGAGCGTGCGCGTCTCTTTTGACTGGCGCGGCTCACGCCACCACCTCGAAGGGTAGGGAGACGGAGCGCGCGCACCTACTGCGACTAGGCGTCAGCTCCGCTGCCACCACCTCGAAGGGTAGGGGACGGAGTGCGCGCGCGTCTACTCGATTAGGCACCAGCTCCACTGCTACCACCTCAAAGGATAGGGGACGGACCGCGCACGTCTACCTAGCGTGTAGGCGTTTGCGAAACACAAGTCCTACGAGTCCACAGGAGATAAGCGCGATCGTGAAAAGTGACGGGGACACATACGTTAAGCAAAGTCTTTTGTACCCTCGTCGAAGAATGTTTACAAGGGGGGTCGGTAAGGACCAAACGTATAACCATCCTCGGATGTTCAGTGCCGCTACTCGGCCGTCTCCTCCTTAACATACATTCGTGCTGAAGCCTCGCCTGAGGAGGCCCGGTCCGCCCAGAAGTACAGCGATTCTTCGGTCCACCGCCAGTGCTGAAGACGTCGTCGGGTCACGAGGTCAGAGACAAGCGGCCGGTCCCTATTAAGTAGTTGCCTAGAGTGCAGCAATATGAGCGGTCAGAACACCGGGACAGCTTCCTCTTTATTCACAAAAAAGGGGGGTACATACATCTAAACGCACGCCTACACACCAGAACACTGGCATCACACCTGTGGGTTCACCCCGTGCCCCGCAGTAGCGGCGCCGTCTTCGCCGCTCTGAGGAACTTCGTCGAGCCATTGGCTGAAGTTCCCTTCACTGTGTAGGGTCCGTCGCAGTTCTAGCTTTGCCGCGGCCTCCCCGATGTAGTCCCAGATCTGTTCATGGAAGGCCCGGATGACCGGATGAATGGAGCGCGCGGCGCCTAACATCACCCTGTATTTGGCAGGCATCTCCAGCTCGGGGTCAGCCAGCTGGTCGACATGCCGGCAGCCTCGGTGATGAAGCAGCGCGAAGGCCAGGCGCGAGGTCACGAAGGAGCAGTGATTGGCGAAGTATTTGGCGGCGCCGAGGGTGAGGTTGGAAGCCTCCGCGATTCGACGAAGCGTCCGGGACAGCTTTGCGGGGCTGAAGGAGAGAGGGGCACTTCGGCGACAAGGGCCTTTTCGGTGGTGCGCAGCCGGTCCTCCAACGCCCCCTGCTCGCGGGCATGAGCCGCCTGCAACGCCCGGCCAAGGGCAAGGGTCTGCACGGCGCCAAGGGCAAGGGCAAACTTCCAAATGCCTGCCGATCCAAGTTCGCGTTCACGTTGTCCTGGCCCAGGGATGAAGTGCGCTAGGCCCGAACGCATGGCCTCGCAACAACGGTCTCGAAGGTGCTGGGATGTCGATCCCAAAGGCGCCCGCCCAAGATTGTCTGCGCTCGAGACCGTGCCACTACGATGGGACGCGGTGGTTAGAACCCTAAGGACACGCTGCAGGATTGTGCGAAGGTGGGTGGGCTTACCTCTGGCACCAACTGACGGGCTCCGCTTGGGCGTCCCTTCAGCCTAAGAGGGAATCACAGAGTACCACGGCCCCGAGGAAGCAGTTCCCTGTGCCGAGAGGCCTGCGTGGTAGTCTGGCTCAGCAGCCCCCGACCCGGTCGCCACGAAACCTCCTCTTTGGACGGGGGTGACCGCACGCGACGACCACTTCGCCGGAGGCAGGCGAGGACTCGCCTCGGTAACCGCCAGTAGGTGAGGACCCCGCCAGCAATTACAGCAGTCTGGCTCTGCTTGGCGGCCATGCAGCGAGGAAGATTCCCCCCGATTATGCCTGACTGCACTCTTGGCCCTTGGCACCACCCAAGGACCCCTCGCCCTCGTCTTCTGCTCCTGCTTCCAGTTCCGAATCGGCATACTTTGCTGAGTCAGAGTCGGCATCCGCCGCACCATCGCCCAAACAAAGTCGGCAGGGTGGCGGTAGGCGCACCAAATGCACGGCCGTGGGAGACCGAGCCCTCCGGTGAGACGGTAGTCCTTTTCCCTTGACATCGTCGACTCGACGGCGAGGTTGGCTCGGGGCCAGAGTGGCACGCGCAGGCTATGCTTCTTGGCTATATACGGTACAAAGAACACACCTACCGCACACTCTGCGTCCCCCAGGAGAAGCCCTACAGGCGAGAAGAGGCGAAGTTAAAAAGGCGGAGCCCAATAGGGGGAAGGGAAAAAGCGAGGCTCTACCAAGACTTGCGAGGGTTGTAGGGTCTCCGCAGTGAGGATACGGACGGGCGGACATTGTCGCGCTGAAGCCCCCCAGGGGTGATGCGCCACCCATCGGCAAGCGGTGCCACGCCATACATAACGAACTCCTCAGTGAGGTCGCGCATGTTGAAGCGGGCGGTGATCCCCACAAGCCTACGCGCCCTCCGTCTGTCCTCATCATCGATCTGCGTGCCAGGCGTGGTATTAAAGAACACCGGCCGACCCATGCACTCGAGGCCACTACCGCTTGCCACACTATGGTAAAACCACCGTTTCATCCAGTTCGGCTCCCACTTCCCCCGAGTCGAGTTGGCGGGGAAGATCTTCCCACACGGCGACCACAGGATGAAATTGACCACTTCTTCGGCTGACACCGTGCGTCATGGAGAAACGCGAACAGCGAGGCGCTGGGCCAACATGCCTCCGTACATAGGGCCCACCAGAGGCGGCAAGAGCAGGATATCGCGTTCGGTCATCGTGCCGACTCCGGCCGAAGGTTCGCAAGACATCATCGATCATGGCGGCCGAGATGCGAAGCCCGGCTTTAACGTAAGCGACGAAGACGATCACCTCCAACTTCTCAGGGTGCGGTTTTGTCTCATCACTGGCGGGCAATCGCACCTCACGGCGGTCCGACAACTTCCATTCGCGCAGGGTGCGGATCGTCTCCTCCATCGTGAGCGTCGGGCCCAAGACGCGGGAACACGAACCTTCCATTTTCTCCGTCGCCACCCACTATCTATCTACCAGCGATGACTCGCGCCCCTCGAGCATGTACTCCACCACAAGCGGCGGCAACCGTCGGGATGAGGTGCTACCACCGGCTTGTTGAGCGTGTTCCTCATCGTGAGCCATTGCCCTCCAAGAGCTAAGCGGCACTGAGAGCAGCACGATGACAAACAAGGTGAAAGCACGGGGCGCAAGAAAGCAAGGGACCGGGAGGTAGGAGGAGAACACCGACGCGGTGCTAGAAGGGGCATTTAAATCCAACATCGTCGGTAAGTCTAACCGCCGGAAGACAGAGCGCTTACCTACCCTACGATGGGCAAGCGCAATCAATGGAAGCTGACGTGGCACAGTTGCCCACGCGCATCGTGCCTTGTCAGAAACGGACGCACGACCACGGTCGTGCGGCAACTTGACAAGCGCACGACGCACCAATCGTGTTCTGCCATGCGTCCGCTCCCTCGGGAATGAACGCAGGCCACACGATGTGACTCACCTTCCGCTCCGTGTCGGTAGTCGGCACGACTCTCGAGGCCATCAATGCATTGACAACAGTTCATTGACCAGTCACTCCGACTTCAACTTCGGCGTGGACCCCGTCTCCGTGGAGAGACTTCGGCTCCGATTTTGGCTTCGACCCCGCGAAGCGGCACCTAGCTACGCCTCTACAAGTCTACGCAATGAACGTAAAGATCACTTCCACTGTAAGCTCGTGGGATAACTCCGGCGCCTACACCGACCCAAGTTCACGGGGTCCAGCCGGACTTCCGACTTGGTCCCGCGCAAGGGAAAAATGCAGAGCGCCGCCCTCGGGTCCGTGTGAAGTCCCCGAAGCCCGCTTCGATCGAACCAGCGCAGCAACGCTGGAGGCCACCTTCACTTCGCAGACCGAGACCAGGTCAAACCTTGTCCCATGCAGGAACGCGGCCCGCCCAAGCAAAGAGAAACAAAGCGAATAGCCAGCGATGTGCAAAGGCGAGGTTGCGGTAGCGGCACATACATACCCACCTCCCCCCGGTTGGGAACGGCCAAACCGGCGAAAGGTCAACCGGTAGAAGTTCAATCGGCGGAAGGTGAGGTGCCGCGGTCAAGAGTGCGCACAGCGCACCCGTCCCGTCATGCCGCGTCTCCCGCGCCCTCGGGAAGATGCATGCTGCATGCGTCGCCTGGTCATGTGCACACGCGCGCCTCCCCAATCGGCGGGAACTCAGCGGTTTGGCTCCCCACGATCGGAAAGCGCAACCGTGGCGGCAGCGGTAGCGATCGCGAGCCACTGACAGCCCACAATGCACCAATCATATCCCACCACGTGTACCTTTGCATCGGGACAGCGCATACGGCTGCAGCAGCCCGCCCCTTAAGATGTCGTCTCCGGACCACGAAGTTATCGGGTCACGTGTCGACTCCGCCTCTTTAACATGACCTCGGAAAGTACCTCCACGACGAGCTAGCTTCGGACCCGTCTCCCTGTGGAGATCCCCGCATTCGGCTCTCCGCCACTAGGCGCGGGAGCCTGACCTGCCCTGCACCTCGACGTGTCCGCGGCATGAGCCCGTCTCCACTTCGACTTCGACTCCGCTACCGAAGGGCCCCATGGTTAAGGACGGCTTCGGCAACCCGCTAAACGCTGGATCCCCAGCACGGGGTGAAGACTACACCAAGCAATGAGGCTCCATCCAACAATACAGAAGTTCATAGGCCGTGGGGACGGAAGGGGCCAAATGGTTCGGCAACATGGCTTCGGCCCGTAAAGCCCTTCACCATGAGAGGCTCCTGTTGTAGGGGTGGCCCTCACCTAAGCCCAGCTGCCCTGTTAGGAGGTTGCAAAGCCCAAAGATGGGGCATGTACAATAACATAAATGCCCTTAGGAAGGGTATTTGAGTGTGAGGGTACAGTTGTAAAACACTCCCCGTGTGACTACATATATACACGGTCCAGGCCATGGGGAAACCCTAATCATTGCTCACCTAACTCTCCACTACCACATCTCTCTCTGTTTGGTCTGTAACCACAACAGCGTGCTTGTTCCATTAAAAATTACTATATTGTGGGTAATAGTAGTTACAACCGCTTGTATGCATTGAACCTTCTTGAAAATTTGACCTCCTCACTGTTGTAACCTCTAGAACGTGGTTTAGACAATACATACTGTCAAATTAGGAATATTGCATTGATATATAGTCTAGATGCTTAGCCCCACAATAGTTTTCACTAAGTTTGATATTTCAAAAAATTTGTGCATGGATTGGATGGTTTCAAAATGCTAGACCAGAGTAGAAACCTCTATTAGTTTGGTATAAAACAAAATAAAAAATCTAGTTTTTGGACGCGTGCAAGTTATATGATAAACTATCAAATATGTTAAGGTATTTCGCATGTATATAGATGGAAATTCTCACCCAGGTCAATTAAGGACCGAATACTATTACATCACATCTAAGTCACACTGTGCAACCACATGTGCTATATGGGCTCTGTCTTTAGCTGATTAAGTTGTCTAGGTCTAGCCTTGCATTATGGTAAACGCAGATGTAGTGTGGGCATTCCGGGTAGGTTTGCTCGTAGGGGCTTCCTTCACCAAGATGTTGGGACCAAAACTTACTAATACAATGGTGAATGCCCACTTGGGGACGGACCTAAGTGAGGGTCTTCACTTAGGGGATGGACCTAAGTGAGGATTCGAATGCTCTCTTAGGGGGTGGACCTAAGAGAGGTTCGATGTTTATTGGGTTGGTGCAAGGTTATGACTGGATGATCTAAAAGCTATATGATAATTACTTTCGTCACACGCTAAAGGAAGTGTGCAGTTGCTGATAGTAAAATTGATTATCTCATGTGGGTAAAGTTGTACAGTCTCTGCAAAGTGTTAAAAACTATTTAAATAGCCATGCTCGCGGTCATAAGCATGCTTGGATGCAACCACAATGGGTATAGTTTTCATTTTCAAAACTATTTCACTGAACATAATAGGATGGTATGTACGTGTCTTCCATGTGCCATGCCCATAGGTGAGATTTGTGTGATATTCTCAGCCGAGGAGGGCTACAGATGGATTTCATCTACTGTTTTGGAAATTATATAAATGTTATTTCATTACGTATCAAATGCTCTTTATAATTCCGTTGCAAATTACTACTTATTGATATTGCAAATAAAATTTTCTTCATACCGAAAATAACTTAGAATAGAGACTCATCCTTTGATAGTGTTGCATATATGTATAAATTTATGATATACTACAAGTCTTGCTAAGTACACGATATGCTCAACCTTGCCTAAATTATTGTTGATCAGAGAATAAAGAAAGATACGTATCAGACGACGTGTACTTTGCCCCCAACACCGGGGAATATGACGGTGGGTTTTTCTAGGGCCTAATCCCCAGTCGGTTGGCTGTGGGTTATGATGGCATAGCACTGGATGCTTTTGCTTGTTTATTTGTCTTCTGCTGTAATTTACTCTTGACTCTGGTATTTGCTTGGCCGGTTGGTCATATGTTGTAAATCTTATTATGCATCGCTTATGTATTCACCCTTTTATCATAAATTACATATATGTGATATGTATGGATATGATATCAATGTTATGAATATGTGTACCAACTATTAATCATGAGACTAGTACAAAATACATACAGTGACTACGGTCCCCACACTTGAGGTGAGACGGAGACAGAAGAGACTCACAGAGCACGAGCACGTGCGTTAACCACTAAATACACTTATGTACACATGTACTTAGAGGGCACTGTTCACATGAACAGAGAGGGACTATTCAAATGAACAATGCCTCCCTGAAAATGCGGCACCGTGGCTCGAGCCGGGGTGGGCAAGGTACCCGCTGGCACTCTTGCCACCCGAGCAAGTGCTTGCCAACTGAACAAGTGCTCGGTCCACATGTCATTGTTTACTTATCGGGTTGCACGTTAGTGAATTAGCCTAGGGAGGATCTGATTAGTTTTGGTAGAATCTAAGTATGTCCCTGTTATTTTCGGCTCCTAAAAGCTGTTTATCGACTTTTCTACATTAACTAACTTTTAAACGGAGTATCTTTGTAAGATATGGTCTACTAGTTAATTGTAGTACATACTGTACCAACTTCATTTATATCGGCAAAAATCACACATGAGTTTCTGTTACTCTGTAATATCTTATACAAACAGTCCAAAAGTTACAAGCCGTAACCAAAAATCACAAGCCACAGCAAAAAAGAACAGAACTATATCTCTGTTCTCTCGAAATTTAGTTCTTGAACCGTTGATCTTTTATACAACGTTTTTGTTACTAGTGATCACACCTGTTCCCTGGTATTGATAACCCTGGGAATACTCAGTTGGAAAGGTACAACTGCGTGCTGCGGTTACCATTGATTGCATATGTCTCATCAACAGTTATCCAATAAAATTTCAATCTTTATGATGCTACGGAGCTAACTTTCTCATTCTTAAGTTCGTCACTCACGTGTGTCATGCACCTAAATTTGCCTTTGAATGTACGAGCAAAGCATGGTTACCAAGAGACCGGCCACCACCCCGAGCCAAAACGGCTGCCCAAAAATGTCATCCCCTTTCGGAAGAATATGCCCATCAGCCCACGGCCCGGCCACGCCAGCAGCAACGCCGTCGCAGTAATCGCCATGGAGGCCGGGGTTGCCGGCGAAGCTGGAGCACGGGAACGTGGAGAACTGGCTCAGGTTGGGGATCACGCCGTGCAGCGAGTTGTGCGAGACGTCGAAGCACGAGAGGAAGGTGAGCCCCGTGAGCGATGCTGGTATCTCGCCGGTGAGCTCGTTGTACGACAGATCCAGCATCTGCAGGGTTCTCAGGGAGGCCAGCGTCCCCGGGATCGGCCCAGACAGCGAGTTACAGCTCAGATTCAGAAGGTTGAGCATCCTGAGGTTGCCGAGCTCTGGTGGGATCGTGCCGGCGAGGCCGTTCTGGCTCAGGTCGAGCGACGGAGGGATGTACCGGTTGTACGACAGGTCGCCGCGCTCGACATGCCAGTTGTACAGCCGCACGCCGTAGTCGGACAGGGACAGCTGCTGGACATCCGAGGCGTTCCCGGCGCAGGCGGCGAGCGATTTCAGCCGAGTAAGGGCGAGCGGGATCTCCCCGGTCAGCGCGTTGCTGGAGAGGTCTAGCCGGAAGAGCGCGTCCAAGCTGCCGATCCACGGTGGTATCTGGCCGATTAGCCGGTTCCACGACAGGTCCAGCACCCTCAGCTGGGCGCTGGCCCGAAGCCACCGCGGCACAGAGCCGCGCAGCGCGCAGCCGGCAACGCCGAGGAGCCGCAAGCGCGGGAAACCTCGGATGCCGCTGGGCATCTCCTCGCCTGGGAAGTTCATGGTAAGAATGAGGATGGCGAGGGCACGGCACCCTTGGAGCGACCGGAGGGCCTGCGCTATGCCGGTGATGCTGTTGTTGCCGATGTTGAGGAAGGACAGCGCCTGCAGCCGCCGGAAGGCGGATGGGACCGGCCTGGAGAGGTCGTTCCGGGAAGGTTGACCACCCTGAGATCTCGGCAGCGCGAGAGGCTCGCCGGTATGCTGCCGCGCAGCCGGTTCCAGCCAAGATGAACGGCCCGAAGCCTTGTGAGGTGCGTGAAGTTCAAAGCCACAAGAGTGCCATGGAGAGAGTTGTTCGCCATGTTCAGGTACTCGAGCTCCGAACACGACGACAGCGAGTATGGCACGACTCCGGTGAGCAGGTTGGACTCGGCCGAGAATCTCCGCAGCCGTGGAAGCCCAAGAAACGCGCCGGTGCGAAGTCTGGTCAAGCCGTTGAAGGAGACGTCGAGGTGGGAGAGCTTCGACACGCCGGCTCCTGGCGCCGCCGGCGCCACCCCCACAAGCTCGCCGGTGAGGCTGTTGTGGCTCAAGTCCAGCACCCGCAGCTGTGGCATGCGCAGGAAGAGCTCCGTTGGGATGGGTCCGTGGAGCGAGTTCCATGAGAGGTTGAGCAGGCTCAGCCTCTCCAGGCGAGCCAGCGAGCTCGGCAGGCCGCCGGTGAGGCCCCGGCCGGCGAGGTCTAGGAGGACCACTCGCCGCTCAGATGCTCCAAACCGGCGGCAACGGACGCCCGGCCACCGGCAACAGTCAACGAAGGAGTTTTCCGCATCGCGTGGCCATGCGTCGATCGCCGTGTTGAGACTGCTAGAAAAGCTGGCTAGCGCGCTCCGGTCGGCCGGAGCGCAGCTCGAGACGCCATGATGGCGCTGGCATATTAGGATGGAAACGAAGAGAATGCATGTCAAAACTTGAGAGAGATGGACACTAGGCATGGTACTCCCCCGCACACTGACACACTTAGACTGTGGTACTCATTCCATTGTGGAATTTATGCCAATTTAAGCTTATATGATTTGAGAGTCGTTGATTAACAAATCTGCACGTGCTCGAAATTCTCATGAGATTTAATGGATACTGATGGATATGTGATATGTGAGAGAACGAGTCAATGGATGTTTAATGCACATGTCTACAGTTTAGTTGAGTGCATTTGGATCGTTGGACTAGTATATAATTGACTTCATATATGAACACACCAGGCTAAAATTTTTGCTTGTGCCACTACTACATACGGTATTATCATAGAATCACAAATAATTTTTGAACGTCTGTGTTTATATATCGATGATAATAGTAGGTTATCACAGATGGCTCCTACACCGTCTGTGATAACTTACAACATAGATGTTCTTTTTTGAAAAACCGTCTGTGATATTCCACTATCACAGACGATTTTTTGTATTAACCACATGTGATATGCACGATATCACAGACGATTTTTGTTATCAACCGTTTGTGATATAGTGCATATCACAGACGGTTCGGTGTTCCAAACCATCTGTGATATATATATATCACAAACGGTTTATAACACCGAACCGTGTGTGATAGCTATTTCAACAATGATGTTGATTGCTCTTTTTCGGCTAGTCTCAAGATATACTAGACATGCCATTTGAAAACAAGCACAATCATGTATATATAGCACAGGATAATCATTACATAAATTTCACAGATGAATGAAACAACACAAGTAGATCACATATATAGTATGACAATCATTACACAGATCTCACAAATGAATTAAATTGAATGAATTGTTTGATTAAGCACAATTGAGTGATTACAATTGAATCCAATGTTTCATCATCTAATTACCATTGCCGGAGTGGAACTCTCCAGTCTTGTTTATGACCTCTGCTAGCAAGAATTGAGAGAGGTTTCCTCGAATTGTGACGAGTTTGTCAAGATCAATTGCACTTTCGTCGAAGTCCACACGTTGTCGCTAGGAGTAATGTTAAGTCATTAATTAGCATGTGTGTGTATATATATACATACATAATCAGAAAATAATAATTATTAGAAGGTTGACAAATCTCTATATCATTCGTCTTAACGTCCATGATTTCTTTCACATGGCGGCAAACGTAGAATCCACATATGTTGCCCTGTAGCTGTTGATGACACTGCAAAAATAGAATTACATACATTGGTATTGTCAATTCTAGAGGCATTATAACGAAGTGTAATATAGAATTATTGTGTTATAGCGGGTACCAGAAATCGCGTCCTGTATCACAATGTGTCACTGGATTCCTTGTATCTCTCTCCCTAGGCAACATAAGTGCTAAACGACCTATGTGATTTCAAAAACGTTAGCATCAGCCATTGCAAACGAAGGAAGATTACAGTAGAGTTATATATGAAGGAAATGAGTTTACCTGTTAATTGCTTGTTGCACACAAGTGAAGTCGTGGTTGCTCCTAAGTAGGGAATCAAGGTATATTACTTTGCTCCACTTTAGTACAATCACAATCAGAATCCACTTTAGTAAAAGTGAGTCGTCGAGTTCGTCAAGGTTGAATAGTAAGAATAAGTATTCGAAGGTCACGATGAAGTAGCCTGAGTCATGGAGGAAATACGCCCCCGTGTATCTCACAGTGAATCCACTATGCCGGTTTGGCTTCATGTTGGACCTCTGCATGAAACAAGTATGCAATGCATTACAAACCAGTCCAAGCTTGTGTAATTGTGACTCGGGGACCAACGACACTCCGAGAATGAACTTCCATTGCCCTGGAGATGTCTTAATCTTCTTCGGTTGGGTCTTAGCTCCTCGCTTACGATACATTTTTGACGTCGTCTCCACGAGAGCCGATACAACAGGCTTCAAAAACAGAGCTGGAGGTGGAGCCACAGGAGCCGATGTAATAGGTCCAGGGTGATGTCCCTTTTGGGCCACTGGATGAATGTGTGGACGGCATCCCCTAATGTCGTAATCTCTTCGTTTGGGGGTTTTTCAAGAGGGACGGTCCTAAAAACATCATTAAGCATATTCACCCAAACCTTCACAAAACCGGTCTCTAGTTGGGCACTGTGCACCAGCGTCCCTGACAACCATAGATACGCCATCCCCCACCTAGCATCAATGGGAATGGAGCCAACAAGCCTAACTCGGAGGATGCAAGGCGTGGGCCCTTACATAAATGATACACGATGAGCTAAGGTACCCACCAGGTAGATCTATCCATGTAGCATTCTAAAGAGGTACATTACCTGGATGTCGTTGATAGGTAAGTGCGTGTCGCTATGTTGAGTAATTGGCATGGACCCGCAGCTACTTCGACATTGAGGGGACTAGGTATCGCATTAATAGGGGTGAGTTGCGATTGGTTGCAGACTTGTCTCTGTTCTCCCTCAATGAATCTATCTCTCCTCGAAGTGAGGCAGATAGCTATTCCCCAAGTTGTGCACGAAGCTCCTATTTTATTTGTTCGTCGCGATAGGCCTTAGATCTCTTCCTACTCCTATATGTCTTAGAGTCCTTTGGGAATCTGTGCCTCCAAGATACATAAACCCCAGGTCTCGCGTGTGAGTGGGTGCTCCTTATTTTCCAAGGCCTATGATAGTATATCTCTCTCCTGTATTCTTCAAAAGAGCCTCATGAAGATTCGGTAGTCAATGATTGCTGCAATAGGCAATCATGTTATTTTTGAATCCATGAAGTTCAAGAGGTATTAACAACTATATAGTTTAACATATCTTTCTAGGCGTTCGGACACTTCCTCATTTGTGGGGTTTCTGAAAGAGGAGACACCTGAAGACATGGTTGATGACCTCGCTCTTAACCAGTTTCGGGCGTACTCGTTTGCGATCCCGGCAAATAGCGGGGAGACCTCCGATCGGATTGTGACCTCATCCGCATCCTCCACTACGGTATTTTACCCGCATACCCAACGGTGCCAAGTCTGTGAGTGTGAGTGTTTTGTGACTTGAGAGCCTTGTGTACCACACTTTGTTGTTCAAATTCGGTCGTTGTCTTCATTTGCACAAAGGTCTTCCATGTTTCCGGCGACACAAAAGGATACCTCGTGACAGGCGTGAGATCCTTGGCCACGTACTGCGTGAAAAGAGTGCTCTTGAAGCTCTTCCATGCTTTTCCCATCGCGAGAAGTGCCTACTGTTGCATGAGTCCATGTACTTCTGTTGGGATCTCAAACAAATTTGTTATTTCCGCCCACAACTGATTTTTCTGATCCTTTGCCAAATCTTTCTAGCTTGCTATGGTGATAGGGATCCATTGCCTTCCAATTATCTCACAGGTAGTCCGAAATGCTGCCACTGCTTTCTTCGGTTGCAGAGGGGCCACAACGGAAGAACACTACGAATATTTTTTTGTAGGCTAATTTTCTGGAGTTTTTGGGACGATACGATGAACATAAACTAATCTAAAAGGGACGAATTACCTCACAGGAAACCGTTGCTCTGATACCAACTAATGTGACGATGGCCCGATCTTCCGAAAGGTACTGATAAGTCGATTGTGGAGAACACGGCGTTGTTGATCCAAAGGCTCCGACCAAAACAGATCGAACCCCTCGCAATCACTACACCACTGCTCCGTTGGTTATCAACCGTGCCGACCGCGGTTGACCACTCCAAGAAGGCTATTTCCTGCAAAAGAATCGAGAACACAAGCAAGAGAGTACAAGATGCAATCTGAAATTGTATTATGAATAAAGATTAAGTTCACAAATTGGGGTTCCTCAACCGAACGTGCGGTGAAATTGCTAAGCAGAATAATCTCTTAAGAAAAACCCGACGAAAACTAAAGGGGTGCGGCCTCCTTAAATAGGGGAGGAGGAAGCTGCACTTATCTAATGAAAAGGGATGCGGTACTATTCATAGTTACTGTTCATGTGAACAGTACGGCCGCGGTACATGACTCGATTACAAGGCCCAAGGCCCACTTTGACTCGGATTGAAAAAGTGACGTGACTTGTTTGGCCGTTTATGATCGGCTCGTATAGAGTTTGGAGGTGAGACCAGATGCATCTGAAAGTAGACTCCAAGAACTTTCTAAAGAGTACTCATGGGCCCCGAGAAGCCTTCTAGATCAAAAGTTATGGCCGTTTGAAGTAGACGCTGCTAAAAAGGCCGAATCTGATTCGAACTCGCGAATAGGACTTGGATTGCGCTTGACGGTTCCACTTCCACACTTGAGCTCGCGTGGTTCTTCCCCATGGTTACTAAGGATAATTAAATCATCATAAGAATTAAGTAGTATACCATTCTTTGAAATATTTGTATACAAACTTAGGAACGCATTCACCTGATGGTTAAGTTGACGTGCTCGCGCTCGAGTCATTGGTCCTTGTATCATAGTTTCAATTTGTTGAGTTTGTTGTGGAGTCAGCACAAATTGTGTTTATGGAAAGGATGTCCTCATCACTATCTCTTTCTTCAACATATCTAGCTCGACCGCTCTTCTAAAAGCGAGACTCCGTTAGTGTATTGTTCTCTCATATGGTTTTCAACGTACATCTAGTTTCGGTCCATCTACGCTACACATGTAACAAATGGGTTTCAAATTGGATTATTAGCGCTACTATAGCAAATTAGACTAGCTACTTAATTATACACATCTATATTTGGTAGCTAGCTAGCTAGCCACGTATTCATGAAACAATAATATTAAGCAAGAATATATTGAAGTAAACTAGGAGTACTTACCCATTGTGAAATTGAGCAAAGTACTATTATCTTTCTAAACTTAGCTAGCTAGCTAAATCTAAACAAAAACCTAGCTATCATCTCTTCTATTACAAGGCATATAAGTTATTAGAAGCAATTGAGTACTAACCTCTGATCACCAAGAAGACGTATATAGATCTACAAGCGATATGTTTTCACCAAGCTCCCCAAAGCCAGCCGCCTCGCACCACCGGTGCAGCGCAATGAAGACAGATCTGTGTCGAGACCACGTACGCATGCTTTTTAATAGCGCAGATTATCCCAGACGATTCCAACCACAAACCGTCTGTGATACGACACTATCACAGACGCTTCGTATTAATAATCGTCTATGATATCCGTAATATAACCGTCTGTGATGTCTGCGATATCAGAGACGGTTTTTTATACAAACCGTCTGTGATGTCCGCAACTTTTACAGACGGTTATTAACATGAACCATCTGTGATGTCTCAATTATCACGGACGGTTTGTGTTAATAACCGTCTATGAAAATATGATAGACGGTTATTAGTATGAACCGTTTGTGATAGTTTAAGCACAGACGGTTCATGAATCGTTTGTGATGTATCCATCCAGTATAGTCTCTTTTGTAGTAGTGTGCTTGACTTATTTGAAAAAGGTTTTGCTTTTCTTAAGTCCCCTTGATTTGTTTTCTAAGTCAATCTTTACGACCATTGAATTTGTATGGATACGGAGACTGATGTTGCCATATAATTGGGTATTGACCGAATAGATAAAAAATATGGCTTGTGCTTAAATTTCATCACCTCAGATAGACAATGTTTGTGAAAAAAGATGTCTCAACACATCTTTGAAAAAAAGATTCAATATTTTGTCTCATGGATATATTGTTATCTTGTCGAAAATGCTATTCCGTGCGTGCTCATGTTGTTCGATAAATTAAAGATGTATTGACTGGTTTGAAAAAAGATTTCGTATTTTATTCGATGGATACATTAGTTAGGTTTCTATACAGTAAAAGATCCATTTGAACAACACGCCTTGGAACTCTTCTCAAAGTTTAAAAATCAACCTGAACTGCAAAACTGAGTATAGACCCTCCTCCACTATCAAAACCGTTCAATACTCTATTTTGCCTCTAAATCAGGTTTGTTCATTCTGGCTAGATGCTCTATTTTTAGCCGAGTTCTTTTTGGCTTATGATTTCTCTCAAACAAATAAACAGAACGGCTTCTCTGTCGTCGTTTCGAAGCGGCTTATCGAAATAACCTTTCTAAAGTGATTTATTGGTTTATCGATATTCAATTCGTTTACAAAAGCACTCACGTTAGGCCAAAAATCATAAGTCATAAACCACCGCATTTTGTTGTTGTATTGTTACTTATTCCCCTCCAGTTATAGCAAAAAAAACAAAATGAAAAAGACAACAAACATGATAAACTAAGTCAATGCTAGCTTGCTAAGTGGGTCCAATATGTTACGTAGTTTGCCCGACTCAACTCACCAAGTCCTTGAACGTGACGCATTGGGCCGGTTAGCCGTGGAAAAATACAGTAGTTTCCCTTCCCCATGTGACAAATTGAACATTTCAAACACATCACTGTTGAGTATTAACAGGTGACTTCAGGAAGGTCAAAACTGCCGATCAGAAACGAAAGACTAGAAGTTTCACCTTTCCTAGCTAGTATCCATCATTCAGCAGTCACCCGTCACGTTACCGTGGGAAAATACTCTGCTCACAAATATACGTCACCTTTACATTGGCCATTGATAGTACCATAAGGGTATAGAATTACACTTTTATGAAACTATTTCAATGACAAATATACTAATATCGCATTTTTGAAAAACAAATATACAAATATCGATCTTACATGACCGGTTGCAGTCAAGAAATATATTAATAGGTTAATACCATGTTGGACATGAAGTTCGTGGCTATGGAGAGGCCAACCTTCCAACTGCAGCTGGCCAATCCAAATACGGTAAGATCTGTTTGGAACGTAGAAATTTCATGGAAAACAATAATGATTTTCATATAAATCCTATGAAGTTCTGATTTTCACAGAAATCCTACGAAATTGGAGAGTTCCATACAAGCGTTAAATTGTGAGTTATCTCTTCCGTTTTATGAGCAGGTCAAAGGTACAGGTTTGTCATTATTGCCATCCGGCAGGAGGTAAAAGCACAGGGATGGTCATAGGCATTCGAGCAGCACCACCCAAGTTGCCGTATACATATTTCACATATTACCATTCAAGTCTAAAATTACCATTAGTTAGAGATTCAACCAATTATTATCAGTTAAACCCTAAATTATCATCAGCAAATTTAACAGATTATCAGCTCAAAGTATAAAAAATACCAGCATTTATACCCTAAGTTACCATATGAGATTTTAGCAAATTACCGGTCCAAGTTTAAAAGGTTCTCGTCTGCTTTTTAAATTAAAAATGTTCAAAATTACCATTAGTTTTCTTAATTTCCAAGAAGTTCAAAAATTACCCTCAATTGTGCCTTATGTTACCATATGCTGTAGTTCAAAATTCACCACTAAATTATGTCGTGTAAGTTGAATTTTAAAAAGCGCAATTGAAAAAATAAAATGATATATATATATATATATATATATATATATTACCATCAATTGGGTTTTAAGTTACCATGGGTAGTTTAACAAATTATCATCATAACTTAAAAAATACCAATAGTTTGTGATTTGAGAAAGCTAAAAAGATATCATCAGTCAAACCCTATGTTGTCATTATAGTTTTAAGAAATTACCATACTAAGTTTAAAATTACCACTAGTTCTTTGTATCTAAAAATATTTAAAAAGTTGTCATTACTTGCGCTTAAGTTATGATCTGTAGTTTCAACAAATTACCAATGTAAAATTCAAAAATCATGCACTATCACTTTTGTAAATTTGGAAATATAAAAAATTACCATCAGTTAGACTCCCAAGCTACCACCTACATTTTCAACAAATTGTCACCTTAAATTGAATATTACCATTCCGTCAATAAGAAGTTTAAAATTAACTTATGACCAGGTGGATTCTAAGTTATCATCTACTGTTTTAACAAATTATCACTCTATATTCAAAATTACCATCAGCTTTGTGTATTTTGAAAAGGTTCAAAATTACCATCAGTTGCATGCTAAGTTACCGTCTATAGTGTTAACAAATTACCAATATAAGCTAAAAAATTAGCCAAAATTTCCTACAGAACATCACACTTTGATGGCATTTGCCAAAACACATTGCGAAATTATTATTCGGTTAATGGACACTACAAAATCTTGTGCATTTACTACAACACACTTTGAACATTAAAATTTGATGTTTTTAGGGATTTGGAGAGAAACAATTTGAAATTCTGAAGCTACCCTAGCTCTCTACCTACTCCATTCTGAGACGGTGGGCCCATATGTCATGGACACTATGTCTTTCTTCCTAGCTGTGAAAGAGAATGAGTTAGAGGGAGTATTAGGGTGGTATGAGGGCACCTTAGATGACATTAATTGGCAATAGGGGAGTGGTGGTGAGGTAGAGGATGGGAGAAAGGAGGCAGTGAGTGTGCAACCGCATCTTGTGAGTGCACGGTGCTACATGGTCACATGTGCAACTAGGTCACAGGCGTAGGTGCAAATCGTGGGCACAGTGGGAAGGTAGCGTGAGGCACGGCATGATAATACGGCTGGGCAGTTGAGAAAGAGGGCAGAACCTTATATCGGAGAAGTATTAATTTAACCGACAAAGTGTATTATGGTAAATACACGTGATCGATTTTGCAGTGTCTATTAGCCAAATATGGCTTTTATAGTGTGTTTCACAAATATCATCAAAATATGATGTCTAGGAGCCATTTTTGCCTATAATCATCGGTTTTTTATTGCATAACAAGCGTCTTTAGTTACCACTTGCATTTTTAACAATATACCATCCAAAGGTTAATATTTGTTCGAAATAACTAGGCCCGTCCTGTAAAAAAACAACTAGGGTACGTCTTTTGGAATGCATGATTTTTTGCCGAGTTAATACAGGAGCTGGACTATTTCCTATAAAATTCTTTGATGATTTATATGAAATGTCTATGTACCAAAAAGGCCATCTTTTACTGCTACTTGCCCACCCTTTCTCTCTACTCATTCACTTTATACGTCTCTTACATGTGGAAGTACTGGTATTACCGTGTGTTAAAAACTGACAGGAAGAAATTCATGTGTGAAGCAAAGCATTATAAAATGATTTTCATTGATCCTGGAACTGAGACGCAGCACATGCTGTAGGCACACGATCAGTAGGGGTGCAAACGGGTTGGGTTAATCCCGACCGATCCGGCACCGAATCCGATTGGTACCGAATCCGGAGAAAAAATATGGGTTAGGATATGGTAACAGCAATATCCGTCCGAATCCGATATATCTTTAAGTTTGATTTCATGTTAGTGCTACTATTTGACGTTTCATTTTCTTTTGCAATGGTAAAATAAAATCTTCCACATCAGCTATTAAGTAGTAACATCAAGCAGAGTTCCTAGCGGACAGTAGAAGCTGGATGCAGTGGATGGCGGCTGGATATGACCGGCAATGGAGAGGCGGCGGTAGTGTCACCTTTGTGGCACGACGGTGAGACTACACAAGATACTCTTACGACACTTACGACAAGAGTGTGTTGTGCAGTCGACCGTCGTGTCATAATGGAGGCGCTAGCTCACGGCGGTAGTTGATCGGCGTCATCGAAGAACAAGCTGAATGCATCGGATGGCGGCTAGATATCACCGGCAATGGAGAGACTGTAGAAGATACTCTTACGACACTTATGACAAGAGTGTGTTATGCAGTCGACCGTGGTGTTACAATGGAGGTGCTACCTCACGGTGGTAGTCGGCGTCATCGAGGGTAGGATGCAGGAAGCTATATAGTGGATGAACTCACGCGTGACTGCCAGTGGAAAGGTAGATGGAGAGTAATAAATAAGGTACATGGGGAGTAATTAATAAGATAGATGGGGAGAAACCAGTGCCTGCCATTCGATGTGGATAGAATGGACAGGTGAGATCGAATCTAGGGGATACGCCATGGATTGGTGACGTGCCATTATCAGAGAAGGTTTGTTATACGAACCGTCTATGATATTAATATTAGAGACAGTTTGGTATACGAACAGTCTGTGATAATGCTTACATATGCGTGCCCTTATCTAGCTCTTCTAAACTGACCTCTCATCTGCTTCACCGATTTCTCAATAATGGTATCTAATATTGTTTTGATCTCCTACCTCTCATCTATCCGTTATGAGTTGTTCGACCGCAACCTTACACAGGCGGCCAACAATTTACGTTTGGAGCAACTCCTCCGCTCACACCCTGCTCTCCTTCCTCGACTCGCTTCCATCCATCAGCTGGACCTCATCATCTACCATCGATGGAGGTGTCTCATTGCCGCTTAGCAAAGGGAAATCGCCCTCAGCCTCGTTCTTCTCTGCAATGTGCACAAAGTGGAAGAAGCTCTTGCAGTAGTGGAAAGACACATGGATAACATCGACAATCAAGCAGAGGCAGCCGATTCTGAGAAAGCTTATCATAGCATCCTCTATAAGATTATGGATCGTGCTAATGATTTACCGAGGCTGGAGGAGTAAGTGCAGAGAGCAAGGACAATCTTCATGGCATTCGAGAGCTCAGCAACTGATCGTCCAACTACAAAAGTCGAAGAAGAAGCATATGAAGCCCAGAAGACTAAGATATGTGAATAACCTTTTTTGGGACTTTTGTAAAAAATTTGCCTTGAATTTGTCTCTCGTCTCAGTAGCTTGTATAGTTCACACGACAAAGCACAAAACACAGACGATTATAAATAAAAACCATCTATGATAGTTTCATAAACGGTTCTAATTAAAAATCGTCTGTGATAATAGCATATCACAGATGGCTTTTAAACCTAACCGTCTGTGATAGTTTTAGAGACGATTTTAGCAATGAACCGTCTGTAATAATCAAAGCACAGACGGTTCCACATAAACTGTCTGTGATGAGACGTCCAGTATAGCTTGTTTTGTAGTAGTGCCTGCACCACATGCTAACCTTTTAATATTATAACTACCTACCTTATCACTGGGGTGACACCCAGGGCAACACAAATTAGGTCTTCCTGCAGCCCACCACTTTTCCAACTCCGCCCAGAAAGTTTTTGAAATAGAACTATATCTGGTTAAGTTTTTATGTCTGTCCTTGACCGTGGGTATGGCTATTTGAATAGTTTTTTACTCTGTAGAGGTTGTACACTTTACCCACAATAGATAATCAACTCGTTGCACCCACACGATTCCTTGGTCATGTAGAACGAGATATCATCATGAGGCCTTTACAATACCTTGCTCTGTCACCATCTCAACGTATGGGTTTATCCCATAGTTGTGAGGGAAGTTCCCCGGCAGCGCAAGGGGAACTGCACCTATTTCAAGGTGTCCCAGTTAATATGGCTCACACAGACCCTAGTATGCACTAGTCGCAGAGTTGTGAGGGATGTTCCCCTAGCAGCGCAGGGGAAAACTGAACCTCGTAACAGGTGTCCCACTAAAGCTGTCCACACAGACGCTAGCTCGCACTAGTCCCTCCACTATTCGATATGCTCGAAGGTCCAGTAAATTATTCAGCCTTGTCTACATTTTGCTAACTTGTGGTTGTTCTGTTTTACATAGGAGGTCATGACAAGATTCAGTTCTTAGGGTTATCTTAGGGTTATATGAAATAACAATATGCAATTTGATAATTTAAAATGGAAATAATTTGCAAAAAAATATAGGTTCAATATGATCAAAGTATTGACTCGCCTTACGTGGTTTACCACGGTCTTGAGCTCACTGAAAGCTTTCTCATTCAATGGTCTTGAGCTCCTAGTCTTCATCTTCATCTGGATCTTGAGTCTCGCTTGATCCATTGATTCTTCGAAACTCCAATTTCTAATTATGTGGTAAACAATTGAATTCAAATAAATGGAAATAACTCAAAGGTCCAAATAAATCCAAATAAACTCAATTTAGCTTTATTATGAGTTAATGGGTGATGTGAGGTAAGGTTGATTAGGCGTGCAGTATTGACGATTCAAATGGGGTTCGAGTGAAGCAATGAATGGCAGAAGGAAATTCACCAAGACAGATGCCAAGGAAGGTTCATCGATAAAGGAATATTCGTGGGATTATTCCGCTTCGGATTTGAAGATGGCTAGGTTTAGGTGACTGTTGAATACCATTGTTTGACCCATTTTATTTAATAACTTCTTTTATAATTTTATATTTATTAAGGAAGTTCCATGAGTCAGGTTAGACATATGGGCACGAGTTACATACGTGATGTATATGATTTTTGGTTTATCGAGTTATTCTTATAATTCATATTTCTAGCAATTTGAGATGTATTATTTTATGTGGTCCTAGTATTAGCTTGTTCATTAGAATGTAAATTAGCGAGATTACTTTAATTACTGATGACCTAGGGGATTTTAATAGACGTGCCAACATGATTTTTAGTTAAAGATGCCCTTCAGATTAAAAATCATCATTATTCTATGCATCCTTAGTTGTTATTTAGTACAATTTAATTCTTAGAAATGAATCTATTTATGTGGGACCCGGCTTACATACGCAATTATATCTCAACACTATTATTTATTAAATATATTATTTAAGATTTAATTAGCAACAGCATGTCTACAACATGGATTATATTCTAATACGGCCTTCGGTTGACATACGGAATTATTTGCTCGCCTTAGCTAGCCATCATTTATCTTAAGTCAATCTTGTTTGCGTAAAACTATATTTTATCATTTACTTAAATTTCTAGACCAGCATTTCCATCTAAGCAACGAGGCAACTTGGCCAACGACCGCAATAGGGTGGCTTATCTATCACAAGACTTACCACAAGATATAATCAATTTATATTTTACATGGCCTAAGCCTACACTGGCTATTTCTAATCATTATCCTGATTATGTGTACTTTAAACATTGGTGACTTACCACTTAGCTAATTACCCAAACCATTTAAGTACTATTTAAAAGAAAGGGAATCCTTATAATTCTTGAGAAGCATTCAATTATATGCAAGGCAGTCTTTAAATCATGTACTTATGGTTTAAATGTCAGTGACCTTATACTCCAATTATTTACCTTAGTTTCGTTATTCCAAAAATAGATTCTTAGTTTTACCTAAACTTTTGATCTAATTTCATGATTCCATATTATTCTTACTTTTATCTATATATCATATATTATCTAACTCCTATTTGGACTTTCTGGAATAGTGAGCTCAAAATGTAGTCACATGCTAATAACACACTAGTGTGTTGGCTGCCCTTAAGTAGCTTCTATTTTGTTGGGCCTACAAGTCATAAGAAGTGAGAGGGAGTCGGGTGGGGCTGTTCGGCAGCCCTCCACCGGCCGACTTTCATGACCGCTCGATACCTAACTTTTAAACGAAGTATTTTCTGAAGACGGTGTCTACAAGTTAAACGTAGTACACGTTAAAAGCTTAACATCTGTACCAGCCAAAATCGCAAATAAGTATCGATCTCTCCGTAATCTATACCGTAAACAGCTAAAATTCAAAATTTCAGCCATAAGCCATAAGCCGCAGCCAAAAAGAATAGGCCCGAACTTACTCCCGAGTAAACAGAATAGAGAAAGGGGAGGCAGCAAAATAGGGGAGCGGTAGCAGAACAAGGGAGTAGCACATGCCGGAGGGACGACTGTGGCCAGTGAGATGGGTTCCATGTGGGGGGTGAAGAAGCCACTTGGGGCGATGGCCTAGGCCAAGGTGGCACCGGGAGCGGCCAGCGGTGGCAGGAGCAGCCGACGCAGGGAGGCCACGAGGGCGGTAGTGGCCTGGTGGGAGAGAGGGGGAATTGAGGTGTGCATGAGCAGTAGGATACTCACCACACAAACCATGTAGTCGGAGAAGCACTAGGGAAGGCTGGCGGCAATGGCCTACAGGCGGCGTGGGTGGTCTTGTGGCGCCAGTGAGCTGGGGCAAATGAGGGAGCTTGGCGGTAGTTGTGGAGTGTTGGTGACGTCTTGAAGATGCTCCAACCCAGAGTAATTGAGTCGGGAAGTAGCGAGCAAGAAATGGGTTGGTGCGGTCAGCTCCGACGCGGGATTTTACAATTAAGCTGGATGGGAGGTGGAGTGTTCCTGGGAACACAATGTGACATAGATATATTAACGATGGCATTTTCAGTATGGTGAGTGGGCATGGCAGCCAGACATGGCGAGAGCTGTGCTTAGCTTGAGAAGGAATAAAGGAGGGAGAGGGGAGGCGCAGGAGCACTAGAGGAGGATGGGGCTTCTTATAGCGTAGAGGGGAGAAGCTGTGGCAGCATTGTGGGCGTCGACCTAGGTACGGGGCGAGGAGTGTCCGTGTGCGAGGAAGGTCGAGACCGGGCTGCACTGCCGCCGCTGTGCGCTAGGTAGAGGTGGCACAAGGCCAGACCACAGCCGAGCATTGGCACAGGTGCAACTCTTATCACTAAGATTTGGTAATGCAGAAGGAAGACACGGGAATTTTTATACAGGTTCGGATCTTCTGCTGAAAGAATAATAGCCCTACGTCCTATGTTGCTATTGCTCAAAGAGAAAATTACAAAGTGTCTAATGTGAAATGCCATGCATTATATCTTGCTTCGATCTCCCCCTCTCCTCCTCCAATGTAATCCTTTATATAGTTGACCAAATGACACGATTGTCTTACGCCAAAAGATGTCCTAATGGTTCAGGTGATAACCATTCATTAAAAGTTATTGTTAGAGAGATGTGAGGGCGGTTCGCAATACAACGGTTGTTGTCAAAGAGAGAGAGAAATTGTGTGCAGTTGTTAAAGATAAGCGCATGTTCTAATGACTTGTCTAGCGATTCTATGAGGCACTAGATAGGCTACTCGTAGGAAAGTCTACGACTAG
The DNA here is from genome assembly GCA_036346245.1 of Bonia amplexicaulis. Classification (NCBI taxonomy): domain Eukaryota; kingdom Viridiplantae; phylum Streptophyta; class Magnoliopsida; order Poales; family Poaceae; genus Bonia; species Bonia amplexicaulis. The sequence continues at coordinate 4,892,540 of CM070767.1, forward strand.
GTCATAGGACATCTCACAAGTACATGGTCGTAAAAAGACTTACGACCAAGGAGTAGTCGCAATAAGACTTATGACTATGCGGTCGTAGAGAAACTTACGACCATTGAGTAGTCGCAGTAGGACTTATAACTATGTGGTCATAGACATACTTACAACCATCAAGTAGTCGCAGTAAGACTTACAACTATGTGGTCATAGACAGACTTACGACCAAGGAGTAGTCGTAGTAAGGCTTACAATTATGTGGTTATAGAGACTTACGACCATCGAGTAGTCGTAGTAAGACTTACGACTATCCTTTGGAATCTTCCCTTTGTCGATAAAGGGCATATTCGAATAATATAATGAAGGGCATATTCGAATAATATAATGATGTAATAATTAGAGGATTATTATATCCTCGTCATCTAGTCCCCAATTTCAAGTGAAAATAACTTACATGGAAAGAGAGGTTATAAATGAAAAATGGTCGAAAGTGAACCTTTTTCTACTTTTAAGGACCAGGAATAGGCTTGGTCAATATGGTAATTTTGTTTGAGTTGAAAATACTAGATAGACATCAAACAGGCAATTGCAATCAATTTTCATCGATCTGTCCATCGAATCAGTTCTCAAGACAACCATTCAGTTCCCAAGATAACCGTTCAATTCCTGAGACGGGTAACCAACACATAAGGTTATCAAAACTTACGGGGGTAATTTGTAGTTTCCTACTTCCCCATCCGTTCGAATATGTTGAGCTTTCTGCCACCGACCAATCCTCCCTTTCCCCCAATCTCACACGAATACGTTCCAATCACCGAGAGAATGACGAAACTTTCATCTACATGGGCCGTGTTAGAGATGGACAATGCCAAATTGAAGGCTCTGGAAGTTGTTGAGATGATCCCGCTGCAGCAATTTGTTAGATAGATTGAAGCCACTGGGCAGCATTGGCCGTTGGGATAGATCGGAGAAATTCCGGTGTTTCAGGCCTACTGTGAGTGTGGTCTTTGTCTCCCTGCTCACCCCTTCCTCACGGTCATACTCGAGTATTTCAGGGTCGAATTGGTGAACTTGGTTCCCAATTCGATCACAATACTCAGTGTCTTCGTGTATCTGTGTGAGGCGTATCCAGGTATGTCGCCAAATCTGGAGCTCTTTCGGTATTACTACGAAATGAGCCAGCAAACTAGGATCACTGGGGCGTGGTCTGAAACTTCACGATGAGAAGACGGAGCTTTACATCCCCATGTTCACTCAGAGTTGGAAGAAGAAGTGGCTTTACTGGGAGATGACTAGTGAAGGCAGACTTTCTTTCGTGGGGAAGGCTGCAAAGAAGAACGACCTTTGGAATTCGACTCCCAAAGATCTTATGAGAATAGCCCCCTGTATTAGCCATCAAAGAGCTGAGGGACAAGGGGCTCATGGGCTGGTATATGGTGAAAGACTTCATCATGTGTCGCATTAGCCCCCTAAAGCAACGAGCACATCGTATGTGGATGCACTCGAGAATCTCGGACCCAACCAGAGACTACGAGAATGATAAACAATACTTGAACTCGTGTAATAACATTATTATTACTATTTTAGTACTGTTTATTGATCATCATGTCTGAATGAACAGATCTCGAGTTGGAAGAAATCAAATCCTGAGTTAAGGCTGTGTGTGAGAAGGCTTCATTGCTTGAGGTGGAGGCCCCTCGTATTCTGGTGGCTATATCTACCAAAGAGAAAGAACAATGCCTAAAGGTAATCGAAGAACTGATTTTGTCTTTAGGCTTACATAGTCGTGGGGAGAGACTAAGTAGCATTTTTCTCTTTCGTAGATTGTAGGCATAAATTACCATCAAGACGACCAAGGGGTCGAATTGATGGTTGTCAGAGAAGTAGAGAAAGCCAAGGTTTCTCCAGCCAAGAGATGTCGACTGGTTAAGACAGTCCATAAGGATAGGGGAGCACAAGTGTTGTTGTCCCCCTTGCCGTTCTTTCCCCGGTTGCTCGAATGCTTCTACTCAACAGTTCATTGCAGACATGAGTACCACAAATGAAATAGGGGCGGCCGTACTGGAGCAACGGACTCTTAAGATCAAGGTACCCTTCTATTATGATACTGAAACTCATTTAGTAAGCGCATCTCAAGGCTTGATCAAGTGACTCGAAAAGGAAAATTGGAAGAATTTCATATCTTTTGTGAAGGAGATTGCTGTGACAGCTGATATTGTGATCGAAAAGGAGGCTGCTCCGGTGGTTGAAACTAGCATTGACCATCAGGAGGGGTAGGTGGAAGAAGGGGCAGTAGCTCTTGCTCTATACCTTCGATCAGATGTGGTCAAAGGTGCATAAGACTTTCGACCAGATGTGGTCGAAGAAGTCCTCATTTCTCCACAACCAAATGTGGTCGAAGAGAAGAAGTCAAAGATACCACTCTTTGGAAGGGTTTCTTCTAAATTCACAGTCAAGGTTATGACACCAAGGGATGAAAATATAAGTATAAATATTGCATTTTACCTTTATGTCTCCTTGAATGTCGACTCACTTTTCACAATTCTAGCTTGGCCTCTCTACTGCCTAAGGAAGCTTCCGCCGAGAAGCCCCCCGTGGCTCTACGCGCGATCAAAGACATGGTGGAGAAGGTGGTCAAGGGAATGAATATTCTAGCAGCAGAGGTTGCTCATCGAGGGATTGGAAATCCTTTCAATCGTCTTGCCGAAGGGGAAGTCAACGAGGATGTTCCTCTTCATTTTCTAGAAGGTTTGGCTAGGGAAGAAGAAGAGCAACCTAACTTATTCTCTACATTTTTTAACCCCGCATTTGTACAGGGATCTTCTTCTGATCAAGCTCCCATCCAACTCCCACACCGTAAAGACCTTCCTGACAAAGAGAATATTTTCGATGACGAGCATCTCAAAAAGGTGTGGTGGAAAATGGACAAACAACTCAATCAGCTTGAAGATTATCAATTAGTTCTCACTATGTTTGCACGTAGGAGTATGAATGTAAGTATCAAGCATTGAACATTCACACTTGTTTCTTCTTGTTTCTCACTATCCTTCTTTGTTTAGATAGCGCTAGAAGACATGACTACTGTGGCTGAGTACAATATTGAAGGACCGAAATGGCAACAGAGGGGGGGTGAATGGTGCCCTAAAAATTCTCCACAATTAAACCTAATCTTTTTCTCCGATAGCTAAAGAGCTATGAAGAAGAAAATTGATTGCTAGAGGAGAGAGAGAACAAAGAGATCTCGGTTAAGACCAGAAGAAAAGCGAAGCAAAAGCCGTGGTGGGGCGAGATAGAAAGAATCAACACAGTCGATCGAGAAATGAAAGCAGGCGGTGAGAAGCGCGACCACCGCGACCGAGACGACTAGCGGCGTAGTCGTAGTGAAGAAAATATCGTGGTCGATAAACCGAAAAACGGACCATGACGATTGATTACTCTGTTTTCGGGCGCACGACCGCAACTCGAGATTTTGAAGAACTTTTTGCGCAGAGATCCAAAACGGATGAAACTTGAAACTTAGCTCGTACAAGATCTCTGGAAGTAAAAATACCAAGAACCTCCAAAGTCTTCACAACAGAAGAGGAGAAAACCAAAGTCGAAAACTGAAACAGAGAGCTCCAGGCGGCAGAACCACAGAACTCGGTTTTCTACAGATTTCGCTTTTGCTCTCGGGAATGATCTTAGCAAGCAGCCGTAAAACAACTTCCCAGTCCTGAGCAAGTGAAGCACAAGCCAACTCTCAGAGAAAACACATATGAGCAAAAGAACACAGAGATAGCAAATAGATCAAACAAATCATCTCAAGAACAAAAAGTGAGAAAGATACAGAGAGATGAATCCAATCTTTTCTATTGCACATGGAGGTTTCTACAGCCACTCCATCGGAGGTACACGAGCATCCATGCTCTACCCAGAGACAACTCACACAATAGAACAATAAGACTCAGAGCACTCGGGGGACAACCTCTCCTTCGCTCCTGAGACCTAACCTCTCTATTTATAGTCTCACACGCTAACGGGTCTCAACAGACCACCCGTTCTGAGAGTCCGGCGCTTTGCGGGCCTCAGTGCTTTGCCCATTACCCGTGTAACGGCTCCTTTGCTTTGCCCAATAGCACCACCAACTCCAGTGCTTTCCCAGAGGACACAGCTTCCTTTACAGGCTTTGGCATTTCTTCAAAATGCCCTTCAACACCTCCGAAGCTTCCTCCTCATGCCTTCTTGTCTTGGTTACACCACTCGGGCAAGACCACGTCCTCTTCGGTTTCCACGTGGTTCGGACCTCAACATCTCCCATGTCTAGTCCCGACCTCTCTAAGCCTCACCAAGACATGTCTCCCGGTGCACCGCAACCATCACGGACAACAAAACCATCACATAGCGATCCATACTCTGCACGACTCACGAGCTCAAGTCTCTTTTCCACAGAAATTAGACTTTACCAAACCTTGTCAAAATGTAGAACAAACCAGTCTACAAGGTCCAAAACATCACAAGGAACCCAACCGACTAAACCTCACGGTAATCGGACATGAAATGCACCCTCACGACCAATTTTAGTGATCCCGCACGACCACGGTCATCCAACGATAACGTGGTCGAATGCGGTTCGACCACGTTCAATTCTCTCGCTAACGTGGTCGTAGCTCTCCGGCGCTGGCGGTCGCACCACCGAGTGCCTGGCGTGGTCGTGGCTCCTTTCCCACAACGTGGTCGAGGCGCCCACCGACCACGGCCAAAGTGGTCGAACGCCGACCGCCCAACGGTCGAGGCTCCGATCCCTGGCGTGGTCGTAAACCCTAGCGCCGAGTGCCGACCACGGTCAAATCTTCCGAGGGCTGCAGCGTGGTCGGGCGGGGCGCTGGCGTGATCGAACGCTCCCAATTGCCAGCGTGGTCGTAAACCCTTCCGACCACGGCCAAAGAACTCGTCGTTGCTCGGTGGAACCCGATACTCGACAGCGTGGTCGTAACGCCTTCCGACTCTTGTCGGTTTGCGAGAACACCTCAGCGTGGTCGTGCGCTCACGAGCGAAATTTGACCACGACCAAGCGTGGTCGTATGGCATCCTACAAGGTCGTGCGAGCGGGGACAAGTCGTACCGACTTCATTTCGACCAGAAATAAGACTTTGCAATAAAAGCCCAAAACAAACTCAATTTTCCTTCAACCAAGAGTTAAATACTCATCACAAAGATAGGATCATCTCCACATGATCTCTCAAATATATAGCTTATGCTTCTTCGACAAGAGAATGTCGATCTCTCCAAGAAGCCAACGACATTGTAAGCTACTGGCTTATGCAGTCGAACTCTGTTTCAACCATTTGTCTAGCCTTTCATGTCTATTTTTGACACTTGTAGGCCTAAGATCGGCGCAAAATTTTTGGCTGCCGCGCTCGACAACGAGAAAGATGATTCGCGGAGGTTAAAGATGGGGAATGCTGACTTATCAACCAACCTTGCAAAGGCTAACTCTGCAGCCAAGGCTTTACAGGAGAAAATAAATAGTAAGCTCTGAAACTTAATACCATTCATTTATATATCTTTCTTGCCTTCCTTTAACCTTTTTCCCTTAGCGAAAACAAGACTGAATCGAGTATGTTTCGTACTGAGGTTGAAGAGAAGGCCAAAGTGATTGTAGAACTTACTCGTATCAGTAAAGAGAAAGATGAGAGAATAAGGCTGCTCGATACTCAACTATCAGGTAAGAAAAAACTTTACCTTTGACCGTTTCTTCAAACAATGATGAGTATCATCTTGATCACCTTCGACTCTTTTGTAGAGGCTCTGGTCAAAATGAAGCATCTTTCTAAAGCTGTGAGTTGTAGCCAAGAGGAGACCAAGTCAATGAAGGCAATCCTTCAAGACAATGGTGCACTTCTCAATGATCTACTCAATGGGTTTAGCGCGGAGAAGATGGGTCCTTCTGAGGACATCATTATTGCACACGTGAGTATGATCAAACTACATGTCAAGGCTTTGAAGAAGCACCTGTCGACTCTGAAGTCTGACCAGGCCAGTCAATTTAGGATGTGGTCGGGGGTGCTATTTGCTATGTCTTGGCAAAACTAAAGGCATGCGATCGGAACCTCAAACTGCACCCAATTGAGCACAATTTCAAATGTTCTCTAGAAGAAGCGGCCCACCTTGCCGATGAACTAGAGCCAACCGGATGAAAGATTGCCAAAGAAATGTAACTTGGCTCTCCTTCTTCAAAATGATTTTGTAATAGAAATTTGTAAAGACTTAATAAATGAAAGACATACCTTTAGGAGATGAAAAAACTTCTTTCTTTTCCTGCAATTCATCTCGTAGAGCAATTAGTACTCGTAAGATGAAAAAGAAAATGAAAGAGAATGAATTTTTGAGTAAGAAATAAAGTTATGCTGATAACTCTATCCTAGCCCCTGACTATTTACTTAGTTTATACAGATAAACAAAGCAAATAGTATGGAGTAAAGTATGTAGATAGCAGAGTGGTTCATCCGACTATCATTATCGAATTCAATCACATGTACTGGCAGCAAAGAGGAAGAACAAGTCGACACTAGGAAGTTCCTTCAAGTGGGCAGGACCACGTGCAGAAAGAAAAGGCTTTGACTAGGTGATGTTACTTCCCTCCGGCCAGGTGAATGAAATCAAAGATAAACGATAAAAGGATAAGCACTCGGATTTTCTTCTCGTATATTCGCTCAACATTTTCGTAGACAACACAATCATTTTATGTTGATCGCAAGAGTTAGGAACGAGTCGACACTACGAAGCTCCTTTTAGTGGGTAGGACCACATGCAGAGAGGAAAGACTTTGACTAGTGGTGTCCCCTTCTCTGACCAGTTAAATGAGTTGATGTGCTAGAAGTGGTCGAACAAACATAAAAGAAGCTCTACTGAATATACAACAATAAAGTTTTGAAAAACTAAAAACTTTATTGAAAAATATAGAAATTTTTACATGTAGAATTTGCGTAATTGGTCAATATTCCAAGAGTTTGAGAGAATCTGGCCGTCTTCCATAGCAAGTCGTACAGAGCCTGGGCGTGTGACTTTGGCCATGGTGTAAGGACCTTCCCACTTGGGGAAAGCTTGTGTAACCCCCCAGGACCCACATTACCCTGGGATGCTACTAAAACTACTCTACAACTAGCCAATTTACAAAATAAAATAAACTAGCAATATTACTAAGCAAGATAGTACAAGATAATACAAGCGGAAGCATAAACAACTAAGGGATAACAGAATAGCAATAACAATTTAATATTCACAATCATCATCAACATGTTAACCAAAGGAACGGTTTTGAATTAAACATTAATGAGATGAAATATTCATCAACAAGATAGCTAAGCAAAGAATAGAGTTCTATCGACTTTATTTCAGCATTAAAACGAAATCCATGTGCATCAATGTGGTGTTGCTCTACCCTTCCCAATGCATGCTCAAAATGGCATAAGAATGCAGTCATTTTATCCACAACTAAATGCAAATTAAACATTTAATCTACCAAAACTACAATAGATTAATCATCAACATTTAATCTTCCATAATAACAATGTTATATCCTCAACTTCAAACACCATGAAAGACAATTAAACATATGTATGATCATCTCACTACTTTATTAATTCTCACATCCACAATTGCTATCAACAATTAATACAAGTGAAAATATTCTCATGCCACAACCACAACTCTTACCATACACAAGGAACGAATCCCATTCCACGACCACATCCACAATCTTCATACCACAAATAGCTCACATAAGCCAATTCCACATTACAACTAGAAAGTTGTATATTTCACAAAATACATCGTATGAATGCTTCATGCTATGCTCCATATTACTCTTGCCAGGGCAGGAAGTGCAATGCATCGTATTTCGGCAATATACGAATGCTTCCCGCGGGCGAAGAGGCGCATCGTATTACGGCAATATACGATCTTTGTGCCGGTCTGATCGCGGCTATAAGCGGCGACATCCATATACACAAAGGACATGATATGACATGAATGATATGATAGTTCATTAATCACATTAATTCATCCGCAAGGAGCATTATCATGCTCACAACATATCCACATCCACCACATGTTATTTCTATGTTCCACATTATAACATTAAGTCAGAATTCCACAACTAAAATATTATGCAATTATGGCAATTGTATCAAATTACGAAAATAATGTAAAACTGAAAGTAGTAGGAACAACAGGTTAAGCGGTAGCAACCACCGTTACGTTTACCTGCCTCAATCCGACGAAGCGAAGTACAACAAAAATCAAGAGCGCTCAGGGACAAGATCACCTGTCCATAAGATAACTCTCAGTACACAACCACAACATACAAGCACGACATAAATATAAAACATCGCAATTTCTTCTCCGCTCAACAATCCAACAAATTACCCTCTGCAGCAGCACTGCTTCACAATTTCGTATCTTTAAAAATATAAATCTAAATACAGAAAATGATACCTCTCTGGATTCATGACTTAAAAACCTACAATTTTCATGTATAACACCTATTTTTATTCAGATCATAACTAGATGTAATTCAATGTCCAAAACAGAGGAAACTCTCTGATCTGACAGACTGGACAGCGAAACTAAATCGCGTTCCAATGACAGCACAGCTGTATAAAAAATCTAAAAATTTTACAGAAACTATAGCTCTGAATTATCTACAACTTTCTCAATTACGGCCATGACCATAAAATTCTTTTACTATTTCTAAACTCCGGATTACCGTCAGACTGTACCAATCTGTCCGCCTGACGGACAGCGGTATTTCCGACTCCGTATATCCCAGATCCCACGGCCACAAATTACAAAAAAATTACAGGAGATGCATCTGGAAGTCGTCTACAAATTTCTGTTTGGGAGAGTCCGTAGGAAAATTCGTTTACTAGGTCAAATCCGCGAGGACAGACGCACTGCGCGAATCAATCTACAGGCAGACATCAGCTAATATCTAATCGGGCAATTAATCTATTAACTACCATCAAAATCCGTGCCAAAAACCATAATTAATCTGAAAAACAGAGGGTTTGCGATGGGGGAAAATTACCACGATGAAGAATTTCCCCACTTTTTCCTCCTCTTGTTCTTCTTCTTTCTTCTCCTCTCCTTCTCCTTTCTTCTTCTCCTTCCTTCTTTTTCTACTCCTCCAATGACAGCAACACTTGGGAACCAATGGCAGCAATAGGGGAGGGCGCCAAGGGGTGGGGGCGCCAAGGGGTGGGGAGGCGTGGAGGGTTTATAAAGGTGGTGTTAGGGTTTGGGAGGTTCGGGCCCCATTTGGGCTGGCTGGCCCACCCCTCCGAACAGTCCTAATCATCCAAATTAAATGTTTTAATTTATTTAATTCATTTTACAATATTCTACAATTCATATTTTTCCCTTCCCGCGATTTACCGAAAAACTGGCGACACCGCGATTGTTTTAAAAACTTACGCCGTAACGACATTCGGGATATTACATTCTCCCCACCTAAAAAGAATTCGTCCTTGAATCTAGCTCCTCAACCCACGAGACAAAGAACAATCAAGGAAAGAACAACCAAAGAATAGAGCATCCCAAGGATAGAACATCACGAGGGAACAACAACTACGGGTTCTCACCCGCCTTGAAGAACTCAGGTCCTTCTTCTACATTTGAACTTCAAGCTCCACGTCACCTCCTGCTCGGACTGATTCGTCAAGAGGGCCTCTGCATATCTGGTGGCTCGCTTCCTCATGTCCAACTCTGATGAGTCCACGACACGCGCCGGTCAACGTCGAGCGCCCGTAATTCTTTTGTTAGCTTTGAGCGGCCAACAAATCCTGCCGTTCTCACAAAAATTTACCGCCACAACTATCAACCACTTTTTTTCTCTATATATTATAGTCGGGATAATACATTGTACCCCTTTTAAAGAATTCAACCACACATTCCACTCACAACATTACTTGAAGCACAAACAATAACTGTTACAAATGTAACACAACCGCAAGAAGAATGAAGCATTCTCAAGCAACACACTAGCAACAAGCTTTCCTTCAAAGGACCACGGTCCAAATCAAAGAATTCACAACAAAATCATTCACACTCTCCAAATAGACATTTGGAGAATCCACACTGCACAAGCCAAGAGTGAAAATCACTCGACAGACCAAAACAATCATTTTTTTCCTAACTAGAAAAGAATACACCACAACATATAACAACTCAATTTGCAGATGACCTCTGACATAAACACACCATTTAAACAAGAATCAAGAGAGCATATTACTGCTCGAGATATTAGTAATTTCCCAATTCATTCCCCTTAAAAAAATTAACTTCCTTGAACCAAGGATTTCCAAATCATCGCCCAACACACCAACTAGTTGCCATACACCTCTTAAAAGACTTTGCAGCCCAAATTAATTACCCCTTTCTTGGAGAGGCAAAAAGAAGTAAATTCCAGCACAAAGGAAGATGTTACCATCAACGAAAAACACAAGACCAGAAGAAAAAAGCAATGAACTTAGACAACAAAAGGTAAGATCTCAGCTGAAGGCACATGCCTCCTCAAGAAGAAAAAAAATCAAATCTCAACCATTAAGAATACAATATTGCCATTCGAGCTCAAGAAGCTCTTATGAGGTGAAAATATTGCTATTTGTGCTCAAGTAACTCTTATGCGGCGAGAATAAGAAGTCAAACACACCTCAAGAAATGCACAACTTGACTTCAACCTTCAATACTTTTACCACACTCTTTCTTTTAATAAAAAGGATAACTTTCTTTGATTACGGTACCACTTTGACAATTCCAACAAAGAGAAGTGAAGACCACAACACCTTAATCCCTTAAGAACTAATAAAACCTCTCAACATGACACTTTGCTTAAAATAATTTTAGCTACCACATAAGTCATGAGATCAAAAGATCGCGTACGTAAATATCAAAACTTTTGATTTAAATAGTATCATGGAAGTTATCAAATTCCTTTATTTATAGAACATTCAACATTATCATCACAACCACATATTGACCATCATGCTAACATCAAAATAATAATACATTCTTAACAAGCATCAACATATCCTCATATCCCTTCATAAACTTTTACAAAAGAAACACAAGAAATTACTTCATCATGTTTCTATTATTCAAATAAGATTGCAACTACTTGATCTAGGAAATCCTATTGCATAAGCCACCATATTAGAACAAAGCTCTTAAACAAGATGATACTAAAACATGACAATCTCACAAACATGCTAGTATAAATCTCTTATAAGATTTCATATATTCAATTCTAATTGATGCTCAACTTTAATTTAGCACAAGTTGATTGTCTCTAGTCATAACTGGCAATAATTGATTATTATTTTATCATAACAACATTCATGATCCTAACTCCGTTTTACAATCATAAAACAATCATAAGCATAGATTCAGTATCTCACCTTAAGTTCAAAAATTAGAACGAAATAACTTTAAACTTCAATAATACCAGCTTTGTAAGACAAGATTCTACAAGTCAATACATCAACTTTCATCTATTTCTTTATACATATTTCAACAATCTAGCATGATGAAAGATAGATGAAACTAGCAATTGTACATGCTCAAAAAGTATCTAATAAAGGACAGACTAAAGGTTAATATTACCAAGCAATATTCCAACACCTCCTTACTTAATCATTTCAAATGGCCAGATTAATCACTAAAGACAAGAATAATTCAATTTATCCAACATGATAGAAATTTAAACAATCATAATAATCATTCCAATTCTTTTGCACACTCCTCAATAACTCCATGAGTTCCAATCATGTATAGACAATTTCTTAATCATAGTTTTTCTAGAAACTATTACAAGGCAATATCACATTAATCCACTACACTTCCAAAGATGCTAGTTGAAATTAATTATGCACCATGCTAACATCTCAACTTGATAATTCATACCTTACGAATTAATTTATATGATTACCACTTTCCACTCAAGCATAGCAAAACACCATAAAGGGTTTAATACTCTCTTCGAAATGGAGTGGAAATAAACTTCAACACTCGAAATAATCTAAAAGACATACATAGATCCAAGGTTTTAACATATTAATGAGTTTGCAACATAAAACTTTCATTAATAAAAATACCAAGTGAACCAATGAGTCATGATTCACAACAAGACAAAATTCCCGAAGGAAACATCCTTACAAATCAACGATATTCACAAGGAGCAAAATTGTCTCAAATATTCCGAGAAGAAACAATAATTGTTTCAAAGAACAGGTAGAGACCAATTGCAAAACCCTCAACTGCAATGAACCACAAACTCAAGAGAAATTCATTAACTACAATAGGCCAAGAATTGGCCAAAATTAGCTCAAGAAAGATCACAATTTTTCTTAAGAAACGCACTCACAACATTTGCAATTAAGTTACCTGAAAAACTGCATTGCTAAACCCCATGCTATAAACAGTGGTATAGCTTAGCAATGCCAAGGCGACAAATACAATTTCTGTCTTATCATTGACAATTCTCACTCATTACAGTCATAGGAGCAAAATCATAATCATACAAGGTTATATCATAATGTAAATCATTAATACAACATGTCAAAAGCATAAATGCAATGCTTGACCCATCCCATCCTACTGTGCACCAGTGTGTCAATTTAATAGTTTAATTACCACGGACCTAATGCCCGTTCTGATACCAACTGTAACACCCCAGGACCCATATTACCCTGATATGCTACTAAAACTACTCTACAACTAGCCAATTTACAAAATAAAATAAACTGGCAACATTACTAAGCAAGATAGTACAAGATAATACAAGCGGAAGTATAAACAACTAAGAGATAACAGAATAGCAATAACAATTTAATATTCGTAATCATCTTCAACATGTTAACCAAAGGAACGGTTCGAATTAAACATTAATGAGATGAAACATTCATCAACAAGATAGCTAAGCAAAGACTAGAGTTCTATCGACTTTATTTCAGCATTAAAACGAAATCCATGTGCATCAATGTGGTGTTGCTCTATCCTTCCCAATGCATGCTCAAAATGGCATAAGAATGCAGTCATTTTATCCACAACTAAATGCAAATGAAATATTTAATCTACCACAACTACAATAGATTAATCATCAACATTTAATCTTCCATAATAACAATGTTATATCCTCAACTTCAAACACCATGAAAGACAATTAAACATATGTATGATCATCTCACTACTTTATTAATTCTCACATCCACAATTGCTATCAACAATTAATACAAGTGAAAATATTCTCATGCCACAACCACAACTCTTACCATACACAAGGAACAAATCCCATTCCACGACCACATCCACAATCTTCATACCACAAATAGCTCACATAAGCCAATTCCACATTACAACTAGAAAGTTGTATATTTCACAAAATACATCGTATGAATGCTTCATGCTATGCTCCACATTACTCTTGCCGAGGTAGGAAGTGCAATGCATCGTATTTGACAATATACGAATGCTTCCATGGCGAAGAGGCGCATCGACACGGCAATATACGATCTTTGACGGCACGATCGCGGCTATAAGCGGCGACATCCATATACACAAAGGACATGATATGACATGAATGATATGAATGATATGATAGTTCATTAATCACATTAATTCATCCGCAAGGAGCATTATCATGCTCACAACATATCCACATCCACCACATGTTATTTCCATGTTCCACATTATAACATTAAGCCAGAATTCCACAACTAAAATATCATGCAATCATGGCAATTGTATCAAATTACGGTAATAATGTAAAACTGAAAGTAGTAGGAACAACAGGCTAAACGGTAGCAACCACCGCTACGTTTACTTGCCTCAACCCAACGAAGCGAAGTACAACAAAAATCAAGAGCGCTCAGGGACATGACCACATGTCTATAAGACAACTCTCAGCACGCAACCACAACATACAAGCACGACATAAATATAAAACATCGCTAGAAACCCGAACCCGCATAATCTCTTCTCCGCTTAACAATCCAACAAATTACCCTCTGCAGCACTGCTTCACAATTTCGTATCTTTAAAAATATAAATCGAAATACAGCAAATGATACCTCTCTGGATTCATGACTTAAAAACCTACAATTTTCATGTAGAACACCTATTTTTATTCGGATCATAACTAGATGTAATTTAATGTCCAAAACAGAGGAAACTCTCTGATCTTGCAGACTGGATAGCGAAACTAAATCGCGTCCCAACGACAGTACATGGGTCTAAAAAATCAGAAAGTTTTGCAGAAACTATATCTCTGAATTATCTACAACTTTCTCAATTACGGCTATGACCAGAAAATTCGTTTACTATTTCTAAACTACAAATTACCGTCGGACTGTACCAATCTATCTGCCTGATGGACAACGGTATTGCCGACTCCGTATCTCCCAGATACCATGGCCAAACATTACAAAACAATTACAGGAGATGCATTTGGGAGAGTATGCAGAAAAATTCGTTTACTAGGTCAAATCCGCAAGGACAGACGCGCTGCGCGAATCAATCTACAGGCAAACAACAGCTAATCTCTAATCGGGCAATTAATCTATTAACTTCCATCAATATCCATGCCAAGAACCCTAATTAATCTGAAAAATAGAGGGTTTGGGATGGGAAAAAATTACCACAATGAAGAATTTCCCCACTTTTTCCTCCTCCTCTTCTTCTTCTTTCTTCTCCTCTCCTTCTCCTTTCTTCTTCTCCTTCCTTCTCTTTTTTTCTCCTCCAATGGCAGCAGCACTTGGGGTACCAATGGCAGCAATAGGGGAGGGGGGCGCCAAGGGGTGGGGGCGGCCAAGGGGTGGGGTGGGGTGGAGGGCCAAGGAGGGGTTTATAAAGGGGTGTTAGGGTTTAGGAGGGGTATGGGCCCCCATTTGTGCTGGCTGGTCCAAAGCGGCTGGCCCACCCCTCCGGACAGCCCTAATTATCCAAATTAATTGTTTTAATTTATTTAATTCATTTTATAATGTTCTACAATTCATATTTTTCCTTCCCGCGATTTACCGATAAACCGGCGACTCCGCGATTGTTTTAAAAACTTATCGTAACGACGTTCGGGGTATTACAGCTTGTTCCGATTAGACCGAGATTGGATTTTTCTCAATACTAAGTCACCTACAGCAAGGCTGCGAGGCTGGAACTTATGATCGTAGTACTTATGCATGGCTTGCTGATAGACTGCTGATCGGATTAAGGCTTGGTTCCTCTTCTCTTTGAGCAGGTTGATGTCATCCGCTCGAAGCTGCTCCTGGTTGGAGTCATTGAAGTTCTCGACCCTCATCAACCGGATCTTTAGTTCTGAAGGAAGCACGACTTCGACTCCAAAAACCAGGAAAAATGGAGTTTATCCTGTCGCCCGACTAGGAGTCATGTGAATTGCCCGTAATACAGAAGGTAATTCTTGTACCTATGCCCCCGAGCGCTTTACGAGCTGGTATAAGACTCGAGTTTTAATTCCTTGTATTATTTGGCCATTCGCACGCTCAACTGCCCCATTGCTCTAAGGATGGGTGACCGAAGCAAAACATAGTTTGGTATCTAATTCGTCGCAAAATTCTTAAAATTTCGAGCTCGAAAATTGCTTACCGTTGTATGTAATTATCCAACTTGGGACTCCAAATCGAGTAATTATGCTTCTCATCATGAACCTTTTTGCAACCTCCGTTGTTATCCCAGTCATAAGTTTGGCTTCGATCCATTTCATGAATGTGTCAATAGCTACGAAGAGGAACTTGAAGCCCCCGGCGCTCTTGGGAATGGTCCTAGGATATCGAGACCCCAGGTCGCAAAAGGCCAAGATAGAGGAATTATTTGGAGAGCCTACGCTGATTGGTGTATTTGTCAACTATGGAACTAGCATTGTACACATTTCTTAACCAGATCCTTGGCATCATTGAGGACTGTTGGCCAGTAGAAACCTTGTTGAAAGGCTTTACTAACTAGCATTCTGTAGGAATCATGTGCTCCACAGATGCCCCTATGAATGTCGTTAAGGGGTTGTACCCCCTCTTTTTGCGATATACATCACATGAGAACCCCTTGCATACTTTGTTTATAGAGTACACCCTCGACCAATGTATATGTTTTGGCCTTGTAGGACAGACGATCTGCTTCGAGATCATCATCGAGTATTGAACCCTTCTAAAGGTAGTCGTAGATGGGAGCCATCTATGTTTCTTCATAATCAAGAGATGGTGTCTCTTTAGGAGTTATCTTTGGTGCTTCGACCAGAGACGGCTTCTGGAGTTGCTCCAAGAAGAATCCTGGTGGTACTTGTGAGTGGAAGAAGCTATTCGAGCCAACTAGTCTGCGAGAAAGTTATCCTTCTGAGGGATATACTGTAACTCGAAACTGAAAAATGCTTCTCGAGCTTCCGGACTTCCAACTAGTACCGAGGCATGGTCAAACTTGAGCATTGATACTTTGTCGACCTAATTATCGACTAGTCGACAAATGCAGAGCGCTTTAGCAGCTCGTATGCCAGTCAACAAACCTTCATACTCAGCCATGTTATTAGTGGCTGGAAAGAGTAATTGAATGGTATACTTTAAGGTCTCTCTCTCGGGAGATTCCTAGACCACCCCAGCCCCCGAGCCACTTAACGTAAGTGACCCATCAAAGCACATCATCCACTGGTCATGGGAATCATACTAATTGGGATCCTGAACATGTTTAGGATTTGTCCATTTGGTGACAAAGTCTACCAAAATCTGGGATTTAACGGCCGTTCAGAACACAAACTGGAGGTCAAACTCCCCAAGTTCTACCGATCATTTTGCCATGCACCCTGTTGTTTCCCTGTTCTGGAGGACATTTCCTAAGGAAAAATCAGATGGCATAATAATTTTGTGTGCCTGAAAATAATACCTCAACTTCCTCGAAGACATGAGGAGGGCATAGAGAAGTTTTTGGACCTAAAGGTAGCGTTCTTTAGGACCGTGTAAAACTTCACTTACATAGTATACTGGTCGCTATACGCCTTCACACTCTACAACCAATATAGCACTTACTGCCTGCGGTATGGTAGATAGATACACTAAGAGTGTCTCCCCTGCTTTCAAAGAAACCAGGACAGGAGCAATCGTAAGATATCACTTGACATCCTTGAAAGCATCATTGGCCTCTTTCGACCACTCGAAACCTTCATGTTTCCTCATAAGTTTAAAGAAATGAAGACATTTCTCTCCCAGACGTGCAATGAAATGACTTAGAGATGCCACGCACCTGATGAGTTTTTGGACGTCTTTCTATTCGATGGCCTTGATCTTCTCAGGATTTGCTTCGATACCTCTTGCCAAAATAAGAAATCTAAGCAATTTTCCTGAGACTCCAAACACATACTTCTCGGGATTGAGCTTCAAGCGATACTTTCTAAGATTGTCGAAGGACTCCTACAAGTCTGAAACTGATTAAGTTGTTTGATGCTTTTTATGACCAAATCATCAATATAGGCTTCCAAATTTGGCCCATTTGATGTATAAAGGTCAATTGCATCAAACAATGAAAAGTCGGACCAGCATTTTTCAAGCCGAATGGCATCTTGACATAGAAAAATACTTCAAATGGTATGATAAATGTGGTCTTCTCTTCATCTTCTGAAGACATACTGATTTGGTGATAACCAGAGTATGCATCTAGAAAACTCAACATTTCATAACCAGTAGTAGGATCAACCAACTAATCAATACAAGGAAGCGGAAAATCATCTTTTGGACAATATTTATTCAAGTCAGTATAGTCTATATACATACACCACTTACCATTATACTTATTAACCATTACAAGGTTAGCTAAACACTTTGAGTGATCAAACTTTCTTACAAAGCCTACTTTTAATAACCTGTCCAATTCTGATCTGATAGCTTCTCGTCGATCTGGTGTAATTCTCTGTAATTTCTGTTTACTGGGCTCCTTATCAGGCCGTAGAACTAGCCTATGCTTGATCACCTCCGTGGGGACGTTGGGAATGTCGGATGGCTACCACGCGAACACATTTGCATTTGCCTAAAGAAAGGTGATTAGGGCATCTTCCTATGTGGGGTCGGAAGTAACCCCGATGCAAACATCTTCGAAGGTTCCGCTGGGTCCAGAGGAACTTCTTTGACTTCTTCATTTGGCTTTAATGCCGCTTTAGGTTTCGAGTGATTGATCTTGAGGACTTGCGATCGTACATCAACGCGCCTTGGTAACTTTTCATAAAGTTGGTAGTGGTCATCCGCCATCTTGAGGGGCTTGCGATCGTACATCAACGTATTTTCTTGTCTAAAACGCAATATTCTATAACTGGAATTTTTAGTGATGACTCCTTGGGACGATACGGCAACTTAAGACATTGATGTGCATAACGAGCAACTATCAGAAAATGTTCAAATTTCTAAATTTTCTAAAATCATAATCTATCTAAATATGCTAGGGTTGGACACCCTAAGTTTCCTTTGTCTCAATAATGAGATTATTATAACACTTTGGTAAATGTTGTATCGGTAGTAAAATGCTTAGTCATGCTATATACTCCTTTGGTACCTTTTGAAATGGGAAATTATATTTTGTGGAACTGGATTTTGTTTAGAATTTAGTGGTGATTGGAGTTGCCACTGTTCTTTAAAAACTAAAATAAAATGTGAGAGTTGGTTTAGACTGAGGCGGATGGTAAGATTGGTTTGGTGCGGTAGCACGAGAATAATGTGTATGTTCCGCCTAGCAATTAAGGACCGATTATGACTAACTTACAATAGGCTAGTTTAGGTACCACCAGTGGAAAGTGAGTGCCGGTTCTTGGTTATTCACGGTGAGGGCAGTTCTTGTACTCATATGGCGCAAGAGGGGCTTACATGCGGGTGGATTTAACCCTTGACGGTGAAACCTCGGTGGTGGTGTCTAGCTAGACTAGAGTAAGGTAAAAGCTTTGTGATGAATTATCTGGGTCTCATGCCAAAGGAAGCGTGTTGACTATTAAGATAACTTATCTCTTGTGGGTAAAGTGTACAACCTCTGCAGTGTAAAACTATTCGAATAGCCGTGCCTACGGTCAAGGGCGGCAAGGAATGCATACACATGGTAGATCATTGTTTTGGTTTTAAAATAAAGATTTGGGAACGGAAGTGGATGGAACTTCGGGTTGTCTGCGATTGTAGCCGTGTGGGTGGTGTAACCGTGGTTGTGAACTTTGGCGGTTAGCGATACTTCAAGTGTTGGTGGTTGTAACCATCACTATTTAGCTTATTAGATTTTATTGAAACAAAACACCTTGCTAAATACATGCCTTTAAAGATAAATAATGGTATTTGAAATAAAATGCTGCTTTGTGCAAAAGAACCGTATTACCCTCCTTTGA
The DNA here is from genome assembly GCA_036346245.1 of Bonia amplexicaulis. Classification (NCBI taxonomy): domain Eukaryota; kingdom Viridiplantae; phylum Streptophyta; class Magnoliopsida; order Poales; family Poaceae; genus Bonia; species Bonia amplexicaulis. The sequence continues at coordinate 4,911,906 of CM070767.1, forward strand.
TTAAACCCCGCATATATTGCATTTCCCAAGACTTGCGGAGTACTTTATGTACTCACATACTACACTTAAAATAATACCCGAAGAGTGTTGAACTCGACCACATCAAAGGAGACTTTCTATGTCGACTGTACTCTCTTTATTAATGTAATTTCGTTGTTGGCAATGTAATCATCCTTTGTTTAACTGTGCACTAGCTTTGATCGGGAAGTTACTCGGAGAACCGAATGACTTTCTACGTCACGAAGTTACTCGGAGAACCGAATGTAACAGGCAGAGAAACATGCCCAATGGGCTTGGCCAAGGAACCCTATATGATTCCATGAAATGAATATCGTACAGGCTTTATTCTGGCACGAGGAACTTGCATCTCATCTAGAGCGCTAACAAATAAAATATTTAAAGAACTGCCACCATCAATCAATACGCAATTCACTCGATAGTTGTTAATAGTGGGCTCGACTACGATCGAAAACCGACTAGGTTGAGTCGAAGGGATCGGACAGTCACTCCTCTTGAAAGAAATAGTGACATCCGACCACTTAGGTAAATTATTGACAAGGGTAGGGTCGATAGAGTTTACCTCACATTCGACAGCCTTATACTAGCGCTTTGACTCATACATGGATGATCCACCATATATATGCTCGATGGAATGCTTCGGATCTTAGAACGGCATAACCTCGTCCTCGTCGGAGTGTTTTTGACCACTCGACTATCCTACCTCTTTGAGTGTAGGAAGTAGTCCCTTACCCAAATAATAATCCTCGAGTTTTTGCAGGAAAACTCAGCAATTGTGAAGATTGTGACCCTCTTTCTTGTGAAGTGGTCGCCATCTATTCTTGTTGTCCTTCCGCGTGGGTGCTTTGCCTTTGCCTCGGTCAGAGTATTGCTTGGAGATGTGTGGATCTTTTTCACCCACAGCCAAGACTTCCTTCGGATTTTCGGCATGAGGCTTCGACTAGTAGTCTTATTCTTCGACTTCTTGGCCTTCGACTTCCTCCCACTGCCTTCACCTTGCTCTTTGGAACCCCGATTGACCTGGTCAATAGACTTAGTCCATTCAACTACTTTAGCAGCAGTTGCATAATGGTCTGCCTCTCAAAGAACTTGGTGACGGTGGTCGGAGGATTCAACGTGATGTCCTCTGTGAACCTCCTATTGCGTACGCCCTGCTTGAATGCCCTAATGACAGAAGTGGGAGAGACCTCCAGAATCGAGTTACAAACCTGATTAAAGCATCGAATGAACTGCCATAAGGTCTTGTCGCTACCTTGGTGCATTCAATGAAGTTGGTAATCAGTAGGTCACAGAGGTGTTGCCACGAGTAGATTGACTCGAATGGATGGTTAAGCAACCAAGGCTAGGTAGATCCTTCGAGCACCGTCGGAAGATAGTTTGCCATGACGTGTTCGCCTCCTCCTGCTACCCGAACCGCGGTCATCTAAATATGGAGGAACTCGATGGGATTCTAGGACCCATCAAATTTCTCTATATTTACTGGTTGAAAACGCGACGGCAAATGCACTACTCAGAGTTTGGGCATGAATGCCCAGCATCCGGTAATGATTTCTTGATGTCTCCTTTATGAGAAAGGGTAGTTGGCATCGCCAGGTGATCGTACTCGGTGATGCCCGATGCCCGATGGTCCATGGACCTAACCTATAATAGGCCTTCTCCATACGAGGGTAGTACTCGTCGTGCTCCATCTGCTACTGTAGGTTCCTTGCTCAAAGCGGTGACTGAGCATCAACTTGTCGATCTAAAGCCGTTCGAGGTATTCTCCTTCGACTAGTATTGTGATCGGGAGTTCGACATGCCCATCATCATGCCGAACCAAACTAGATGAGTTTCATGATCGACTAGATGCGGTCATACCTTTCTGATTCTTGTAGTTACGTCGGTGAGGGTGCTCTAGTCTGGCCATCAGATCATGGAGTCTTTGCGCAATCCCTTTAGTGAAATGGTCATAGCCCAATGGTCGAGCAAGCTCTTGAGTCGGGTTCTTGAGCAAGTCATCGACCCATACCCTTTTATCTTCTATAACGCTGATTTACTTCTCTTCTTGTAATTTTAGCCTGGCTCCTCCATCTTCTGAGGATACTTCTATCGAGAAGCTTCCTGCCATTCTTCCTGTAGTCGTAGAGACGGCAGAGAAGATGATCAAAGAATCGACCTATACACCGGGGGTGGAGGTAACAGAAGCAAAAGAGATACAAGACATGGCAAAAACACCTGGCCAAGAAATTGGAGGTACCTTCAACCACCATGCCGAGGAGGAAATCACTGGGGATGTTCATCCTAATCTCCAAGAAGAAGCGGCTGTAGAAAAAGAACAAGGGCACCCCAATTTCTTCTCTAAGTCTTAACCCTACTTTTGTAGTGGGATATTCTTCGTATCGATCTCAAAACCGAGTTCCTCGCCCCAAGAATATTCCCAACAAGGGAAATGTCTTTGATGACTAGCGCCTTGAAAAGGTGTAGTGGGACAAGGTTGAAAAGCTCGATCAACTCAAAGATTCCCAGTAGGTACTTGCCAAGTTTGCTCGAACGAGCATGGATGTAAGCATCTAATACCTAGTCACTCTTATAATTTATTTTCTGGCTTCTCACTGTCCTTCTTTATTCAGACTGTCCTTCTTTATTCAGAGAGCTTTGTAAAATATTGTTACTATGGCCGAATACCACGGACAACTTATGTTGTTATGACAGCAAAATGTTGAACTCTACGAGAAGGCAGAGAAATGGAAAGTCACTAGCACATGTAGTCTTTTATGTTTTGACTACCTATCCAGTTCTTCATGTCTATCTTTAACATTTACAGATCTAAGAGTGATGAAAAGTCCTTGGTTGACGCACTCGACAATGAGAAGGTCGAGACAGAAAAGCTAAGGAAGGAAAATGTTGATTTATTAATAAGGCTTCTAAAGGCCAATTCTACAACTAACAAGTTGCAAGACGAAATGAATAGTAAGCTCTAAACTTAAGAGTATTTATTTGGATATCTTTCTTGTCTTTCCCTACCTCTTTTCTTTTGATAGATAAAGAGGTCGAAATGGGTAAGCTCCACACTAAGGTCAAATAGAAGTTCGTGGTGATCAGTGAGCTCACTCATCTCGGTAAAGAGAAAGATTAAAAGATCAAGTCTGATGCTGTCTGTCACGACAACAAAGTCAAGAAACTTGAGTCTCGACTAGCAGGTAAGGAATTCTTTACCTACGACCAGTTCCATAAAATAGTTAGGAACTATTTTTCTGGCTAACTTTACTCTATTTGCAAAGGCAGTATTCGAAATAAAGTGACTCCAAGAATATTCAACTCGTAGTGAAGAGGAGATGAAGTAGATGAAGAGCAATCTTCAAGACAACATCTCATACTTGAATAATGTACTTGGTAGGCTCGGTGCTAAGTAGGTCTCCTTTTGAAGACACTACAACTGCCCAGATGACTACAATTGGGCAGCAAGTTGGAGCTATGGAGAAGCTGATAATGACTCATTAAGAGAGGCGGTAAAATGTGTAGTAAGTTAGGCATTAGCAAAACTCAAGGCATATAACCAAAGCCTCAATCATTGACCAATCGAGGACGACTTCAACTACTCTGAAGCAAAAATAGCTCGTCTGATCGAAGAAATGGAACCGATCAGCCAGAAGGTTGGGGAAGAGATGCAGATTGGATCTCTTTCATTAGAGTAGATTATAATAGGAAACTTGCAAAGACAATTCTTTTATTAATGAAATTTTTTCTTTCCTTTCCTGCAAATTATCTTGTTGAGTAGTTAGTACTCGTAAGACATTAAAGAAATGAAAGAAGCTAAAACTTAGACTAAGAATGGAAAGTTAGTTATGTTAATAACTTTATCCTAGCCCTCGACTATTTACATAGTTTATACGAATAAACTAAGCAAATAGTGTAAAATAGGGTTCCCATGGAAAATAGAGTGGTTCATCCAACTATCGTTGTCGACTTTGATTGTCATGTTTTGTTAGTAAAAGTTAGGAATGAGTTGATGATAAGAAGTTCCTTCTAGTGGGGCAAACCACATGCAAAAAGAAAAGACTTTGACTAAGTGACGTTGTCTTTCTTTGGCCAGGTTAATCAAATCGAGAGCGTAATGAGAACAGGACAAACACTCAATGATCCAATTCAAATTCGTTCAACTCTTCTTAGTGAACTCAATTGTTTTGTGCTGATAGCGAGAGTTGGGAACAATGCGACACTAGAAAGTTCCTTTTAGTGGGTAGGACCATATGCAAAGAGGAAAGATTTCGACTAGATGATGCGTCCTTCCACGATCAGTTTGTACAAAATGAGTTTACTAAAAGTAGTCGAACAAAAATAAAGAAAGCCCAACCCGATAAAGATTGAAGAACTAAATACTTTATTGAAAGAGTAGAAACACTATACATAGAATTTATGTAATTGGTCAACATTCCAAGAGTTTGAGAGGATTTGGCCATCTTCCGTGGCAAGTCATACTGAACCTAGTTGTGTAACTTCGCCCACTGTGTAAGGACCTTCCCACTTGGGGAAAGTTTATTCCGACTAGACTGGAATTGAATCTTCTTCAACTCCATGTCACCTACAGCAAGACTGTGATGTTGGACCTTACGATCGTAGTATTTACACAAGACTTATTGGTAGACTGCCGAATGGATTACGGTTTGATTCTTTTTCTCTTCGAGTAGGTTAATGTCATCTTCTCGCAATTGTTCTTGATTGGAGTCGTTGAAACTTTTGACCCTTGAAGACCGAATCTTTACTTCTAGAGGAAGCATGACTTTGGCCCCAAAAACTAGAAAGAAGGGGAGTCTCACTTGTTGCCTAACTAGGAGTCGTGCGAATTGTCCATAATACTGAAGGCAATTCTTGTATCCAAACCTCAGGCGCTTTACAAGCTGGTCAAAGACGCGAGTTTTGATCCCTTGCATTATTTGTCCGTTTGCCCTTTCAACTACCCTATTGCTTTGTTGATAGACGATAGAGGCATAACACAACTTGGTACCCAATTCTTCATAAAATTCTTGAAACTTTGCACTTGAGAATTGCTTACCATTATCTATAATTATTCGACTTGGTACTCCAAATCTAGTAATTATGCTTCTCATCATGAACCTTTTAGCGGCTTCCATTGTTATCCTAGTCACAAGTTCAGATTCAATCCATTTTGTGAATGTATCAATAGTCACAAAAAGGAATCTGAGGCCCCCTGGTTCTTTTGGGAATGGACCTAGGATATCGAGACCCCAAGTCGCAAAAGGCTAAGAAAGAGGTATAGTTTGTAGAGCTTGGGTCGGTTGGTGCATTTGCCTTCTATGAAAATGGAATTGTACACATTTCTTAATCAACTCTTTAGCATATGGAGGGCTATTGGCTAGTAAAATCCTTATTGAAAGATTTTTCAACCAGTGTTCTGTAAGAAGCATGTGCTCCACATATGCCCCCATGTATGTCGTGAAGGAGTTGTAATCCTTCTTTATGTGATATGCATCGCATAAGAACACATTGAGTACTCTGTGATATACATTTTGGCTTTACGGGATAAACGATCTGCTTCGAGATCGTCTTTGAGTATTGTACCCTTTTGAAGATACTCATAGATAGGTTCCATCCAAATATCCTCGTACTCAAGAGAAGCTATCTCATTAGGAGATTTCTTTGGTGTTTTGACCAGAGATGGCTTCTGGAGCTATTCTAAGAAAATTTCTTTCGGTACTAGTGATCAAGAAGACGACATTCGAGCTAACTGGTCAATGAGAAAAATATCCATTCGAGGGACATTTTGTATCTCGAAGCCGAAGAAATGCTTTTCAAGCTTTCTGACTTTCAATAAGTACTGAGACATGGTCAAACTAGAGCATTGGAACTCTTTTTCAACCTGATTCACATCTAGTTGAGTCTCCTCTCATGAGTAGTCGTAGAATCCGAGTGCTTTTGCTGCTCATATTCCAGCCAACAAACCTTCGTATTCGTCCATGTTATTAGTGGTTGGAAAGTTTAATTGAAGAACATACTTTAAGGTCTTTCTTGTAGGAGATTCCAGGACCAACCCACAGCCCCGAGCAACTAAGCGTAAGTGACCCATCAAGTACATCGTTCACTGGTTGTGGGAATTGTACTAAGGATCCTGAATAGGTTCAAGATTTGTCCATTTGGTGACAAAGTCTGCCAAGATCTGGGATTTAAAGGCCATTAAGGATACGAAATGGAGGTCGAATTTCCCAAGTTTGACCGACCATTTTGCCATGTGTCTCGCTGCTTCCCTATTCCTAAGGGAAACTCAGACAACACAATAATTTTATGCGGCTAAAAATAATGCCTCTATTTCCTCTAAGACATGAGAAGGGTATCGCTCCTTAGGCACATGTGAAACTTCGCTTACGTAGTAAACTGGTCGTTGGATGCCTTTGCGCTCTGCGACCAGTACTGCGCTTACTGCCTGTGGCATGGCAGCTAGATATATTAAGAGTGTCTTTCTTGGTTTCGGAGAAATCTGAATAGGAGCACTCGTAAGATACCTCTTGACATCCTCGAATGCAATGTTAGTCTCCTTCGACCACTCGAAATCCTCATGCTTCCTTAGTAGTTTAAAGAAAGGAAGTCATTTTCTCCTAGTCATGCAATGAAACGACTTACAGCCGCCATGCATCCTATGAGCTTCTAGACTTCTTTCGTAGAGGTTGGAGGGTGCATTTGCTCAATGACCTTTATCTTTTCAGGATTTGCTTCGATACATCTTGTGGAAACAAGGAATCCAATCAATTTTCTTGAAGAAACTCCAAGCACACAGTTCTTTGGATTGAGTTTCAAATGGTGTTTTTGAGGTTGTCGAATGTTTCTTGCAAGTCAGAAACATGATCAAGTCATTTGATACTTTTTACGACTAGATCATCAACGTACGCTTCCATATTTTGGCCTAGTTGAGATGAAAAGTCAATTGTATCAAATACTGAAAAGTAGGATAGCATTTTTTAGACTAAATAACATTTTGATATAGCAAAATATCCCAAATGGAGTAATAAATATGGTCTTCTCTTCATCTTCTAAACACATACTAATTTGATGCAACCACAGTATGCATCTAGAAAACTTAACACATCACAACCAGCAGTAGAATCAACTATCTGATTGATACTAGGGAGAGGGAAATCATCTTTTGGACAAGCTTTTTTATGATCGGTAAAGTCTATACACATACACCATTTACCATTAGACTTCTTAATCATTACAGGGTTAGCCAACCATTTCAAGTGATTAACTTCTCTAATAAAGCCTACTTTTAGTAGCTTGTCCAATTTTGACCTAATGGCATCCCGTCTATCAGGTGTGAATCTCCGTAACCTTTTTTATAGGTTTCTTGTCATATCGTAACGCTAGCCTATGCTCGATCAAGTTCTTGAGTAGGGTTTTCAAGCAAGTCAACTAAGCACTGAAGCTCTTAAGCCTCCTTGGATTGATACAGAATGCTCCCAGGCAAAGACCTTTGGGCTGCCAACCTTCTCCTCCAGATGGTCTCAGGTCTTCCATGTCTAAGGCTGCCTGAGTCCACCTTAATGGAAAGCGATTATTTCAAGGATTTCTTCCATGCTCATCAGAGTATTGAACTAGTTCATCGCCGAAGGTCTCCTCACCATCACCACGAAGGGTCGCAGTGTGTGAGCAACGGAGAGGACCCTTAGGTCTTCCTCTGAGAAAGTGATTAGTATCTAAGGGGAGGGCAAAAACCTCCCTGATATGATCTCCACTTCCGTTAGACGCCTCCTGGCTTGAGGAGTCGTTAAACGACAACACCTCGCGACTTGGAGTAAACCCCTCTAAGAAGGGGAATTCTAGGTTATAACCGTCTCCAGTCAGAGTTGGGCCCAGTGAACGTATGGATAGACTCACAGGGATCACATCCACACTCTCTATGGGGTCAACCGAATGGTAACAACCACCAGATGTTGATGGAGCCCCAGAATGGCATATTCTAGGGCTTGTTGAGCCAAATTGGATGATTGCTAAGGGATTCAAACATTTAGAAGTGAATCCCTCCTCATGTTCCTCATATGCCTTGGTGTAGTCCTGGTCGAAATGACCCTTGCCCTCTGGGAGTCTGGTTCCTCCGTTGATCGTAACATTGTCGAGGAGAAGGATCCCTCCTCAACCTTATCCATGGTGCGATCTCCGGTATCTCGTGAAAGATCTCTAGAGACAGCCCCACCATCAAATGAAAGAATGCTCTGCTCGTAGTCAAGCAGGCATCCATGTCGAGATCTGCATAGTCAGCCAGATTGAACCAATTCTCCTTGTTCGATTCTCCTGCCGTGGGAACATCAGAAAGAAGAGAACTTGTCGACGAGGAATTACCAATACTTGAATAGAATCTCCACGGATGGTGCCAACTATCGATGTTGTAATGCCAATCTTATGTATGATTCTTTGGTTCAGGGGATCTCTCAGATAGCAGAATACCCACAGAAAAAGTCACAAGAATTTTATACAGGATCAGGCCTTCTCCGGAGAGAATAACAGCCATAATCATGTGTTGTTATATTGTGTGTACTGATTACAAGAATGATGCTGAGTGACTAGTGTCTCCCACTTCTTCTTTGCCTCCCTTGATGTCTGCCCTTATATAGCGTACGAAGAGATGTTGGTTGTTCTATGTCAAAAGACGTCTTGTCGTTTCAAATAAGAAACCACTCAACAAAAGTTATTGTTTGTTCTATGTCAAAAGACGTCTTGTCGTTTCAAATAAGAAACCACTCAACAAAAGTTATTGTCAGAGATGTGGTTCTTCCTCACTACCAGGTGGTTATCGCTAAAGGTAAGAAGTTATATGCAATTATTCCAGAGAGTAACTGCATACATTAACTCTTTGTCAGACAGCCGCAACATAATAGGTTATCGTAGACAAATTGGTCGAAGTCGAGATAGTCGTAGAAGAGTCTATGACCATAAGGTGGTCATAGGACGAGCTAGTCGAGCTAGTCCTGGAAAGGCTTACGACCAAGGAGTGGTCGTAGAAAGACTTACGATCACCTGGTTAAGTCTCTCCTTTACGAATAAAAGGTATACATAAGGAGTAAAATGATGTATTAATGTTATTTATGAATAAATAATAATTTAAAGATTATTGTATCTCATCAAAGATAATTAATAACTAGTGGTAACTAGTGGCTCAGGACCACGACAAGTGACTGCTCCATAATCATAGGGAGGAAAGATGCATGGAGCTGCCTCTGGAAGAAAAAAATAGTCCTTGGTTTTGCCACCATTTGTACCAAAAAATAGCACTCCTCCTGCATGCTTCTCCTTGGTCACTTCCTTTACTCTCCATATATAGGCAGGTAGATCAGACACCATCACACCTCACACCACTGCTCCCTAACATGAAGACTGAAGGACTGATATGACAACATAAGAATGTGAATGGTGTCTTCAAATTTTTCTCTAAGTATTCTTCTAATCTTTACTCTAAAATTTATGAGAAGCTATGACGATCAAGAAGCCAAAAATCCAAAAATTCTCAGAGCAATCACTTGGAGAGGTAAAAAAAGAGCAAAAAACCGGTTTTCTTCACGAACTTGCGAACCAAGTACCTAGATGGGTGTAGATTGATTTTCTAAGATTATCTTCATCTCTTGCATGTCCTTCCCATAGCAAGATCAAGAAGGAAAGAGAGAAGAGAAAAAACCAGCCAAATCAAGATCAAATCATTGCAAACAAGAGATAGCCGTGGAGATGATTAAAATTTGATTCTATTGCTGCTTGAAGAGGAAAGTTTTACAAACACTTTACGTTGGAGGATAAATAGTACATAAAGCACTTAACTCTCAAACTCTAACCCTAAACAAGATAGCATAAGAGAAAAAGGTTGGATGGTTAATCACAAGTCTCCATCCTAACTCTTAAATAGATGGTCTAGCCAGCCACATCTAACCCTTAGTAGATATTACCCACTTAATAGAATAGGAAAAACCAATAACCCCCCACACACACGGTTTTAACTCACTACACTTATGCACACTTTTCAAAGCACATAAACCTGTCGTAAGCTTTAATCCATCTCGATCATACCAGTTTCTCCATGACTTAAACCGTCTTCCTAAGCGCTGCTCACGCACTGCGGTTTTCTTTCAAGGCTGTTTTCAGTATTTTGGTCAAACTACTAAAATACCCTTCCTTGACCTAGTCATCTTCTTCCATTGCAACCAATTGCCATACTTACCACGTGTAAGTGCACCACTGACTTGCCACACAACGACAAGTCTCTCCCTTTCCGGTTCTACTAGATCACGTCTTACTTGAACCGACCAAGACACATAGTGTAAACCCACCGTTCGAAATTCTTTTCAATATTTCCCACCTTTCTCGTGCTATACTTGAGCTCACCATCTCACTTAGCATTCTGGATCATTCTGGACCTCAGCTCCTCTATGAGCATAGCTCTAATTCTCGTCATTGACCATAGTTGACTCCAAATGACCCTGCATATCCTAAGATAAAGAAATTATTTTCGGGTATAAGTTCTTCATAACTTGACCTACATTAGCAATAATATGTCACATGCAACCTATAAACCAGTAACATAGTTCACCAAATCTTTCTATAACTCCAAATTTCTAAAATCACCTATTTCTGCAACCTATCAAGAAAATCTACAAATTTACAAACTCCACATTTCCACTCCTTTAAAGTAAGAATAGTTTTATTACAATAAAACTATAGACCTTCTCACATGTTCCTTCAAAAACCACCCCGTCATTGCTCCTCCTGCTTACGCTCCTCGTCCTCTCTCTGGCACTCCACGCTCATGGCAAGGCAGGAGAGCACAGCAACCTGACCCGGCAGAGCTTCGCGGAGGCTTCGTCTTCGGGACAGCGCCGTCGGCGTACCAGGTGGAGGTAATGCTCTGAAGTATGGGAGAGGGCGTGCATCTGGGACACCTTCCTGAGCTATTCAGGTGAGATTTACGATGACATGAATATGGCACTTGATTTGATATGATGACTCATGTCTTGTCCCTGATATGGCTGGCTACCACTCCCGCTCGTTTTGATTTCAAATTCTGACTTCTAATTATTTTCATATTCATAAATTTCGTCTTTTCTGAATTTTTAGCTTTTTTTAAGCTTTTTTACCGGTTCTTTTTTTCCCGTATTTGTTTGTGTTGTCCGTGATGAGCTAGCATATTTTTTCTATTTTTATTTTTTTAAAATTTAATTACACTAAATAAGTCACCTTCAGCTACAGTAAAATTTCAGCCGTCAGTCATAAACCACAGCTTTTCAGCCCAACCAACGTGACGGTCGACGAATACCAACGTTACATGGTTTGTGAAAAAATATGAGATCAGTGCTTTTTTATGATTCTTCGAAGATTGGTTTCTATTCGTGATCTGTTTGTCTTTTCTGATGTTCTTCTGCAGGATGATGTGGACAATATGGTGAGGGTGGGATTCGACGCGCACCGTTTCTCGATCTCCTGGTCGCGCATTTTCCCCAGTATGTGCTGAAACACACCCAGCCCCGGTGGTGAGATCATGGGGTTTTTATTTCAGTGACGTGTTTTCCTTAACTTCCGCACAAGGTACGTACGTGGAATTGGGAGGATTAACAAAGATGGCGTGGATTATTACCACAGGCTCATCGACTACATGCTCGCTCACAGTACGCTGATCTCGACCTTGCTTTAACGGTACATATATAATGATAATAAAAAAACTACATTTAAAAAACAAAGGGTTACATATCATATGAAAGAATTAAAATATTAAAATTTTAGAGTGTTATCTGTTGGTTTCTCTGTTCTTCTTCTGTGCATGTTCATGTATGGATCGAGAGGGAGAGGAGGGAGAGATTACCATCGATTGTGTGGAGGGGTTAGACATCGCGGGTTCGTCGGTGGCGATCTGCGCAAAGGCAGCGACGGTCGGGAAGAGGTGGGCGGTCACGGCGGCGCTGCTCCGGTGAGGTCGACGGCGACGGCGATGGAGCTTCCGTCATGAACTGCGGCGTCCTCGGATCGGTGCGGAATATTGGTGGGGTGGCGGCTGCGATCAACCTCGTGAATAGAGCCCGGCCCCACCCTCTATTTATAGCGCTTGCATGACAGGGCCCATCGGCCAAAGTGGGGTGGCGCCCGATCGTATGCTGGTCAAGGGCCCGATTAGCCGTTGGGCTAATCGGGAGAGATCATTCTAACATTCTCCCCTTGATCTCCTCTCATACTTTATCCTTAATTACTTTTGCCTTTACATTCCATCACAGTTAGTGTATAGAACATGTCTCATCGTCACGGTCAATCGCCGATAGATTCAATGACTACAATACACCTCTACTGCTCGAAATAGTTACTTTAAACTTTTGGGCCTTTTATAGTCCGAGAATCATAGGCTTTCCTTAAACCCATGCCGCTACATGTTCTCTCGAACACGTTGGGTGGTAAGTCTTTTGTAAACGGATCCGCTAACATCTTTGTGGTACTTATATGATCAAGACTTATGATCGATCCGGACTTTATCTTTCACAACATAGTACTTTATGTCAATGTGTTTGGCAGCACCACTTGACTTATTGTTGTGGGCATACATTCTGCGGGTTCATTATCGCAGACAACTTAAGTGGTCTATTGATGTCGTCAACCACTTTTAAACCGGTATGAACTTCTTAAGCCGTTCACCGCCCGTAGCCTCATAACATGCTACAAACTCGGCATACATTGTGGACGATGTAGTGACGGTTTGCTTTGAGCTTTTCCACGATATAGCTCCTCTGCGAGAGTGAATACATATCCGGATGTAGACTTTCTATCATCTCCGCAAAATCGAATCAGATACCCCACTATATGGAGTGTATCGATTTTCGTATGTCATCATGAGGCCTTTTGTGCCTTGCAAATAACGCAAGACTTTCTTTATCAATTTCCAATGTTCTATTCCGTGATTGCTCGAATCGCCAAGTAACCCGGTAACAAACGCTAAGTCGTATGCGTACACACTTGAGCATACTTGCAAGCTTCCGACGGTGAAGCATATGGAACCGCTTTCATTTGATCGATCTCATATGGTTCCTAGGGCATTGAAAATCCCCATATCTCGCCGCCTTGACTATAGGTGCGGTGAAGGACTACATTTTGCATACCAAATTTCTTTAATACTCTCTCTATGTTTGCCTTTTGTGACAGTCCCAATACCCCTTGTTTCTATCCCGTGAATTTCGATCCCTAGAACGAACGAAGCTTCACCAAGATCTTTCATATCAAAGTTTGAGGACAAAACTTCTTTGTCTTGATGGCATCGACATCACTACTAGCCGATGAGGATGTCATCCACATCTGTGATTAGGAAGATGAACTTCCCATCTTTAAACTTTGCATAAACACGCTTGTCCTCTACATTCTCTTTAAACCCAAATTTTCTTATTGTACTGTCAAACTTCAAGTACCACTGTCTTGAAGCTTGCTTTAACCCATAAATCGATTTCTTTAGGCGGCATCCCATTCTTTCATATCCTTCCACAACAAAACCTTTCGGTTGTGCCATGTAAACATCTTCCTCCAAATCCCCATTAAGAAATGCCGTCTTTACATCCATTTGATGTAACTCTAAATCATAATGTGCAACCAATGCCATTATGATTCTGAAAGAATCTTTACATGAGACTGGAGAAAAGGTCTCATTGTAATCAATCCCTTCTCTTTGCGTAAAGCCTTTTTCCACAAGTCGCGCTTTGTATCTTTCTACATTCCCTTGGGAGTCAAGTTTTGTCTTGTAGACCCATTTACAGCCTACTGTTTTGGCTCCTTTAGGAATAATTTTCAAGTCCCAGACTTTATTAGCCTTCATGGACCTCATTTCCTCTTCCATGGCCTCAAGCCATTTTGAGGAATTTTCGCTTCTCATGGCTTCTTCAAATGAGGTGGGATCATCCTCCATTTGAAATTCCTCTGTATGATAAATCTGATAATCATCAGAAATAGCTGATCTTCTTACTCTTTGAGACCTCCTCGGGGCCTCCACATTTGGTACATCTTCTGTTTGAGGCTGTTGTTGCTCCCCCTCATCTGTGGCAATTGGTTCTATATGATCCTGAAGAACAGGTTCTTCATTCTCATTCATTGTTGCCACAGGAGGAACAATAACAGGTGCTGGCACCACAGTGTCTTGTACCGTCGGTGTAGCGACGGCGGTAGTGCGAAGAATGGCTCTTGAATCATCGAGTGGGCGACATCGCCCGCTTCTCTTCAAGGTCAATCTTCGAGCTACCATGCTCCCCTCATCATTTCATCCTCTAAGAAGATAGCGTGTCTTGTTTCTACAAACTTTGTATATCTGTCGGACGGAGAAAGCGAAAGCCTTTTGACTTTTCGTGGTAGCCAATGAAATGGCAACTTCATTTTGGGATCAAGTTTCCCAAGGTTTGGGTTAAATACTTTAGCCTCAAGAGACTCCCCACACACGTAAGTGGTTTAGTGAGGAACTCTTCTGTCCACATCTCGCACGGTGTTTTGGGCACCGACTTACTAGGCACTCTGTTGAGGATATGAATGGCGGTTTTCAACGCCTCCATCCATAAACTCAACGGCAGTGTGGAGTAGCTCATCATGCTTCGCACCATATCCATCAGGGTACGGTTGCATCTTTCAGCTACTCCATTTTGCTGAGGTTCGCCCGGTGTAGAATACTGGGCTACTATGTCATTTTCCTGTAAAAAGGTCCAGGAACTTGTCCATATGGGGTATGTCGACCGTAGTACTCCCCACCACGATCAGATTGGACTATCTTAATCTTTAATTCGTGTTGGTTTTCAACTTCAGCCTTAAATATCTTGAATTTATCCAAGGCTTCATTTCTTTCTTTGATTGGATAAATATATCCATAACGGGAGTAATCATCCGTGAATGTTATGAACGAGTCATATCCATCCACACTTTTCACAGGAAAAAGGACCACAAATGTTTGTGTGAATAATTTGTAGAACTCCTGTGCTTCTTTTAGCGTCTTTCTTAATTTTCTTTACATATTTTCCTTTAATGCATTCTCTGCATTGTTCTAAGTCTGAGAACTCTAATGGAGGAAGAATATCATTCTTAACTAGTCTTTCTATTCTCCCCCTCGAAATATGGCCTAAACGACAGTGCCATAATTTCGACGACGCATCTAGAGTTCTCTTTCGTTTCCTGTTTACATTCGTAGACGAGGATTCATTTATGAACGTAATAATGTTCTCACCTTTCTTTGACATAATCATCTTCAAGAAATCGGGACAATCTTTCTTGTAGTGTCCCGTCTTCTTGCAGTGAAGACACTGATCTTTCTCCACTGTGAAATTATTCTGTTGAATTTGAAAACAAAGGCTTTTCCCTTGTTCTTTGAGGAGAAGTTATTGTTGAAGTTCTTTTCTTATTATCCTTCACATAGTTGACAGAACCACCATGTGAGGATTTAAATCTTTCCTCCTCTTGCACACACATAGCTATGCACTTTTCTAAGTCCCATTTCTGTGCATATTGTAGTTGACAACAAAAGTGTCAAACTCTTTCAAAGAAGCCAAAACAAATGAATAAGGAACTCATCCTTGAGAGCTAAATCCATTGGTTTAAGCTTGGATGCCAAGTTACTCATCCTTAGTATGTGCTCTCTTATGCCACCGCCACCACCGTAGTACCTTTCATCACAAGTCGCTTAATCACCGTGTAGCATAAGTCTTTGAAGAGCCAGTAAACTGACTCTTTATTTTATCAAGGTACTCTGTGACAATGTCACTCTGCGATTGAGCCTACAATTGCAGGCTCAATCGTGTTCTTTATCACGACCAAACATTTCTTGTTGGTCAGAACCCACTTTATGATCAAGATCATATGACATCTTTATGGGAGCAAAAGTCCCTCTGTATATAGTGAGAACATTTATAATAACAATAATAACAACAACTGCAAGTCTTGATTTCAACGTTGGTTAAAATTAAAACATACAGTCGTTTACACATTAAATCTACATCGCCGTTGGGCAGAAATAGAAATAATGCATAAAATCATCAATTAAAATTATAATACTTTTAACAGCAAAATTATATGCCTTATTTTAACGTTGGTCAAAAATACGACATACAATTTTATTTATACATTAAATCTACATCACCGTTGGGCAGAAATAGAAATAATGCATAAAATCTTCAATTAAAATTATAATACTGTTATTATCAACGTTGGTCAGAAAATAACAATATCATAATTCACAATAATTCTTAAAATTAAATTCTCCCGTTGGTTCGAATTAAATTAAAAGAATTATCAACATTAACTTTGCAATGAAAGCGTAATATTCGAAAATAATTCAATCTCGTAAACATTATTATCAGATGCATCTAATCTCGGAAATTAATTAACACGTTGGCGCAAAATTAAAACAGAGATTAGACACGTTAATTAGCTCTTTGATTGTAGATCAAAACTTTGGACTGGTCAAAAAGAGCTTTGTCTCTCTCCACTCAACCAGAAAAAAAAACTTCCTATCCACCACGCACCAACTTTCAGACCAATTGATATCTTCTGCTGTACAGTTGGTAATTCATGTGCCAAATGCATGCACACTACTTGGATGCATCTCTCGCGTGAAGCATTAACGTCCGGCTTGACCGGTCAAAGAAAATATCTCCACCACTCAAAAAAAAGCATTAATGTTAGAATGATCTCTCCCGATTAGCCCAACGGCTAATCGGGCCCTTGACCCGCATACGATCGGGCGCCACCACTTTGGTCGATGGGCCTGTCACACTGCGCTATAAATAGAGGGTGGGGGCGGGGCTCTATTCACGAGGTTGATCGCACCGCCACCCCACCAATATTCCGCATCGATCCGAGGACGCGCATTCATGACGGAAGCTCCATCGCCGTCGCCGTCGACCTCACCGGGCAGCCGCCGTGACCGTCCACCTCTTCCCCGACCGTCGCGCTTTGCGCAGATCGCCGCCGACGAACCGCGATGTCTAAC
This sequence comes from Bonia amplexicaulis, assembly GCA_036346245.1. NCBI lineage: Eukaryota > Viridiplantae > Streptophyta > Magnoliopsida > Poales > Poaceae > Bonia > Bonia amplexicaulis. The sequence continues at coordinate 4,928,881 of CM070767.1, forward strand.
CCTCCACACAATCGATGGTAATCTCTCTCCCTCTCCTCTCCCCTCTCAGATCCATACATGAACATGCACAGAAGAAGAACAGAGAAACCAACATTATCAATTCAATTTAATTTACATATTTGTATAATGGGTTTCAATTATGATATTGATGTATAGTAGTATATGTTAAAACAAAGGACATAGATTATATTTTTGAGAGGAAATACTTATTCTTTATAATTTTTAATCAGCATCTTCAATAATAGAGATAATAGTTATATCCATATTAATACAATTAAAAGAATGCAACTTATAATGAATATTATAGGCAAGTTTGTTCCTGTGTGGATCACTTGAGTTCAATTCTATCTCTATCATTTCACGTCTTAATTTCATATAAGAGCTCCCCAACTGTACACGTATGCATATCACGGTGTAAATCAATTTCATGTGCACTTTCATAGATCAAGAAAAATTATTTGCTATGATTTGTTAATCATAAGAAGGGTCCACCTAATTAAGAGTTAGATACTTTTTTCAGAATTTCTAGCAATTATTTTCATTTATTAAGTAAATCCATCGGTTATGGATTGCTACACATAATTAAGGTACACTAAATTAAAGGCAAGATGTTTCTTTTTATTTTTGGGAGAATTTCTATGCTTTTTCTCTTTTTACTCAGTTGATGTAAATCCTATACTTTTATTGTATGATAGATAACACCCAACGGTTGAATAGTTCAACTTGAATTAGAATCTACCACATCGATGGTGATTCTAGAAAAAATCAAAGTTGTGAAACACATATTGTTGGTAAGTGTGTATGTAGAATTGATCTTGTCTTTTTTTTATTTCTCCTTTTTTTCTTGCCGAGTGCTACTTTTTTTTTTTTTTATGTATGGCTTTTACTCATTTATTTTGCACGTCAATATCTTTCTTTTCCTGTCGTGCATGAATTTTAGTACAGGTCATCTTGGATTCTTTTTATTTATTGGGTTCATCTAGAATCTATAATGGGTAGTCTTGTCTTATCAGATTTCTTATTTATCTATGACATCCACTGATGATCATTTACTGACCATAATAAGGGTCCACTAAATCAAGGAACGAATGTTTTTCTTTTTCGTTATTTATAACTTATTTCTCCTTTTTAGCAAATATAAAACTCATGTGATCGAATTTTAGTATATAATAGATATATTTTGTTTTTTCGGGATTTACATTGGAATTCATATGGAAATCAAATAGCTAGTTTTTGTTTTCTTCCCCAAATTTTACTTATTTTGAATTATACTTGACATGGACTCTTTTTTAATTTGCTAATTTTATTATTCTTAGACAAGATTTATTCTAGATGCGCACTTACCAACAATATGTGTTTCACAACTTTGATATTTTTTTCTAGAATCACCATTGATGTTTACATATAGGAGATCAATCAAGATCGGTCTTCTTTTTATTTGAGTAAACATGCATGCATGCAGATAGAAATCTCCACGTGCATGTGGCTTCTCTAATTCCTTTCTTGTAGCTTTCCTTTTACATATGCATATATGTTGGACCTTTGATCATGCATGAAGATGGAAATAGCACTTAGCTTTGATCTTCGTTGCATCTATGCGTACAGGAGTTGGATTCATTCGTGTGCATGGCTTGACGATAGGAAACTTCGCACGGTCTTCATCTGCTTAGATTGTGGATCATGTCTCGCATGTTGATACGGGTCCGGTGCCGGCTAGGGTGGGTCTGTGGGGGGAAGTGAACTGAGACACGTCGGGTGACTCTACGACAAGGCGAGGGGTCAGGCGGCACTTGGCGATGCGCGGGGCTAGTGGTCGTGGTTGAGTTTGAATTGTATTTATATGCACTCTTTCTTTTAATCTAAACCGTTATAACTTGGGTTCATCAAATTAAGGGCTAGATGTTTTACTTTTTTGTGAGAATTTTTAACATATTTCTCTTTTTTTAGTAACTCTAAAAGATCTGTCATCGACTTTTAGTAATAAATAGATTACGGAAGCATCTGTGAAATTTCCTGCTTAATGATAGTAGTCATAACAGCAAAATCCTGCAAGATAAATTAACTTTAGCATATCCGACGTACACAGATGCTTTTGAAAGCATCTCTATCCTCTCTTTGTAATTTTCTGATCTGTGTTAGCTCTGACTACGATTTGCTTGCCTATTCCTACTTTTGCATTCCCCTGTATTGAATTGATATGTGATTTATGTTTATGACTTGCCGTTTTGCAGGAGAGATTTTGCAGCCTTTGCAAACTTCTGGTTTAAGACATATGGAGACCGGGTGAAGAACTGGTTTACCATCAATGAGCCCAGTATGATGGCCTCTCACGGCTATGGTGACGGCTTCTTTGCCCCTGGGAGATGCACTGGTCGCCAGTTCGGTGGGAATTTTGCCACCGAACCTTACATCCCCGGCCGTAACCTTCTCCTGCCACATGCTGCCGCTGTTAAGATATACCGCGTGTAGGATCGAAGATGGCAATAGAGAGGAGGTGAATAATGCCATAAAATTTTCTCCCAAGTATTCACTTATCTTTTACTCCGATACCTACAAAGCTATAAAAATTAGCATAGAAGTTCTACTTGAAAACTAGAAAGTCATAGAGCTGAGCGCGTCCTGAACAGAAATTAGCGTGGTCAGATTTCGATCACTAATCGGAAATCCATGTGGTCGGAATCCAACTACCAGTCGGAAATCCACATGGTCAGAATTCGACTACTAGTCGGAAATCCACGTGATCGGAAATCGACTACCAGTCGAAAATCCACGTGGTCGGAAATCGATGTGATCAAAACCTGCATGGTCAGAACTAACGTAGACAAAACCAGCATTGTCGAAGCCAACGTAGTCGAAACCAGCGTGGTCGAAGCCAACGTAGTCGAAACCAGCGTGGTCGAAGCCAACGTGGTCGAAACCAGTGCGGTCGAAGCCAACGTGGTCGAAACCAGCGTGGTCTGAACCAACGTGGTTGAAACCAACGTAGTTGAAATCAGTGTGGTCGAAACCAACGTGGTCGAAACCAGCGTGGTCAAAACCGACATTGACAAAGGCCAACGTTGTCAAAGACCAACATGGTCGATGACCGGCGTGTAGTCAAAAGACCAGCATGGTCGAGGACCAATAAGTTGTCGAAAACCAACGCGGTCAAAAACCGATGTGATCATAACCTACGTGGTCGAAGACCAATAATGGTCGACACTTCCATAGTCGATGTCCAGAGTGCAGCCAAAAAACACATGTGGTCGAAGACCAATGTGTGGTCGTTACAATTCGAAATGTGACCAAAGTGATCTATAACCATTGAGCGATCGAAACCAAGGTGGTTGAACCAAGCCGAACTTCGACCAGTGAGGTCGATGACCAATGAATGGTCAAAAACCAAAGTGGTCGATAACCAGGATAGTCATGAATCAATGTGTGGTCGAAAACCTACGCGGTCGAATATCAGTGAGCAATCGAAAAACCAACGTGGTGGAAGATCTGAGAGCAAATCCGAGTGTTTGAAGCAGGATGAAACCCGACTGGTGAGATCACTGACAAGAGAGTGGTCGATCCGAAAGCGGTCGAAATCAGATGGTCATAAATGACTAGAAGTATCAGAAGAGACGCACGACCACCAGATCTAAAATCCTCAAATCATTTCATTAAGAGATATTGCCTCAAATCCTCTAATCCTTCTCAAAACCTAGCTCTTGCCTCTCCTCCCCGTTTATAGGCTCACAACCTGAACCCAAAAACATATTGGATCTCCCCATTAGGCCAAACCAAGGATAACATATTAGCCCTACCTAACACCGGGTTTTACTCACACACACTTCTACTAAGAGACATGATCTGGGAGGACAAAGCACTATCCTTGGAACAAGCATGAAGAGCTCGTGTCAGCACTGAGTCCACACATGCTATGAGATGGGCGATGTGTGCTCCTGAAAGCTCGATGATGAACTGACGTTCGTGCTTGACATGGCGGAGTCAAAAACTCAACAATGTGTCCATCCTTTTTACAAAAGTGCAATGATACATCTCTTGGAAAGATGAAGTATCATGTGAAAAGAAGCACCCTTGTTTCTAGAAGTCACTTGGACAACGTTAGAAGAGCCAACAAAAGTTGCACTAGCCAAAATAGAAGCATCTAAAGATATGGCACAAGTGCCAACAACGATAAAACTATGCTCACTACAAGAAAGATCCAAATCCAAATGCAAGGAGGTGACTAAGTCGCATGATTCGACGCTCATATCATCGCGCTCTGTCCTCAAAGTATTTACACTATCTCTCAAAGAAGCACAATATATGCAAGAGATAAAAAATGCAAGCAAACAATGAATTGGATCAACATAGAAACATAGCTAGTACAACCACTAAACAAGAGAAACTAGGCTATCAACATGAGAGACACTTGAGACTTGGCTCACTAATCCCAGGCCTATCTAACTCAAGCTACTCTACACATGTAAGGTGAGTCAATTTTAATTTCCCATTTTCAGATTTTAAGTATGCAAGAGAAATATTCAAATTTTCAACATTCACAAAGACTCACAACCTACACAAGGTAAGTGAGATTCCAATCTAGCAAAATTATCATCAAGCAATCTAGCATTCTTACCACCTAGGCATCTCACACTATCCTAAAGAGCAACAATATTCATCTTGGACAAAGCCAAGGTCATATGAGGTTTTACCTTGCTCATGATGAGTCAAAACTCGTCCTCCTTGTCAATATCATCATCATCCGTTGATTCCCAAAAGCTTCTTCTCCCTGACACTTTAACAACCAAAAGTAAAGAATGTACCACAAAGCTCACACTTGTGGTTTCATCCAAATAAAATCACTTTCTAGTTGATTTCAAACATCTTGTCACAAAGGACATCATTGGTAAAAACACCCCGATAAGATGTAAAGAAGAGCTCACAAGTTTTCCTACTAGTTGCCATGATCAAGATCGATTAAGATCAAACAAAGAGCAAACATAGCTTTGATACCAATTGTAGGACCAAAGATGGCAATAGAGGGGGCTAAATGGTGCCTTAAAATTTTCTCCAAAGTATTCACTTATCCTTTACTCCGATAGCTACAAAGCTATGAAAATTAGGATAGAAGTTCTCTTGAAAACCAGAGAGTCACAGAGCTGAGCGTGTCCTGAACAGAAATCAGAGTGGTCAGATTTCGACCACCAATCAAAAATCCACATGGTCAGAATTCAACTACCAGTTGGAAATCCACGTGGTCAGAATTCGACTACCAGTCAGAAATCCACGTGATCTAAAATCAACTAACAATCAAAAGTCCACGTGGTTGGAAATCGACTACTAGTCAGACATCAACATGGTCGGAACTCGACTATCGGATGGAAGCCAACGTAGTCAGAGTTCCACTATCGGACAGAAATCACCGTGGTCGGAGATCGACTGCCAGTTGGATACCAACGTGGTTGAAACCAGCGTTGTCGAAAACTGACGTAGTCGAAACCAACGTGGATGGAACCAACGTGGTGGAAACTAGTATGGTCAAAACCAACGTTGTCGAAAACCGACGTGGTTAAAACCAGCATGGTTGAAACCAACGTGGTCAAAACTAGCGTGGTCTGAACCAACGTGGTTGAAACCAGCGTGGTCAAAACCAACGTGGTCGAAAACAATGTGGTCGAAACCAACGTGGTTGAAACTAACGTTGTCGAAGACTGACATGGTTGATAACCAGCGTGTAGTCGAAAGACTAGCGTGGTCGAAGACCAATGAGTGGTCGAAAACCAACGCGGTTAAAGACCAATGCGATCGTAACCTACATGGTCAAAGACCAATGAATAGTTGACACCTCCATAGTCGATGTCCAGAGTGCGGTTAGAAAACACATGTGGTCGAAGACCAATGTGTGGTCGTAACAATTCGAAATGTGACCAGAGTGGTCTACGACCATTGAACGATCAAAACCAAGGTGGTTGAACCAAGCTGAACTTCGACCAGTGAGGTCGATGACTAATGAATGGTTGAAAACCAAAGTGGTCGATAACCAGGATAGTCATAAATCAATATGTGGTCGAAAACATATGCGGTCGAACACAAGTGAGCGATCGAAAAACCATTGTGGTCCAAGACCTGAGAGAAAATCCGAGTGTTTACAACAGGATGAAACCCGACTGGTGAGATCACTGACAAGAGAGTAGTCGATCTGAAAGTGGTCGAAATCGGATGGTCATAAACGACTAGAAATATCAAAGGAGGTGCACAACCACCAGATCTAAAATCCTCAAATCTTTTGATTAAGAGATTAAATGGCCGTAAAAATCTATACGTAAGTTACTTAAGGTCTCGAAGCTAATCCAATCTTGGATTGAAAACTCAGTAACAAAGTTAAGACCTTTTTGCGATTTGATCAAGGGAGCACAAAACAGAGACCTGAGATTGAAAAGATGAACAAACCATGCTCATGGGAAGAGAATAGCCAAAATGGCTTTGAGTACAATCCCACAAAATACAGCAAGTCAGATCATCAATAAGATCAAACAAGAACAACCACTCAGATCAAAAAGGGAAAGGAACAGAACCAAAAAGAACAGAGGAAGAACCAAATCAAAATAGAGCAACAAAAGGTACACAAAAAGTAGATCAAAGATTGATGTATTGCTCACTTGAGATGATTGGTGTTACAGCCACTCTACTTAGGAGGACATAGCTTTAAAACTAGAGCACACACCTACTCTCTAACCGAACTCCCATGGGAGGGAGGAGGCGCCAGCCACTAAAGGCTTAGCCAACCTTCTCAAAACCTAGCTCTTGCCTCTCCTCCCCTTTTATAGGCTCTCAGCATGAACCCAAAAACCTAATGGATCCCGCCATTAGGCCAAACTGGGGATAACCAGTTAACCCCACCTAGCACTGGGTTTTACTCACACACACTTCTCCGGTATTGGGCAATTTCACCAAAATGCCCCTCTACCGCTTTCAACAAAGATTCTCACTTCCTTTTCCAAGAAGCATCGCACATGCTTTGTCATCTTTCATGTGGCCTCAATGACTTGTCGCCAAGCCTTTCACACATCTGGATCCCACCGAATTGTCCTAGCTTGTACACGACCCAAGTCACTTGGTGCACCATGCCTCTCCTCGCGCATGATTTCATCCGATTTCCTTAACCACACAGGACCTCGATTCCTCCCTGAACCTAGTCCCAGTTCACCTTGCAATTGTCCGTCATGTCTACCACCGGTAGCTCCCGCTCTAGTTTCTCATCGTCCTGTCTTACAACCACCTCGCTAACATCGGTCATCTTCAGCATCTTCCTGACCGTTCTGGACCTCAGCACCACCTTGTGCCTAGTGCCGGTCCTCCTACGCCTCACCATGACCTAGCTCTGAAATTCTACAACCAACACCAACAAGCAAACCGTCACGTAGCACCGCACAATACACAAAGATCATCAATTTACGTAATTTATCTACACAATGCATAATGTAAAAAGTATGCACCCAAATTACTGATCCTAATTCTAGAACCAAGCAATAAACCCATGTGCACAAAGGCAACAACACCCAAGTCAAACTGTGACCAAAATCCCAAGAATTCCAAAGAATAATCTCGGACCACCGAAAGAAACCAGTTTGACTGCTAAGCATAGACCAGTTAGACCGCTGGCTGGTCTAATAGGAGTACTCAGGTGCTCAAGAAATGAGGCACTCGAAGCCAACAAATACCTACCAGAAGCCTACGACCATCGATCACATAGGCTACGACTACCACAATAGATCTCTACGACCACCACTCACAAAGGCTTATGACTATCGATCGCCACGGCTTATAACTATCGAACGCAAAGGCTTACGACTACCGATCATAAAGGCTTACGACTATCGATCAATGACCATCGACCATCTATGGTCGTTTAAGCCCTGAAGTTTTCGACCACCCCGTGGTCATTCTGCCGATCTCGCACAATTGTCGACCAGACCTACCGATCGAACCGATCAACACAAAGTCGTAAATAGCGAATACTCCAGTAGTCGCAGTCAGATGGACTCGTAAAACACAAAATCATCAGACAAAAAGCGATCTTTCGCAAAATCCTCAAAAACCAAACTCAACCTCCGGAAATGTTCTAATCCAAAGCCAATTACTCGTCACAACTATAGAGTGATCTCCACATGGTCTCACACCGCAAGAAGTACCAAGCTAGTGACTGTTTCGTTCCCCTCCTATCCACTTTAACATTTCTTCAGTGTGTGCTATATCAGCTCATGTTCATGTCAGCTTGCTCTTTCAGGCTACTCAGAAGGGAAGATCGTCATTCTTCTTGACTTCGTCTGGTACGAGGAGCTCACTAACTCTACTGGGGACCAATTTGCGGCGCATAGAACCCGGGAGTTCACCCTTGGCTGGGGATGCATCTTATGCTTTCATCAATGATCTATTGACACCGCTGTTGCGGAACTGAACTCACACTTGATTTTTTGCAGGTTCTTTCATCCAATCACCTATGGCTATTACCCGGAAACGATGCGGAAGATTGTGAGGAGAAGACTGCCCAATTTCACCGTGAGCAGGCCGAGATGCTGAAAGGTTCATCAGATTACATTGGGATCAACCATTACACAACATATTACGCCAGTAGCTTCATCAATCAGACACAGGCGAGCTATGCGAATGATTGGGATGTGAAACTTTCATGTACGATTCTTTGAACTTAGACACAATCACATAGAAAACATGTATAATCCTTCTCAAAAATATGATGATTCTTTATCTGCCTATCAAACACATTCAATCATCTGTTCAGATGAGCGCGACGGTGTGCCGATCGGAAAACAGGTAACGATGATTTTCAACAATCGCCACCATTTGGCCGAAAAAATGAACAGGATTACAAAATTATGCAAGAGTTTCTGATTTGTAAACATGTATGCAGGCGTACTCGAACTGGCTGTATGTTGTTCCTTGGGGGTTCTACAATGCTGTCACGTACGTCAAGGAGAAGTACAGCAACCCCATCATAATCATCGGCGAAAACGGTAAATCACAAGCCCCACCGACCCTTTTCCATTGTCGGAAAATGAACAGTAACACCGTGACAGAAACTCAACATCACGAATCTTGATGCAAAATCAAACGATGACTGCTTGCAGGCATTGACCAGCCAGGCAATGAGACGCTCCCGGGTGCACTGTACGACACCTTTAGGATAGAGTAATACTTCGACCAGTACCTCCATGAGCTCAAGCGTGCGAAAGTCATTGGGTACTTCGCCTGGTCGCTGCTGGACAACTTCGAGTGGCGGCTCGAGTTCACCTCAAAATTCAGGATCGTCTACGCCAACCGGGAGACGTTCACTAGGTACCCCAAGGACTCGACAAGCTGGTTCCGGAAGGTGATAAAAAAAACGAGTACTGAAGTGGGTTATATAGCTAGCAGGTGCGTGTTTGCTTTTGTTTATGTTAGTTTCAGTTGTATGAATAAAATGTCTACTAGTTGAGAACTTCCTCGGATCGAAGAGGGCCCTTTTTTCAGTTTTAGAGGTTGTGTTTACATTGTGCAAGTGAGGAAGATTTTTGGATGAACTGTAACGGTGCAATACATTCAGGTATCTAGAAATACTTGTGATAACAGAGGCAGATTTCAAAATTAGGCTTGCAGTTCGAAGAACTTATTTCTTTTATATTTTAAACTTCAATGTTAGTAACAACGACAGATAACAATCCTAATATTGAAGTGTCAGATGCGACTTGATGAAATAAACCTTTTTGTCCATGTAATGAAGTTTCAACATTTTTAAGTATAATGTACACTAATAATTTGTCAATTTGCAAAATTGAATTAATATATTTAGGATAATGCCTGTTGAGCTATGGACACCATGGCCTCATATTTTGTAGACTTGGAAGAAAAAAAGATGATGTCCCCATCAGTTGATCAGAATGCTGCCAAGTGGACACGAGAAAGAATGAGAGGACCGGATCCAACAAAGGATAGGGCTGGCTGCCCCCTCCACACAAGCCAAAACAATCCCCAACACCTCTTTTTTTACTCGTTCTTCATTCTATCACCACACACTGAACCACAAGTTTCAGACAAGAGATATGCTGCCATCCTGCACAAACGTAGCCCCTCCTCTTGTTTGTACCTCGTTTTATAATAGCACAAGCATAGGAAGTGGAGAGAAGTAAACAAGAAAGAGAAGAGAAGCAGAGGGGACAGAGATGGCAACAACGGCCTCCCTGAAGAGCAGCCTCCTCCTGCCTTCCCTCTCTCTGACTTCAGTGGTGCAACCCTCTCCATCTCAAGCCAGGTGATCAAAAGAAAAATAAGACCTTTCTTGATTCAATGATAAGATGATACAGGCATGGCAGATACTAAAAGATGGTTGCGAAATTCTTTTTGACAGAATAGGAGGAGGTCATGGCAGCCAAGGGGGGCGAGGATGCAGGTGGCAGCATCCGCAGACTCCAAGAACATTCTTGTCATGGGGGCACCAGGTTCATTGGTGTCTTCTTGTCCAGGCTCCTTGTCAAGGAGGGACACCAGGTTAGTTTGTAGATACATTTCTGATCCAATGAATGGTTCCTTAGGCTAATTAATCAATTGATTATGCCCTTTAATTTTCTGGGAGTACGAGCACATTAATTTTTCGATATTAAATGGAGTAAAAATGAATTTTCGCAGGTCACATTGTTCACCAGAGGAAAGGCACCCATAACCCAACAGTTGCCAGGTGAATCAGATGCGGAGTATTCAGAGTTCTCCTCCAAGGTATGCCGTTTCCTCCTCTCCTCTGTCCCCCTGTATTTCCTGTTAGCACACAAGAATGCAGAGTGTGCTAAAGTACAGACGGTATTCTAATTTCTAATCTTTGGACAGTATAAGGGGCTCACATAATCACTTATTCCTTATCAATTACCCTGTTTGCATACCACTCACGATATTTCGGATGGTTTACGTATATAGGTGCTACATTTGAAAGGTGACAGGCAAGACTTCGAATTCGTCAAGACGAGCCTTGCTGCTAAGGGCTTCGATGTCGTTTACGATATTAACGGTAACCTGACAGCTACAAATTACCAAAATAAAACTTACGAATTCTAAAACAATTGTCTGTCGATACAAATAATTAGGTGCAATCAGGGAAAACTTTTCTGGGAAATTTTTTTTCGCCCCCATAGATATATCCGAAATTCAGAAATTTCGGAAAATTTCATTCAAAATCTTTAAATTTTAAATCTGATTTTTTAGTAGAAATGAAAAACCAAAAACATAGTGTTGTTTTTGGGGTTTGAATTCAAGATCTAGTGCTCACCAACCACCATCCTTACTACTAGGCCAGCAAAGTACTTCTTACCTTGTATTAGTTAAGAAATTTAGTTAAACTCCAAATTTCGAACTGAAATTCACCAATCTTGCAATTTTTCAGACCCCACCGAGAAAACCAAAATTTCGCCGGCCAAAATTGTTTTCCCTATGTGCAAATATTAGGAGTTTAACAGTCGTCTTTTGTGAAATAGTTCTTCTGAAATGCAAAGTGGCACTTTCCCAACTGAAACTATCATCTGATCTCTCCCATCAGAGGCATCACCATATAGTTATAACGCTTTTCGTGCCACCGTGTTTCAGGGCGTGAGGCCAATGAGGTAGCCCCTATACTAGATGCGCTGCCAAACCTGGAACAGTAAGCAGCTAGCTACTTCATCTGATACCATACAAAGTAAGAAGATCTCTGCAAATTTCAGTGTCTTGAATTAGCAATGTGGTACTATTTCAGGTACATCTATTGCTCATCAGCTGGAGTGTACCCGAAATCAGACCTGCTCCCACACTTCGAGGTATGTCCCACTGCATTTCCATGTCACCTCACACAAGGCAAACATAAAATGGCCACCACTGACTGGTGGCAAACGTATGTGTGGATGGTAGACGGACGCCGTCGACCCGAAAAGCCGGCACAAGGGGAAGCTGGAGACGGAGAGCCTGCTGCACTCGCGCGGCGTGAACTGGACGTCGCTCAGGGCGGTGTACATCTACGGCCCGCTCAACTACAACCCCGTGGAGGAGTGGTTCTTCCACCGGCTCAAGGCCGGACGGCCGATCCCGGTGCCCGGCGCCGGCAACCAGATCACCCAGCTCGGCCATGTGAAGGTCCATGTACACGGGGTGAATTGGGCAATGTGTTGTATGTTTCAGAGGTTGCCTCCATCTGAATCTTGCGCTTGTTTCTGATCAGGATTTGGCCACCGCCTTCGTCTTGGCCCTCGGCAACCCGAAGGCGAGCAAGCAGGTGTACAACATCTCCGGCACCAAGTACGTCACCTTCGACGGGCTAGCACGGGCATGTGCAAAGGTAACAAGTTGTCACCTTCGACGGCCTAGCACGGGCTTACAACTGCTACTCAGTGCTGTCTGAACTCTGAACTTTTTCTTTTAGATTGTGTGAACTCTGAACTAAATGCAGGCTTTTGTTCATGGTTGTAACTGAACACTTTCGGTTGCTGTTTAATGCAGGGGGGAGGATTCCCTGAGCCGGAGATCGTTCACTACAACCCCAAGGACTTCGATTTCGGCAAGAAGAAGGCCTTCCCATTCAGGGACCAGGTACTGCGATTTCTTCTATCTGCTCTGAAATTTTTTTTCCTATTACGGTGTCTTGTGTTACTGACGCTCAACGATGCAATCTCTGCACTGCAACGGCAGCATTACTTTGCGTCAATCGAAAAGGCCACCAGGGACCTCGGATGGAGGCCGGAGTTCGACCTCGTCGAGGGCCTCACCGACTCGTACAACCTCGACTTCGGCCGCGGGACGTACCGGAAGGAGGCCGACTTCACGACGGACGACATGATCCTCGGCAAGAAACTCGTGAGCGTGTAAGTTGTCATGTGTGGACGATTGTACGTGCCATGGCTCTTATAACACGTGCAGCAGCTAGGGATAATGGGGTACTACTGCTGAGTGTCTGTCTGAAGACATGGGAAATGATCTCACTTTTGGCATCAATTCTGGTTCAAATACACTGATACTTACAAGGTATTTGCCGTAATGTATTGGCAAGTTATAGAGTGTGTTATTTTCGACTGCAGTTGATGTTTGTTATCCTAACGTGAGCGTTTATACGACTAAACCGAGTATCGATAAGCTGCTTCAAAAAGATTATTCTAATAATCTACTTACAACGATGGATGGGTGATAAACTAATTCCAACTGAGAGGTAGTCTCCTATGTACTACACACATAAGAAGCGGAAATGTTATCGATCGGCCCCGCCCACACGAGCGAAGCCACACTAAAAGATGAAACAGTTGACGTCAGTGGTCCTCAAAAGTGAATTTGAAAATTCAAGTCTATAACTTTTAAATTAAGTATTCGATTCATAATTTGTTTGAACCAACGTGTTTCTTTTTACGAGATCTACATAATAATTCTTCACTTGCATATATTTTGACATCATTTTTGGATATTATGACGAATATTTCACTAATAGTTTTGGTTTGTTACACCGATAATTTTGAATTGTTTCACAAGCATATTTGATTTATTCCACTAATACTAAAACATCTTACACATGCTTGGTTCATCACCCGCTTCACATGTCCAACAAATGAACAGTGAACATATGCTACTACGAACTAGAACATCAGAACTTAATTTGTTGAACATTTTTTATACTCACTGGAACATCCGACATCTATGCAGCCATTACATTTTAGAACTTAAAGCATAGAACGTCACCGATGAACTGTTAGAATATTGCAATTAGATGAGTAGAATATTTTATTTTACTTACTGGAACACCTTTCTTCCACTTAATCAATTCACTTTGCCCTACCACTGGAACTTCGTTGATGAATTGTTATAACATTGAAACTAAATACGTGGAATATTGACTATTCCCTATTAAAACTAAATGCGTAGAACATCACCAATGAACTATTGGACCAACAAAATCAAATGTGTTGTTTTACTAATTATTGGAACATCCAGCACCTACCAAATTCATTCCCTTCTATCAAATTCAAAAAATACGCATAGCAACATCTTCCATGAGCTACTAAAACATTAAAAAGTAATGTGTAGAATATTTTACTTTATCTACTAGAATATATACCATATGATATTATTACTAAGCTGAAATATGTGCAATATGAGTCTTGTTTCGAAGATTTCGTAGTAAGGAATATGGTGGTCCAAACGGATCACAAATTGAACGATTGATTTAAATGATGTGATCATTTGAATTTTTGAATTGCACAAAAAGGTCATCTTGAAGTGTGTGCCGCTGATTGGACAAGGTGAGTGACGCTTGGCTATGCACTGTCTGGGTGGTGTGTATTGCCACCCCATGAGAAGAAGAGGGTAGGAGATGAGAATTTTATATGCGATAACAAAAAAACAAGGGGTTTTCGATAAAAGTTTTAGGATATTAGATGTTGATAAGGTAGGATTCTCAGGAAATCTAGGCTGCCTGAAGCAAACCGAATGGTGTGAATAAATGTTTACACTTGTGCTTCTAGATTAGTTGAAACTTCCAATATAATACGATTCATATAATACACAGAATATCAAAATGGCTAAGTTATCTGGCCAAAATGTATAAGGTTTTGTCAGAACATTTTCCAGTAGGGGGTGCCTAGCCATAAGTAATCGGCTCCCACGCACGTGCCAAAATAGCCCATGTCCTTGTCCATGGCGTCCCAAACCTTGAGCTAATTGTTAGGCTGCATCAACAACCTCCAATCCCCTAATCTAAGGTCAGGGGCTAGTGAAGACCAATGCAACGAATCCAAAAACCCTAAATGCTACTGCTGATCATTATAACCCTACGTGCAAGAATAAGAAAATCCTCATACAAACGGAGCTGCCACGATTTGATTCCTAGGATGTAGCCACGTAGGCATCTTGCAAAACCTTGTTAAAAAAATCTCTATGTTCTTGTCATTGTGATCATCTTTCTCGTGATCTAATTGGCGTCTTTGCTCCAACATATGTGTATTAGCAATCTAAGTTTAAAAAGTTTAACTGAATGTATTCTACCATAACATCTAAAATAGAACGGAGGTTTGAAATGGGATAAGCTGTCTTGCGAGGCTGTACTCTCGTCTATCCAATACTCCTATGTGATTCCACGACTAGGACAATGAGAAACAATATGAATATACTTCCCATCTCGTTAGTGATATATAATCTCCACGATGGAATAAAAACTATTTCCATTGGTTCGACTACACACATCTTTGATCAAACATTACGTCAATTTGATATGCCTCCGCTTCTTTTTTTTATATTGCACTTGCACGGTTGTATGTACGTGATGGATTTATTACTTCTCTAGTGGTATAAGTAGTATTTTTTAATCAACAGCTCCCGTACGGTAATCGGTACATCGGGACAAGAAAATTTTTTCAAATAGTCGTAAGTTGCTGGATGGCTTATATCCATGCGCATATGCATATGGTCATTAGTACCATTTACCTGTCTCTTTTAGTTTCACCCAATTAATGGAAAAGTAATCTATAATGATATGGGTCATACGTCTAAAGTGGGAGCTCGTATGAGATGCCCAATGCGGAACTACTCTATGCTCCCATTCAAACAGCTCTTCCTACCATCAGCTCCTAATATTCCAAGCAACCACTGCCCCTTCTCAAATTCTATTGGTGGCTCATCTCCTCCCCTCTTGCTCTCCCATCCGATGACTCGCTAGTGGCCAGAGAATGTGGCCAGAGCAAGTCATCGGAATCTCGCTTCTCTCTTCCTCCCCTCTATTTCTTCCTCAAACACCTATCCCTCAACTCAAACCCTCTACCACTCTAGCCAAGCTTGCTTGCCTCCGCTAGCATCCCATGCTTGTTGTCAGTTGTTGGTCCAAGACACCGCTCGTGCTCAATGGAGTGTATCCACTGTGGTTGGAGCATGTTATATTTGGTATTGTCGTGGCTGAAGCTCACCACAATGAGTGAGCCCAAGCTAGAGGAGGGGGTGTTGACATGACGGCGACAACATGGTTGGGGGCGATGAGGAAGTGGTGGATCTACCTTCAATCGTTGAGATAGTGGTGTTGGTTGGCTCGCTGAAAAAATGTTTCAACTGGTAAGTCATGTTGTTGCAGCTATTATTTTCAGATGTTGCAGTTGCAGTACCACAACTCATATGTTGCGGGTGCTTCAATGGCTTTTTTATTGTTGCAACATGATTATATTTTTGTTGCAATAGCTCTTGTATTTGTTGCATAAACAATCTTTATTTGTCACACATTTTGTCTGAATTTTTGTGTTCTTGCATCCAAGAAACTATTTGTTGCACTTTATATATTTTGTTGCGTTAAATTGGATGACTAAGATCAATGTTTTTAAATAAGATCTGATGGTGGAGAGAAACAAACCATGAGAAAGCTCCCATCATCTGATTCGTAGTCACCTCTAAAGGTAATTTAAGGCATTGCAAGCTCACCAATAGTCAAACCACATATATGGCCAAGAAGTTTTTTAAAAATGAAAACATGTATGGCCAGGAGAAATTTTGAAACTAATCCTCAAAGTCACAAATAGGTATGACACAATTTGTTATGAATAGAGCCTTTCATTTGGCTTAAAAAACTTTCTAACAAAAACACTATATCTTACTCAAATAATTTTTTTTGGTAAATAAATCGAATTCCTCACCTTAGGATATACTCTAGATTCATGCATGTGCCTATCTTTTTTTAATTCAACTATGATGAAATAGCCTGCACATGAACACTATGGCAGCGGCTGACGAATCCAAGCATGTGTGCTAGTATTACTGTCGAAGCTGTGCGAGCGTTGCCATCGCCACCGGCTTTGTTGGCTTATCATCTTCATTGCTACCGAATGCCCCCACCATCACATGCCCCCCTGATGAGCTATGGCTCAGCCATATGCGCCCCTTCTTTTTCTTATATTAAGGTGATGCACCAATGATACTTGTCCCATATCTAGAGGCGATGGTAAGGAAGAGGAGAAAACATGGGGAGGACATCGGAGGTGGAGAAGATGGCCATGGGAGGAGCAGCAGTTGTTCAAGGGGAGCATGGAAGAGGGGAAGCGGTGCGGGGAGGCATGAGGGAGCTCCAAGTGGTCCTCGCCGATGTCGGTGAAGCGGTATGCTGGGTGACATCGGGAATGGGACTAGCGCATTAGGGTTGGAGGCAAAGTTAGTAAACTGATTTTGTTCTTGTATGTGGCTGGATGTGGGCTATTGATCTCCACCAAACAATTAAAAAATTACTGATTTGAGAGTATGAAAGTGGTGGACAAATCTATAGGCAGACCCATAGTTAGCTTTTAAACGACATTTGCTACTAAAATACATGACTTCTATCATCCTTTCCAGAAGAAGGTAGATGTAGCACTTACTGTACTGAAGTTAGCTTGAAACGTCTAGTAACCATTCCGTTCATTATTCTAGACGCACCGTTCTAACTTGATTTAAAACCAGCTAATAGGTAGCTATCATATCAACTTTCAAACATTAGTACCACCCAATAGAAGCTTAGGAAACATAATTTATCACATGCTTAATTTGACATTAATATGGTAATAATCTCTATGTGATACAAATCACGTACGTTTCATCTCTCATCTCACCCAACCCAACCGACAAGCCCGTACACCACCCCACTCAAACTCCCCCTTTTCCTTCCTCCCTACTAGACCAACCACCAGGTGTAACATCCGAAACCCAGCACGACCAAACCCAAACTGCCCACAGACTCTAACCGAGCTGCAACACGGGAGGTTGTTTTGGATCTTGTACAACCCGCGAACCTGTTAATGGTAGTTAGTACAAGAGCCCCATCGCATCATGCGCAACGAGGGCGGCGTGCCCCCACGAACCGACCGTTACGATTTTGCGGAGCCCTAGACGCATTGACCTTCACGTGTGTTTAATGTTAATTTATATTCTTAACAAGATAAAATCAAAGTAAATTAGACTGCATGTGTGTCGTCAAAGGATCTTTGTAGCAGCATCTAGCTATTGCTTTGTTAGTCTTGTATGAACACAAGCATTAGTCAGTAGTTGTATAAGTTAAAACTCTTTGAGCTATGACCGCGCTAGATAATTCTTTGGTATACCGAAAACGTGAATAAATTTGACGAGGCAAAGCTTGGACAGCTCAGTGCTTGTATACACTACATGGTTGGACATTGGATAGTTATTAGCTGTAGATGATTAAATAATATTAAGTGTGTTTTAGTCGGTTATACTAATGTCGGTTCTGTAACTTCTATATAAGGATGACTTTGGCATCCTCTTGAATTAAGCGTATGAGTTCAAAGTAAGCTAGAAAGCTTAGAGTATGTGCGTGTAAACTTACAAGTTTAGATGAAAAGCTTGTAAACTTCCATATAAATCTTGAGTATGAATGGGAGCTATGTGTGTTCTTGTTTCTACTATGCTCTTACTCTGTTTTTTTTTGCTACCCCACTAATTAGATCCAACATTTAGTATTAGAGTCTTGGTGATATCGTAGACACCTGTGAAGAGTGGTACCAGCAATGCTACGATATCGGAGGCAGCTTAGGAAGGAGAATTCGGTGTCTCTACAATACCCACTATTGGCAACCATGAACTATATGGTGTGGTTGATCAAGATGCTTGTCAACATGGAGGTGCAAGGCGTGTAGGACACGGTCGAAGCCGAGGAAGAGATTGACAACTGGCATGACAAGATGGCACTTGCAGCCATCTATCAAGGGGTGAGTGAGGAAACACTTTTCCTCCTCTCAAAGAAGACAGTCAAAGATGCATGAGTTATATTAAAGTCCATGTATGTGGAGGCCGATCGTGTAATAAGGGCAAAGCTCCAGACCCTCAAGATCGATTTTGATAGACTCCGAATGCGCGAAGGAGAGTCCATGGACGATTTTGCCATGAGAATCATCATGGTGATCAGCAAAATACGTACACTTGTGGAGAAAATCAAGGACTCCTACGTGGTGGAGAAGGTGTTATATATTGTGACACCAAAGTTCTTACAAATTGCTTTCACATTGGAGCAATTCAGGAACCTGAAGAAGATATTGATTGAGGAGTTGATCGGTCGATTCAAGGCACATGAGAAGCAACTCCAGGATTATGGTGGCATGGAGGATGAGCATGTGTTGCTGACCAGTGCCGACAAGGAAGTCAAGTTTGGGAAGAAAGAAGACGATGACTCTTCTAGAGATTCAAAGTGGAAAGATGGTAGCTGTGGATGTGGTCGTGGGAGTAATGAAGGATGACCGGAGGAACAACTCCCGCTATTGCAAAAGGAGGTTTGACAAGACCAATGTTAGGTGTTATAATTGTCAAAACTATAGACACTTTGCTTTGAAGTGTCATTTTGAGAAGAAAGAAGAGAAGGCACATATTGCAGAGAAGCAAGAAGATGATGAGCCGACGCTACTCATGGCCTGAATCGAGTTAGAGTTGAGTCCGGGATGTTGAATAGATGTGTTCGCGGTTCTAAGTTGAGTCTAGGATGTTGAGGATATGTGTTCGCCGTCTTGAGTTGAGTATAAGTTAGACAAGTCGTAGTTGAGACCGACTATCTGAACGAGTAAGTCCAAGGCGTGTTCAAATTGTATCACCATCTCTGACTGAGTGCGCGTGAGCCAAGTTGAAGCGGAGTCTAACTAGCTACTAAGTTTGAGTACTAGTTCGAGTACGTGGTTGTGTGTTCTGGAGATACGAGGACAGAACAAAGTGAAGATTGTGAAAAAGAGATATCTCAAAAAAATAAATTAAAGGGGTGATTATTGGATATTAATTTATTTTTTAATAAGACAAATCAAATTGACTTGAATTGCATGTATGTTGTCAAAAGATCTTTGTAGCAGTATCTAGCTATTGCTTTGTTAGTCTTGTATGAATACAAGCATTAGTCAGTAGCCGTATAAGTTAAAACTCTTTGAGCTGCGACTTGTACTAGATAATTCTTTGGTCAATGGCGGTACTAGGAAACATGAACAAATTTGACAAGACAAAACTTGGACAGCTTTGTATACACTACATGATTGGATGTTGGATAGTTATTAGCTGTAGGCGATTAAACAATATTAAGTGTGTTTTAGTTGGTTATACTTACTCGGTTTTGTAACTTCTATATAAGAATGGTTTTAATATCCTCTTAAAGTATGTGTATGAGATTAAGTAGGAAGCTGAAAAGTTTAGAGTATATGCGTGTAAGTTTGTAAGATATTAGATGTAGGCGATTAAATAATATTAAGTGTGTTTTAGTCGGTTATACTAATGTTGATTTTATAACATCTATATAAGAATAGTTTTAGCATTCTCTTAAAGTATGTGTATGAGATCGAGTAGTAAGCTGAAATGTTTAGAATATGTGTGTGTAAGTTTATAAAATATTAGTTGTAGGTAATTAAATAATATTAAGTGCGTTTAGTCCGTCATACTAACGTCGGTTTTATAACTTCTACATAAAAGCCATGTTAGCAAAGTAAGTGAATGAGATCCAGCAGTAAGCTGAAAAGTTTAGAGAATGTGCGTTTAAGTTTATAAGATCGGATGAAAAGCTTATGAACTTTCGCGTAAACCTCCAGTACGAACGAGAGCTCTGTGTTTCTCTCCGATCGCGGCTCGGCTGCCGAATCGGACCTCGGATTCGTGAAATTCGAGTCCCGGAAGGACCTGATCTTGGAGCAGTTCGACGAGGAGCGGGTCGCCGCGGCAGCGGCGGCGGGGTTGTACCGGTCGGGGTTCCCGGACACCGCCAGCATCGGGTTCATGCGGGGCCTCGGGCTCCGATCTGTCGTGTGAGCGGCTCTTGGATTTAGATTGGTTTGATTTTTAGGTGTTCTTTTTGTGGCATTTCAATTCATGCGGCGTCTGGGTTTTCGTTTGGGTGTAGGTATCTGTGCCCGGAGCCGTACCCGGAGGCGAACGCCGAGTTCTTGAAGGTGGAGGGGATCTGCCTGTTCCAGTTCGGGATTGAAGGGAACAAGGTGAGCACAATTTTCTCCCTTTTTACCCATTTTTGGATGTGATTTTTTTGCAATATTTTATTTATATTTGTTAATGTTTTTGTAGTTTAATCTAAGGGTTGTTGAAGAAATGTTATTTGATCTATTGTTCTGTGATGGAGTGGAATCCAATGTGATATACGGAAAAGGGCCTAGTTTTTGTTTCCTAATAACTCCCTACAGCTGTACAGCGTAGTTTTTGCCTTGTTAGATCCGCTAGAGAACATTGGTAACCACACCTCCATAGGTTTGTAGCATGGTTTACGGCCTGTTCTTTTTTACTGTAGCTTGTGATTTTGGCTATTCATATGAGATATTACAGAGTAACAAAAACTCACATGTGGTTTTTGCCGATATAAATGAAGTCGGTACATTATATACTACCATTAACTAGTAGATCCTATCTTAAAAAGATACTCCGTTTAAAAGCTAGTTACTGTAGAAAAGCCAAAAAACAGCTTTTAAAAACTGAAAAGAACAGGGCACATTACCCAGTTAGAACACAAACTCATTTTTAGTACAGAGATTTTAGTACAATTTTTAGTATAGAAATTTTTGTATAGAAAATTTGTAGTATACAATTTTTTAGTATAGAAAATTTAGTTAACGTAATTATAGGAATTTAGCAGGCGTAGAAACGGAGAGAAGACGAAGAAGCAACCGTAGGTGTAGATGTAGATAGAAATAGTTAAATATTTATTATACTAAATTTATTAAATATGTACTTTTACAAAATTAAAAGTCGTAGAAGTGTGTAGTTATGTATAATTTAGGAAAATTAGTATCAGTACGAAATCTGCATGCGTACGAAATTGTAGTGCTAACTTCAACTCTATTTGCAGGTATGGCGCGTGATAGTTGTGACTCGGATTGGCGGTTTCCCCTGTTGGACGAGCACGTGGACCGCGTGCATCATGCTTCCCGTTGTGTGCCGCCACCGAGGAGCGCGGACGAGCCGGTTGAGCTGAGAGTGGTCCGGACACGCATACCTCGCGTGGCCTAGAGATTCAACCCGCGTTGGATAGTCAGGTTTGCACTCTGCCAGCATTTTAGTGCTATCGTAAGAACGTTCTGTGCTAACCTTCACTTTGTTTGCAGGCTACGGGATGCTGGCCTTCTCCCTCTTGCCCGGATGGTGCATGCCACAGATGAGGATGGACCCATCGTGGCCGCGGGCGGGGACGACGTCGTGGAGCGATCACGATGCTTCTCGTTCGACTATTCCCTGCTGACGGCTTTGGTGGACCGTTGGTGGCCCGAGACGCACACTTTCCACCTCCCATTCGGGGAGATGAGCTGACCATGTAGGATGTGTCCCTATTTCTTGGCCTTCCGATCGTGGGAGGTGATGCCTTCCTACCGAAGGCCCCGGCCAAGTGGCGCGCTGACCTGCTCGGCAGATTCGAGGGGGGTCCTTCCACCGGGTGCTGCGGATGACTACCACATCTTTCCGGTGAGTCATACCCATGGGCCGTTGTTGATGTGGCTCATACAGTTCTGGGTACGTGGTCTTTACAATTGATCATGTCGTCAAAACTCTTATTTGCGTTATTACGTACTAATAACATCTTGTTTGCATTCAGGTGGAGCGGATGGATCCAGAGGTGGACGATCACTAGGTCTCGCGCCAGGCGTACTTGTTGTGGCTGTTTGGTTGGGTGCTCTTCACCACCAGCCACGGCAACAACGTCGACGCGCGTCTCATCGCTCATGCTAGGGCGATCGCGGACGGCGAAGCCCCCCAGGTCAGCTGGGGATCGGCTGCACTTGCCGTGACCTACTGTGCCCTATGTGATGCGTGCTCGAGGACCAAGGCGAACTCGGTCCTCGCGGGCTGTCCCCTGCTGCTACAGCTGTGGTCGTTCGAGCGCTTCAGCCTCGGACGACCTTTGCTAGACGACATGGGTCCGTACGTGCCCGAGATGTGTTTGGGGGGAGACGTCGACCGTCCAACGATGGGTTCTTTCTAGTGTCGTCGACGGGTAAGTCATATGTCAATTAGTTATTTCCTTTGTACTAATGACGGTCATACGTAACACCTATTCGTCCTTGCAGGTGCAGTTCGCACATGTGCTGGTCACGTGGGTGTATATGCCCTTTGTTGAGCAGATCGACCACCTCACGGCCGACGACGTGCGCTGGGAGCCGTACTCACATGCGGCACTGATGGACTGTGCTCCCGATGGGTTGTCGACACTCTGCTGGCGCGACCGGGTTTTTGGTTGACGCGCCCGAAGCTCATCTACGATATCTTCGTGGAGGACTACTCATCGCAGCGAGTGATGCGGCAGTTTGGTCTATACCAAGCTGTCTCGGTACCAGTCGGACCTGCAGTGCCGCCTCCTATGCACGCGTGATTGCCTGCGTCTTATAAAATTGTACGTACTTACTATTTCGTTGGCAATTACTAACGAAGTGGTCCTACAAGCAGGCACTCTAGAAAGGGAGTGAAACGCAGTACAGACTAGACGACGAAGATGTAGGGGTGGACTGCGCAGTGGGACGGTGCGCTTGACGACCGGGTTGAGGAGGACCGCCCCTACGACAGCATGGAGTACACAGAGTACCTACACTGGTACTAGAGCCGGACACGTACGAGACTCGTACATGTCGTGGTCCCGTGCCCCGCACACCTCGTCGCTCCAACAAAGACGTATCCCACGCACCTCGCGCAGGACGTTAAACGTATTTTCGAACATTCCCTAATGGCAATGCTACCTTGGATGATTAACCATTTTATGTCTTTTCCTTCAGGCTGACGTGGGTGTTTCGATCATCACGAAGGCCCAGAGTATGCTGCATAGGCTCGCCGCAGGTGCTGAGGTGAGCCACGAGGAGCACAGCAACGCGTACCGTCATTTCACGGAGTGGGGTAGACGTATCATGCACTTGTTGTCCTGCACGAGGCTACCAGCGGCCTCCACGCCCACGCCCAGCACAAGGACGGTTCGGCCACCGGTGCCGCCCCGATCAGCGTGGCACTACTCTGGAGGTTCTACGTCGGCATGTCCTACAACACCTCACCCAGACGAGGCTTGAGGATCTGCCTAGGGACGGCCTCGTACACCGCTAGGGCAGATGTTCTCGCGTCTTCCGTACATCCTTGGCTTACCCACACAGGGGGTGTATTCGACGTCGTACGCCCCTCCTCTAGGCGCGATGGCGCCAACTCAGGGTACGTATTGTACGATCTCCGTTTTATCGCAGTGCTTTACATATGAAAATAACTATATTACTTTTGCACGTCTTTTCCTGTCCGAGCAGCGTTTCGGCCCCACCGCGAGCCCGGACGATCCAGACCAGTACTTCTCCGAGTGGGTTAGGCAGACGTCTAGGTGTGCACCTCCTGACACAGCACCAGAGGTTCTCTCCGGCAGTGTCCTCCCCGGTGCACCGGAGGGCACACAGTTAGAGGTGCATCTGACTCTACCAGCTCAGGAGCGGGTGTGACACGCTCCTGATTGTCTTATGTTGTCGGGGCGTCGTAACCCGTTGTAGCAGAGGACGGCCAAGCGGGGCCATACGGGAGGACACGGGCGTGGAGACGGGGCAGGCCAGGGTGGCGACTGAGGGTAGTTCTAATTGTACACAATTTTTTCATGTACTGCTTATGTTTGTTATTTACGATGTGAACCTTTTAGTATTGTGCCGTGCTTACTTGTACTCCTCGTTACCTACTCGATGCACGCTACAAACGAATAGTGAGCTTCAATGATGGTAACCACACAAAGATTCTCGGTAAAATCAAAATATCACTTACCATCGTATGTACCGATCGTTCTACAATCAATCGTTCCTAAAAAAATTTTCCAAAAATTTTTATGCACCTACAACATACAATAAACATAAACTTTTATTACAACTCTAGCAGATTTTTTCCAATTTAAAATTACAAAATTGATAAAATTTAAAACATTCACGGGGGACTGAGTGCAGTCGCCCAATGAGGAGGTGACTGCATGAAAGTCGCCCAATGGGAGGGCGACTAGCTGCAGTCGCCCGAGGGTAGGGCGACAGGGACTCTATCGGCTCCTGGTTGGGTGATAGGCTCCAGTCGCCCCCCATTGGGCGACTTGATCCTATTTTTGTAAATAATTTTTTCACAGGTATATTTCTGTAATTTTGAATAAAAAATGGATTATTCGTACAAAAAATCCGTGTTTTGACCACCTCTATTCTTTGTTGTAATGTAGAAAACCTGCTAAAAGTATTGATAGTGGCACACCAAGCATTTGCTTTTTTTTGGAATATTATAAAGGTGTTCCTTCTCTTATTCTGATTGTCTTGAAATTGTTTTACACGATGAAATATTGTCTAATTCATCATTCCAATGTCATATTGGAAGAGCTGGAATTTGTATTGCATACACGGTATGAGAGTACTAATGTTATGGCTTCTGTTCTTTTGAATGGGTTACATATCTGTGCTTTGCATCATCCGGTAATTGACTACCTTTGTGATTAAAATGAGCATAGTCATATCACCAATGTTGATTCACCCTTGAGTTGCTATCTAGTACAAATTACCATTAAAAATTGGAAAATTATTGGAAAAAATATTGAAGATTGTATTTGATATACTCCGCAAGTTAACCGAATTTTGTGCTCTAATTGTCTAGAAGAAGAGAGAGAAAAGAGATGATACACAAAATAGTTTAAAAACAATTGTAAATGGCAAACATTGTGATGCTCTTTTTTAGTAGTGCTATTTCAGTATAGGAAAGTCAAGGACAATTGCCATGTCTACTTGCAAAATATTTTCTAGGGTTATTCTGATTTTTCTGAGACTAATCCTCTATTATTCAAAGATTTCTCACTTGTCTTCCCCTTTACTAACAAGTGACACATTTGACTTAATGATAATGCTTGAGATGCTTACTATTATTAAGGCCTTATTTGGAGCACACGACCGTTCTCTGGATTGCCGCAAGACTCGTATTTCCTACGAAATTCTTGTGTATTTTTTTGCTTTCCTAACCGGGTCTAGGCTAGCTCAGTTGGTAGAATTTAGGTACCTATTCTTCTAATTAAATTGATATCTAGTTCCTCCTAGATATCCTAATTTTTAACAGGGCCTACAAGGATCTGGGTTCTTTATTCTAGCGTGATGTCTTCTGTTTACCACGGCACCAGAAGCGAAAGAGAAGACGAAAAGTGTAGGAGACAACAAAGCGGAAAAGCCCCGCTGCCTGGCGTAGGGTCTCTAAAAGTGACTTTTAGCTTTTATTACAGTATCTAACTTTTAAACAAAATATTTTCTCAAGATGAGGTCTACAATTTAATTGTAGTATACGTTAAAAGCCCAACATCTGTACTAATCAAAATCGCAAGCGGGTATCTATTTCTCCGTAATATCTATCGTAAACAACTAAAATTTAAAAATTTCAACTAAAAATTATAACCCACAGCCGTAAAGAACAGACCCATACAGTCTTCCACGAAACGCAAGTGTGACGCGGGCTTTGCTCTCCCAGTCGTGCCCGCGAGGTGCTCCACGCAATGTCTAGCTGTGGATGGGATGTGCTGTGTGCTCCATGGAGGCCTTGGCCATTTCCACGCGTTGAGGTCAGGAGATGGGTGACGTTACTTACTAGGAGTGTGCATGGAGCCGAGATGGTAGAAATGTCAAGGTGATTTGCGAGGCAGGGTGAAAAACCGTTGGAAATGCATTACAACGGTATAGGGTAGGCTAGCCAGCAGCTTCTGATATTTGTGGTTTTTGTTTAGGCATTGACTTCACGTAGTCTTCTCCCTTTGTGTCATTCTCATCTCCACTATTCATCTTGTTCACGCCATCCTTGAGCTACTTCTGAATCTTGCAAGTATGTTCACTGCTCTGAGGAGCCGTCGTCCATCACTCCGATGCAATGATGGAGGGTGGCTCAAACATGAAACCGCAGCTGAGCAATGATCACACGGCGAGTAATGTGTACTTTGAAGTTAATATAAAGAAATGAAGCGAACAACTTGGACCAATTTTAAACGTTTTTAGAACAATGATTGATTTCTGGAAAGGTTTTTTCCTTGGTTTGGACGATACATGAGATTGTGACTAGGGGTGGAAATGGATCGGTTCGAATAGGAATCGGATTTATGTTTTTAAAATGGATACGGATATAAATTCGAATATTCTCGAATCGAATACAAATCGATAAATGAGATTGTGACATAGATGAGTGTAAACCAGGTTTTGCCTGAGATAAACATGCAATGATTTTTTAAGTTGCTTTTGTTTTAGCTCTACTCAGGCATATAGGGGCCTGATCGGGGAATAATTTTCTTTTTTAGTTAAAATTGGCTGATTTTGCTTACCACTAGTGAATAGTGATGACTTTTACACTTGGGTTAAATGTGTCATCACTAGCCCATAGAATAAATATTGAGAAACTACATGTTGTCGGTATATATAAGCCTCCCATAGAGCCTGTATTCTGTGCGGTCAAAGCAAATAACTTGTGCTCAATGTTCCATCCCGCCATTTTTGCCATAAATGCAGTGCTCAAATTTACCCCTGAATGTTTTCCCTCAAGATGCATGAAGTTTATAATTCGTTTCTGAATTTTCCAATCATCATCAATCCAATGACAAGTGACACATAGGTACCCCTTGGTTTGATTTGAAGTCCACATATCCATTGTGCAGCTAAATCGGCAGGTAAGAGAGGAAAATTGATGAAAAAGTTTTTGCTTCTCTTTCACAAAAATATCCATTATCTTTGTCTTAGTAGTCTTGCGGCATTTTATAGGAAATGTAGGGCACAATGATTTAATGAAGTCATTTGTGTATTCATGCTCAGAGAAGTTGAATGGATATTCATGCATGACAATAGCAAGATGATATTTATGTACACTAAGTTCCTCATCATACTTCCAAGCATCTAATTTGACATCCCCTCCTAATTTTGTCACATTAAGTTGTGATTGCTCATTATGTTTTGCATTGTAATGATTCCATAGACGTGTCGTACCTTTGCTACTGTCAGCACAAAGAACAATCTTGCAATACTGGCATTCTGCCATCTTTTTCTTGACAACCTTGTCACCCTCCCTCACATCAACAAAACTCCGCGTGAAGTGATTCCAAATTTTTGATGTTAACCTCTTTCCCTTTCGTTCCTGGATTTTCTTGGCCACACCTTGTACTGTTCTACCACTACCAGAACCAGAACCACCCTCTGTCTCTGCTGCAAAATTCTCACTAACAATACTTTGAACCTTCCCATGCATGGAAGCGCCGCCACTAAAACTAGCATTCGCATTGTTATCGCTTCCAGTTGCAGATGCCATTTCTTGATCAGGCATTTACACAAGCAAATAAAGTATGTAAGAAATGACTATTGATGAGCATCTGAGACATGTTGATGTGCTAATAGTATCATTCGAGACAACTTGATAAACTTTTAGATTTGAACTTCATAGCTTTGACAAGATAATCGACAAATCAATCGACTAATCAAGTTACTGACAACACAAATTAGAGATCACAGCATGAGATAAAACCGAAAGTAACAAACTGTATAACAGAATATCGATGATAGTGAAGACAAAATTCTAGAGCTCAATATTTGAACATTCAATTTCGGTCTTAGACCTCGAGGTCAGTTCAAAGCAATCAAGACTTGTGCAGAGCCACCATGGTTCAGATTTAACAATCTAGAGGCCTTGAGCACACACGGTTGCAGTTGAGCAATCAAAGACTTCCATCAGAAATTTCTGCTTTATTAAATACCAGTTTCTAAGGGTTCCATGACATCATCATTCATCAAGAGCACATGTTTAAGGGAAGAAGAAAAGGATGCAGGCCTCTTACCATTAGTATGATCAATAGTGAGCTGATTGTGAAGAGCAGCACCATGAAAGATGCCATCTGTTATGAATATTATGTGTATATTGAAGAGATCTAATGTGCAATATATATAGGGAGTACAAATGGATATTACAGGGGAATATGCCATATGCAGATAAGGAATAACAATTCTATTATATCTCTAATACTCTTAACATCCCCTCAAATGCAAGGAGTATACAATAGCATTGCATTTGAAAAAAAGGGTTAACACTAAAACAAGAAAAATCCGAAGTCCGAGTCTTGATGATGCCGTCGTTGCGTGTAGCTTTTGAATAAACTGTCAAATCAAGTCGAAGAGGAATAGATAGAAGCATGGCGGCGCAGATCGAACCCCAAGACGGCAGTGACGCAGTGCACAAAGTGCAGAAGACGCGCGACGGCCATAGAAGCTCGGGGCGGCGGCTAGACAAATGGCGGCATCATAACGACTTCTACGATCTGCACGCGGCTCAGAGAGTAGAGCGGCGGCTGTTGTCATGCAAAAGAAAATTCCTATACTTCTATGCTGACAATAAATTTATGGACTCGCACGGCTTGAATGAACTAAAAATTAGAAACTATGGACTTGGATGGACGACTTACAAAAAATAATTGAAGACTGACTCAAAAGAACACACTAGCAGCAGCATATCCTCAGCTATACCACCTCTAGAAAATCAAGCGCATGACTCGCTCCCTCACTCCCGTCTCTCCCCCTCTCTGCACCTCTCCCTTTCTATGGCCTTGACCTCACGCGATCCCGCCACTTCAGTGCTAAGGCGCGAACCATGCGCTAGCAACCGAGGAGATGGTGATGGCGGCGGATCGAGGAGATGGCGATGGCGACAGCGACCGAGGAGGTGGTGTTAGGGTGGCCGAGGAAGAGCCCGGCAGTGGGAACCAGCAAGAGAAGACATGGAGCGACACAAGGCGGCGAGATCTAGCAGCGGCGACCATGGAAGACGGCGGGAGGTCAGATCCGGTGGTGGAGAGGCTGGATCCGGGCTTGTCGGCGGTGGAGACGGCCAGACTCGCTCTCCCCTCCTCGCGGACGATGGCGGCGCGCCTCTCTGCTCCGCTCGGCGATCGGCGGCGGTGGCTCGTAATGTCGAAGATGAAGACGATACGACGGCGGCGGGCAAGAGGCGAGTGGCGGCGGCGGAAGAGCCCGGCGGCGATGAGGAAGAGCCGGCCGTGGTAGCCGATCCGGAAAGACGAGCGATGGGCCGAATCCGCGGCGGGGAGGCCGGATCCGGCGGCGAGTGGCGGATCCGGCTTGTCGGCGATGAAGACGAGTGGATGCGAGGCGAGCCACTAGCGACCGCCAAGAGGCGCAGCGGTCGGGTTCGGCCAGAGGCGACCGGATCCGGCCGGCAGCGGTGGCGGGACGGATCCGGCACGAAGACGGCCGGATTCAGGCGGGGCAAGGCTAGATCCGAGCGGCGACGACCATATCCGGGGTGGCGCCAAGGAGGAGCGGGTGGATCCGGGTGGGAGACGGCAACCACGGCGGCCGCGAGTGATCCTCGGCGGAAGATCTCACGACGACGGCGACGAGCCGGAGACAAGGAGGCGACGGGTCGGCATAGCCCAACGAGGTGGCCGCCCCCAGGAGCGTAGATCGATCCTCCGGGGGCAGCAACAGCAGAAGTATATCAAGATTAGAGTTTCAACCTAAACTCTGATACCGTGTTATGAATATTATGCGTATATTGAAGAGGTCCAATGAGCAATATATAGGGAGTACAAAGGGATATTACAGGAAAATATGCCATATGCAGATAAGGAATAACAATCATATTCTATCTCTAATACCCTTAACACCATCAAGCTTGTCCTGTATGATGATGCAATCCAGCTTATCCAGCACATCCTCTGCCTCTTAGGATACTTGGCCAAATATCCACATCAGCTCCACCAAGGCTATTTTAAGTTCCTTCGACGTTTGTTTAAAAGTTTCACAAATGAAAATAGAAACAGTAAACAACAAGATCACTAGCTCACAATTTCTAACCATAAACTACAAAGATACAGTGATCTCAAAAAAAATCTACAAAGATACAGCAAGGTATAAGCTATTACAAGGTCACTAGCTTACAATTTTAGTTCCTTTTTTTGGAAGTTTTTATCATAGCTGCTTGGAATATTTGGAAACAACGAAATAGGGAAAAATTTGAGAATCAGCGGCCATCGTTGTCTAATTGGAAGACACATTTGAAAGATGATCTCACTCTTCATATGCATAGAATGAGAACAATTGTAGCCCATTATTTTTGCTTAGAGAGATTCCTTGTCTTGATTTTTTTTCTCCCTGAGGGGTTGTACATTCTTTGCTTCTTTCGTCTTTCTTTTCTTCCTGTACATAACTCTTTTTATTAATGTAGTCTTTACACCCTAGAGGACTCCCCAAGGTTTCTGGTAAAAAAAAATGTAGTTGCAACTCGTCGCCTGAATTGTGCTTACTGGTGCTACCGCAATGCTAGCTTTCTGGCGTTCCGACCAAAAGAATCAAAGAGAATCCCATCTGGGCCATCTGGCCCAATGAACAAAAGGAACTAGAAATCCAACAAATTAAGAGTGCAGAAATAATCAACAAGGTCTGTTTTTTACGCATGACGGGCACACAATATCTGCCAATATACCTCATGGGCATTTCTACGAACACCTCACGTGCGCACCTGGACAGTCGCGTGCGTAACCCGCCACGGGTAGTACGTTGTAGCCGCCGTCTCGCCGCGCTACCGATGATACCGCGCCCTTGCCGTTGCACCCACTCCACATCCTTCGTCGTCGTCGTCGCGCGGTGGTTTCTCCGTCGGCGGCGTCGCAACGGCGGCCCGAACCGCTAGAACAAACTAAACGCTAAACCCGCTAGGCCGAACTAACCGTTTGAAAGTTGACAACGGTCAACGCGTTTGCAGGTGAGGCTGACAACGTAGACCCGCACCGACTAACGGGCTGGAGCCGCGTACGAAACCGAAAGCCCAAGCCCGAAACCCTATAAAAGAGCACGAGGCGGCTCTCCCTCTCTGCCGCCACACAAACCGCAAGGAACCAAAGAACCCAAACCACCCGCCGCAGCCGCGCCATCGCCATCGCAGTGGCAATGGAGCGCTACGAGAGGCTCGGCAAGATCGGCGAGGGCGCGTCCGGGGTCGTCTACAAGGCCCGCGACAGCCGCACCGGCGAGACCGTCGCCGTCAAGCGCCTCCGC
Source organism: Bonia amplexicaulis (assembly GCA_036346245.1). Taxonomy (NCBI): domain Eukaryota; kingdom Viridiplantae; phylum Streptophyta; class Magnoliopsida; order Poales; family Poaceae; genus Bonia; species Bonia amplexicaulis. The sequence goes on from CM070767.1 coordinate 4,960,881, forward strand.
GACGGGATCAACGGCGAGGACCCGCCCGCCGAGGACTTCTTCCGCGAGGCACGCTGCCTCGAGGTGTGCCGCGGCCACCCGTCCCTCGTCGAAATGCGCGCCGCCCACCGCGACTCCGCCTCCGCGTTCCTCGTGATGGAGTACGTTGGGCCGAGCCTGACGCACGTCATGAGGGTGGAGCGTGGCAGGCGGCCCTTCCCGGAGGCCGAGGTGCGCCGGCTCATGCGGCAGCTCCTGGACGGCGCCAGGACGATGCACGAGCTCGGAGTCATGCACCGGGACCTCAAGCCGGACAACATCCTCGTCGACGACCACGGTAACCTCAAAATCTGCGACTTTGGGATGTCGCGCACCACCAGGGCGGCCGACGAACCGCCGTACACGTCGCCCGTGGTGACGCTGTGGTACCGCGCGCCGGAGCTTATCCTGGGCTCGCGGGAGTACGACGCGCGCATCGACACGTGGGCACTCGGATGCATCATGGCCGAGCTCCTCACCGGCGCGCCGCTGTTCCCCGGGAGGTCAGAGATGGACCAGCTGAACAAGGTGTTCGACACGGTCGGCATGCAGGACATGAAGGCATGGCCGGGATTCGCGCGGTTGCCGCGGGCCGAGTCGGCGCTCTGCCAGCAAAGCAGGCGGCCCAGCCAGCTCCGGGAGCTGTTCCCCGAATTGTCGGCTGCCGGGTTCGACGTCTTGAGCGGGCTCTTGGCGTGCAGACCGGACAGGAGGCTCACCGCGGCGGAAGCGCTCCGGTGTCCGTGGCTCGCCGAGGCCGAGTCACCTGAGGCGAAACCTGATGAGCGGTGTGGCGCCTGCTTCACTACCTGTGTCGGTGTCGCTGGTGTTGCTGATGGAATCGCCGTATAGAACACTACAGCCTCATAGAAAGTAGAAATTAATTCTTAATTGGTTGTAGATTTGTAAATTGAGTGTATTTGTTTGGTGGCACTTCTGTGTTCACGTTCTTGACCAGTTAAACGTGTATGAATTTAATTGATATATGGTTTTGTCAGACAATGTCAGTGTTGCTTTGTCGTCTTCCGTGGTGGTTGGTGGAAGGAAAGCTTCTGAAGTGGCACGGTTTCCATGCAGAACGCGCTGATTGATCTTTTCTAGGTTGTCCTTTCAAGCAACATTAACAAACTTCTTCGGAAAACAGAGCAGCGGTGACAGCGCTTGGAGGAAGAATTTTATAAACTAACGAGAACTCCACCGACTTGCAGCAAAGATTATGTAACTTTTCTTTCGTGTGGATCAAACCTCAAAATGATATTGGATCCGTAAGTTGTCCGATTTTTCGTAGTGGATTATCAGCAGCAAAAGATAACTATCCCTCAATCTAGACACTTGATGTCGCTCTTAAGAACAAGCCGTAATAGATCTACACAGGATGCCAAGTTTTTAACAAAAACTAGCAAACTCAATAAAAGAAATTAGACCCTAATGACACGTGGCCAAAACTCACATAATGTGATTTAATTCATCATAAAACTCTAATCATACAATGCACGCAGCACCTTGGCTTTATAGCCGACTCAAACACCTCTGCCTAATACCCACACGCAGGCACATAACTTGCCATGCAGGCCACCAATTCAGACTAGACTTCTCAAAAACTAGACTAGGACTTCTCTACTAACCGACAGAACTTGGCAAAATAATCTGGTTGGTGATCTGTGTTAGAGATATGATTTAGATATGATTGCATTGTATTAGGATAGTTTGGATTCTTTCCATACATGTGCTCTTTCCTTATATGTATCCTTTCCATATTGCCATCCTGTACTCGTGTATATATACCGGCCCTTTGGCCTTATATGAATACAAGCGATATTTATAACATGGTATCAGAGCAAACCTGGGTTTGTTCCGTTTGTCGCCTTGCTGCCGCCGCTCGGATCTGACGGCATCGCCTCCGGTCCTCCCACTGGTCGCACGTCGGCCTCCTCGCCTTGCTGCCGCCGCTCGGATCTGATGGCGTCACCTCCGGTCCTCCCACTGGTCGCACGTCGGCCTCCTCTTTTGGCCGCACGCCGGCCTCCCGTCGCCGACCTCCGGGACCGCAGTCGCCGACTCCGCGGCCCGCTCGCGCTCATCGTCGGTGCGTCGACTCCTCCTCGCCGCGCCTCCCGACGCGCCGATCGCTGCCTCGCCGACCGCCGCCTGCTCGCCCGGCCGCCGCCGCCTCTGCTTCCGCCCGGCCGCCGCGCGCCGCCTCGCCGGCTGCCGCCCGTCGTCGCGCGCCGGCTCCTCCTATTGCCCGGCGCGCCGCCGGCCCGCGGCCGCCGCGCCGCCCGCCGCCGCCTGCTCACCGCCAGCGCTGCACAGACCCGCCGCCCGCCGGCGCCTCCCTCGCCGACCCGCTCCTTCCGCTCGGGCTGCTCGGGGCCGCTGGGACCGCGCGGGCTCGGGACCGCCGCCGATTCCGCTCGGGGCCGCTCGGGCTCGGACGCCGCCGCCCACCGACCTCGCCGCGCCTTCCACTCGGGGCCACACGCCGCTCCCTCTACCGCCAAGACGGAACCCTAACATCCCGTGGGCAACGCCGGGTGTTTTGAGTTGTGCGGCCGGAAGGCCCAATATAAGATAAGGTAAAACTCGGTCCCGCACCGCTCTTGATTCGTGCGCCTCCTCCTCGGCCGCCGCTCCGCCCGCCCGCCGCTCTCCTCATCGTCGGCTTCTTCGCCGACCTCGCCGCCTCTTGATAAAAACGTTGTTTAACCGCCGCGTCGGCGCCGCTGTTAGACTTCGTTGCCTTGGTCGCCGCGCCGTCCAGCGCCGCCTACCAATGGCTTCCGCTCGACCGAGTGGTGCTGGTCTATTGCCACTTCCTCTCGTGCTCGCCGCCGTCCACTGCTACACCGATCGCCCACGCTTCAAAGACACCGCCTGGTCGCCACAGTGGTGGTGGCCGCCCTCCATCGGTGGTGACCGCCTCATCGCTCCCATCGCGACAAGGTCGGCCACATTGAGTCCCGTGCTATAAGAAGCAGCGGTATCTTAGACGTTGTTCTTCTACTAGCACCAACACTGGTGCTTCTACATCGACGTCTGCAGTATCAACCCCTCCAGTAGTTTCTCTCATTGAGCAGGAGATAGCCAGACTTCGACGCTTGCTTGCCGCTTCTACATTACCGCTCACATCGACTCCTTCAGCTTTCTCACCGAGAGGGAGATAGCCAACCGCCACTTGCTTGCGACTTGTGCTCTCCTCGAAACCACCACCTCCACAGTTAGGCATCTCCCCATGGATTCTTGATTCTGGAGCATCCTTTCATATGACTCCCGATTCTTCTACTCTGTCCTTCATTACACCTCTTGATTCCCCTGTCAGTGTTCTTACTGCTGATGGTACCTCTCTCTCTGTCTCTGGTCGAGGACCTCTTAGCAACTCATCTTTTCATGCTCCCTCTGTTGCTCATGTTCCTCGCCTTACCATGCGACTTCTTCTGTTGGGCGACATCGATCTTGGTTGTCGAGTCATTTCAGATTCGACTCTTGTTGTGTTCAGGACCGCCACACGGAGCCCCGATTGGTTACGGCCCTCGGCGTCTTGACTCACAACGTCTTTGGGAGCTTGACTGCTTCACCTTCCTTCCGCCGCCACCGCCGCCGTCTCTCCGCTTCTTCCACTGCTCACCGGCTCTTTCCAGCAGTGGCATCATCGTCTTGGCCATCTGTGTGGATCTCGGTTGTCATCTCTAGTTCGTCGTGGCCTTCTGGGGTCTGTCTCAGGAGACGTGTCTTTAGATTGTCGTACGTAAGTTAGGTAAATGATTCACTTCCTTATCCTCATAGTGAGTCGGTGTCTCGGCGTCCTTCGATCTTGTTCATTCGATGTTTGGGGCGGCCCCTTTGTTTCGAAGGAGGTCATCGATACTACATCATATTTATAGATGATTTCTCTCGCCACACTTGGATATATTTCATGTCTTCTCGTGGTGAGGCCTTGTCTATCTATAAACAGTTTGCCACTATGGTTCGCACTCGGTTCTCCACTCCTATTCGTGTCTTCGTGGCCGACTGCTGTAGTACCTCTCTCATCACTGCGACTTCCTTGCCGAGGTGGCACTCGCTTCGATTCTCTTGTCACGGTGCTCATGCTCGAATGGTGTTGCTTGGCGCAAGCATCGTCACCTCCTTGAGTCGGCTCGCACCCTAATGATTGCCGCCTATTCCACCTCACTTTTGGGCCGAGGTCGTTTCCACCGCCACCTATCTCGTCAACATCCGGCCTTCTTACGCTCTTGTGGTGCAATACACGCTGAGCGCCTCGTGGTCTCCTTCCCGACTACTCGCCTTCGTCTGCTTTGGCTGCGTTTGCTACGTTCTTCGCCTCGAACGCACCAAACTAACGCTCACCGTTGAGTGTGTTTTTCGGGATACGATCGAGCACAAGGGCTATCGGTCTTTGGGATCCTGTTGGTCGACGGATGCGGATCTCTCGGGATGTGACTTTCGACGAGTCTCGTCCCTTCTACCCACGCCCTACCTCTCCTTCGACTTCCTCGTGGAGTCTCTGTCCTTTGACCTTTCCGGATACACCTATCTCTGCCTTGCCCTCGTCCACCCTTCCCACCGAGTCCACCCGTCCCACCGAGTCCCCACATATTTCTCCTGTGGCCTCTGCCGTTGTCGCCTCCTGCGGCTCCTCGTGCTCCCCCACTACACTAGTCTACACCGTCGACCTCGTGTTGAGGATCTTCCGGATGAGCCATCTTCTTCGATGATTCATCTTCGATGTTCCATCTTCCCGATGGGTCATCTTCCTCCTCGCCACGCCTCCGCGATCGCCACCGCTTGCCCCCGCCTGCGTTTGCCTTTTTTGGCGCACTACTCGTGAGCCCTGTTTCACGGGATGTTGCTACTCACCCCGAGTGGCGCATGCCATGGCCGAGGAGATTCGCTCTTGAGCGCATTGGTACTTGGGATCTTGTTCCTTTCCATCTCACTCTCGTCCCATCACGTGTAAGTGGGTCTATAAGATTAAGACTCGCTCGATGGTTCTCTTGAGCGCTATAAGGCGCGTCTTGTTGCCCGTGGTTTCAAAGAAGAGCATGGTCGTGACTACGACGAGACTTTTGCTCTGTGGCTCACATGACCACCGTCCGCACTCTTCTTTCGGTGGCGTGTCGCCATCGGGTCTGCTTCTCGCCTTGATGTCAAGAATGTCTTTCTTAATGGCGAGTTGCGTGAGGAGGTATACATGCATCCGCCACCGGGTATTCTGTTCACGAGGGCATGGTCGTCGCCGCCGCTCTCTCTATGGCCTTAAGCAAGCCCTCGTGCTTGGTTTGGCGCTTCTCTACGTGGTCACTGCTGCTGGTTTTTAGCGAGTGATCATGATCCTGCGCTCTTTGTCCACACTGCCTCGTGGTCTGGACTCTTCTTCTCTATGTTGATGATATGATCATTCACGGAGATGATTCTCGAGTACATTGCCTTTGTCAAGGCTCGCCTTAGTGAGCGATTCCTTATGTCGGATCTTGGTCCTCTTCGTTACTTCCTTGGGATTGAGGTTACGCCCACCCACCTGGTTTCTTTATGTCCCAAGAGAAGTATATTCAGGATCTTCTTGATCGCGCTTCCCTCACCGATCAACAGATCTTGTTGAGACCCCATGGAGCTCAATGTTCATCTCCGACCCTCTGATGGCGAGCCTCTTTCTGATCCGACTCGCTATCATCACCTTGTTGGGAGTCTTGTCTACCTTGCTGTTACTCGTCCGGATATCACTTATCCAGTTCACATTCTGAGTCAGTTCGTTTCTGCTCCCACTCAGGTCCACTACAGCCACCTTCTTCGAGTTCTGCGATACCTTCGTGGGACTATCTCTCGTCGTCTCTTCTTTCCACGCCCGACTCTTCTGACTTGAGCTTATTCGGATGCTACTTGGGCGATGATCCATCCGATCGCGGTCTATCTCGCCATCGTGTTTTTCTTGGTGGTTCGCTTATTGCCCGGAAGACGAAGAAAGCAGATCGCAGATGTCCCGCTCGAGTGCAGAGGCTGAGTTGCGAGCTATGGCTCTCTTGTCAGCAGAGATTACTTGGCTACGGTGGTTACTTGAGGATTTTGGTGTTTCTGTCACTACACCGACTCCTCTCTTGTCGACAAGACAGTGCTATCAAGATACTCGTGATCCTGTGAAGCATGAACTCACCAAGCATATTGGTGTTGATGCTTCCTTCATGAGGTCTTGTGTGCATGATCAGATGGTTGCTCTTCAGTACGTGCCTTCGGAGCTTGAGATAGCGGATTTCTTCACGAAGGCCTGCACCGCGACAAAGATGGCTTCTACCTCTCCAAACTCGGTGTTGTTGATCCACCATGAGTTTGAGGGGTGTTAGAGATATGATTTAGATATGATTGCATTGTATTAGGATAGTTTGGATTCTTTCCATACATGTGCTCTTTCCTTATATGTATCCTTTCCATATTGCCATCCTGTACTCGTGTATATATACCGGCCCTTTGGCCTCATATGAATACAAGCGATATTCATAACAATCTGCACTTCTTGCTGTATCGGCTGTAGCCAGGTAGACCCCACCCCAGATCACATAAAGAAAGGAAAGCACCCAGCCAAAGGAAAACATGCATGGGTGTAAATCCATGGACGTGCACAGATAGAAACAAATTGTTGCCTTCCTGATTCCTTGCATTTCAAACTGATCATTTTCCATCTCATCTCCTAATTTCTCTCCTAAAGACGTGTAGATGTAGGCCTCGCTGTGATACACCTATGACCTACTGTTTTATCCTTAAAGCGAGACGGTAATAAGAGATGTGGAGAAGCTGGATGGGTGCTCATATTAATTTTTGGTTTTTTTAAGCAGAAATCAATACGAATAAGAAAATGTATTCTACTTGCTCCAAGTCTTGCGTTGTTCTGTTGTTGCTGATGTTGTGGTTGTATATAAAGTAGACGAGTGGTAGTACATTGTAAATTTGCAATAGGATTATAGGTTTTTGAAGCTGTCTAGCCATGAATCACTTGATTTCTCCTACACGGTTATACCCCCAAAGCCGCCACCATCCCATCTCGTGTCCTTACCTTCCAGTTGCCTCCACAGGCTAAAAATTTGTATTGATTTTTGGATAGAAATAAGGCTACTGATATTTTAGCAAATCTCTTTTATTCTTTGTTGGAACTAGGAAGCAATTAACAGGATCATAGATTTGCATAGTTCGGTATATGTATTTAATGACAAATTTTGTGGGAACCCCATACGCGGGAGACACCCATAGTCATCGTATGTGTGTTCTGTACTAGTCTCATGATTGGTAGCTAGTACACATATTCACAATATTAAGATTACATCTATACACATCATATATATTTAATTTATGATAAAAGATTGAATATAATAAGATTTTACAGCATATGGCCGACTTGCTAAGTAAATACCAAATTCAAGAGTAAATTGTAGTGGAAGACAAGTAAATAAATAGAAGTATCTAGTGGTATGCCACCATAGCCACATGCAATCGACTGGGGATTAGGCCCTCGAAAACCCATCGTTGAACTCCTCAAAGCTGGGGACGAAGTACGCGCCATCTATATCTTTCTTCATTCTCTGATCAATAATAATTTAAGCAAGGTTGAGTACATTGTGTACTCAGCAAGACTTGTAGTGTATCGCAAAATTATATAAATGCAAGGCGATCAAAGGATAAGGCTCTATACTAATTTATTTTCAGCATAAAGTAAACTTTATTTGCAATATTGTTAAGTAGTAATTTACAACGGAATTGTAAAGAGCATTTGACATGTGAGGAAATAGCATTTATATAACTTTGGTGACAGTAAATCACATCCATTCGTAGTCCTCCTCGCCTGAGAACATCGCACAATTCCCACCCATGGGCATAGCACACGGAAGATGTGTACATGCCATCCCATATGTTTAGTGAAACAGTTTTGAAAAAGGAACAAACACCTATTACGGCTGCATCCAAGCATGCTCATGACCACGAGCACAACTATTTAAATAGTTTTTAATACCCTGCATAGGTTGTACAGCTTTACCCGCGAGATAATCCATTATACTATCGGCAACTGCACGCTTCCTTTGGCGTGTGACGAAAGTTAATTATCATATAGCATTTAAATCATCTAGTCCTAACATTGCACCAACCCAATGAACACCGAACCCCTCTTAGGTACACTCCTAAGAGAGCATTCGAATCCTCATTTAGGTACACCCCTAAGCAAAGACCCTCACTTAGGTCCGTCCCCTAAGTCGGCATTCACCGTTGTATTAACAAGCTTTGTTCCCATCACTATGGTGTAGGAGCCCCTATGAGCCAATCCTTCACTCGAAATGTCCTTACCACTTCTGCGTCTACCACGATGCAAGGCTAGACCTAAACAACTTAATCAGCTAAATGTCAGAGTCCATATAGTACATATGGTTGTATAGTGTGACTTAGATATATGACAATAGTGTTCAGTCCTTGATTGACTTGGGTGAGAATCTCCCCCTATGTACATGCGAGGTTCCTTCTCACATTTGTCAAATTATCATATAACTCGCCTGCGTTCAAAAACTAGGTTTTCATTTTGTTTTATACCAAACTAACAGAGCTTCCTCCTCTAGTCCAACATTTTGAAACCATCATGCCCAGTGTAAACTTGTTCAAAAGTTCAAACTAAGCAGAAACTAGTGCTTGGCTAAGCATCTAGACTATATATTGATGTAGTATTCCCAATTTAACAGTATATATATTATCTAAACCATGTTCTAGATGTTACAACAGTGATGATATCAAATTTACAAGGAAGGTTCAATGCATTCGAGTGGTCGTAACTACCATTACCCACAGTATAGCAATTTTATTGAAACATACACGTATGCGTAATAGATTCTATAAACAACGTACAATAATTGAAATAATGGGATCAACATGGTCAAAGGGGTACTTGCCTTGCTTAAATTACCATGGTCTTGATCTTACTCAAGACCTTATCAGTCAAGTCAATACTCTTGAAGCTATCGATCTTCGTCTCTGTCTTGATCCTGCTCGAGTTGGTGCTCCTTCAAGTCTTCGACTTCTAATTACGCGATAAGCGATCAAAATACCAAATAAATCCAAAAGACTACAAAAGATCCAAATAAATCCAAAGAGAACTTCGTTAAGTTTTATTAGGATTGAGTTCGTTGATGTAAGAGAAGGTTTAGAGGGTGAGAGATGTTTCACATAGTCGGATGGAGTTTAAGTGAATGAAGTGATGGCAGGGAAGCTTTGCTGGGAAGAAAAACAAAGACAGATCAAAGGTGAAGGAATATTCACAGGAATACTCTGCTTATTAACTCATAGAGAGCTAGAAATAGCTGATCGTTGAGTACCTTGGATTTGTTTGAATTGTTTCTTCTCGGTCGGTACATCACTCTCTACGACTACTAACATTCTCGGGCTGCTACAGAGTTCTACTGAATTCTAACACTTTGTCTGCTACTCAATTCTATCTACGACTACTGAAGCCTACGATCGTTGTAGCTTACAACCACTACAACTTATGATATTATCTTATGACCACTATAGCTACTGATCACTGTGGCTTATGATCACTATAGCTACCGACCACTATGGCTTACGACCACTATAGCTACTGACCACTGTGGTTTACGACCACAATAGCTACCGACCACTGTGGCTTACGACTGCTATAGCTATCTATCTTATCTTACAACTACTATAGATACTGACCACTATGGCTTACGATCACTATAGCCATCGATCTTACCTTACGACCACTATAGCTATCGACTATTGTGGCTTACGACCAATATAGCTACCGACCACTATGGCTTATGACCACTATAGCTACCGACTATTGTGGCTACTGACCTTACGAGTATGAATAATGACTACTTCGATACTTCGGACGTTCCGACTGCTATGGTACTTGGTCGCTCAGACTACCGATTACCGATCAAGGCACTTCGACTACGTCGATCCTACCGCAACTCTAGTAGTACCATTTACACAAAGCCGGTACTACCGATCTTCATCCACGCAGGTCTTTCGAGCATCAACTAGGTTCTATCGCTTACGACTACCGAGAAGATATTGTAACTTATGTCTACCGACTGGGTACTATTCCGCACGACTACCGGCTAGGTTATGAAGCTTAGGACTACCAACCACATTCCGTAGGTTTTGACTACTAACTTACTTACTAGGATCTGCGGCTTACGACCGATTTACCATACTTACGATCAGTCTACTGTACTTACGACCGATCTACTCTACTTACGATCGATATACTCTAGGTTTCAACTACCAACCACGACACTCCAACCACATAGGTCTGTGACCACATCGGTTCTATCGCAACACTTGTTGTACCGCTCACACAGAGTAGGTACTGTGGTTTACGACTACGGCTAGAGGTTGAAGATTTTGACTACATCTACGATCGAAGATTTCGACTACATCTACGATCGAAGATTTTGACTATGGTAGCGATCGAGGATGTCAACAACGTCAGCGGTCGAAGACATCGATACGGTAGCGGTCGAAGAGTTCAATATGGTAACAGTCAAAGATGTCAACCACACAAGCAATCAAAGATCACGGCCATGCCGGTCGAAGATCTCAACAATGCAGTGATCGAAGATCATGACTAGGCCAGCAGTCGAAGATCTCAACATAGCAGCAGTCGAAGATCTTGACATAACAGCGATCGAAGACTTGACACGGCAGCGGTCGAGGATTTTGATACAGTCGCGGTCGAAGATTTCGATGCCCAGCTGCGTTCAAAAACCTCTATGCAACAACAGTCGAAGATCTTGACACAGCTGTAGTCAAAGATTTCGACAATGCCAGCGGTCAAAGATCTCGACACTACAGTGGTCAAAGATCTCAACACAGCAGCGGTCGAAGATTTCGATAGTAGCTGCAGTCGAAAATCTTGACACTATAGTAGTCGAAGGTTTCGACACCCAGCTGTGGTCAAAAATCTCGACACGATAGTTGTCGAAGATTTCGACACAATGGCAGTCGAAGATTTCGACGCCTGCTACGATCAAAGATTTCTACACAGCAGCGGTCAAAGATCTTGACAATGCTAGTGGTTGAAGACTCGACATGGCAGCAGTCGAAGATCTCTACACAATTGCAGTCGAAGATTTCGATGCTCGGCTGTGGTTAGAAATCTCGACACGGCTGCGGTCGAAGATTTCAACAGCGCTGCCAGGTTTCAACTTCAAAGGCTACAATTCTCTTCTCAACTTCGACTACTACATTTCCTTTTCAAGTTCAACTACTTTAGTTCTCTTTTTGACTTCGATTGCTTTAGTTCTCTTTTTGACTTCGATTGCTTTAGTTCTCTTTTCAACTACGATTACTTTAGTTCTCTTACGTACTCTACGAGAGGGGGAAGGAGCTCACCGAAGATGATGATGGCTCATGAGAAGGAGCGGAAGAAGCTAACGTCGAAGATCTCGTTGGTGGCAAAGGGGTCCGAGGCGACAACGATGTTTGGCAACAAAGAAGCTATAAAAGGGGTGTGCATGAGCTTGCATGCATGCTTGCAGAGGTACGGGGTGAGAGGAATCGAGGTATGGCTCACCGGAGAGAGGAAGTCTTGTGGCGGTGTCCTGGTCAGAGATGGAGAAGAAGGCATAGCCCGAGTGGTAGCCCGAGAGGTCCACTACATGAAAAGTCGATCAAATAAGTAGGTGATTAAGGGAGAGATAAGGCACATTGAGACGGAGTTGAGAAGGAGAGAAGCTCACCAGAGAAGCTAGCACACGGTGGCGTGCTCACAGGCATCACGTACGACTTCAGCTTCTCGATGTTCAAGAGAGCAAAGTGCTCAAGGATTGTGCGCAAGAGGCCGAGAGGGTGAGCTAAGGAGAAAATGGTACGGTCGGAGGGGTTTTATAGGCATGAGGAGGCTGAGGGCTAGGCGCGAGTTCTAGCGAGCGCATTCGAAAACTCGCTGTGGAACACAAGGCGCGGACAGGGACAAGGGGGAAGAAATATGTTATGTTTGAGGCGACGGGTAGGCGGAGTTGTCAGCATTAGAGGGCAAAACCATGGGCGTGACATCTAAAACCAAAGCAGCTCGAGCCACAACCTCGGCGGAGCTGGCGCATGCATGCGAGGTGGAAGACGAACTCTGTGAGCGGGCCCAGCATGTCAGCGAGCGCAAAGAGGCTACCAGACGGGATTGCCTTGATATGCAAAGGGTTTAGGAGTTGTTTGTTCGAGTACCTGTGTTTTCGAGTACTCGTGGAAGAACTTGCTAGTTGGTCTAAGCTTCTTGAGCAAGTGCAAAGCGGTCGAACCTCTCAAGTGAGTGCAAACCAGTCGAAGCTTCTCGAGCAAGTGTGGAGCGGTTAAGGGCCAACTTAATAGTTGTGAGGCTTGAGGCCGAGATGCATGGTGGAAAGGTGTGGCGCAAGGCATGGCTATGTCGTTGCGGCACAGAGGTGGGATGGGCGGCGCGGCATGGCGCGTTGCACATGGGCTGTCAGCAAAGAGGAGAAACAATGGACGTGGTATGAAAAACGATGAGCATGGAGTCAAAACCAACGTCCTGTGCTCATGCAGGCTGGAGGTGGAAGAAAGGTACTGCAAGTGGGCCATACTCGACAATGAGAGAGTGAGAGAGGGGTGAGCAGAGAGGTTTGAGCAAAAGTTAATACACATCAGATGAGCTCGAAAGATTGTGAAAATCTTTGCAAATATAATGCTCCTGATATAGAGTTGATGATTGTGTAAATTTTTCAGAGTTTGATCTTCTCTTGATTTTTTTGAAAGAATATGAGAAGACTCCTTATTGAATTTAAATATCCTTATCTGATTGAATTCAACTTGATTTATATGTCGTGCACTTTTGATTTTTGAAAATCAAACTTTTCAAAAAAAACTCCAATAAAGATCAAAGGAAACAAAATGTATTCAAAAAGTTTAAAATTTTTCTCATTTTTGCATGCCCTAGAATTTAGGATGTTACAAATTTTGAAACCATGTTATTGATTAATTTCTGCATAAATGTGTGTTTTCGAAACTAAAGGTGGTGGTTTGATCAAAACTCTAAATAATATTCCGCTCAATGGAGTGTTCATGAATAATCTATATAATACTCTAACATGTATTATGGTCATGGAGTACACTCAGCAAAATTTCAGCAAACAAACCACATCAGAAACGAGTGAGTGTGACAACAACCAAATTTAGAAATTACAAGCATACTTTGATAGCTCATAAGAAATAAAATTGTGATGATCCCTCATTATATGGGCAACCCCCAGTCAAGCAGTCCTCCACACACGGTCCCCAGCCCTGCGTGGTGAGGACAGATTGTGGCAAACGTCCAGGCAATCAATGTTAGACTCAAAGAAAGCATTCCTCTGATCTGAAACAAGGGCAATGAAACAAGGGCAAATTGGCTCACCCCGAGAAGGCTCCATCCACATGGATTGATCTGGGATGTCGGCCAGTGGTAAAAAGAACTCAAGAAAGCACTAGATGGTACGCAAGAGAAAATTCATAAGACCAAGTGTTTCACCTTGGTCGGGATTCGATTATTGTGAAGAAGAAGAATGGAGCGAGAATGTGTGTGAGTTCTGGAGGTTTGAGCATTGTCACCATCAAGAACAAGTACCCACTGACGACGGCTTGGTTGGTCTGCTCCGAGAAGGCTCCATCCACATGGATTGATGCTGAGAGTCAGGCCTCGATAGGGATCAACTCTAGTAACACACCTTTGCCTTTGCAATTCTCTTTGTTTTGCTATGCTTCGAGAGACAGGTGAAAATGGCACAAGACCGACGGAAGAGCTATGCGAGACAACCCAGAAAGGACCTAAGCTTTGAAATGGAGATTTTGTGTATATCAAAGTTACACCTTTCAAGATCGTCAAGAGGTTTCAAGTCGAGGCAAATTGGCTCGAGATATGTGGGACCATTTCAAATTATCGGGAGAATTGGAGAAGTAGCTTATCAAGTACAGCTACCGCCCAATTTATCTAGAATCCACAATGTATTCCACATATCCCAACTCCGAAAATGTCTACGCCAACCTACAGACGAAGTACCCTTGTCAGACGTTGAATTACAAGATGACTGGACTTACCCTGAAGAACCTTTGCAGATACTTGAAACGTCAGAAAGACAGCTCGAAAAGAAATGTCGATTTTGCAGTGGATGTGGAAGAATCACGCAGCGAGGCCACTTGGGAAAGAGAATCTGGTTTGCGTGAGATTTTCCCAACTTACTCCCTGGACCAAGTTAATCTCGGTCGAGATTCTTTTAAGGGGTAGGTTGAAAGACCCCAAAATTTCAAACCAAATTTTCCTGGATTTTCCTGAATTTTGGTGAATTTTGAAAACTTTCCCAATTTGGAAAGCCTTCCTCATAGCTTTCCTCTTCGGTAGGGCGCTCTCCTTTCATTGGCGCCCTTCCTCTTCCGCCTTCCTCCTTCTCCCGCGCCTCCTCCTCCCTTAGCTCGCCTGGCGCCTCGCCCTTTCCTCGCCTGACGCTCCTGCCCCTCTCACCTGGCGCCTTCCTCCCCCGCTTGCAGCGTCAGGCGCTTAAGCGCCTGCGCCGCACCGCCTGCGCCCCCGGACAGCCGCGCCTACTACCCCCGGTCAGGCCGACACCCCAGTGCCACGCCCTCACCCCTCTCACGCCCCCCCGCCCCTCTTTCCCCCTCTTCTCCCGGAGCACTCCCACCCATGCTGCCGATCACACGCCCGTCACGGCGCCTCTCTCGCAGGGCGGACGACGCCCCATGCGCGGGCGGCGCCCGGCAGACCGACACTCAGCAAAATTTCAGCAAACAAACCACATCAGAAACGAGTGAGTGTGACAACAACCAAATTTAGAAATTACAAGCATACTTTGATAGCTCATAAGAAATAAAATTGTGATGATCCCTCATTATATGGGCAACCCCCAGTCAAGCAGTCCTCCACACACGGTCCCCAGCCCTGCGTGGTGAGGACAGATTGTGGCAAACGTCCAGGCAATCAATGTTAGACTCAAAGAATTAGCAATTCCTCTGATCTGAAACAAGGGCAATAATACTGACGACGGCTTGGTTGGTCTGCTCCGAGAAGGCTCCATCCACATGGATTGATGCTGAGAGTCAGGCCTCGATAGGGATCAACTCTAGTAACACACCTTTGCCTTTGCAATTCTCTTTGTTTTGCTATGCTTTTGTCGGATTTGCAATAGTGACTGGTACACTTCAAGACAAGTCGCAATCTTCTCGATTGAAAAATTCTTGCCTCAATGTTACACTGAATTGCAATGATTACAGATACTCCAAAGGAAATATTCTCAGCTTAATTTTTAGTCTAGCAAATATACATTTATAGGCTCAGTTCTTTTCCACTTATGGCTTATGCTATAGTAACTAGCTTTCAAACGGTGTATTTTTAAGACGGAGTCAACAGAAAGATTGTAGTAAAAAGTATACTGAATTCGGCTGTACCGGCCAAAATTGCATGTGACTATTTTCTTTTGTGTATTGTCTCTCGCGAACAACCAAAATTTAAAATTTTAAGCCATAAGCTATAAGATACAGCCCAAAAGAACCCACCCATGGACTTGGAAGCACACAAACTCCAATATGATGACATTTCAGTTTTGTCATGTATTCAGCAATCACACACCTGTATCGAACCAGAAGGGAAATTATCATAATAAATTACCATGCCCAAATTGTCAGCTCTTCCAAGCGAAAGGAATCCTTTGCCATTAACTCTGCAGTTATGGAGTATGGCTGATCGCTTATGTCATACATCACCAATTTCTTGAGATTCTTGGTGAGGCTAGCATCAAAATTATCCATTCTTAAAATCTTACAATTCCTTATTTCTATGTGGGTGAGAAATATGAGGTTTTATCAAATAGGAAATAAGTCTAATTCTTGCAGCTCCTTATTTCCATCTCTATTATTTTTGGTAATTGGGTGATCTAAGTCTAATGCTTGGCCAAGCCGATTGGATGCAAGTTGGGCTATCTAGCTGTCTAAGGCCCTATTCTAAACAGCTTTTTTGCTTTTGGATTTTAGAAGTTGGATTTTGAACGGAGTGCCTTCTCAAGGTGGTTTCTATAAGCTGTGTGTAAGAATCATTGCAGGAAACGCTTCGAACAAAGTGGCTTCTCAACACGTACCTTACTCCCTCAATCTCTCTAGCAATCAGCTAAAAGCTACAACACTTTTGAATAGGGCCAAGTCGAGGTTTGGGTTAGGCCTAGCACATACAAAGATTCAGCTCTAGCCTAGCTCAGTGGGACCGAGCAGGAAAGTCGTTTCCTCACAACCTGGCCCATTAAAAGGGTTATTAGTGCATGTTAAAGGGTAATTAGTTGTGTATTACAATTAAGGTAGATTAAGGTTTTTTTAAGTAAAATAAAGGCTATTAGAGTATACTAAGGAAAACTAAAAGGGTTGTTACTATTCTTTTCCACCATTATCTAATTCATCTTAGGTCCCCATCCAACAAATCAAATAACATTCTAACTCACCATGTATCATCTTAGCAAGGGACCAAACAAGAGCATGTGCATTCCTTCCTGATGCATGGGCCTGGTTGGGGGTGCAACCATCTAGCCAAACACGGCCTTGAGTTTGATGTTATGATTCTAGACCGGTTAAAAACATATAAATATAAGTAGGAAACAGAATAGGAATCAATGCTTCAAAGGATAAATAATTTATAAATAGTTATTATGAAAAGGGATCCAGATTTCCCTCGGGATAGTCATTTATTGGAGGAGTATCTCAACCCAACAGGATAGTCATTTATTATATTAGTATCTCGACCCAATGAGATAATCATTTATTGTATCACATTTGTTGATCAAGGTAGTAGGAAATATGCCCCAACGTCTTTTAAGGGTTTTTCGTTCCTCCCAACTCGGCCATCGCCTCTTTTCCCTTCTCTTCCCCTCTCCTTGCGCCTCCCTTTTATGCAACACGGCCCTAGATCCCATTCAATCTCCGTGCCTACCCCCACACCTTCGACTATTCTCGTTCACACAAAGGCCACCACCATCAACGAACGGTGCCATCGTCAACGCCTTGCAACCCTATCATCCCAGATCTAAAGGTAAGTTGAACCCCAAAAGAGGTTAGTGAGTCATCCCCTCCCTCACCATCCCCAACATTGTCATTGATGCTAACTGTTCCACTTTTTCTCGCCGATGAACAATATTGCTTTGTTTCCCAAGCAACTAAATTGGTTATAATACCACACATTGAGTACTTCCACTGGTATGTAAAAATAGTGATAAACAAGGGTGGATCGAGGGCCAGGGCTGAAGACTAACCCTGAGCCTAGCACAAAAAACCCATGAAGATCTATAGAGAAATTGTAAAAAAAACTGAAGGTAGGATGTGTTGGCCCAGCTCGAGGCATGGCCTATTCCTGGCTCTGCTCTGGTGGTAGATATAGAAATTAATCATTGGGCCAGTGCTGTAAGCATACTTACACAACCATTTTTACTAAAGTTTATTGAAATATTTTTTTTGTAAAATCACATATGTATCTCTAAAATGTTAACGTAATTAGTGGTTTTCTTTAAATACATAAGGACCTGTATGGAAATAATTGAAATGATAGGGTACACTTGCATTTCTACATGTAAGTCCCGCCTTTGCCAATGTCTAACAGCAGCAAAACCTTTGTAAGAAAGTTGTAGGAACTCGTATAACTCGAAAGGTGGTTTTTTTAGAGAAATATTTTTGATATAAATTATGTTCTTGACGTAGGTGCTACCTTCTAATCTATATTTGTATTGCCTCCATCTCTAAATATAGGCCGCCATTGGAACCATACAGTAGATCTTTAAAAACTTTGACCATTAATACCTGTAAAAGTATATAGATTGATTACACATGAATGTAATCTCATTGAATTTATTTTGCAAAATACTTTTATAATGAATAAATTTTATTATTTTTGCTTGTATAATAATAGTATAATAAAAACCATAGTGAGAGTCTTGAATTGGAGATCGCTAAAAGTAAAAAAAAATGATATATATTTGCGGGTGAGAGCACTTAAGATAGTTTTTATTAAAAAATATGATAAAACCTGTCTTAGATGCACTTCGTTTTTTTTTAATATGTTGTTTTAAGTATATGGCGAATGACATCTATGAATTAGATGAATCCAACAAAACTTTTCTTTTATATATGTTTCATTATGACCAATATGTTAGTCTGTTTTTTCCAGAAAAT
Source organism: Bonia amplexicaulis (assembly GCA_036346245.1). NCBI lineage: Eukaryota > Viridiplantae > Streptophyta > Magnoliopsida > Poales > Poaceae > Bonia > Bonia amplexicaulis. The sequence continues at coordinate 4,979,097 of CM070767.1, forward strand.
AAAGTGTAGTACCCTGTCAAACAGGAAACTGATAGGACTTGGACCCTAATCATTAGCCATACAATTTCCATATTACACTTGTTAGATCACACATTGTTTGACAATCCAGGTATATATATGATTTGGTTTGCGCCCCCATAATTGCATCGTGGCATAATAATGGCATTGCTTCGTTATTTGATTAATCCAGACCGCTGGTTCAAAAATCGTAACACAATAACAGAATAAAACCCGAAATAGCGTAAGCATTTGGGCGCTTCATGTTGGAATCCAAGTCGGGATCGGATTAGTATAGTTAGCCTCGGCCATGCACTAAATCGCACGCATGTCTCCCTATTATGAAATAGGGTATTGATAAATATCACTTGAATATTTTCTTTTTAACTATCATTTAGATTTATGAACATTGGATTAGAGATCCATCGGTTATGAATTCTCCCCCAACCCCTCCAAAAAATCTCTCCCTCCTCCAAAAGAATAGGACCGTTGGATCTCTAATCCAACGGTCTCAAATATAGATGATTGTTAGAAAGAAAATATCTGGAAGATGTCTAGACATATCCAGATAACCAAACAAGATTCAATTTAATTAAATATCTTTGAAAAAGCTAACCGTTGTTATAGTCGCATTTCAGCTAAAAACCATCCGAAAAAGCCGAATTAACGGGAAAGCTTAACTTTTCACTCTGATCGCTAGGTGCAATGGTGACCACCGAAGGGCCATCGCGAGGCGCTGCTTCCCTAGGCGACGAGGACACAGCTTCTGGCGCTCGCGCCGCACCGCGCAAGAAGCAAAGGGTCGCGGCCGAAATTGCGGCCACCCGCGCCGCGGAATGCGAGAAGAGAAGAGCCGTGCAGCAGGCGCCGGCGCCGGCACCCAGCTCGGCCATCGACGGCGGCTACAGGAAGCTCGAGGAGATCGGCTCAGGAGTCTATGGCGTCGTGTACCGTGCGCGTGACCGCCGCACCGGCGAGATCGTCGCGATGAAGTGCCTCCGCCTGGATGACCGCCTCGACACCGCGTTCGCCCGCGAGGTCAGCGCCCTCGAGAAGTGCCGCGGCCTCCCGTCCGTCGTCCAGCTGCGCGCCTCCGGCCGACGCGACGCCACCACCGGCGAGGCCTTCATCGTCATGGAGTTCGTGGGGACGACCCTTTGGGACGTCATGACGGACGGCCAAGGCGGCGGGAAGCGGCACACCGAGCTCGAGGTGCGCCGGCTCATGCGGCAGCTCCTCACCGGCGCCGCGAGCATGCACAAGCTCGGCCTCATGCACCGGGACCTCAAGCCAGACAACGTGCTCGTCGACGGCCGCGGCAACCTCAAGATCTGCGACCTCGGCATGTCGCGCAGCACGGCCGTGGCGCCGCCCTACTCCAACCCCGTCGTGGCGCGGAGGTACCGCGCGCCGGAGCTCCTCCTGGGGTCGACGAACTACGACGAGCGCATCGACACGTGGGCGATCGGCTGCATCATGGCCCAGCTCCTCGCCGGGGAGCACCCTTTCGGCGAGAGCTTCGACGAGGATGAGCAGCTCAGCAATGTGCTCGGCGTTCTTGGCACGGAAGACATCAAGTCGTGGCGAGGCTACGACGGGTGGCTGCCGTGGGGCTGCGGGCCGCGCAGCAATCTACGCAAGCTGTTCCCCTGTCCCGCGGAGGCCCCGATCGCCGACCGGCCGGCGCTGTCGGAGGCCGGGTTCGAGGTCTTGAGTGGCCTTCTGAGGTGCAACCCGGACAGGAGGATGAAGGCGGCGCGCGCGCTCGAGCACCGGTGGTTCGAGGAGGAGTGAGGGCAGAGGAGACAACGTACGTGCGCGAGGTGCATGGCGTCCAGAGCGCAGACCTCAGCATACCGCGCAATGGGCATGCATCGCAGACTGTCGTTTGTATCTGTAATCTGTTTGCTGTCGGATTAAGTCATCATGGACAGATTTGTAGCAGTATTATGCCTGGAGTTCCCATCATCTTGATGTTTCTGATGCCAATGCATTATGCGTTGGAACATAGATAATAATTGTTGTATGGTTTGATGTACCTGTTGGATATATTCTGCCTAATAATTAGCTCGTTCATGTACATGCTGATGGATAAATTGTACCTAGTGCGCTTCTGCTGCCTCTCTTCCTTCTTGATGAGTATTGTAACATCTGTGTTTGACTCTAGTTAGATATCCAGATGTGAAAACGTAAGCGTCGTGGTAAAATATTTTTATTGGCAAAAGATAAGATGAAGAGGGTATGTAGCTCAGATGGTAGAGCCGCTCACTTAGCATGCGAGAGGTACGGGATTGATGCCCCGCATCACCATTTTCAGTTTTCGCGACTGTTCACCATTTTTTTTTTGTTTCATTGCGACTTGTGGATTGTGTTGAAACAAACTTCGTTGTCCTAACACATGTGTTGAGAACAATTTAGTTCTGTTCTTTTGAGCTGATGGTTTTTTACTGTGTTTTTGTTTCGGCTTTCAGATAATCCAAAACAAAAAACCAAAAAAAGTCAAAAAGAACAAACCATTTGTTTGCTCTTACCATTTTTCAAGAACAAACTCCAACCTGAGCATTCCATCGATACTATTGGCAAGAAAAAAGGCCCATTTTTAGTTATTTCACACTTCAATATTTACATATATTTACAATTTTGAAATGTAGTATATTGGTTCCTCTCACATCGGTTCACTCGTAATCACAAACGGGTCAGCAACAATGATGCCTTGGATTAACGCAAGTGATGTACCAGACTACGTGATGCATGGCTGACTCAATAAACTTCTATGCAACACTGGACTTGAATGTGCCTTGGATTGCATCCCTAATGTTTTGGTAACACAAACAATGATGCCTTGGATTAACGCTAGTGATGTATACCAGACTACGTGATGCATGGCTGACTCAATAAACTTCTATGTAACACTGGACTTGAATGTGCCTTGGATTGCATCCCTAATATATACTCCTATTTTGGTAACACAAACGCTGTTTATTTATATTCAATACATTACACTCCTCGGGAACACATCCCGAACTGTGATAGCTTAATGAGCAAACTTGTTCAGTGCTATTGCAAATAAATCGTGAGAGATCCGCAGGAAAATGGGAAGACCCATCTGCTGTACAATGTGTAAACTGTAAAGAGAGAGGCATATTAACTGAAATACTTGTCGAGCAATGGGGAAACAATGCTATTACTTGTATGCATTGATAGTGAGTAGAGTAGGGTAATTAAGATGATGCAGTGAGCAGAACCTTGCATGAGATGTCAGTCTGGATGGTGAAACATCAGCAGGGGCGATCGCCTAGGGCCCACGAAAACTTGGGCCCCTAGTCCATGTATGTTAGTATATATACATGCATGATATAGCCTATGTATTGAATATTGAATGTAATTGATTAATGATTAGTTGGGTTAGCTGCCAAAGTCAAGTAATGGCCCATTTGGTCTGTGTTGTGCATCCAACACTGATAGAAGAGAGCCCGATTTCATTGGTTTTCAACCAATTCGCCTTCGATTTTTTCATTTTGTAATAGTTCTACTTGAAATCTCCTCATATAGCCATTGCATATATGGTACGTTTTTATGAATTTTTGTTTTTTGATTATCTGTTAAATACCACTTTAAGTCTCCAACGCAATATCTACACTATTTAGAACAAAAATCTTTGACTTTCTTGTAATATCAGTTTCTTTTTTATATATAGATGTCCATTAGATCTAAGAGAGACAGATTAAAAAACTATTTGAGGTCATCAATGTCACATGAAAGGTCGAATGATCTCTTCTAAATTGTTTTGTCCTTAGTAGAATATTATAGTTTTCTAAGACATATCAATAATATTAACGTGTCATTGGATTATCGACAATGAGTACTTTGCATTTTGTAATGTACTAAGTCTAATGTTGCCAATAAGTACTTTGTATTTTGTGAAGTACTGTCTAATGGTTACTCTATTGAACTTTACCTTTTACAACTGATATGAAATGTATTGCTACATATTTATATTAGAATGAAGGGTCTCACGATTATCGTGCCCTAGGGCCTCCAAAATGACGAGGCGGCCTGCTGCAGTGCGGTACAGACAGACGGAGTTTGAGGCCTACTGCCCGAACCTTCTGGCGCAAAGTTACGGACCGGAGATTGCAGAGCAGCAACAAAAAGCAGAACGAGTATTGTTCTTTCTATGTACTTTCCGTATGGAGTAGAGAGCCTTTTATACTGTTCTCTGCATGACAAAACCGAAGAGACGAGTAACGCATGCAAAAGCGAAGAGGCGAGAGTGCTGCAGCCATTAATCACTAGTGCTGCAGCCATTACTCGAAAGTAACCGCAGCCATAATTTACTAGTAAGCGCACCGTTCGCCGACAATTCGTTAATACAAGTCAGTGCGTTTCGATTTTCGAATAGATAAAGAAAAATGCGCCGCACCGACACGCCCTACGCACACGCGCACGCTCACGCTCACGCTCACGCTGCGCTGCGCACGCGCTGGTAGCGGCGGCGGCGGCGGCGAGCGGCGGCGTGTTGGCTCTCTTCAATTCACCGGGGGTTACCACGTTCCACCTTTTAAAGTGGTGTAACTCCCATTAAATTTTCCATATGGGACTAAACAGTTTTTCCATGTGGGCCTAGGAATTTCATTTGATTAATTGCTAAATTAAAGTGGACCAAGCCCAATTAATCCAACAATCCCACCAAATTTCAAGGCACACGAGAAAAGCTCTCGATTCTATTGTTGTTTGATATACCGGATTTCGATGGAGACCGATTAAGTTGAACATCCACCTAGGAAAAGAGTTACACTCATACACAAGCTGAATAATGAACTATGCCTTGAATTGACAGTTTTGTGTGAACAAGTTTTACCAAATCCTTTACTAGTACTAGGTCGCCTAAAGCATCCCCTACGGTTGGGCGTATAAGTCATACTCGAGGCCTATTCATGAGTATCTAGAGATCACCCAAATCTCATAGGCGTGACCAGCAGTCGAACTCATATAGGTGTGTTCCTTCTAAGATGTCATGTAGGTCGACATCTCTGCTCTAAATAAGCCACTCGGATCACATTGAGGTAAAACCAACCCGCCATACGAGAATAGGAGAAGTGCATCATTGAAGAAATGAGTCTGTAAGGTCTCTCCTCCCGATCAACCAACGCTTGTTTCACCATCCTATTTCACGGGATCTCCGATCCGTGAACAAGTTACCACGTGGTATGACTCATGTGGGTCTCGAGCCCATCTCACTCGATGCACTATCTATCACATTACGTGATAAACTCTTTGTAAATTGGTCGACAGATTCTTAGTCGTGCGGACATAGTCGATGCTATCACTCCGGAGTTTTTCGACTTCGGCGGACTTCAACCGCCTCTTAACATGCCTAGATGACTTCATGTTGTCCTTAGAACTGTTCACCTTGATAATCACAGTCTGATTATCACAGTTCATCAGGATAGCCGATATCGGATTTTCAACCACCGGCAAATCCATAAGGAGTTCGCGAAACCACTCAGCTTCAACGGTGGCGGTATCTAATCTTGTGAGTTACGCTTCCATTGTTGACCTCGTTAAGATGGTGCGCTTGCAAGACTTCGAGGAAACAGCACCACCTCCAAAAGTGAACACATATCCACTCGTGGCTTTTATCTCATCAGCATCAGAGATCCAATTTGAATCACTGTAGCCCTCCAGTACCTTTGGGTACCCAGCATAGTGAATGCCATAGCTCATGGTTGCCTTTAGATAGCGCATCACTCTCTCAAGAGCACGCCAATGATCATCTCCCGGATTTGAAACAAATCGGCTTAGCTTGCTCACAGCAAAAAAGATGTCAAGCCTCGTAGCACTAGCTAAATACATCAATGAGCTACTAATCTGGGAGTATCTCAATTGATCCCTTGTTATTCTTCGGTTTTTCCTAATAACACACTAGGATCATAAGGAGTAGAAGTAGGCTTGCAGTCACTATAACCAAAGCGACTCAAGACCTTCTCTACATAGTGGGATTGCACAAGTGTAACCCCACCATCACCTCCTCTCAGTAGCTTAATGTTAAGAATCACATCAGCCACTCCCAAATCTTTCATCTCAAAACTTTTGGACAGAAAGTCCTTGACCTCCTCAATCACATTGAGGTTGGCCCTAAAAATTAGTATGTCATCAACATACAAACACAAGATCACTCCTTCTCCCCCACCATAGCGATAGTACACACATCTGTCGGCTTCATTCATAGCAAAGCCAGCAAATGTCAATGTTCTGTCGAACTTCTCATGCCATTGCTTAGGTGCTTGCTTTAGGCTATACAAAGATTTTAACAACTTGCACACCTTTCCTTCTTGACCTTCTACCACAACCCGTCTGGCTGATCCATATAAATTTCCTCCTCCAACTCTCCATTTAGGAAAGCTGTCTTAACGTCCATTTGATGAGCGAGAAGACCATGAGAGGCGCCGGGGCAAGTAGTACTCAATTGTGGTCAATCAGGCACCGGTGAATAAGTATCAAAGAAGTCCTCGCCTTCTTTACGAGTATAACCCTTGGCCACAAGTCTTGCCTTGTACTTTTCAATTGTACCATCAGGCCTAAGCTTTTTCTTGAAAACCCATTTACATCCTACAGGTTTACTCCCATAAGGACGGTCAACGACCTCCCAAGTTCCATTAGACATAATAGAGTCCATCTCACTCCGTACTGCTTCCTTCCAGTAGTCGGAGTCAGGAGAAGAATATGCCTCTTCAATAGTTCTTGGAGTGTCATCAATGAGGTATACAATGAAATCATCACCAAAGGATTTTGCAATCCTCTGTCTCTTACTCTTTCGAGTAACTTCATTGTTATCCTCCTCAGGATTTTCCATAGGCGTTTGCTCAACATGTTCTATCGGCACAAAAGAATCAAGGGAAATTATAGGTTCTTGACTAGATGAGCTAGGTACATCACATTTCATAGGAAATTCATTCTCAAAAAGTGTAGCATCTCTGGACTCTATGATTGTACCAACACGCACGTCAGTTACTCCAGTTTTTATAATTAAGAACCTATAACCCACGCTGTGCATAGCATAACCAAGGAATATACAATCTACGGTTTTTGGTCCAAGTTTGCGCTTCTTGACAATTGGCACGTTAACTTTGGCCAAACATCGCCAGTCTTATAAGTATGAGAGAGTCAACTTCTTCTTTTCCCATTCCTCGAATGGTGTTACTTCTTTGTTCTTTGTAGGAACTCTATTCAGGACATGACACGCGGTCAATAAAGCCTCACCCCACCATTCCTTAGAAAGTCCCGCGTGTCTAACATGGCGTTAATTAAGTCAGTTAGAGTGCGGTTCTTTCTTTCGGCAACCCCGTTTGAGGCCAGAGTAACTGCAGCCATTAATCACTAGTAACTGCAGCCATAATTTACTAGTAACTGCACCGTTACTGCCAGCAATTCGTTAATGCGAGTCAGTGCGTTTCGATTTTCGAATAGATAAAGAAAAATGCGCCCGCACCCGATACGCCTACATGCACGCACACGCACCGCACGGCGCGGCGCGGCGAGCGAGCGCGCGCGTGTTGGCTCTCTTCAATTTCACCAGGGGGTTACCACGTTCCACCTTTTAAAGTGGTGTAACTCCCATTAAATTTTTCATATGGGACTAAACAGTTTTTCCATGTGGGTCTAGGAATTTCATTTGATTAATTGCTAAATTAAATTGGACCAAGCCCAATTAATCCAACATGTGCCATATTTGTCAAATTCATTGAAGTATTGTGATGTGAAGTGTGAATATTTTGTCGGGAGCACAAGGTAATTTGATATAATTTGCAGTTTAATCCCTAAATGCAATGTTTTTATGCTTTGAGAAATTTTTCTTATCTGCTCCAACAGTGATTGTTAAGCTGTTTGTGTTAAATTATTTTGGCATGTTTGTACTTTGTTGTTATTCACTTTTGGCATTTATTTATGCATCCAGTGGCTTTCCAGGTATTTATGATGTTTCCCATTTTCTCAAGACTTTAAAGTATGATGTTCGTATTTTTCAAGCCTTCCAGAAATTACGACAAAAGGCAAGACCAAGAAGCTGAAAGCTCATCAGGTTTAGATGTAAATCTATTCGACTTTCTGTTGACTAGAAGCATCTTGTTTCCAGTGATTCTTACACTGCAGATTTTCCAATATATTTCAGATTGGTCCACCTAGAGATGCTCCATTAAATTGGTATACTACATTTGCTTTGGAAAATATTAAAAAGTATGGGGCTATATACCTGACTCCTTTTCCACACCGCTTAGCAGAAGAGATTGACAATATTATATTTTCTTTTTGGCTTGAATTTTTTATGTCATATTGTTTTCAGGAACTATATATTTTCTAAAAGAAAAACCATGCGATCTACATTATGTGAAAATGACATATTCTCAAATTTTGAAATATTAACGGTGATTTCACTGTGTAGTAGACTTCAGACATCATTGGTTAATTATTTGAGGAAGATGGATGTAAGGGCTGTAATCCCTTCTATTAAACTACTTATTGCATAAATAAACATGCAGTACATGAGATCTCGTGGCATGTAAGATCCAAGAGAAGTCGTTATCAAATCCGCAACAACGTTAGGGAGAGAGGAGCCCCACGCTCATTTACAGCGTTCCCGTACGCAAACGGGTCCAATAGCGCACGCTTTGCAGGAGACCTAAATTGGCTGAAACTTTCAAGACCGGCGGAATGTTGGGTGGATTTTCAGGGTTTTGATTTATGACTTTTGAATTCTATCTGTTTGTGAAAGATAGTACGTAGAGTAAAATAGTTGTATACGATTTTGATCAGTATAGTTGAACTCGGTGCAGTATCTACTATAATTGAATTGTAGATCCTGTTTTGAAAACACGTACCTCTTACAGCCTAGTTACTGTAACAAAAAGTGAAAAGCAAAACTAAAAGCTCAAAAGAACCTACCCGTTATCAATCTCAAGCGGTTTAACTAGAGGATAAATAGATAGACAATTTTTTAAGGGAAAAAAAGAGAATGGATACTGTAGATTCATCACGATTACATCATTTGGAATAAATTGATACACAGTGAGAAAATAAGTACTACACGCAACAAACCACGGCCACGCGATATCTTCGTCAATAAGGTGCATATTACAATATAACATTTACTAAAACAATGAAGATCTTCAATTGTTGCTACATAATGCATAAAATTAGTGCAAATAAACGAAAACATATTCAACAACATCAACATAAATGAGGATCGAGCTTCATACATCTTCAAATTGACTGGAAGATGGAAATTTTAGGGATGCGCATCACCGTATTCATTCCTATATCCACCACCAACCCCCTCCTCCTCCAGCACTAGCGTATCTGGCACCACCCCCTCCGCCTCCATCACTAGAGTATCTGGCCACCCTTGCAGCATTGGCTAATCCAATGCTCAACAGGACAATGAAGATGAGAGCTACAAGTTTAGTGCTTGCCATTGTGAGCTTACTAAACTGGAAGAAGATGAGACGAGTGCTAAGTGAGAGATTACATGGGTATTTATAGTGTTGAGGGATGAGACCGTTGGCAGTGGTTGATTATTGAAAAAAGGAATTTTTTTAAGCTATAAATACCCAACTTTAAGATACGCTAGTCCGTGAAGCACCAACTTTAAGAGCTGCATGTCCTAAAAAAAAAATCCCAAACATCAATGAATGCCAAGTATTAAAAATGGAGTAAAAATTATTAAATAAAATTTTTGGCTCAAATAGCATAATTGGACATTGATAATATTTTGAAAATCCAAATTTGAAAATGAACACATGAAGCACTATTTTTTGCAATTCTTTGTTGTTAATTTTTTTCAATAATCTAACAACCAAACCATACCAATAACAAATTAAATAATTATTTCTAGATTTCAATTTTTGTTTCTAAATACACGTTACTCTATAATTTCGAGACAACTTTTGACCATTTTTCCTTTTCCATACCCCTCCTGTTCATTATTCCTAGGGCCATCATCATGGACTAGAGTAACACACGTCATTCAAGAACAATAAGTGAGCTAATGAAGGAGGTTAATATGGTCTTTTGTGTGCATACCTTAATTGTAGGGCAAAATGCTAAAATGACATCTATTGAGAAAAGGGAGTATATGGGCTACTCTTTCCTCTATGGACGAACCACTATAATGGCTACAGTTGCTGTAGCTTTAATAGCATGAATTTGGAACTATATATGGGCTGGGCTCGATAAGGCTTTCTACTTTAGCTTTTTTTATTTTTACTAAAATAACTAGCTTTTAAATAATATATTTTTTAAAGTTGGATATACAAGTTAATTGTAGTAGATACTGTACTGATTTTAGCTATACCATCTAAAATCGTATGTGACTTTTTTCTCTTCGTGCTGTCTCTAAGGAACAACCAGATTTTAAAACCTATAAGTCAAAAGTCATAGTTTAAAAGAACCTATCCATGGAGCATGATTTTGGATCTATATATGGCCTGACGTTCTACAGGTGAAAACCTTTATAGAGCCGCTATAACCCGTGATTTAATTAATTACCTAGGTTTGCATGCATGTACTTCTAGATATGATCTTGGATTATGCCAAGCTTAGGGGCTCCTTGACATAGCTAGGAAACATAAAGCTAACTAACTTCAGCTCGCTTCAATCAAACCTATAATCCTAAAGTGTTGTGCGAGTACGTGAATGTGACTTAGTACGGATCAATCTTTCGTCAGAACGATGAGAGGCAGAACGTGACTTGATTCGATCATGTCTGGATTATTGGAGCTTCCGCGAAGAGGTCGCTCCATATGCATGCATTTAACTGTACTATCAAGCATTTAGAACTAAGTAAACAAAGGAAGTTGATGATGAATTATTGTCATGCATGTTCGATCTAGCAGCGAAAGCAAACAACAACCCGAATTATCTCTCTTAATTAATTACACATTTCTAAATCAATCGAAGGATAATCAGCACCGATCCACAGAGCAAACATGTTGCCAAGTCTCCCATCACGCCGCCGAAGATAATTTGGGTCTGTTCTTTACGGTTTCTAAAAGCGGCTTTTAGGTTTTACTATAGTACCTAACTTTTAAATGGAGTATTTTCTCAAGACATGATCTACAAGTTAATTGTAGTACACGTTAAAAGTCTAACATCTGTATCAACCAAAATCGCAAGCGAGTATCTCTCTCTTCGCAATCTCTATCGTAAACAGCCAAAATTCAAAAATTTCAGCCAAAAGCCATAAGCCATAACCAAAAAGAACAAACCCTTTGTATGCTGAAGCAATCTCAACGTATAATAATATTCTTCCTCTTAAGGGGAAGGAATCGGCGCAACCAGAGAGCCGCTGCCCCCGCTTTTTTTCCAAAAAAATTCCGTGCTTCTCAAAATTCTGGGATTCCCAGCCAAACGAGAGCCCTTCACTTTTGCATTCACATTTTTACAAAAAACCTCGTTATTATGCATAATTACATAAAAATCCTAATTGATGTGGCTGTCCGATCTCGCACAAGGTGCTAATCCGGCCATCCGCCTGCACATGCCAGACCTCACACCCTATACCCTCCCATTCCCCTCACAGTGGTCGCCGCCTCACCACCTCGCCTTCATCCACACCCCCATCTCCGCCCTTTGACCTCACCACCGTCAAAGCAGCCCACATCGCTGCCGTCGCCTTGGCTCTATCCTCTCACACAATCTCTCCAACGTCGCCGTCATCTCTGCTCTAGTCCGCTTGTTGGTCGTCCTCGCCTGCTCCCTTGGCATCCTCCGACTTGATTTGTTTTTGTTTGTTTTCTTGTTCTTGATCTTTCACTCTTGCTTTTTGTCTTTGTGCAAAGAAGGATATGCGATGGAATACATAGCTCATATTCAGATCCATCCAACATAGTGCATCAAGTTTGCAACTTTACCAGGTTTCCTCTCATTACTAGACTAATATTAGACGTCACGTCACAGACAGTTCTCCAAAACTGTCTGTATTAAATATAATCACAAATAGTTTTAGTTTAGAAACCATCTGTGTTCCTGCTAGCGCTAAAAACCATCTATGAAGATGTAATATCACAGGCGGTTCTTGTTAAAAACTACCCGTGAATTATCACAGACGGTTCGTATTAAAAATCGTATGTGATGTATGTAATTATCACGGATGGCTTTTAGTTAGAACAGTCTATGAAACTATCATAGATGATTTTTATTTACAACCGTCTGTGTTTCGTCCTTTGCCATATGAACTACTGAAAAATCAAGCTTTATTTAAGTTAGTTTTGATGATAATAACAAATACTATTATGAGATTTTGGTGATAATGATAAATGCATTTGTGAGACTAACCTTGTTTATTGATTATGGTATTAATTAGTCTTATTTAGATGAAAAGGTGAAAACCATAAGAGGTATGTATTCGAAATCACATTATCATATATTAGTGCATTCCGTGGATCCAAAATATAGATTGAACTCAAAAAATAGTCCAAAATGAATATGTGCATATGCTTTCATTATACATACTTGTATGCATACATTTAGGGAGAGTTCACTCTATGTTTTGATGCTTCTTGAGTATTGATCCATGTTTCCTTTAATATGCATATTTATGATCTTTACTTTGAAATACATCATTTGAGTATATATAGCTTGTGTAGTTTATATATACTCATTTGCAATAGAATTGTCATTTAACTTCTCTATTATGTGCTAACGGTTGGATGATTAATGATAACTAGATAAGTAAGCTTTGCTTAAAAAGTTTATCTTAGAGTATACAAGTGTTGTGTATATGTTGTGTACTCGCAATTACAATCTTTATCTCATATTTTGTTGAGATTGTCATGAATTACCAAAAAGGGAAGATTGTTAAATCTAGTCCCTCCATTATATGTTAATGGTGAAGTTTGATAATTGATGGCAATTGTTTGTGGACTACTATTTCTATGAGTTGGATGAATAGGTTAGGTTCCACAAATGAAGATAATTTGGGATGACTTCATATTTTGAAGATTATCAAGTCTAGATGGAAGACGGTTTCATATGCTAAAGGCTATTAAGAAGATGTATCATGAGTTGCGATGCATGTCTAAGAAGAGATGATCATGTGTTGATCATCAAGTCAAGTGAAGACCATCATAAGTTGATAGAGTTAAAGAAAAGGATGCATCATGAGTTGATGCATATCAAGCAATGACCTAAGGCAAAGGTATGACTAGCTATGACTAAGGATGTGTTCCTAGTCTTTAACCGGTCTTGGTATTTGGTTGGTTCACCAGATTGCTAGTATATGTTGTTGTACTATTAAGAGGGGTCATGTATAGTAGTTTGAGTCTCATCATGTGTTGATAGCTCAATCTCACCTCTTATAGCTCATCTTGGCATGAGACTTGTATTTGCAAATAGTTGAAGCCCATGTGTTGAATCCTCGTAACATGGGACTATGCATTTCAAATGTATTTTGCAAGTGCTTGAAGTCCATGTTTCCATTCCTTGTGATATGAGGCTTATATTTGCAAAAATATTTTGCATATGGTTGAAGCTCATATTTAATCCTTGTGTCATGATTCTAAAAGTGTGCAAATGTGCTTTGCAATTTTGTTGAGAATCATGTTTGGTACTTGTTGAATGATACTAAAGTTTGCAAATGTGTTTTGCAAAATCTGGTAAAGTATCTACGTTCCTCGGGACAATCGGAACTACCGCAGTATAACCTCCGGTACTACTGCGGATCGAATCTATCGGCTTTGTAATCACAGAACTACTGTATGCATTGGTGGTCGAAGATCAACTGCTTCAGACATAAGTTATTAGCCGCCTGTGTAAGGTTGCATCATGATGGATAGATGACAGGAAGGAGTTCAAAAGAATATTAGATGTCATTATTGAGAAATCTGGTGAAGAAGATGAGGAGATGGCAGTATGGTAGAATATTAACAGCGGAGTAGAGCGATTTTTAAGCATTATCACAGACGGTTCGTATACCAAACTGTCTCTGATATGTGCATTATCGCAGACAGTTCATATACCGAACCGTCTCCAATATGTGACATTATCACAGACGGTTCGTATAACAAATCGTCTTTGATATGTGCATTATCACAGACTATTTGTATAACAAACCGTCTGTGATAATGCCATGACACCGATTCCTGGCATCGATTTCGATCTCAATCGTCCATTCTCTTCGCATCGAACGGTAGGCACCGGTTCCTCCCACCTCTCGCCCCTTATTAATTACTTTCCTTCTCCTTCGCTTGAGTTCATCCACTCCTAGCTTATTCCTGCTTCCTCCCCCTTAACGACACCGACTACCGTCGTGAGCTAGCTCCTCCGCCTCCGATTTTTACACCACGGTTCACTGCACAAGACACTCTCGACACTCTTGTCGTATGTATCGTAAGAGTCACTATCGTGACACAAAAGTGAAGCTACCACCGCATCTCCTTCATTGCCGATAATATCTGCCATCTGATCCCCTCACCGTCCTCTTCCTCGACCCCGACACGAAGTAGACAGCACGCAAGTCTACGCGCACTGCTAGGATCTCTGCTTCTTTGTTTTTGCCATGGTTTCGTAGGATTAGGAGATGTGTTCTTACCATGTTTAAGAGTTGGGTTTGTAGGATTAGGAGATATGTTCTTATGATATTCTTGCTGTGTTAGATGGATAACTTGCTCATTATCTTGTGATGCTGTAATGGTGAATTGTAATCTTAATGTAAATGGAATGTGTTGCTGTATTTGCTACTTTATTTGCTTTTTTCGAAGGGCATAGATAACATTTCTTGAGGCTAGCCAAAGATCAGAAAATATTTTAGGTATAGAATGAACTATTACAGACGATTTTGTGGTATAAACCGTCTATGAAGGACTATCACGGATGGCTCGAGCAAAAAACCGTTTGTCGTACTCGCACATCATAGATAGTTCTATCTAACAACCGTACGTGATGGTAAAGTATCGTAGACGGTTCTATATACCAACCGTCAAACCATCTGTGATGTATAAGTATCATAGACGGTTTTTGCTTGAGCCGTCTGTGATAGTGTTCTTCATAGACTGTTTTAGTTACGAACCATCTGTGTTGCATTTATCACAGACAACTCACAAACCATCTATGATAATTTCTGATTATCACTGACATATAAATTCAGACGGTTCAGAAAACTGTCTATGATGATAGTTCCAAGCCATTTGTGATGACTCTTTTTGTAGTAGTATCTCTTCTTGGTGAATGACTTGATCTTTGCTTTTGGCTCAACCTTGCAAAGTTTGGCTTTTAATTTGCTTTTTAGTGCTATGATGGATGTAGAATGGACATGCAAAATCTCAGGTTGATCCAACACTCGAGCACTTCAAGATCAAGGTTAATGGATCGATGACTATAATCAGAGGGAAGTAAATGACTGTGGAAGCTTTTTCTTTCCCCCACGTATTCAATTCCTCAAATGACGATGAGAGTTGTCAAGTTCATATTACACCTCCTACACAAGATTCAAACCCATGATTTTGCTAGCAAGGCCAGTACTATCGATGATAGATTGCTGGTATTACCGATATGACCGTTGTCCTACTACCATCACAGTGAGACCGGTATGACCACTTGCCCTGTTTCTAGACACAAATCCCTAGGACAAAACCAAATTTGAGAATTTCGATCAAATCTTGTCCAAATACCACTAAAATTGCTATGGACCTAAACAATGATGTAAGGAACCAAATTATCGGGACCGGATTTTCGAATCCGAACTCTCTGTCACTACCACAATGGGTCATCATAGACAGTTCTCAACCCTCATGATGACGGTTTCTCAACTGTTTGAATTTTTTGTCTGTGATAACAAACGGTTATCACATACAGTTTGTGTATCATCTGTAAAGGCCTACTATCACAGACTACTACGACTAAAACCCATCTGTGGTGTGTCAGATATCACAGACGGTTCTATGTACCAACCGTTTTATGATATGCTGACTATCACAGACGGTTGGTATATAGAACCGTCATATCACAGATTGTTGGTATACAGAATCATCTAAGATGTTCGACATATCACAAACGGGTTTTGATCGCAACTTGTCTGTGATAGTAGGGCCTTCACAAATGGTTTATACCACAAAACCATCTGTGATAGTTTGTTCTATACCTAAAATTTTTTCTGTTTTCTGGAGAGCCTCAGAAAATACTAGCCATGCCCTCTGAAAACAAGCAAATACACAGATATCACAGATACACAGATATCGATTACAAATAGACAAATATACCACAGATACACAAATTTCTGATTAATTACAGATGAATTACGATAATACAGCTACAACATGTTTATAGATACCTAAAAAATATTGTTTGTCACTAAACATGAGAGATTTTATTCATCTCCGTCCGAGTGAAACTCCCATTTTGGTGAATGCCCTCTGCCATTAAGAAGGTGGTGAGCCGTCTTCGAATTTTGGAGAGTTCATTCTATGGACTATACTTGAATCGATTTTCGTATCCTGTCGCTAAGAAGAGTAAAATCGTAAGCTTGTATACATATACATATACATATACATATGTAAGTAACTTGATGAATTATAGATGATAACTTTATGTCTAAGAGATAGTAGCTTTTCCATAACTAACAACCCCACTAAATCCCAGAAAAAATGCCATGGTGGGTGGTTACGGTCTAAAACACGTATGCATGTAGCAGGAGAGAGAAGAGAATAAGTGTATTTGACTTGTGATTTTTTTATCTTTTGTATAAGCTAAAAAATAAAATAACTCTTTCACCAAAAGTTCGATCTGCGATCCGTTTACACAATTGTGTTTGAAATTACGAGCTTAACGAAACATAATCTATGTTGAATTTGTTTCAACATTGCGAAATTCATGTCATTTACACTACCAGTCAAAAATAACTTTGTTGTCAATAACCAGTAACTTGTGCAGAGTTACATTGAAGTACAGATATATAAAGTTACTATCATGCATGAGTGAAGTTACTGTCAAATACATGTAGAGTTATTGCCAATTTTATAGTGTTACAACTGATAGTAACTCTACATGTGTTTTATAGTAATTTCACTCACACATGGTAGTAACTTTCCGTATGAGTTAGTTGCATTGACATGCGTGTTTCTCTCTCCTCTCAATGCATGCATGTTTGTCAAGCGATCCGGTGGGATCGGGTTGATGGAAGTGTAAGCGTACTTATTCTATGAGTAGCTACTGAATAGTACTTATATATATATATATATATATTGATAAATACGAAATAATTGTTGCGAGATTCACGAACCTCTGGATCCTTGGGCCCAGCATCCATGATTTCTTTCATATGGCGGCAAATATAGAATCTACATACGTTGCCCTGTAGCTGTCGGTGGCATTACAAAAATATAATTACATCTATATGTTTGTTCAGTTTGAGTGACATCATTATGAATTGTGATATAAAACTGTTGTGTAGTAGCGGGTACTGAAAACTGCGTCACATGTCGCAGTGTGGCGCTCCCTTCCATGTGTCTTCCTCCTTGCTAATGTACACCTCGAACGACTTACAGGATTTCAAAAAAGTTAGCCTTAGCCATTGCAAACGAAGGGTACATAGAGTTATCTATGGATCAAATGGGTATCTGTTGATTAATTATTGCACAATTGTAAAGTTGTGCTCCATCCTATTTAAGGAATCAAGATATATTACCTTATTCCACAATGGTACAATGACAATTAGAATCCAGTGCCACCTACACATGTATGCCACCATAGTCCTTAAAATTAAGTTCGTGTTGTGTATGAATTAAAAATCAGTGATTATAGCAATAAGTGAAGTACTTACTTCTGGTTTTAGGGGGCAAGTATGTACTCCTTGTCATTGTGAGCACACAATCCATTTGTTACGTAATCCTGGATGTTGGATGCTTTGCTTGGAGACCAAGTGTGGGTTGAGAAACCTCAAAAACCCAGGGCTTTTGTAACATCCCAAAATTTTGGATATTCGAAAATATGAAATTTTTAAAACTTTTCTTGCATTTTGCTGGTGTTTAAAATTTCTTTCGAACATTTATTTGAAACTTCTTGAGTTTTGTGCCATGCAAAGCAATATACTGAGAAATAATATCCAAAGCAAAAACAATAGTGATATTAAAAGAAATGGAAAACCCAAGGATCTACACATAAAAATAAAATTTAAGTATTAGATAACGGAAATAATAATTTGAATTCCAACTTACCTAGGTAAAAGAAAAATGGCTAAAAGAATATTACAAACCCCATCTAATAGTTGAAAATTAAAAATTTAAGATTTTGAATGTTATGCAAAACTTCAATCAGTAATTCCTAATGCAAGTAAAATTTAAATTAGAAATCCAGATTCTAAAAATTTTGCACGAATCTTTTTTTTTTCCTTTTCTTCCCATTCCTTTTTTTTTCTCTCCCTCCCTATTTCTACTTTTCATTCTTCCTCTGCGCATGGGCCCGACCCTACGCGAGCACCTCTTTCCTTCCTCCCTTCTTTCTTTTCTCTCCCGTGCGGCATGCCTCCTTTCTTTTCCTTCTCTCGTCGCCCTCGTGTGGACGAGCGTCGTCCACGTCTCCCCTTCCCTGCCTCGAGCCTGCGGCAGCGCGCCAAATCCTCCCGGATCCTCTGCGGCGTCGCGCTGGCTCGTCTCGCGCGGGA
This sequence comes from Bonia amplexicaulis, assembly GCA_036346245.1. Taxonomy (NCBI): domain Eukaryota; kingdom Viridiplantae; phylum Streptophyta; class Magnoliopsida; order Poales; family Poaceae; genus Bonia; species Bonia amplexicaulis. The sequence goes on from CM070767.1 coordinate 4,997,743, forward strand.
CATGTCGCATCGTCGCCTGACCTATACATCCTGCGTTCGCGCCCGATCTGCCGCCGAACCCGCAGCCATGCCGTCGCCCATACGCTTCCCTGAGAGTTCACATGCCTCCCTCTCGACCTTTAAGTAGCCGAGCTAGCCCTTTTCCCCTGCTCCCTCCTTCCTTCGAGCCGAGCGTAGCTCGAGCTGCCCCCGTATGCGCCGACCGAACCGCCTCCTCACCGTATTCCGCTCTCCGGTGAAGCCTCACCATTCCGACCGTGTCACGGTGTGTCATTGCTCCCTAGCTACCTCTTCTCCAAGGGAATTGGATTCCCATGCGTCGAAGCTCACCGCACGGCCCTCTTCCCCGAAACCGGCCGCCGCCGCCTCCTCCTCGGTCGACCCCGTCGATTCCTCGGCAGAGGCGACTTCTCACCGCCACGAACCTCCTCCGGTGTCATGGCTCCTCCTCCACCATAGCTCGTCGACGCAGGTGCCCCTACCGCGCCACCGCCGGCTCCGATGCTGGCCCACCTCGACCCCTCTCCGACACCGCCACCGCTTCCGGTGAGTTCCTCATGGCCTCCTCCAGCTCATGCCCGCCCGAACCCCCTTCTCCTCCCCCTCCGGCGTCGTCGCCCCGCACCTACCCCGCCGCCATCCGCTCCGAGCCGCCGCTCGCCTACCTCGCCGTCGCTTCATCTAGTGCACCGCCTCCCATGGCTAGATTACCTTTCCCGCAACCCATTTTGGTTGTCACCCACACACTTTTAATTTGCCGCCGCCGTAAAGAAGGTGCCTTGCATCGCGTGCTTCCTGTTCGCCCCAGTAGCTCGGCTCAAGTTAATTGTAAGACACCCCTCAATCAGCCCAGACTTCGGTCCATTTGGCTAGTAGTGCTAGTGCTGAGATTTGCAGCCCACAGGTCTTGAGTTCGATTCCGCCAGGCGCAACCGTTTTCTCTTTTCTTTTTTGTTATATGTTTGTTGATTTTTATTAACCCAATCCAACCGAGAAAAATCAGGAAAACCAACAATAAATCCATAAAAGGTACAAAACATTTTAGGATATAAATGAGCTTAATAAATGTATAATCATGGATTAATTAATATCATGTATGAATAGCTAAGATGCCTTTTGGTAGTTATCCAAAATTTCATAACGGTAGTAGATGCCATGCTTAGTTATAAAAGTAAGGCTTCAAATAAAAGAATATCTCTAATAGTAACTAAAACACCGTTAGTAAATAAATCTCAACGGTGTACATATATATAGTTAACAAGGGTAGTGAAATAAAGTTATAAGAACAAGGATTCAAATAGTATTAACTTGTGTCAGATGCTAAGTTAAATAATGAAATAAAAATGTCAGTTGATTCTCAGAACAACCTCAAATAAAAGGTCAAAACTAGGTAATAAAATATAGTGACTTTAGTTAAACATCCACATCCAATAAAGATTACCTATAATTATAATATATATATACATATGCACCCTAACGTTCGTTAGGCCACCAAGAAGTAGACCTTAATGGTAAATTTTGCTAAATAACAAATATTGAAATGTAACCCTGTAAAGCAAGCCTTGCCCGGAAAAACAAATTTTAAGTTAAAATCTAAAGCTAATAATAACCGAAGTATAGACCAAATGATAATAGTGCCAGTGAGTAAATCATATTGTCAGATGTAGTAAATAATAATGTTGAGCATGACTAAATGTGGCAAGTTAGAGCTCAAACCAATGGATCCTAATTCAGAATGAATTATGTTAGTAATAACTAAGTGTACATAAAATGTCACACCATAAAGTGCTTTCAACTCGCATTCTAAAAATTAACTCGGTAAGCTAACCTACCTCATGGAACTTCCTAAATAAATGTAAAATAATAAAAGAGATTACTAATAAAAGATCAAGCCATCATATTCTATCACGACCTTGCCTCCAATCACCCATTAACTCATAATAAAACTAAAATTGAGTTTATTCGGACTTATTTGGGTCTTTTGAGTTATTTGCTTTTATTTGGATTCAGTCATCTAGCGCGTAATTAGAAATTGGAAGTTGTGAAGATTCAGAGGATCAAGTGAGGTCGAGCTAGAAGAGAAGAGAGAGACCAAAAGCTCAAGAGAAAGCATTGTGTGAGCTCAAGACATGATAAACAGCGCTTGAGCGAGTCAATACTTTGATCATGTTGAACCTACATTTTCTGCAAATTACTTTTGTTTAAATTATCAAATTGCATGCTGTTATTTTATATACAATACATGTTTAATTTAATAGTTATATGCCCATTGTTTACATTGATTAGTATTACACATCCTTTGGAATGTTTGAATATCTGATCTTTGTCGCCCTAGCAAAACTATGGTATTAACCTTTCGAAAATAAGTCCGTAATTATGTGCCATGCTTTGTATCGCTTAGATACTAATGGATGTGAGCACGCCCAAGCATCACTTTATTCATGAGAAACTGGTTTGGGCAGTCATGGTGATAATGACTAGAATATGTTGGAATGATTATTTTATGTTCTCAAAAACCCCAACTTGCTTAAGTATCTGGGCGGATGGTTCAATGGCGTGTGAAGTGGTGCGGTGGAAGCGCAAAGTGGTTAGTGGTAGAACCGCCCAGATACCACTAAGGACTGAATCTTGTCATGACCTCCTATGTAAAACAGTGCAACCACAAGTCTGTAAAGTACAACTTGGCTAAGTAGTTGTATCGAAACTCCCGGACTCATCTCACTGGTAGTGGAGTGAAGTGGATACGCAAGGGCAAGGGGAGGCCTAAAGGGACACCGAGGGAATGGTGAAGTTTTCCAGCTGTTCTAAGCGTTGCGGGAAGTGGAGCCATTGCGTTAGTAACTGTGGAGAACATCCCGTGCATAGATGGGACCCACCGCAAGTGGGCAGTTTCCCATAAGGTGAGATGACAAAGGGAACTAGATACTTTGAAAAGTCACTGTGATGGTCTGCTCAACCACATGACTAAGGAATCGTGTGGGACAACGAGTTGATTATCTCTTGTGGTGAAAGTGTACAAGCTCTGCAGAGTCAAAACTATTCAAATAGCCGTGCCCACGGTTAAGGGCGGACATGGGAACTTAACCAGATATAGTTCTATTTCAAAAACTTTGTGGGCGGGAATGGAAAAAGTGGAGGGCAGTGCAAGGCCCTGGTTTGTGTTGCCCTGGGTGTCGGCCCAATGATAAGATAAGCGGCTATAACGCTGATGGATTAAGCATGTGGTGCAGATGCCATGTAACGGTGGATGGAATCTGAATCGCTATTGATATTGCATTCTTTTACACATGATGTTTTGTTCAAACTGCTAAGTCTCAGGAAATTTCTATGTATTATATTTGTAAATGATAATAATACTTATCGCCAAATAAAAAGTCAGGAAGAATAAATAGAGATGAGAGAAGGAGATAGTTGTTATGGTAAAAATATATAAGATGCTGGTGGATTCATGTCAATCATAAAAGGGGAACGATAATGTGGATTCTGGGAGTAAATTGGTGGAGTCTAAATGAATGTATAGGCTAGGTAGATGATTTAAATGATTCTTGAAGAATTAGGGAGTTTAAAGGTAATTGCTAGATTACGACACTGTTAATTAATATAAATTCTTGGGAGATATTGGCTATAATGAGATTAATAGGATCCGATCAAAAACTAGATGGCGGAATTGAATTTTTGGAAACTTGGAGATATGATAATTGGGGTATAAACTTGATCATTGATATTCTTAGTGGAGGTGTACTAGCGAATTAATTAGAGATAGACAATGTAAAACAAGATGGATTGTTGGAAGAGCCAATTTTTGGTTTTGGGGATCAACGACCAAAACGATTGGATTGTTAGTAGGCCCTGATACGAATGATTTTGGTGGAATACATACAGTAATCATATTAGGGGATTATTAGAAATTACGAGGTGAAAAATTAATGAATAGCAATCACAAGATTGGAATACTAGAAATTCATGATACATCAGATATTGGTGGATACAAAATAAGAAAATCAGATTTGTATTAGAGTGAGGAGTTAATTAAATTACTGAATAATGAGCCTAAGATTGGAATTATGAATTGGTGGTGGATATTCGGACTCATATATGAGAGTGGTCACTTTGATTCGATCATTGAATATTTTGGATAATGCGATGGAAATTATTTGATCGGTGGGTCATAGGTAAATGTATTGATTATTATTAGGTCGTGTAGTTACCAAGTTGGCAAACAGTGGATCCAAAAATTGGAATTATATGGCTATGGTGAAATTTGAGATTGGAGGAATAAATTTAGGGGGAGAGTTAGGACTATGCAAGAATCGGTCATCCATGGCTGGATTAAAAGAATGGCGGGTGACAAAATAGAAAGCGTATAATCTGGGGGTTGAATAATTGATGACACTCACTGTTCAGAGTTTTAGACAGCAATAGTCACACCATGGTTAAATAATAAGAATAATGCTAAAGGCAATTTCTGGCAAATAAAACAACCCGAGCCTCTCCTTTGATTAGCCGTGCATACTATTTATTTGCATTTTGTGTATTGACTCGCGGAGCACGGTGGTTAGTGTGCTCACACTCGCTCTCATAACAAATTCAGAATTAGGAATTGAATCACTACGCATCAGCAATATTTTGGCATTGATGGTAAAGAAGATGAAGGCGTCAAGGGCTAGGTCGCGATCCTCCAGTTGGCTGCCTATGGGCTTGTCACGAGGTTCTGGTGTGCCTCGTTTTCCTTCTTGCAATTTATTGATTTCGGCCTAATCGGCCCATGAGTAAGTTTACTATTTTATTTATGCTTCCTCATGGTATGTATTTGATATTCATTTTCTGTAACTGTGAGCACTATCTACTGATCCAGGGAATAGTGCATTAAATCGCAGAGGATTCCAAATAGTAAAATCTGGGACCCTACAGGGATGTTATCAGAGCATATCGACTGCAGGTCGTGACCTAGTTAGCCTGGCCGTTAGTTCCATGACTAGAAATATTTCTTTAAAAACACTATCTCCGAGAATACAAGTCATGCTGCTCAGTCTTATCCCTCTTAAATGATTCCCTCTCATCTATATGCTGCTTTAGCCATTTCTACTTCTCATGCTCTCTTACCCTGAACTTAAAAGGGTGAAAATCCAGTGCTTCTCTTGTAAACTCTCCTTGAAAACCTATTTTGGGCCAATAGTCATGACGCTTGAATTTAAAGCTTTATTTCAAAAAATTATCCTTGGAGGACTGATTATCAAATTGTTTACGAAATTCATTTTCAAACTCATTTTGACAAACTGGACCTTAGAAATTTTCATAAGTTAAACTACTTACCAAAACTTATTCAAAACTTTACCTTGGTTTCTCAAATAGTTCAAAACAAAGTCATTTCTTGAAAGCTTTCCCCAACCAGGACTCTGTGTTTCAAAAATAGATCCTAAGGGTTAACCTTGGGGTGTTACCTTCGAAAGAGTTATGTTGGTGAAAACCTATTTCCCCTGTTTGGTTTTATCACCCCTAGTTAAAAGAAAATTCTTCATTTTGCTACAAAGTTTTATTAAAATAATAATATTAATAATGATAATACTGGAATAAGAAATGATATCAAGCCAATCACCTCCAAATACTTTCCTCTTCTTTCTATTGATTTGGGAAGAAAAATTTTGATCCTCATCTCGTACCCTTACCCCAAAAATTTAATGTTAGGAACGTTGAAGATCGTCATGAAGATAAAGTGGTTTCGTTTTAAACAAACTACGCAGATGAACCTCGCCCTTATCGTGCTCCCGAATAGGCGTTGTATTGTTGCAAGATTTCACTTTGGCCTGTGCCTTGCCTTCTTGCCCTCGGCGTCCTATTTCACGATCACAGGAAAAGCTTGCTTTCAAAATTTGTGTGGTTCGTATCACCCGACACAGGGTATACTCTCTTAAAATTTTAATGGGTTAGCGTATCTTACCTCTACGATGTGACACTCGTATCATGCTGTTCCCTCTCACCTTTTCTGGAAAATCCTATCAGGCCCAATGGATAGAAGCAAGACCACTGCCACAGTCAGGAGTAAGGAGGGAAGAATAATAATTGATGCTCATAACAGCCCCAACCATGTGTACCGGTAGTCACAAGAATTCACTCTACGAGAAAAGTCAAAGAGGCCATCATCATGAAAATAGCGTGACCTGCACTAAATAAAGGCACTCGAAGAAGAAAGGCAAGTGTTTCAGATGTGGCACCAGGGACATTATGCGAAGGTCTGCCCCATCAAGAGGAAAGACAAGCGAATAATAGATGCCGTCACCATCAGCCTCAGCTCCGACGAAGAAGAACAAGTTGCAAAAGTTTTGTCACTAGGCCAGGAAGCTACACTGCATAGTATATGCAATGAGTGTGGCAAAGAAGGACATGTCGCACAACACTGCCCTCCACTACGACCAATTGGACAAGGAGCCTGTTTCATTTGCGGGCAAACCGGATATATTTGCTACAATTGCCCAGTCTCCTACTGCCTATACTGCAAGAAACATCATTACCCCGACGACTGCGTCATCAATCTAGTAGCATGTAGGCGTTGTGGGGAGAAGGGACATGAGAAAAGTCAATGTGCAGCTAGGCGCCAAGCTGCGAAGGGACCACCCGCCGAGAGCATGCCCAACAAGCAAGATCACATGTTTTCTCTGAAGGACAAGACCATCGCCCAAGGACTGCTCCATGAGCCTGTTGCTGACCAAGACAGCTGAGATACAACGGACGAGTCTCCAAGTCGCCATAGGACTTGTCAAGCCCGAAGTTAGAAAAGATAGCTAATGTCAGTAACTATTTATTTTAAGGGGGGTAGCAAGAGTAGACCCAATGTCAGAAAAACTACTATGATGTATAATTAGTTTTGGGAGTATTGAGATGATGTATGATTACCTCGAAGATGCAACAATTTGTATTAGACCCAATCGGACCAGTACACGGAGATTCGCAAGACCAGAAATCTTCTGGTGATGAGGATTGCAAGGCGTACCTTTAGCTAAAATCGTCAACTTGTCAAAACCCAAGAGTAAGAACGAAAGCCTAGCAGAAGTGAAAGACCACCCTATAGAAATACCCATCGTCACCTCTGCATTCCTAAGGCCCTCTACCCCCAAGGACACAGACCATTCCTACCCACCTATCAATAGGAAATTCTACAACCGTATGTCCAGTCGACGATGCAACTACTCCATTCCAAGATGACGTGAAGACAACAATGTCAAAGAACAAGTATTTGAAAGTCTACGATCTATCCAGGAGAACGAGATTTCTCTCTTCCCCTTTTGACTTCTCCAAGTGCTAACCCCTATCGTGCAGATTTTCACCTCTCTATGAAGCTGAAAAGCTATACGTCAAGCAACACTCAGAGGCCCATTGGTAGCCAATATAACCCCACCTCCTTTCTTTCTATTCTGCCGGAATCTCGGGGTCGAGATTCATTTAAGGGGGGTAGATTTGTAACATCCCAAAATTTTGGATATTCGAAAATATGAAATTTTTAAAACTTTTCTTGCATTTTGCTGGTGTTTAAAATTTCTTTCGAACATTTATTTGAAACTTCTTGAGTTTTGTGCCATGCAAAGCAATATACTAAGAAATAATATCCAAAGCAAAAACAATAGTGATATTAAAAGAAATGGAAAACCCAAGGATCTACACAGAAAAATAAAATTTAAGTATTAGATAACGGAAATAATAATTTGAATTCCAACTTACCTAGGTAAAAGAAAAATGGCTAAAAGAATATTACAAACCCCATCTAATAGTTGAAAATTAAAAATTTAAGATTTTGAATGTTATGCAAAACTTCAATCAGTAATTCCTAATGCAAGTAAAATTTAAATTAGAAATCCAGATTCTAAAAATTTTGCATGAATCTTCTTTTTCCCTTGTCTTCCCATTCCTATTTTTTTTCTCTCCCTCTCTATTTCTACTTTTCCTTCTTCCTCTGTGCATGGGCCCGACCCTACGCGAGCGCCTCTTTCCTTCCTCCCTTCTTTCCTTTCTCTCCCGTGCGGCATGCCTCCTTTCTTTTCCTTCTCTCGTCGCCCTCGTGTGGACGAGCGTCGTCCGCGTCTCCCTTCCGCCTCGAGCCTGCGGCGTAGCGCGCCAAATCCTCCCGGATCCTCTGCGCGTCGCGCTGGCTCGTCTCGCGCGGGACATGTCGCATCGCGCCTGACCATACATCCTGCGTTCGCCGCCCCGTCCCGCCCGAACCCAGACCATGCCGTCGCCCATACGCTTCCACGAGTGCACATGCCTCCCTCTCCTCACCTTTAAGTAGCCGAGCTAGCCCTTTTCCCCTGCTCCCTCCTTCCTTCGAGCCGAGCGCAGCCATCATAAAACTAATAAAAGAGATTACTAATAAAAGATCAAGCCATCGTATTCTAAATAAATGTAAAATTATAAAAGAGATTACTAATAAAAGATCAAGCCATCATATTCTATCACCGACCTTGCCTCCAATCACCCATTAACTCATAATAAAACTAAAATTGAGTTTATTCGGACTTATTTGGGTCTTTTCAGTTATTTTCTTTTATTTGGATTCAGTCATCTAGCGCGTAATTAGAAATTGGAAGTTGTGAAGTTTCAGAGGATCAAGCGAGGTCGAGCTAGAAGAGAAGAGAGAGACCAAAAGCTCAAGAGAAAGCATTGTGTGAGCTCAAGACCGCGGTAAACCGCGCCAGGCGAGTCAATACTTTGATCATGTTGAACCTACATTTTCTGCAAATTACTTTTGTTCAAATTATCAAATTGCATGCTATTATTTTATATACAATACATGTTTAATTTAATAGTTATATGCCCATTGTTTACCTTGATTAGTATTACACATCCTTTGGAATGTTTGAATATGTGATCTTTGTCGCCCTAGAAAATCTATGGTATTAACCTTTCGAAAATAAATCCATAATTATATACCGTGCTTATTATCGCTTAGATACTCATGGGCGTGAGCACGCCCAAGCATCACTTTATTCATGAGAAACTGGTTTGGGCAGTCATGGTGATAATGACTGGAATATGTTGGAATGATTATTTTATGTTCTCAAAAACCCCAACTTGCTTAAGTATCTGGGCGGATGGTTCAATGGTGTGTGAAGTGGTGCGGTGGAAGCACAATGTGGTTAGTGGTAGAACCGCCCAGATACCACTAAGGACTGAATCTTGTCATGACCTCCTATGTAAAACAGTGCAACCACAAGTCTGTAAAGTACAACTTGGCTAAGTAGTTGTATCAAAACTCCTGGACTCATCTCACTTGGTAGTGGAGTGAAGTGGATACGCAAGGGCAAGGGAGGCCTAAAGGACACCAGGGGATGGTGAAGTTTTCCATTGTTCTAGCGTTGCGGGAAGTGGAGCCCGGCTGCGTTAGTAACTGTGGAGAACATCCCGTGCATAGTTGGGACCCACCGCAAGTGGGCAGTTTCCCATAAGGTGAGATGACAAAGGGAACTAGATACTTTGAAAAGTCACTGTGATGGTCTGCTCAACCACATGACTAAGGAATCGTGTGGGACAACGAGTTGATTGTCTCTTGTGGTGAAAGTGTACAAGCTCTGCAGAGTCAAAACTATTCGAATAGCCGTGCCCACGGTTAAGAGCGGACATGGGAACTTAACCAGATATAGTTCTATTTCAAAAACTTTGTGGGCGGGAATGGAAAAAGTGGAGGGCAGTGCAAGGCCCTGGTTTGTGTTGCCCTGGGTGTCGGCCCAGTGATAAGATAAGCGGCTATAACGCTGAAGGATTAAGCATATGGTGCAGATGCCATGTAACGGTGGATGGAATCTGAATCGCTATTGATATTGCATTCTTTTACACATGATGTTTTGTCCAAATAAAAAGTCAGGAAGAATAAATAGAGATGTAGAGAAGGAGATAGTTGTTATGGTAAAAATATATAAGATGCTGGTGGATTCATGTCAATCATAAAAGGGGAATGATAATGTGGATTCTGGGAGTAAATTGGTGGAGTCTAAATGAATGTATAGGCTAGGTAGATGATTTAAATGATTCTTGTAGAATTAGGGAGTTTAAAGGTAATTGCTAGATTACGACACTATTAATTAATATAAATTCTTGGGAGATATTGGCTATAATGAGATTAATAGGATCCGATCAAAAACTAGATGGCGGAATTGAATTTTTGGAAACTTGGAGATATGATAATTGGGGTATAAACTTGATCATTGATATTCTTAGTGGAGGTGTACTAGCGAATTAATTAGAGGTAGACAATGTAAAATAAGATGGATTGTTGGAAGAGCCAATTTTTGGTTTTGGGGATCAACGACCAAAACGATTGGATTGTTAGTAGGCCCTGGTAAGAATTATTTTGGTGGAATACAGACAGTAATCATATTAGGGGATTATTAGAAATTACGAGGTGAAAAATTAATGAATAGCAATCACAAGATTGGTATACTAGAAAGTCATGATACATCAGATATTGGTGGATACAAAATAAGAAAACCTGATTTGTATTAGAGTGAGGAGTTAATTAAATTACTGAATAATGAGTCTAAGATTGGAATTATGAATTGGTGGTGGATATTCGGACTCATATATAAGAGTGGTCACTTCGATTCGATCATTGAATATTTTGGATAATGCGATGGAAATTATTTGATCGGTGGGTCATAGGTAAATGTATTGGATTATTATTAGGTCGTGTAGTTACCAAGTTGGCAAACAGTGGATCCAAAAATTGGGATTATATGGCTATGGTAAAATTTGAGATTGGAGGAATAAATTTAGGGGGAGAGTTAGGACTATGCAAGAATCGGTCATCCATGGCTGGATTAAAAGAATGGCGGGTGACAAAATAGAAAGCGTATAATCTGGGGGTTGAATAAATGATGACACTCACTGTTCAGAGTTTTAGACAGCAATAGTCACACCATGGTTAAATAATAAGAATAATGCTAAAGGCAATTTCTGGCAAATAAAACAACCCGAGCCTCTCCTTTGATTAGCCGTGCATACTATTTATTTGCATTCTGTGTATTGACTCGCGGAGCACGGTGGTTAGTGTGCTCACACTCGCTCTCATAACAAATTCAGAATTAGGAATTGGATCACTACGCATCAGCAATATTTTGGCCTTGATGGTAAAGAAGATAATGACGTCAAGGGCTAGGTCACGATCCTCTAGTTGGCTGCCTGTGGGCATGTCCTGAGGGTTCTCTGGTGTGCCTCGTTTTCCGCTGCTGCAATTTATTGATTTCGGCCTAATCGGCCCATGAGTAAGTTTACTATTTTATTTATGCTTCCTCATGGTATGTATTTGATATTCATTTTCTGTAACTATAAGCACTATCTACTGATCCAGGGAATAGTGCATTAAATCGAAGAGGATTCCAGATAGTAAATGTAACACCCCAGCCAAACAATGGCCTGAAATGCTACCAAACTAACAACATAATAAAACTATGCTAAGGCATTCTATAAAATTTAGCAGAGCCTCCTTTGTTTATTGATAAAATGAAGTTCTAACAATATTATCAAAAGGTATGAATAACCGCAAGCAAAGTAATTTGGCTACTAAGCAGAAACATCTATAAAACTTAAGTAAAGCACTAAGCAATATGAAGAAGTTCTAATCCATTATTACATCTTAATCGAAGGTCATAATCAAATACCACTTGAACTAATCAACAAATAATAATTAGAGTTCTCTATCTTCTCCATGGTGAATATTTCGTGCAAGTGCAACAATACTAATCCTCTTTATTCCCATGCATGCTTGACCTCGTGAAGGTACCTAAAATAAACAAACAACAACAACAAAACAACGAAGAGTGAGTCCAATGACTCGGCAAGTATAATCTGTAACAAATGCAAGCATGAACATTAACTCTCAAGTTAAACATATTACATATGAATTTCATGCTATGCATTATGATCAAAAGCTCTTCTTTCTCATCTCTTTCGCATTTTAGGTGACGCGGGTGTGCATCCGTCAATGCACACCATGCCTGTACCCTCGGTGCAGGGACCAATGCCCACACTCCGCAAGTGTGGGGACCTCGATCTTGATCACCGCATGACCAAGACTTCAACAATTCTCAATATGATGCATATATGTGAATGTATCAAAAGATAACGAGCATTCACCATACTACGCATCAACCAATCTCATAAATGCCATAATGTAAGCAGAACATAAATAGCATTCTCAATTCATCACTTACTCATACTCACAATTTAAACGGTCATGATTCAACCATCATCCAAACAATTCAACAAATCCATAAACACACGATTTTCACATCACAAATATACTTGCCTCAACGCGAGAAAATGAAGAACACGTAGAAGGCACAACCCGGAATCCGCTCTCCTCCTGAATATTTAATTAATAATTACCAACATGACAGTAGCGGGTTTCTAGATATAAAATAACAGCAACCCCAATTAACCCAACAATTTATCTCAATTAAATCCCCAACTCCCTCGGCCAAATCTGCCCAACCACAGACAGCCGACTTCCAAAATCATAACTTTCAGTACGTAACTCCAATTAAGCGTTCTTGGACTCTCTAGAAAGATAATTAAATTATCTACAAAAACTTAGTTGGGGAGACTCTCTGATTCTGCCATTAACTAGCCGATCCAAACCCTTTTCTAAAGCATCCAAATTCACGTCGGACTCTCTGGACAGCGCACTAAAACAGGCATAACTTTCACCCAGAAACTCGGAATTCGGACTTCTTTACCTATATTGAAAGCTAAGAAACTTATCTACAACTTTCCCAATTTGAAGGACTCCTGAATCGCCACTATTTCCGTCGCACAAACCGATCTACTAAACTCTGTCCAGAACTACCCCGATCTGCAGAACAGTCGTACTAGAAAATTCATAACTTTTTCTACACAGATCCAAATAATGTGTTCTTGTACTCCCTGGAAAGATAATCAAACCCTCTACAACTTTCTAGAAGGGGTCCAGACCTGAATCCCGACGAAACTAGATCAAAACCGCTGAGAAACAAATACTGTCCCAGCAGCCCAAAAAACCGACGAATCTAACTTGATTAAAACCAATCTAGAGACTACCGGGATTACCCTTGACGACACGACGGCGAACACGTCGGCGAACACGACGAACACGGCGGCGAACACGCCCGCGATCTCCTCCTCTCTTTCCTCCGGATCCACGCGGTACAGCGGCGAGCGTCGGCGACGGCGCACCGGGGAGAGGCGGCGGCGATGAAGGCGACGGCGGCGCCGGGAAGAAGACATCGGGCAGCAGGCGGCGGCTGCTGGGGTGGGCGCAGGGTGTGGGCGTGGGGGTGGGGCTGCCTAGGGTTTTAAGAGGTGGCCTCCCCTTCCCTCTTGGGCCAAGAAAAACCCACCTAGGCCAAGGCCTAGGCCGGGTTGTCTTAAATTTTCATAAAACCCTCAAAACTCTTATAAATTTAATTATTTCACAAAGTCCATCTCTCTATTAATTAAACAATTAATTAAACAATTTCCGGGGTATTACAGTAAAATCTGGGGCCCTACAGCTTTTGAGGTGCCTTGATGCCCTTCAATTTAGTTTTGCGGCCATTCTTGTATGTGCTCTTCACGGGAGAGGACTGGGCGCACTGTTGATCTATGCGTGTTGTCGTCTTCATGGGAGCCGATATGGTGGCCTGTCGATGCTAATTTGGTGCATGTGGTGACATTGAAGAGAGGGTCGAAGAGGCCTCAGACTATACATGGTCGTGTGGAGAGGGCGGCTGTTCATGCTGGGTAGAAGTCGGTATGGAAGGGTCTAGAGTGATGTCCCTCTTGGACCACTGGACGAATGTGCAGATGGCATCTTCTAGTGTCCTGTTCTCATCGTTTGAGGGTTCTCCAGCTGGACTACCCTAAAAATATCATGTACCATGTCTATTTGGACCTTCGTGAAACCGGTCCCTATCTAAGCACCGCGTACTAGCGTCCCTAGCAGGTATGGATAAGCCATCCCCCGCCTAGCCTCAACCATAATGGAGCCAACAAGCCTGATTGTGAGGCTACACTGCATGGGCTCCTAAACAATGATACATGATTAGCTAATGCGTCCAACCAGTCTATCTATGTAGCATTCTAGATATGTACATTACCTGGATATCATCGATAGGTAAGTGGAGGTCGCTATATTCAGAAAGTGGCATGGATGCGCAACTACTCTAACGTTGAGGAGAACTGGCTCCCAAAATAACAGGGTGGCTTGTGAATGGTTGAGGACTTGATTCAATTATTTCTTCAATGATGCTATCCCTCCTTAAAATTCTGCATGATTCTTCTCATTCAAACATTCCTTATGTTCACCTTGGATCTCTTCCTACTCCTATACGCCTCAAAGTCGTCTAAGAATCCCTGCCTCCAAGGTACGTAAACCCCAATGCCTCACATGTGACTCGAATGCTCCTTCTTTCCCAGAGCCATGGATAGTATATCCATCTCCCTAACTGCTTTGAAGGAGCATTGAAAGATTCAGTAGTCAATATTTGCAACAAGTGATAATCATGTTATTTTAGATCCTATGAACTTATGGACTTATTAACAACTAGGTAGTTTAACATATCTTATCAGGGGTTGGGACACTTTCTTGTCTGTGAGGTTTTTGAAAGAGATGACGCCCAAAGATGTGGTTGATGATCTCGCTCTTAGCTAGTTTCCAGCGCGCTCGTTTGTGATCTCGCCAAATGGTGGAGAGCCTTTAATCGAATTGCGACCTTATCCTCCCACCTCTATTGCAGGATTTTACCCACGTACCCAACGGTGTTGAGTCTGTGGGGTGAGTGTTTTATGCCTAGAGAGCCTTGTGCGTCGCACTTTGTTGTTAAAATTTGATCATCGTCTTCATCCACACAAAGGCGTTCCATGTATCCGATGACACAAAAGGATACTTCATAGAGGGTGTCCGATCCTTGTTCAAGTACTATGTGATAAATGTGCTCTTGAAGGTTGTCCACACTTTTCCCATAGCGAGGAACACCTGTCATCGTACGAGTCCCTAGACTTCTATTGGGATATCGAACGACTTTGAAATTTCCACCCACAGCTGCTCTTGTTGTACTTCTATCAGAGACTTCTAGCTTGCTATGGTGATAGGACTCGTTCCTTCCAACTATCCCACAGGTAGTCCGAAATACTGTTACTATTTTCTTCGGATGCAAAGGTACCCCACCCAGAGAGACCTCCATGATGGTCACTCAGCTCTCAGACCTTTTTAATATTCCTTGCCACACTTACTTACCTTGGTCATCGTAGCGTCAGACTCATTCGGCGACGTCAATGATGACGGCGATGACTATGCAGATGTTATCTCTATTACTTGCTATCTGTGGAGCATTCAAATTGTAGTGAGATTTGAGAACGATCAATGGCAAATTTTAGTTATCTTACAAAAAACTAACATAGTGAGTTGTGAGCATAAACATTGGCAAATGGTTGTTTTTATGTACTTTAATGTTTTTAATGTAGTTGTTAAGAAATAAGAACATTAGCAGCCTAAGTAGTTTCCACAAGAATTTGTCGATAATTGGCTATCTTTTTTCTCGTCTTGGTGTATATTATTGCTACAAGGTCTCTTTGCAACACTAACATGCCATTTCAAATAGGTCTTGTAGCAATAAGATTGCCATGACATCATAAAGATAATCAATTATTCATAAATTCTTTTAAAAGTAGTCAGACTGTTCATGTTGGTATTTCTCAACAAAGTTTGCTTATGTTGTGAAATATTGCTAGAATGATTTGCATTAAATGTTAGATATTTCTTGACGTGTACATATTTTGCCATTAAATGTTGGTAGCTACAACATGGAACTTATTCAACAGGTCATGTTCTCCATGATCTTTAAATTAGTAATTCAATTCTATGATCCTATAATTCAGCATCCTTTTAATTTATATGATGTTAACAAACATGGTAAGTGAGAATAATGCTTAATCGCATAAATACTCAACAAATCATGTTGATGAGTATTTTGTATGTATACGTTGACCAACATGAGGGTCGGCATACATGGCTAAACTGCTAGAGGACATTTTGTTTTGTTTTAAGGGAAGATCAACAGAGATAATCTCATGCTAGCTCCTTAAGGGAAGATCAACAGAGATAATCACATGCTAGCTCCTTGAATCAGAAATCCAATATTCAAAACTCAACCGACTTCATTTTCAATTCCAATTCCTTCTTTCAAAAAACCAACCTCTCCTTTGATTTAATCAGCTAGATGGACCTGGACGGTCGATCAGGCACAAACATACAAGATCATACCAATAATTCATATCACAATCAGGCACTCAGTTTCCTCAGTAACATATAATCCACTTTTACGGCGATCTAGAGAGGATTTTGCATAGCATATAACATATGAGCTATCTTATTCCAATAGCTAGCTCCATATACATGTTGGGCAGTTGAGAGTTTCCCTAATTTATGGATCTAACACATATGAGGTAAAGAAGTGGGATTTGAGATCGATACCTTCGGGAGGAGAGGTGACGGGGAGGAGAGAAGTTCATGAACACATTGAACTTTGGTTCCAACACACATTAACAGATATGGACGGATCTAACACACATGAGGTAAATAAATGAGATTTGAGATCCATACCTTCATGAGGAGAGACGGCGGGGAGGAGAGGTGGCATCAGGAGGAGAGGCAACGGGGAGGAGAGGCGACATCGGGAGGAGAAGCGATGGGGTGGCCACGTCAGGTGAGGAAGAAAAGGATGGAGGCACCAGGTTCTACGGTGGCGGCAGTGGCAAAGGGAGGAGAGGCGATGTTAGGAGGAGGCGGTGCCATTGTTTTGTGCGAAAGGATGTGGCTGAGTGAGTAAGGGCGCAAACCCTAGCAGGCACTATTTATAGAAGGAACTTTCACATATGGTTCCATAATAGAACTGTCTGTGATATGCTACTATATCACATATATCTCTTGTGACAGTTCTATTATGGAACCATCTGTGATACATATATCACAGACAGTTTGTGCCACTAAACCGCCTGTGATAGTTCCTTCTATAGCTACAATATATCCTTTTTTTGTCTAGCCACAGGAAATGCTAGTCATACTCCTGATAATAAACAAGCAAATACAATCATAGATGGAATTATTTCTTAATTATTGAATAAATTACAATGGAATAATTTCTTAATTACATGCTGAGTTTCTTAATTACAATGGAATAATTTTCAAATAGGTGTTCGCCACATGGGATCATTCCACTTGGCTATTTTTGTTTTAAAAAAGCCCTTCAGGATTATCGACATGCCTATAGCTAACTTCTTCACTTGGTTCTTCCTCAAGTCTGATGCCATCTCGAAAGAAGGCAACTCGTTAAATTGATTATACTCTTCATCATCCACGATATTATCAACTTTGACAATTCTTCTTTTTCAATAAAGAACTACGTGGCTCTTCTTATTTGCTGGGTCGGTTACATAAAAAACTTGAACAACTTGCCTTGTGAGTACGAATGGTCCACCTTTGTATCCTACACGTTCAAGATCCATAATATTGACGCTATACTTGTTGACCTTTACACCTTGTGGGAGTTGGACCCAACGGTATCAAAATAGAGGGATCTTGAAAAGTACATAGTCGAGCTCTTAAATCTCCTTTACAAGCCCGTAGTAGGAGCTTGGGCTAGTGGTACTGAAGTTCTCATGAATTACATCTATGTGGATATCTGAGTTCTGGACTGTGCCCTTCCTATCTTAATCTGTTGTATAAAATATGTACCCATTTATGTTGTATTCTTGCCTTGTCACAATTGTAAATTTTAGCCCCTTTACTAACCATTGTAGCATATCACTTGATGACCTCCCAGTGAATCGCACCTTTAACCATTCATTGAACCGACAGTTGTGCAATCTCATGATGTAAACCTCCAACCAGCTTGGATTCTCTTGGTGTAGTGTGTCTTTGTGCTTGTCAATCTCATGTGTTGCAAAACCGTGAAATGTGTTTAAGCATACATATCCAGATTGGGAGTTATTGCTTTCCTTCCGATGGTCCCGATACCCTCTAGCATCCCCTCATGATGTGATAGAGGCACACCTATTGGTTCGACCCGAGCCATGTAATCGACGTAGAACTCAATGACCTCTTCAGTTGGATAACCTTTAATGATGATGCCTTTCGACTAAGATCGATTCTGTAAATAGGACTTGAGAATTTCCATGTACCTCTTGAAAGGGTACTGTTGTAGGGGTGGTCCCCCACCTAAGCCCAGTCGGCCTGTTAGAAGGCTGTAGAGCCCAAAATGAGACATGTATAATGACACAAATGCCCTTGAGAGGGATACTTGGGTGTAAAGACACAATTGTAAAATACTCCCCATGTGAATATATATAAAGCTGTCTTGGACCTAGGGAGCACCCAGAGAAAGCATTGCTTATCTAACATCTCTACTACTATACTACCATCTCTCTGTTTGGTCTGTAATCACAACAGGTACATATGACGTAGAAACACGGGGCTACATATCTTTATCTCTTTCATAAGGTGGACAATGAGACGGAGGAAAATACATCTCAAGATGACATAGAGTTGTCACCACCTCGACATACAAAGCATCTAGTCCATCGGGATCGATGACCTTCTGAGCAATTGTATTAAAGAAATATCACGGTCTCATGATTGTTACTTGAACCTTATTCGACAAAATACTTCTAGTTGCAATAGAAATCGATTGTGTCATTAGCACATAACAATCATAAGATTTCATACCAATTAATTTCAAGTCTTTCATAGAAACAAATTTCTTCATGCTGGCTGAGTAACCGGAAGGAACTTTCACACCATGCAAGTGTTGGCACATTTTAGTTCTCTTGGCCTTAGACAGAATGTAGCAAGTTAGGGGAAGGCACATTCGGCCTTTATCGATCTTTGTGATGCTAACATGGTCCTGGTGTTTATAGCGACTAAGTCACGTTGTGCGTTGACACCATCCATTGTTTTGTCATGAATGTTCAGTAAGAGATACATTCTTCTCTACGTGCATGACGTCGATGCAATTACGAACTTCTAAGTGCTCCCAATAGGGTAAGTCCTAAAATATTGATCTCTTTTTTCACATATTCTTCTGATGGGTGCTCAACTTACGTCCCTTTCCAAGCACAACATTGATATCCTTAATCATACCGTAGACTTCCTTCTTGTTAAAAGGCCTTGGAGCTGAGTTGTCATCCTTTTTTGGTCGAAATATTTCTTCATCTTGCGATATGGTGATACCTTGGAAGGAGCTTACAATGACGTATGTATATAGTTTTACACGAGTTGAACAACCACACACTCTCGGTATAATCTAAGTAGTATAGACATGCTTTGTATCCTTTTGTACTCAACACTGACAGGTTACCAAGGGCAGGAAAATCATTGATGGTGCAGAGTGAAGTCATCTCATTTGTTCGCATTCCATATCTGTACCCCTTCGTTCCAAGGTGTCATAAGACCTTCCAGCAATGGTGCTAGGTACATATCAATATCGTTCCCAGGTTGTTTCGGCCCTTGGATAAGTAGAGACATCAAAATATACTTCCGCTTCATACATAGCTATGGAGGAAGATTGTACATGCATACATCCACGGGTCAGGTGCTATGTCGGCTGCTTATGTTACCGAAAGGATTCATTCCATTTGTACTCAGCCCGAATCTTATATTCCTAGGATCCACATTGAGGTCTACAAACATCCTATCGAAGTTTCTCCACTGGGCAGAATCAGCTGAGTGTCCTATCTTTTCATCTTTCTTACGCTCTTCTGAGTGCCAACTTAGCAATCTTGCATCTTTATGGTTCGCAAATAAATGCTTCAAACGGGCAATTATAGGTAGATACTACAATACTTTAGTATGAGGTCCTTACTTCACCTTGATGCTCTCGCCATTATCATAGTCATTCTTATGCTTGTATCAAGATGCTTTACATACCGGACAGACATGTAAGTTTGCATACTCTTTACAGTAGAAGATATAATCGTTCACACATGCATGAATTCTTTCTACTTCCATTCCTAATGGACAAAGAACCTTCATAGCTTGGTAGGTGGTTCTAGGCAACACGTTTTCCTCCGAAAGGATGTTCACTAGGGGACCAAACAACGTCGTGAAACTATTGTCAGACCAACTATTTCTTGCCTTCAATTTCAGCAATTCAAGAATGGATGATAACCTTTTGTATTGTGGCTTGCAACCTAGAAATAAAGGTTTCTCTGGGTTCTCCATTATGCCATCGAATTTACTAAAATCTCTCCCACTATAGTTTCCTTCTGCATCGCATAGCATTTGATCCAGATTGTCATCGTGCGACCTATCCTCATCGAAAGCATAGTCTATATCTAGCATATCATTGTCTTCCTCGACAATGTTATAACTACGTTCCTGTATAATCTTCTCTTCACCGTGATTGGATTAAACCCCTTCAAATCAAATGAGCTTTGATATGTGCTAAGATGATAAACATCTTCAGATTATCACAATCAATGCATGGATTGTATATGTAATCCATCCCCTTCTTCAATATATCCTACTCAGCGGCTGTTCTAAAAGCATACATGCCATCAATGTACTCTTCACTCACATGATTCTGAATGTACATCCAATTTTGGCACATCTACGCTACGCATGTAACAAATTGGTACCAAATTATATTAAGACTCCAATAGCTAGCTAGCCTAATATTACACATAATTGTTGTTCACCTTAAATTGTCCATCTAAACTAGCAAGCTATGTACTATTTATGAAGCAATATATATATATATATATATATATATATATATATATATATATATATATATGTATGTATATACAAATGTACCTAAAGTGATCAAGGAGTATTTCAAGTTTATTTAGGTGGTATATTAGAGGTGGATGTAATTACACCGGGTGTAAAAGGTATTTTATATATATATATATATATATATATATATATATATATATATATATATATATATGTGTGTGTGTGTGTGTGTGTGTGTGTGTGTGTGTTGTGTGTGTGTGTGTATATATATATACACCAAGCAAGAATATATTAAAGTAGGCTAGGAGTAGTGAGGCCTATTTTTAAATTGGGGCAAACTACCAATCTAGATCTAAACCTAACTATCATCTCTTTTTATTGTAATGTATATAATTAGAAGCAAATCCTAACCTGAAATCACTAAGAACAAATCGATCTATAAGCACACTTACAAATCTGTGGTATACTTTTACCAAACTCCCCAAAATCGGCTGCCTCCTTCAATGTGGTTGAAAGCAATGCAGACATATTTATCAGGACTGGCTTGGTGAGATATTTGGTAACGTGACATATCAAAACACTTCCAACCATGAACTGTCTGTAATTATTTATCATAGACGATTCTTAATTAAAACCGTCTATGAATTATCACGGATGGTTCTCTTTTATTAAAACCATATGTGATAATTTATAAATGGTTCTTAATGAGAACCGTCTGTGATAATTATGTATCACAAATGGTTCTAGCCATCGCTACTAACATAGATGGTCACGTATGTAAAATTGTCTATGATAATTACAACACTAACGGATTCGGAGAACCATCTGTGATGAGGCATTCAGTATGTCTTTCTCTGTAGTAGTGTGTATTACCAAACGAGTCCCAGGTCAAAGCTAGTACACATAGTCACATAATGATGATTACATAACCAAAGATGATTTATTACAATAATAGAGTACCCGCTTTAATGCCACTTAGTACCAAAGGGGATACAAAACCTCACTGAAATACAAAACTCAAAGTAGAGGCAAAAGAAAATAAACTCCAAAGATAGCCTATCAATTCACCATAGGCAATTGACTAGGAAACACAGCTTAGACCTCTAGAAAGCTTTTGTTGAATCCGCATGCAAAGTAGTCGTAGTCTCCTTCTACTTCTTTGTACTCCTTTGAGATGATTTGTATATTGCAATGTGTGTACACAGAGTACTCCAAAATCACATGCGTCAGTCCTTAATTGACTACTCCACAAGTCTTGAGAAAGATGCAATTATATGTAAAGCTTAACAAAGGAAGGATATATGGTCTTTTGCACAAAACAACATTTTTAGTTCAGTTACCATTATATATTTTCAAAGCATCAATTTGTCAAAGTAATTTGTAGTAAATGAATCTAACATAAATTTTCTAGTGGAGATTCCAACCACCTACACTAGTAGACCGGCTCTATCCACTAAGGTTGAAGAACTACAAGTTCCATCCACTCACACCGGCTCCATCTGCTAGGACACACACTCAAGAGTTCCAATCACTCCCAAATTTCCAAAATGTTTACTTTGAAACCAAAATCAAAGATCTACCATGTGAAAGTGCACATTGCCCGCCCTTGACTGTGGGCATGGCTATTCAAATAGTTTTACATTCTACAGAGCTTATACAATTTTACCCACAAGAGATAATCAACTTATGCTGTCAGCAACTATACGCTTCCTTGGGCGTGCGACAAAATGATTGTCACAAGGCCTTTACAATATACTAACTCAACTGAACTCTTCTCGCTAAGGTTTCACCGCTAAAGGTGTAACACCCCAGCCT
Source organism: Bonia amplexicaulis (assembly GCA_036346245.1). Taxonomy (NCBI): domain Eukaryota; kingdom Viridiplantae; phylum Streptophyta; class Magnoliopsida; order Poales; family Poaceae; genus Bonia; species Bonia amplexicaulis. Next base: position 5,020,292 of record CM070767.1, read on the forward strand.
AACATAGGCCTGAAATGCTACTAACTATCCACAATAAAACAACAACTAATATAGGTTACCTAAAAATTTCGGCATAACCTCCTTTGTTTATTAACCAGATGGCGGTTTAAATAAGCATGAATAGCACAAGTTCTAAATAATGAGCGGAAAGATAATATCCAATGATACTAAGTCTTTATTACATTTAATCGATGGAAAATAAAGCGAACCAATTAAGCTAACAAGCCAACAAGATTATCATGACTGTCTTTATTTCTTATTGAAGGAATAGTGCGTACTGTAAGCTAATCCTTTTGATCCCATATATGCCATTCTCACATTGGTACCTAAAACAAATAAACAATAACAAGAGTGAGTCCAACGACTCAAAGTATAATCGTATCAAATGCAAGCATGAACATTAACCCTCAAGTTAAACATATTACATATGAATTTCATGCTATGCATTATGATCAAAACTCCTCTTTCTCATCTCTTTCGCATTTTAAGACGCGGGTGTGCATCCGTCAATGCACACCCATGCCTGTACCCTCGGTACAAGGACCAGTGCCCACACTCCGCAAGTGTGGGGACCTCGATCTTGATCACCACATGACCAAGACTTCAACAATTCTCAATATGATGCATATGTGAATGTATCAACAAGATATCATGCATTCACCATACTACGCATCAACAAATCTCATAAATGCCATAATGTAAACAAAACATAAATAGCATTAACAACTCAGAACATTACTCAAATTCATAAGTAAAGCATTCATAACTCAAACACCACTCGTATCATCCAAATCACTCAATCACACAGATTAATCATAGCAAGGTTATACTTGCCTCAACATGAGAAAACGAAGAACGCGTAGAAGGCACAACCCCCGGAATCCGCTCTCCTCCTGAATATTTAATTAATAATTACTAACATGACAGTAGCGGGTTTCTAGATATAAAATAACAGCAACCCCAATTAACCCAACAATTTATCTCAATTAAATCCCCAACTCCCCTCGGCCAAATCTGCCCAACCACAGACATCCGACTTCCAAAAATCATAACTTTCAGTACGTAACTCCAAATTAAGATTTCTTGGACTCTCTGTAAATATAATTAAATTATCTACAAAAACTTAGTTGGGGAGACTCTCTGATTCGGCCATTTACCAACCGATCCAAACCCTTTTCTAAAGCATCCAAATTCACGTTGGACTCTCTGGACAGCGCACTAAAACAGGCATAACTTTCGCCCAGAAACTCGAAATCTGGACTTCTTGACCTTTCTGGAAAGCTAAGAAAATTATCTAAAACTTTCCTAACATGAAGAATTTCTGATTCGCAACTATTTCCGTCGCACAAACCGATCTACTAAACTCTGTCCAGAACTACCCCGATCTGCAGAACAGTAGCACTAGAAAATTCATAACTTTTGCTACACAACTCTAAATAACGCGTTCTAGCACTCCCTGGAAAGATAATTAAGTCCTCTACAATTTTCTAGAAGAGGTCCAGACCTGAATCCTGACGGATCTAACCCAGAACAGCCGATTACCCCAACTGTCACGGCGGTCCAGAAAACTGACGAATCCAACTTGATTAAAACTCATCTAGAGGACCAACGGAGTTACCCTTGACGACACGTGGATGAACACGTCGGCGAACACGACGACGACGACGACGAACACGCCCGCGGTCTCCTCTCCTTCCTCTCGGATCCACGCAGCGCGCGGCGGCGAGCGGCGGCGGCGGCGCTCCGGGAGGAGGCGGCGGCGACGAGCGAAGACGGAGGCACCACGGCGCAGCGAGGCGGCGACACGGCACGGAGAGCAGCGGCACCACAATGACGGCGGCACGGCGCGCAGCAACGCGGCAGCAGCGGCGGGTGGCGGCAGCGGCGGCGCAGCAAGCAGTCGGCGGTGCTAAGCGAGGCGCGGGGTGTAGGCGCAGGGTGGGGCTGCGGGGTTTTAAGTGGTGGCCTCCTCCACTCTTGGGCCTAGAAAATCCCACAGGCCAAGCCCAAGCCGAGTTGTCTTAACTTTCGGAAAACCCCCAAAACTCTTTTAAGATTAATCTTTTCACTTAAGTCCCTCTCTATTAATTAAACAACTAATAAAACATTTTAGGGTATTACATTCTACCTCCTTAAGCAATCGACCCCAATTCTAACCGCAACCACAACAGAAACAAAACAACCAACTAGAAACAAAAACACGCACTGACGTGAACAACGGGGCAAAAGCAATGCGAGACTCAACTCCCAAGTTGCCTCCTCTCGATCTCTGCGAATGACCAAAGCACTTTGACATCAAAGAAAGTCTTATTTCTCTCTCGCCCTTTCCGAATTCGCTTGGCTTGGACTCAAAGGACAAATCTTGCTCAATAACCAAAGGTTCTAGGCGATGTGAACTTCGGGTCTCAAGTACTTTCTCAACATGGACACGTGAAACACGTTATGCACTCCGCACATAGCCTCGTGAAGATCCAAGCGGTAAGCCAATTTCCCAATCCGCGCTAATATGGTGAAAGGTCCAACGTACCTAGGCTAAGCAGATCAAAGACAAGAAGAGAATCGGAAATGTGAACAAATCTGCAGAGGACTGCTCATGTGAAGAAAATTGGAGAAAGTAACTTCAACTGCAAAGGCTTGTCCGAAAAAGAAAAAGGGTCTGCGGTGAATTCTTGACCAAAAGCAATGAAGACTCTCACGCAAGGTTGCACAACTATCTTGTTTCTTCGCTTGGCTTCAACACAATGAGAAGATAGGAGATCAAGAAGCTGTCAAACAACCAAAACTACAGGAGATAGTTTCCTGCACTGCCTCACAAAGAGAAAGTTTCAGACTAGAAGATCAGCAGAATGTAGAAAGAGGAACTTGGCAGCAGAAAAACTACAGCACCCGAGAGAAAAGACAGCAGAAAAATCATAAAAGCTTAAGCTCAATCCACTTCATTTCTAGTAAAACAAAGACTACAAATGAGTCCCCATACGCATGGACATTAGGACAAGAGAAATGATTACAATGGATTCAATCCATCCTCTCCCCCTCAATCCTCAAGAACACCAAGAGCCTCACATGCTTCTTGGGAGGAACACTACACAAAATGGAGAGCAAATGCACAAAAACCCTCTCTCAAGTGTCCTAAGGGGTATGCAGCCCCTCACCTCTATTTATAGCCCTTGGCTAACGGGTCTCCAACCCGTTACGCCGGCTAAACCCTAACGGAGCCGTCTCCCGCTTGTGCAGCCTTGTGAAATTACCGATTCGCCCCTCCTGCACCTTCCGGGAAGCTTCCGCGCTCCTTGTCTCGCACGCCTCGCAACCACTTCGAGTCCACGCCGTCTTCGACACGTCCCGACCGTTCTGACCTCAGCACCACCTGCGCCTAGTCCGGTCACCTCGTGTCTCGCCACGACTCCGCCTCGACGTCCTGCAGCCACACAGACAAGAAACACGTCAAATAGCACCGCTCGATACATGAAAGCATAAATAGCATTAGTGACACCAAATTAAGCCCAAACCTGTCAAATCAACAGAATAATCGTCCTAATCCTATTGACCAGGTTTGACCAAGTCCGACCGAGCCCGTTGCACCACGCAACGACATGGTCCGAACCAACCAACTCAAACTAGACTTTTGAAAACAGATGTCAATTACTCATCACTCACAATGGGATGACCTCCACATGGTCTCTCAATCTCCCCCTTGATGAGTATATTGACAAACCCAGAAAAAACATGAAGTTGAGTTTGAAGAGTCTAACATGGTCCATAAGAGCAAGAATGAAACTCATGACCATGTCGACAGAAGGAATCATTAGAGCAACTTAAGAAATAGTAAATTGTTCTCCAAGCTCTAGATTCCCAAAAGACTTTTTCTTTCTCCCCCTTTTGGCAATAAACACATCAAGAATGCAAAAGAGAGAATAAGTCATGATGATAGATGAAATGGCTGAAATTTGTTTATTCTTAGCATTTAGAGCCATGAGAATTATCCAAAATGACCATAACAGAGTACATCAAGCCATAACATACAAGTATGCTACAAAGATCATGACTAAGTATGTAAAGTGAAGCTAAGCAACATAAGGTATAATCTGAATTTTAATTGAAGTGCTTAGCAAGTCAAGTCAAACAAGATTTTAGTCTAGCTAATGATATCCACAAATGATGCAAGCCATGTCAATAAGCTAAATGGAATCAAGAAGCTAGTGTTGAGCCAACTAGAGTGCTATTTGTTCAAAAATGATACAATTGTTGGAGTACATTGAACATTTTTTAGCAATTGAGCACATTTGACATTTTCTTTGGAAATCACATGATTGTTGCCAACCATTTTTTTGTTATTTTGTCATGTGCTAGATCTCAAACCTTATGCGATCACTTCAAGCAATGAGCTTAAGAAGATGATCTTGGTCATCCAAATCTCCCCTGAGTTCATGCCTTGTGCAATGGCAAGTCGTCTCATGAGAAGGAATTGGTGAGATCGGTTTTTCGCACAAAGAGATCTTTTGCTTTTAATAGATTGTACTAACTTATGTGTCACCAAGAAACTATATAGCTCAATCTATTGCTCAACTAAGATTCAAGAATCAACTCACCTATTTGACATGGCAAGAACCATAAAAGATAACACAAAGTCGACTAGTCTCAAATATGAACATGACAGAATTAGGTCAAATTTAGCATTTTAATTAACCTATCATGGCAAAGACTTGACTACACATATAAAGTCATGATCAAAATAGCAGTGGAGCATGAATCATGGCAAGATATAATATAATGAAGACATGTCATGAAAGGATAATAATCAAGGCTCCATTAAGTTATGTTACAAATCAAATGAAGAAGATCCAGCTCCCCCTTAACTTGAGATACAACTTTTAGTTCAAGTTGAGTTATGTCATCATTAAAATCTAGAAGTTCCCAAATGAACTCCCCCCTGAACCAAAGCAATAAAAACGAGAAGCTAGCAAATAAATCAAAAAAAGCAGTCCTTAAAGCATAGATAAGATAGAGAATACTAATGACTCAGACAAACTCTTATCTACCCCATATGACTCGGGATAACCGGTGACGAGTAAAACACACACTAGAGAGCAAACACGCACTGCCTCATCTGCAGGGTGGCCCAACCTCGCTAGAACCTAAAAGAAGTGAGTGAGCTCAACCTAGTGAGATAAGAAACGACTATCCTGAAAGCACAAGATAAGAGCAAGAAGTCTAAGCACTCGACAAGAGACACACTCTAACCTATGCTAGAAGAACTAAACCCAATGCACCGAAAATGCGATGCAATAGTAAGGATCTGAAGCATAAATAATATGATAAAGCAAGAAAGCCCAAAGCTCCCCTCACAATAGTCCGTAGGACAAACCACCCCAAGCTCTCCCGCAGTGAAAACCTCGAGTCGTCCGGAGGCTTGGCTAAGATGTCGACCACCGGTGGTCACTCTCCACAGTGAAGCACAATGTCACCCTTCTCTACATGGTCTCGAAGGAAGTGATATCGAATATCGATGTGCTTGGTCCGTGAATCTTTGCTGGGTTCTTAGCAATACAAATCGCAGACGTGTTATCGCAAAAGAGCGGAACACGATCGATAGATAACCCAAAGTCCCGCAGAGTCGAGATCATCCAAAGCACTTGGCTACGACAGCGGGCTGCGAGAACGTGCTCGACCTCGGCGGTGGATGTGCAACTCGGTTGCTTCCTCAAGACCAAGAAACAAGACAAGTGCCAATGAAGCGGCGGTGCCGAAGTGCTCTTCCTATCTATCCTCGACTAGCAAAGTCGCATCCGAAAAGGCTCTAAGGGATGAGCAGGAGGAGGAAGAGTACCGATACCATAGTCAATGGTAGCTCGAAGGTACCGAAGATGCGCTTCACCGCCTGGCGGTGAGACACGCGAGGAGAAGTCTGAAACCGAGCACAAAGACACACCGAGAATTGTATGTCCGGTCTCGAGGCAGTGAGGTATAAGAGAGAGCCAATCATACTTCTGAATTCCTTTTGATCGACTGGCTCGCCGTCCTCATCTGGGTCTAAAACGGCTGTAGAAGCCATTGGAGTTGACACTGGCTTGCCATCACTCATGTCGAAGCGTCTTAGGAGGTCTCGAGTGTACTTGCTTTGATGCAGAAATGTACCCTCCCGAGTCTGTTTGATTTGGAAGCCAAGGAAGAAAGTCAACTCACCCATCATGCTCATTTCAAACTCGATGCTCATGACATCCGAGGCGAGAGACTAGAGCATGGGAAGAGCGCCAAAGATAATGTCATCGACATAAATTTGACGACGGAAGGTCAACGCCAAGCCGGCGAGTGAACAAGGTCTTGTCGACTTTACCCATCTTGAAATCATGTCTCGGAAGGTAGGACTTAAGCCTCTCACACCAAGCTCTAGGGGCTTGCTTGAGTCCATACAAAGCTTTGGAAAGCTTGAAGACATGACTAGGGTATTTGGGGTTCTCGAAGCCTGGAGGCTGTCTGACATAGACTTCTTCCTCAATGAAGCCATTGAGAAATGCGCTCTTGACGTCCATCTAGTAAAGCTTGAAACCCTTAGAAGCTGCAAAGGCAAGCAGAATTCTAATGGCCTCAAGACGAGCTACAGGGGCAAAGGTCTCCTCGAAATCTAGACCCTCAACACAGGAGTACCCACGAGCAACCAGTCTAGCCTTGTTTCGGATTACTACCCCATCCTCGCTCTGCTTGTTCTTGAACACCCACTTGGTTCCAATGATATTGTGACCTCGAGGGGACTCAACAAGCGTCCAGACCTTGTTTCTTTCGAAACTCTCGAGCTCCTCATGCATGGCATTGACCCAAGACTCGTCGATAAAGCATGACAAACGTCTTTGGGCTCAAAGGAAGCTCTGGCGAGTGGAGCGAGAAAAGTGACACGCCATACTTGGGCGTGTGACTCGTTCAAAGAGATCTCCAATCATACGCTCGAAGGATGAGATTTTGGATGTCTTGGAGGTCCTGGATGAGATGAAGAAGTGGCCTCTACCTCGTTACCTGACAGGGTAGGAACAGAGCCACTAGCTCCAGAAGAAGCAGAAGGTAAGGGCTGATCACCTCGAGGTGCGGTGGAAGAAGGCACCTCAAGGGGTGGAAGAGGGACTGGATCGGGTAGACAACCCTCATCTCCATCATCCTCATCATCCACGAAGATGGTCTCGGATTGCTCTAGTGAACACGAGATATCGGGCCTAGTCCCGGTGGCCTCATCGAAAGTCACCTCACGAGGTTTTACCAATTTGCTAGACTGCAGCCGGACCCTATAGGCCCGAAGAAGTCGAGTAGCCTAGAAAGAGTCCATCACAAGATCGTGAATCGAACTTATCTAGGTTTAGGACTTTAGAATAAAACACTTGCAACCAAACACACGAAAATGAGAAACACGGGCTTTCGCCGTATCTCAACTCATAAGAAGTGCGGTGCAAGTGTGCCCGAAGAAAAACTCGATTAGAAACATGGCACGCGGTGGCTATAGCCTCAACCCAAAACTTCCGCGGTGTAGAGTACTCATCAAGCATCGTCCTGGCCATCTCGACCAAGGTGCGGTTCTTCCTCTCCACAACGCCATTCTGCCGAGGGACGTATGGAGAAGAGGCGGTGCTCTACACCGGTCTCATCACGAAACTCTCAAAGTAGGAGTTCTTGAACTCCGTGCCATTGTCATCGCGGATCGCTCGTAAGGCACGGAGGCTCAACGAAAGCCTACTAAAAATACCTCGGAATGTGTAAAGCGTCTCATCCTTGAGGCCAAGAAAACACCCAAGAATACCTCGAAGTCATCGACTATGACAAGAACATACCACTTCCCTCCTGCCGACCGCACTCGAAATGGTCCAACCGTATCCATATGGAGCAATGTCGGTGCATCGGTCATAATAACTGTGGACCGGAGGATGGGGCGGCAACCATCTTGCCGTGACGGCAAGGAGCACAAACTAGATCTTTGACCATCTTGAGTTTCGGCAGACCACGAATGAGATCGTGATCGCTAACTCGAGTCAAATGATCAAAGCCAATATGACCAAGTCTCCTATGCCAGAAGGAAAGATCACGGGATTCAGAAGCAACCAAACACCGAGAGGATCACGGAAGACTCAACAAAATCAGACGAAAGATCATCCCATATCGAAATCCATAAACCGGACTACAGAAGAATCAAGAATTTTGCAATTATTTTTCTTAAAGCTCACCTCAAAATCGTCATCGGTGGTGAGAAGCGGAAAGCAAATTGTCTTGCACTTACTAACCAAGGCAACATCTTTTAAAATAAATGAATCATTAATGCATACAGTACCTTTGGCGATGGCGCCCGTAAGAAGCATCTCAAGGTGATCGTCTCATCACCGGAGCTCTGCAACGGAAGAAAACCAGCGGAATCTCCGGTCATGTGTCGTGAACACCCGAGTCTACGAGCCAAACCTTTCCTTCCCCGCCGGCGAACCCGAGTCAAGCAGAGTAAAGTCTCGATCTGGGGTAAATCAACGATGATTTTGGCACCCAATCTTGAGTAACACGTCGGCGGATGAAGTAGTCAAGCACGATCGACCTCTATCTACCCTACGCTCTCCGTCGCTCAGAAGCGGAAGGTGCGTGAGCGGACACTGAAGGCATTCTTCGGGTCCGACTGCTACGGAAGAGCGAGTCGGAGCACCGGCAGCATGTTGATCACGCGCGGGTAGGCATCTCGGCGGGAAAGCGAGATCTACCCTCGAGCAGCGGAAGTCACGACAAGATGGAGCACGAGGATGAAAAGCGAAGACTCGGAAAAACCAAGTCCTCGGTCGCCCAAAGCTATCAACGATAGCAAGCCTAGACCTCGTGTTGATCTTAGGTGCACTCAAGGTTTGGGTGACCACGAATACGCTTAAGAGACTCAACACGGTCTCACGCCGCGATCTTGGCGCTTGAAGCAATGGTCAAATAAATGCCCATCCTTCCGATGAAGGTGCAATGATACCATATACGAGGGGTCAAGTAGCATGAGATGGCCATATACCGAGAGGCCGGTCGTAGGTGAAATCACCTTGCTGTCAGAGATCCCTTGGACAAAGTCCGCTGATTTAAATTGAACTTTATTGTTCTTGGGCTTGCCTCAATCACGCCTGCGGCTATGGGTCTGAGCACGACAGGTGGATGCTTTCTTCGTCTTCTAGAAAATCATATCCTAGACCTTGATTGAATTTGCAAATCTTCGATTGGTCTAGAATAAGATTAAACTTCTTCTTGCCTCCGACAAATCTCTCGAGAGTGTTCATAAGGTACCGACATTCCCGAAAGAGAGGCACAAGAAGAGCAAGGGAAGAAGGAGCAGAAGGTAAGAGAGCGAAGAAGAACCAATAGCGAGAGGAACGAATGGCTTGTGCACACACAGTAGACTCGAAGGGACGATCCCTCGCTAGCCAATTGGTTCACGTCGCTAGGCGTCTCTACCAAACCCTCATGCTTCTTCCTAGCACACACATTACAAGCAAATGGTTGCTTCTCTAGTAGGTTCTTAGTTAGCTTCACACATTTTTCATCTAAAGTAATCAAGTCAGATTTTAGTTTGTTGCAATGATTGCAAGGTGAACTAACAGGGTCCTTAGAAGCAAACCGAGCCATTTTCTTATTGTAGTCAATCACTTTTGAAACTGCTTTTGAGACGATTCAAGCTCGTGATAAGCTTAGGACAATTCACACATGAAGCAATAGGCTCAAGAAGAAAAGCTTGTAATTCGCAAGTTTATGATCCGCCCGCTTTAGGTTCATCTTCAAATTGTTACAACTTTCACAAGTCTCGGGCAGATCCAGGAGTATGGTATAAAGACCTCTAAAAGCATTGTCCTTATCCTCACATGAGGTGCAAGAAGTAGTCTCAACAATAGTAGGTAAAGCAACAGCTATCCTACTCATATCTAACTCAGCAAGCAGACTAACATTCTCCACCTTAATTATATCAAGCTCAGAAGACAGACTGGCATGGGAGGTCCTTAGTTTCTCCATGTCACCAAGCAAGGCACAAGACATGTATCACGGTCGTCACGGGAGGGAGCAGATATAAGTGAAGTAAGCTCCCGTGACAGTCTATCTACTTTCTTCTCCAACTCGCTACACCTAGCTCTAGATCTAGTATGAAATCCTCCCAGCTTAAGAAAAGCTTCATTAAGTTGGTCATAGGAGGGACATACCTCGTCGGGTCGGAATAGAGCTCATTGTCACGATCTCGCCCTCAAGGGCCATGAAGCACATGTAGAAGAAGTCGTCGCCGCCTTTGGGGTCTTGGTCACCTGTCCCGTCGTCGTCGCTCCATCCCTCCACCTCGCTGAGATCGAGGTCGTCGAACGTGGAGAGGACGCGGTGGGAAAGCTTCTTGGCCTTCCCAAAGTCGCGGAACTTCTTCTTGCCTTGCGTCTGAGCTGGAGGCTTCTTGTTGCGGTTCTTGTCGGTGTAGTCGTTCTTGCCCGAACCGCCATAGTCGTTCTTGCCCTTCTCCAGCTTGGAGCAGTTTGCTCGAATGTGGTTGGGGCCACCACACTCAAAGCAAATCAATGGTCATCTTCTCTTTCCATCCCTCCTCCTCTTGTAAGCATGGGAGAACTTCCGAGCTAGGAGGGTCAGTTGTTCATCCTCTAGGCGCTCTAAGCGATCATCGGTTACATCACATAAGCGAGATAGGGAGAACGCAAAGAGAATCGGCAGAAGAACGAGCAAGCGGTGGGATCGGTGACTAGTGCCATCGATCGAGACTTGACCGACGAGACTATGTCAATCTCGTGAGTCTTGAGGCGAGTAAAGCGTCAAGAGTCGTGGTCGAGAGGTCCGTGGTGTCCTTGATGGTAGTCACCTTCATCTCCCAAACCCAAGATCGAGTGCAGAAAGAATTTGTCAAGCGTTATCCGAGTCGGAGTATGTGAGACCGACGGCTCGGAGGTTGCTCAAAATCTTGTGAAAGCAAGAAAAGCACTCGTCAAGGGACTCACCAGCAAGCATCTCGAATTTGTTGTATTCGCTTGGCTGGTCTTGTCGCACCGTCTTTATTTGGGTGGTGCCCTCATGGTAAGCATTGAGGGTCACCCAAATATCGGCCGACGTCGGTGAGAGATGCGATCAAATTCGCCGCTCAATCCACGAATGATGATGTTCCTCGCCCTGCGTTTGCCTCAACATCGACCATATTCCGGCATTGATGTTCTCATCGGCGGAACAACAAGCGGACCTTGACCTTTCGCGGATGGCGTAGCCACGAGCACGGATGTAGGTCTCCATCCGACTCTTCCAGAATGGAAAATCCATCCCATCGAAGATCGGGAGCTTGGTCGAGTACTTGTCCGTCGCCATGGCTCTTGAGACCGGTTAAAGATCTATCAAGAAGAGCTAACCGGCTCTGATACCAATTGAAGGACCGAAATGGCGACAGAGGGGGGTGAATGTCGTTCTCTTTAGAATCGCCCAGGAATTGAAAATTAATTCTGCTGAAAACTAGAAGCATGTGATACTAAAAATTCAGCATAAATCAAAGAGTAATCAGTAAAATTTCAGCTGAAAATAATACCGTTTGATCGCATGCAAAATCGTCAAAGATCAAGAAAAAGAAATGAAGGCAAACCAACTTCTTTGGACGGTGATCAAGAAAATGTGATAATTCTTGATGGCCGGACTACTTTCTTCATTGGAGAGCTCTGTCTCTCACGTTGTAAGCTCTCCAAGCATGCACCTTCTCTACATGCTTTGAGTACTACCAAAGCAAAAAGGAAGCAAAAGCAGAAAAGAGATACTTGACCGACTTGAACTAACAAAGCAAAAAGCAATGAGACTTAATAGTGAAATAACGAAGCTTCTTGTCCTCTTTTGGCCGAATGAATAGAGAGCGAGCTTCTTTGTTGAGATTAGCTGCTGATTTAGCCAATAGTAGCAGAGACAGAAACCTTCTCAATGCATTTGCCAAAGCAGCCGAAATCTGTCCAGACAAAACAGATCAAAGACAAGAAGAGAATCAGCAGCTGCTGTGAACAAATCTGCAGAGGACTGCTCATGTGAAGAAAATTGGAGAAAGTAACTTCAACTGCAAAGGCTTGTCCGAAAAAGAAAAAAGGGTCTGCAGTGAATTCTTGACCAAAAGCAATGAAGACTCTGCTGCAAGGTTGCACAACTATCTTGTTTCTTCGTTTGGCTTCAACACAACAGAGAAGATAGGAGATCAAGAAGCTGTCAAACAACCAAAACTACAGGAGATAGTTTCCTGCACTGCCTCACAAAGAGAAAGTTTCAGACTAGAAGATCAGCAGAATGTAGAAAGAGGAACTTGGCAGCAGAAAAACTACAGCACCCGAGAGAAAAGACAGAGTAGAAAAATCATAAAAGCTTAAGCTCAATCCACTTCATTTCTACAAAAACAAAGACTACAAATGAGTCCCCATACGCATGGACATTAGGACAAGAGAAATGATTACAATGGATTCAATCCATCCTCTCCCCCTCAATCCTCAAGAATACCAAGAGCCTCACATGCTTCTTGGGAGGAACATTACACAAAATGGAGAGCAAATGCACAAAAACCCTCTCTCAAGTGTCCTAAGGGTTATGCAGCCCCTCACCTCTATTTATAGCCCTTGGCTAACGGGTCTCCAACCCGTTCACGGCTAAACCCTAACGGAGCCGTCTCCGCTTGTGCAGCCTTGCGAAATTACCGATTCGCCCCTCCTGCACCTTCCGGGAAGCTTCCACGCTCCTTGTCTCGCACGCCTCGCAACCACTTCGAGTCCACGCCGTCTTCGACACGTCCTGACCGTTCTGACCTCAGCGCCACCTGCGCCTAGTCCGGTCACCTCGTGTCTCGCCACGACTCCGCCTCGATGTCCTGCAGCCACACAGACAAGAAACACGTCAAATAGCACCGCTCGATACATGAAAGCATAAATAGCATTAGTGACACCAAATTAAGTCCAAACCTGTCAAATCAACAGAATAATCGTCCTAATCCTATTGATCAGGTTTGACCAAGTCCGACTGAGCCCATTGCACCACGCAACGACATGGTCCGAACCAACCAACTCAAACTAGACTTTTGAAAACAGATGTCAATTACTCATCACTCACAATGGGATGACCTCCACATGGTCTCTCAATTTAGAAACTCAAATAACTGTATTTGGAGTTCCGACGATGGAGAACGGTCGATCAGAAAATCGAACGGAATGGAAATTCCAGAAAATTCTCAAATGAGAAATATTCCCTAGTATCTTATTTTTGCTGCATTTTGGGGATTAGTTGAGAGTATGACAGGTGGGTCCCACTTGTCATTGGCTCAAGGCAAAATTAATTGGAAAACTTCAAAGATGCATGCGGTTCATGGGGATTTGATGACCAAAGCCCTCACCACTAGGCTTAAACATGTGTGTGCATAGCCTTAAACATCTAATGACCAAAGCCCTCAACAGGGGCAGAGCCAGAAATTGGATGTAGGGGGCAACATGGACAACAAGTAGAGTAGAACCAATGAACCATGTCGGATTTATCGATCCAATAGTCATATATCAGAGTAATATATTTCACCAATTACAATGCAAAGAAAATTACATCTCTATTAACTTAAACTTAGCTCTACGACTACCAGCAAGGTTATAGGCCTTAATAATATCATCATTACTAATCTTTACGGCCAATTCCTTTTCAATATAAATTACCAAACAATCTCGTAGAAATCTATCTCCCATTGTACTTGAGTCGCGTCTTCGCAAGTTTCATAATGAAAAACATCTCGGTGGTTGCGGTTGAAGCAGGAAGAGTTAAGACTAATCTTAACAACCTATCCACCATAGGATAAGATGAATCTTTACCAGTCTTAACTAGTCCACTTGTTAGATCAGCAAGTGATGGTAATGCACTTAGGTATGCATGATTGCATACATCAAGTTGAAAATGTGGCAATTGGCACTCCAATTGAGCTCTTTCTTGACTTGGGAAATCAGCAGGATAATATTTTTCCACTTCACCTTGGGAGGATAATATTCTTGACTTGATAAATCAGCATGATCATCAGGTGAAGTGTACTTTGCATTTTTTTGGAGGGGCCAAACCACTAATTAAACACATGTAATTAACTATATAATAGAGGATTAGTAGAAGGTTGGGGGGTGCCAGGACCCCACCAGCCCTCTCTCCGCCACTGGCCCTCACCACTAGGCTATGCACTCTCACATGTTTAAGCCTCAAAATAAAATAGATGAAGGCAACCAGGTGAAGCAAGGAACAGAGAGTTCTTTACAAGATAACAACACACATGCATGGATGGTAGTTCAGTTGTCAAGGTGCTTGCTGGCGAGGGGAGGAAAGGGAGGGTGGTGAATGGGTAAGATGGAACCGTGGGGTCTCGAGGAAGGCTTGGGACGTGATGGCAAGGCGAACGGTGATCAGCAGCGGTGGCAGCACGTGGAACAGCCGGTGGTGCGGGCTGTAGAGGCGGTGGCATTTCGACGTGGAACACAGAGAAGTAAAGTAAGCACGGGAGATGACACAATCTACGATTGAACGACAGTGGTGGGGAAAAAGGAAAAACTCAGGATCTCAATGCTCGGTGAAGGAAAACTAAATCTACTTGGAGGATAGCTATATGGGAAGGTAGAACAACTTTTGACATGGAAGGGTTGAAGAAGATCTCATGGGATATATGGGAACGTGAGATGTCCTAGGCGGCCATGGCTAGGCATTGAAGGTGACAAATTTGTGGTCGGCTTTCAAGGAAAGCGAGGGAAGTACTACGTAGAATGCAATAATGAGATGAATCTTATAGTGGTGATGGCACGAGCTAAAGCTCACCGGAGGCGACGAATCGATGGCAGGGAGCGATTTTGGTCTAAATTGGAAAAAACTCGATTCCGGGTGATAGGCTGCTCCAAAACCAAATTAATTTGATAAGAAGGCAGATAATACATGTACATGAACATAAGGTGACATGAAAGGATCATAAAAAAAGCTCACCGAAGGGCTCAGAAATGCAAGTTGGAGTGACAATCAATTTCAAGAACAGAGTGCTCTCGATGGCAGTGGTGTTTTGGGGTTTAAGGAGACATGACAGGGGCTGAAAAGGGTTAAGTGGGGTAAAGGGGCACGTACAAAGGCTGATAAGAGTTGGAATGGACTTTAATTTGCAGGATTCACTTTAGAGTTGGTTCAGGAAAATATGAGATAAAAGGCAAACAGATGAAGAAATCACGAATGGGCCGGAAGTAATGGATTCCTTGCGAGATTTGGCACAACTTTCGTTTTGGTGAGATGTCAAGATAAGGGCTGGTTGTAAGTTGTCTTGGGAGATAAGTTGGCCTTGGCCCTCTATTCGGTTACTACTATTCAACTGAACCGTGGAGTATATGAATAGTGCCATGGTGAACAGTAAACACACGGAATAGTGCGATGTAGTAAGAGAGAAAAAGGAAGAAGAAAAAGGAAAGGAAGGGAAAGAAAAGATAGGCCAAGAAAAATCGGTTGCACCCAAAAAAAAATAGAACGTATATTTTTCTGGAGATTCAAAATTTTGAAGATTTGGAATTTCAGGTGGAATTGTAATTTTGAAATTTTCTTCCAGAATTACACATAAATTCCAAATAAAATTTAGATATTTTTAAATAACTAATTTGGAATTAAATTTTTAGAAAAGCCAATTTTTTGGGATGTTACACAAACCAAATGAAGAAACACAAAGTTCTTGAACTTGATTCCATCCAATTTGAAAGAATTGCGTTCTAGGTCACACGAACACACCAAACCTTAAAACCAAATTATTTCTTACTCATGAGGATCTAAGTTACGAGAGTTTTTAGATCATCTCTCGCATGTCCTAGCAAGATAATCTAGTCACATATTTGGACTAAAAAGGACATGATTACAAAATCACAAATCTTAATCAACACAAGGCAAAAAAGTTGTAAGATCTTAATTCTTTCTATAGATTGATCTACATGGGCAAATATTGATCTCAAGGATCTACTAGTGTCTTCTACACATTATGGATAACTGTAGAAACAGGAGGAGCTTGAAAAGAACTAAATCACCAAAGGCAAGAACTTGATCTATTGCATGGGGATGAATGATTCTTCTAGTTTGTTGGTTTACAAAGGACCTTTCATAAGTCACACTCTTACTCACACCACGAACAAGACGAATAACTAGCCTAAGCCTAGAATTCAACCCTAAAACGCCTCACCCTTCATCATATATGCTAAACTAACACCATTAGTGGGTCTAGATCTGCTAAGGATTGGGGAAATCTGTCAACCCCACAATACCAGGTTTTTCACTAATACACAAACTTTTCAAAGTGCTTGCAATGATCAACCCACTCAAACTCAGGTGTTTGATCCACTTAACACGCACAACCCTAGCCTAACCCTAAATCACTTCCCTTGCACATCCTGCGCCATGATTTTGGTGTGGACCTCAACTCATGGTATCAAAAGACTTGTCGGTCTTCACTAATCCACGTGAGGGAAGTCCAAACGGGTTGGACCAGCTCAATGAACTAAGCCTCAAATCCACTAAGGTTGTTCTTCCTCTACTCTGGAGATGGCGAACATTGAGCCACTCACAAATGGCACCGGGCCTCTTCACAACTTCTTAAAGAGATCACCGTGTAAACTTCATCCAAGCTATCTAGGTGTTGTCAAACACCAAGAGTAATAAATCACAGGCTTCACTTGAAAGAATTCAAGTGCCAAGGATCAACTAAATGAATGAATGCACTTAAATAGCTCTCAGCCATCTCAAATGTATGCAATATAAGTAAATGAGGTGAAGAGAGTGCACCACTAGCCCAATTGTATTCATTGAAGTGTCTCATGTCTGTCCAAGAGCTAGTGAGGGGTTATTTATACCCCTCACCCTCAAATTCGACCATTTGAGGACAGATTGGCGAAAATTAGTAAATGCAGTAGTATCACCATGTATCAGCCAGTACTATTGCACTTGGTTTCCAACGGCTATTTTGTGCATAATAAATACTTCTGAACTAACCGTTAATACTTGGTACGGTACTATCGCCCTCACAGGGCCGGTACTAACGACATACGGTAGTACTATTTCCTAAGAACAGTACTACCATTTTCCGAAGAACAAAAATGCTCTAAAATGCATCTCTCTAGAAATAACGTATCGCCAACTAATTTTCGGTCATACTAGGATGCAGTACTACCACATTTTTCTTACGGTCATACCATAGGGCCGTAGTACCGCCCCTAAACTACGGTTATACCATTTTTCTAAGAATGCACAGTTGGCTTTATAATCTAAATTCAAATGCATACATGATCTTTAATTGATCCAAATGTCACAAGAACGTGCTTTCAAGCTACTAACCATGATCTCTCTTCATAGTATGACATCTAGCCTAAAATCTGATCTGTGAACCAATCTTCAAAGACCGATAAAATGCAAAAGGATTCTAGGCTATTTACACCTTCATCTTGAGCCACTTCGATCTTCTTGTCATCCACTGTATGCCTTTGCAAGTCGTCAATCAAATTCTAGGACTAAACCTTTCAATTAACTTGACAAACATGTTAGTCCCTTTAGCAACATTGTCATTAATTACCGAAACATTTTTAGGGGCCTAGATGCTTTAAATATCACCTTTTTTATAATTGATGATAGCCCAAATAATGTAAGAGAATTGAAAGAGTTTGAGTATACCACTTGTTATGAGATGAGTTGTATATTCTTGTTGCGACTTTTGATAAGCAAGTGATTCTTGAGTTGAGCTCAAAGGAATTGAGAATTAGTTGCTTTCAAAGCCAGTCAATAAATAAATAAGAGGCTCCCCTTAAACATGTGCATGTGGATTCAAGAGATGATTTGCAAGCACATGTATAGATTTTAGAAAATTTTGGTGGAGTTTCTTTTATTTGTTGAACTTAAGAAAACATTGTAGACAAGAATAATTAGCATGAATATATGAAACCATGATATTAATAACAACCATAGTGACAAGTTCATTCAACAAGCACCAAAGTAACACTAGTTCAAGCACATAGATTCAACTTAGATGCACAAGTCCAGATACATAGAGTCAACTAGCAAAATATAGAAAATATAGGTAATTAAAACTAGCTTATTTTTCTCGCTCTTGTTCTTCTTGCCCTCCATGCTTCTCCAACTTCTCCCCTTTGGTATCAAATACCAAAAAGAATCACTCCTAAGGGAAGGATCATGACGACGACGGCGGTCGTAGCAAATAGGAGATGAAGGTGTTGCCACAACGCGATCAAGAGAACTCACTTTGTCAGTGAGGGAAGCTAGCTGCGAGTTCATCTCCAACTGATTATCTCAGATCTGGAGGATGATAGAGTAAATATGAGAAAGAGAGACAACATCGGCAGTTGGGTCTTGAGGAGCTTGGACTTCTTCTTCTTGGGCACGTGGAGGGCAACCGAGGGGATAGGAGCGTCTTCTCTAGGCTTGTAAGGCTTATGCACTGCACCCCTTCCACCACGGTAGTTGGTGTTCCTAATAATGAGGGCCATTATGTAAGGTGCATAGTAAATCCTTTTGACTTGGTCATTCTTGGAGGTGGCTATTTCTCGAATGATTAAGTCTACCACATAAAACCTCCTTCCATTTATGATGCTATCTATGAGTTGTCGGGGGTCCATAATGGCTGGCTGGCTCGCCTTGAGGCACGGTGTTCTTGCGAATGGATATCTTGGTCCTTGGTATCTTAAATAGGGATGGTAAAGGATAATTAGATTAAAGAAGGGTAAGTTTCAAACTAATGGAGATGAAGTAGTTGAACTTTTTCAGCAAAACTAGTAGTACTATCATTTACATGTCGTATTACCGGGATACGGTAGTACCGCATGTGCTAGTCGGTATTACCACCTTGCGGTAGCACCGTAATAGTCGGCGGTATTACTATTTTTGCTGAGCTAATTTTAGGGCATGATTAAATGAGAACCTAACTAGTGTTTGGCATGGTTTTTATCCATGAAACAGACTTGAAATGTCATCAAACACTAGTTCTAACTAATTTGCCGAAAGAAATCCAACTATTTCACTTACATTTATCCAAAACCTAGAAATGAGACCTAGGTTCCTGAAACAAGGTAAAGGGATGATTCGAGAGATTTACCTTGAGCATTGAAGGAGTATGAACCTCAGATACTAAGAAATCAACAAGGTTTGAGAGATCTCCAATAATTGAGGATTTTAAGTAGGGTTCCTTTTCCCTTTTGTTTGGAAAGAGAGAGAGAGGTGTGATTTGTTTGGGAGATGGGAGGCAGTTGGACCGCAAGGAAGAAAAAGAGTGGACGTTAAGGAAGTAGTTGCGGCCGATTATGGACCACCTTCATATGCGGTAGTACCACGCTATGAGGCCGGTAGTACCGCAAGGGAAGTGTTGTGGTACCACTTTCTCTAAAAAGATAGGGAATGAAGAGAATATGCAAATGATCATTAGTGTTGCACTCAAGTAAACTACTTTTAGGATTATTATGCATTAAGCCTGGCAAACAACATCCAATAACATAGTTTTTATTAAATTAGGAATTTTCAAAAATTATTTTGAAAGCCATTTTCTCAAGAGCTCCAAATAACACCAAATCAAAGCAAACAACATATGACATGAGTTCAAGCAATATTAGAATAATCTATGACATTTAACTCATTCCTCAATTTGTAAAATAGCTTTCATCAAGAGACTTTGTGAAGATATCGACAAATTGGTCATTGGTCCGTATGTGGCTAATAACAATATCTCCTTTGCTCATAAAATCTCTCAAGAAATGGTGGCGAATATCTATATGTTTGGTTCTTGAGTATTGGACTGGGTTATTTGTTGTCTTCACGGCACTATCATTATCACACAAAAGAGGTATTTTGTCAAATTTAATTTCATAATCCATCCATATTTGCCTCATCCATAGCAATTGTGGACAACAACTACCCGCAGAAACATATTCGACTTCGACGGTGGAAAGAGCTATGGAATTTTGTTTCTTGGATAACCATAAAACTAAAGATCTTTCCAACAATTAACAACTACCCGAGGTACTTTTTCTATCCACTTTACAAGCCGCATAATCGAAATCCGAATATCTAATTAAATCAAATTTAGCACACTTTTGGAATACCATAAGCCATTGCTTAATGAATGATTTAAATATTTAAGAATTCTCTTTACAGTCACCAAATAATATTCTTTTGGTGATGCTTGAAATTCTGCACACATGCAAACACTAAACATGATATCGGGCATAAATTTGGTAAGGTAAAGCAAAGTAACAATCATAGATTTATAAAACTTTAAATCTACTGGTTTACCTCCCTTATTGAGATCAAGATGACCATTTGTCGCCATAGGGGTCTTGATAGGTTTTGCATCTTCCACGCCAAACTTCTTAAATAAGTCCTTCACATACTTCGTTTGGCTCACCAATGTCCCATCGTTGAGTTACTTGATTGGAGTATAAGGAAGTAGCTAAGCTCTCCGATCATGGACATCTCAAATCCCTTAGACGTCATATCACAAAATTCTTTACAAAAATCTTAGTTACTAGACCCGAAGATAATATCATCAATATAGATTTGACAAAAAAAGAGAATTCATCATTAATAATTTTTGTAAATAATATTTTATCAATCTTCCTTATTTGAATCCTTTAGACAGTAGAAAATCTCGAAGGCGCTCATACCATGATATTGGAGCTTGTTTGAGACCACAGTGTGCCTTAGAGAGTTTATACACATGATTTGGATTCTTAGGATCTTCAAAACCGGGAGGTTGTTCGACATGATTTGGATACTATAAAGTTCATCGTCGCTACAGACATCATCATCTCTCGCCATGAAGCACATGCCGGTTAAGTCCATGGCCTTTTTCTTCGCTCACAGATCATCCTTTTCAACCTTGGTCCCTGAGTTCACATCGCTCAAGTCAAGCTGCTTGTGTGCGAAAAGGACCCAGTGGACTACCTTGCGGTAGTTGCACCTTTTGGCCTTCACATCTCGAGGTTGTGGACGACGGTGGTGCTCCTTTTTCTCCCTGACCTCTTTGCCCTTCAGCTTGGGGCAATTGGCTTAAATGTAGTTGAGCTAACCACACTCATAACACCAGAATTGATTTCCTCCTTCCTTCTTTCTCATCCTCATTGTGTTCAGAGCTCTAGTGAACTTTGTGGATTGGGGGGCTAGGTCATCATCAGGAAATTACTCAAGCCGATCATCACTCAAAGCATGCAAGGCTGACAAGGAAAATTCACCAGAAGCAGACTCAACTTAGCTAGAAGAAAGACCCTGAAAGGGATCAGTCACCAGCGCTATTAACTATGACTTGCTCTTATGAGAAAACAAGTCAATCTTATGAGCCTTGAAAAGCTTATCCAAGGCTAACTCACTCATGACAATTGTGTCATTAATGAACGTGACTTTTATTTCTTAAATCACTATGTCCAAGGATCCAAGCACTTACCATGCATTTTCAAATTTGGAAAATGTCACATAGATAGCACGTAGGTTGCTAAGAATTTTATGAAAGCGAGAGAAACAGTCATCTAAATATTCTTCAGGTCTCATCTCAAACTTCTTATACTTCTTCTTAAATTGGTTCTGACGCACTTTCTTAATGGCAGTTGAACCCTCATGGTAATCACATAAGGTCTACCAAATACTGTTCGCCGAACTGAGATGAGACAAACGGTCAAATTCACTTCTGTTGAGTCCCTAAATCAAGAGGTTCCTTACTTTGTTGTTTGTCTCTACATCCAGAAGATTTCCTAGAGTAATCTAATCATCGCCAAGGACAACATAAGACCTCTTGACCTTCTCTCAGATTGCATGGCCTTGGGCCTAAATATAGGTGGCCATCCTTGCTTTCCATATGGGAAGTTCATCCCATCGAAGACGGAAGGCCTAGTGGAATACTTGTCTAACACCATGGCTCTAAGATTGGTTAAGATCTGTGTGAAAGAGCTTAACTGAGTTCCAATACAACTTGTTGGACTGATGCTAGCAATCAGGGGGGGTTGAATGATTGCGAAAGCTTTTTCTTCACCCTAAGTACTCTAAATCTTTCCACAAATGACTATTGAAAGTCATTAAGTTTAGATTACACCTCATACAGAAGATTCACATAGATTTGAGACCAAAAAGATACAAACCTTTGGTTTTGCCTACAAGGCCGGTACTACAGCTGAGAGGTGGTCGGTACTATCGCCTGAGTTGGTACTACCACAGATGTACGACCGGTATGACCGCCACGGTACTACCACCATAGTGAGGCCGGTATGACCACTTGTCCTGTTGCTAGACATAGACCTCTCAAGACAAGAACCAAATTTGAGGTTCTCGATCAAATCTTGTCCAAATGTCACCAAATGGTATGGACTTTAACACGGATGTCATGAACCAAATCAAATAAACAAACACAAGGTTTTTGGACTTGATTCCATCAAATTTGAAAAAATTGCATTCTAGGTCATAAGAACACACCAAATCCTAAAATCCAAATTAATTCTTGCTCATAAGGATCTAAGTCATGAGACCTTATAGATCATCTTGCACATGTCCTAGAAAGGTAATCTAGTCATATGTTTGGGTTAGAAAGGTCATGATCATGAAATAGCAAATCTTGGTCAACACAAGGCAAGATTTTGATTCTTGCTATAGAGTATTCTAGATGTGCAAAGATTGATCTCAAGGATCTACTAGTACTTTTTACACATTATGAATCACAAAAAGAACAAGAGGAGCATGAAAAGAACCAAAGGAACCAAAGGCATGAACAAGAACTCATGCAAAGAGAGACAAGAGCACAAGGATAGCAAGAACTTGATCTATTGCATGGAAAGTAATTCTTATAGCTTGCTGGTATACCAATGTTCCATCCTTGAGTTGCTTAATTGAAGTCTAAGGAAGTAGCTAAGCTCTCCGATCCTGGACATCTCAAATCCGATCATGGACATCTCAATCCCCTAGATGTCATATCACCAAATTCTTTGCAGAAATCTTGGTTAGTAGACTCAAAGATAATATCATCAATATAGATTTGACAAAACAAGAATTCATCATCAATAATTTTTGTAAATAATATTATATTAACCTTCCTTATTTTCAATCCTTTAGAGAGTAGAAAAATCTTGAAGGTGCTCATAACATGATATTAGAGCTTGTTTGAAACCATAGTGTCTTAGAGAGTTTATACACATGATTTAGATTCTTAGTATGTTCAAAACCAGGAGGTAGTTCGACATGATTTGGATACTGTAAAGTTCATCGTCGCTAGAGACATCATCATCTCTCGTCATGAAGCACATGCCGGTTAAGTCCATGGCCTTCTTCTTCCCTCACAGATCGTGCTTGTCATCCTTGGTCCCTGAGTTCACATCGCTCAAGTGTAGATGCTTGTGTGCGAAAAGGACCCGGTAGGCTACCTTGCGGTAGTTGCACCTTTTGGCCTTCACATCTCGAGGTGGTGGATGATGGTAGTACTCCTTTTTCTCCTTGATCTCTTTGCCCTTCAGCTTGGGGTAGTTGGCTTGAATGTAGTTGAGCTCACCACACTCATAGCACCAGAATTGACTTCCTCCTTCCTTCTTTCTCATCCTCACTGTGTTCAGAGCTCTAGTGAACTTTGTGGATTGGAGGGCTAGGTCATCATCAGAAATTACTCAAGCTGTTCATCACTCAAAGCATGCAAGGCTGACAAGGAAAATTCACCAGAAGCAGACTAAACTGAGCTAGAAGAAAGACCCTGAAAGGGATCAATCACAAGCGCCATTGACTTTACTTGCTCTTATGAGAAAACAAGTCGCCATTGACTGTACTTGCTCTTATGAGAAAACAAGTCGATCTCATGAGCCTTGAATAAAGCTTATCCAAGGCTAATTCACTCATGCTAGTTGCATCATTGATGAACGTGACTTTTATTTCTTAAATCACTATGTTCATGGCTCCAAGCACTTACCATGCATTTTTAAATTTGGAAAATGTCACACGAATAGAACGTAGAAGTTTATGAAAGCGAGAGAAACAGTCATCTAAATATTCTCCAGGTCTCATCTCAAACTTATTATATTTCTTCTTGATTTGGTTCTGACACACTTTCTTAATGGCAGTTGAACCCTCATGGTAATCACATAGGGTCTACCAAATACCATGCACCAAACTAGGATGAGACAAACAATCAAATACACTTCTGTCGAGTCCCTGAATCAAGAGGTTCCTTACTTTGTTGTTTGCCACTACATCTAGAAGATTTCCTGGAGTAATCTGATCATCGGCAAGGACAATATAAAAACTCTTGACCTTCTCTCAGATTGCGTGGCCTTGGGCCTAAATATAGTTGGCCATCCTTGCCTTCCAATATGGGAAGTTCACCCCATCAAAGACGGAAGGCCTGGTAGAATACTTGTCTAATACCATGGCTCTAAGATTGGTTAAGATCTGTGAGGAAGAGCTTAATCGGGCTCCAATACCACTTGTTGGACCGATGCTAGCAATCAAGGGGATTGAATGATTGCGGAAGCTTTTCTTCCCTAAGTATTATAAATCTTTCCTCAAATGACTATTGAGAGTCATAAGTTTGGATTATATCTCATACACAAAATTCACATAGATTTGAGACCGAAAAGATCCAAACCCTTGGTTTTGCCTACAAGGCCGATACTACAGCTGAGAGGTGGCCAGTACTATCACCTGAGCTGGTACTACCACTGATGTACGACCGGTATGACCGCCGTGGTACTACCACCATAGTGAGGATGGTATGACCACCTGCCTTGTTCCTGGACGCAAACCCCTCGAGACAAAAACCAAATTTGGGATCTCGATCAAACCTTGTCCAAATCCCACCAAATGGTATGGGCCTAAACAAGGATGTCATGAACAAAATCAAGTAAACAAACACAAGTTTTTGGACTTGATTCTATCTAATTTGAAAAAATTGCGTTCTAGGTCACAAGAACACACCAAATCCTAAAAACCAAATTAATTCTTGCTCATAAGGATCTAAGTCATAAGACTTTATAGATCATCTTGCACATGCCCTAGAAAGGTAATCTAGTCATATATTCGGGTTAGAAAGGCCATGATCATGAAATCACAAATCTTGGTCAACAAGGCAATATTTTGATTCTTGCTATAGAGTGATCTAGATGAGAAAAGATTGATCTCAAGGATCTACTAGTACCTCTTACATATCATGGATCACAGCAAGAACAAGAGGAGCATAAAAAGAACCAAATCACCAAAGGCATGAACAAGAACTCATGCAAAGAGAGACCAGAGCACAAGGATTGCAAGAACTTGATCTATTGCCTGGAGAGAAATAAATCTTACATGTTGCTGGTTTACAAAGGACTCTCCACAAGTCCCTCTCTTACTCATACCATGAAGAATGAGAATAAGAATGAATTGATGATTTGCCCCATCTTACATTGAAATGGAAAGTGATGTCTCATTGATAAGCGGGTCTTAGCCCTGCATATCAGTGAGATATCACATGATATCAAAATTCCCTAGGAAGAACTAGTTTAAGCATAAAACTCAACCATATTGCCTTGCAAATGCTAGAACCCCTCACTCTTCACATATAGACTAAATCAGCGCCTTTAGTGGGTCTAAACCTACTAAGGATTGAGGAACCCATCAATCCAACGATACTAGGTTTTTTACTCACAAGCATGGTTTTCAAAGCACTTACAAGGATTAACCCACTCACATTCGAGTGTTAGATCTACTTAATGCACACGACTCTAGCTTAATGGCTTCCATCCGTCGACAAATCCAATTCGATCCAACCCATTGCTCGAATCTTACTTCAACCATATTCCTTGACTTTGCCATGCGCTATGCTTGAGCCAACCATCTCACATGACCACCTTGACTGTTTGGACCTCGATCCACCCTAACCTAGTCTTGGTCTCCTGTCATTGACCATAGTTGCCTCCAAGTTTTCCTGCACATTCAAAGTCCAAAAAACTATTTTCGGGCACAAGCTCTTCATAACTTGGCCCATGTTAGCATAAACATACAACATGCAACACAATGCAAGCATGATAGTAGTTCCAAGATTATTCCATGATTAAATCTCCCACAATTCCTAATTTTCATAACCTAATCGCCTTAGTCGGTACGACTGAACTTCCCATACCGGTCGTACCGCCAACCACTAGTCGTTACTACTGCTCCTCACCTATTTCTCGGTAATAGGGAGCATTATGATCGCTTGCCAAGGTTGGTACTACCTCCCTGGTAGTACTACCATTCATGTCCGGTCATACCATCGCTCTGATAGTACCGCGGTATTGCACCGGTACTACCGAACCTAGCCAACCCAAAAACGACCCTCTCTAAAAAATAACTACCGTCATCAAGAAACCGGTCATACCACACTTGCGGTAGTATTGTGGCTACCATGCCGGTACTACCACCGACACCAGGGCTAGTACTACCACCTAAGGCCTGACAACAACCTGAATTTCAGGGAATTGCAAAACCATATATTCAACTTAACCCAACCGCCAATTGATCACCACAAATTTACCTAGAGCTATCCACATGGTCTCTCAAAGGTTTTACCATTTCATCCGGGTTTTGGTGTAGCTGAGCTTTGAGAGAAAAAAGACCCCATCTTTCTTATGTTCATGCAAGATACTTTTGTGTTTTAGATTCTTTAGGTTTGTTCTTTCTCTTGTTCAAATTCCAGTGATTTGGAGCCTCAGTTTAAAAGTTTTACAAGTTTTTGTATCGAGCTGAGGTGATGCCTTTTGTTGTGTTGACCCGAATCATCCGACTCGACCCAAATAATCTACCTTAAGGGTGCCTTTGGTTGAGCTTTTGGGGTCGCTTTGCTTCAAAAGCCAAAAGCCAACCAAAGGGGTTGTGTTGACCTAATTTTGAAAGCACCTTCTTTTGGCTTTACGCTTTTGAAATGGTGAAAACTAGACCAGTTGTTTCAAGGAAAATAGAGATAGGAGGTAAGTTTTATACTTGTTTGAACCTTACAAGTACTTTTCCATGACTTTTGAAGCCTGACTCAACCAAACACACCCTAAGTATTTGACTGTCTCGGCTTTTAGTTAGCGTTTTTGTTGGTTTACACTATGTGTCTTGATATGACCTTTCTAGTTTCTCGTAGCTATTAGAGAAAATATCTTTTAGAATATTTTAGGGGAAAATTTTAGTGACTCGTATTCACCCCTCTAGTCCCCAGCCACGGTCCTACACGTGCACGCACCCGTGTAGCGAAGGGTTAGCCCAGAGGTGCTATGTTTGGAACAATTGGGTTTATATGCTGGCCCAAACATATCTCAACTCTTCATATGAGACTAATCTTACCACACCCTAGGTGGGTTCTTTTGGGCTGATGGTTTATGGCTTAAGTATTTGAATTCTGGCTGTTCACAAGATGTAGTACGTATAGAAAAATAGTCGCATACAATTTTGGCCTGTATAGCTGAACTTAGTACACTTTTTACTACAATCTTCCTATCGACCAGTCTTGAAAAAATACACCGTTTAAAAGCTAGTTACTGTAGACAGTACGAGCATAAGCCATATATAAGCCAAAACAAACCCGCCCTATAACACCTAGGCCATGTGGACCACCACATTAACGGGCCAGGGTATTACGCTAGTTGTATTTAGTTCTTTGCTGTCAATTTTAATATTTTGAAATATTCATATGTAAATCGTATAAAAAATCAAACCACTAATTTTCTTTTGATTGTTATTGTGGATTAAATTAGTGACATGAGTGTGCTTATTTCTAGCAATCAAAAACCTATTGGCATATTGAGATGGTTGGTTTCGAGGCAATGAAGGGCGGGTTCTTTTGTGTTGGGCTTTGGCTTTTGGCTTTTGAATTATGTCTGTTCACGAGAGATAATAGAAGAGAAAAACAATCGCATACGATTTTAGCCGGTATAGCTAAACTCGATATAGTGTCTACTATAATCGATTTTTAAACTATGTCTTAAAAAGGCGCATTGTTTGAAATCTAGTTCTTGTAGTTGATAGTGAAAAGCAAAAGTCAAAGTGGAGCTGGACCCAGGCCTTATGTCTATGGTTCTATGCTAGGCTAACGCTCCGTTTGGCACATATTGCGGTGGATTATGCTTTAAGATATTTTTTATGTTTGGAATGCTCTATTTTCTAAACAAGCCACGGATGGATTTTTAGCGTTCTAAATAGATGAACGAACAAGTGAAAATGTTAGACCGTTGGATAACAGAATTGGTCTACCTTAGATTTAATTTGCTAAAACAATCTGCTAAATTTTTCACACATCGCGTCACATAGAGTACACACGACCACAACCAAATGGCCTTGTTTAGCGGCCAGCTCGTCCCTACCCTGGCAGAGGAGTCTTGAAGGCTTGCCCATGTCTACTCCAGAAAAGAAGGGCGGGTTCGATAAGACTTAAAGCCGGTTTATAGTTATACTATCTACGTAACTAGCTTTTAAACGATGTGTTTTTTAAAGTAGAATTAATAAGAAGATTATAGTAAAAAATATATTGAGTTCATATGTATCGATCAAAATTATATGTAACTATTTTCCTATACATACTATTTCTAATAAATAATTATAATTTAAATATTTAAAACATAAGTTATAAACCATAACTCAAAGCCAACCCAGCCCTGGCCGAGCCCGTCACGCGCGGCGCCCGTGACTACCGTGCACCTCCTTTTTTTTCCGCCTCCTCGCTTCCTTCACGGAAGCAAACCCTCCCCAAGTTTCCTCCCCGCTTTTCACACCCAAACACCGGAACCCCTCTCCCTCTCCTCCCTTCGCCGCCTCCGAATCCCTCCCCCACCCCTGCCGCCTCTTCTTAAGCGGGCGATGTGCTCGCCTCGCCGGCCCAAAACCCTAAAGGTACCCACCCCGTCCACGACCCCCCTGCCGCCGCAATCGGGGCGGCCGGCCTAGGGTTTTCGAGAGACTTTTGGGGGATTTTTTTTCTCTTCCTGCTGATTTTTTGGCGGTGTGTTTGTTGCGCAGGTGAGGTACAGGTGACGGGTCCCGATTGGAGATGGCGGCGGCGGCGATGGCGGCGCACAGGGCCAGCTTCCCGCTGCGGCTGCAGCAGATCCTGTCCGGAAGCCGCGCCATGTCGCCGTCTATCAAGGTCGAGTCCGTGCCGGTGAGTCCTCTCTACCCCCGATTCCGGCCGCGTGCCTTTGTTCTAGGGTTTTGATCGGGGTGGTTGTAGATGCGAATTTGCTGGTCTGGCTCAATCCTTACTAGGTCTTAGGCTAGGGTTTTGATCGGGTGCTGGTGTTGCTGTTATGAGCGGTCGAGGTTTCGTGCTCAGGTCGAGGGAGTCTCGCTTGTGATCGTTGTTAAGCGTGGGGTGTGGTGGTGCGGTGGGGTACTGGAGTTCCTACTGGTTTAGGCGATCACGTGTTTGGGATACTTGGTAGTTCCTACTGTTTTAGGCGATCTCATGTTTGGGATTGGGTGGTCTGTATAAGCTATAGTTCGTCGGCGCTGTGAAGTTTTCGATTTTCATGCTTGCACTGTTATGGTGTTGTACTGCTACATGCTCCTGTGTTAGTTTCCTGCTTGGGTACTTTGGTGCTTTTGTTGCTGCGGCCACTGCAATATTGTAGGTTTAAGTTCTTTTTTATTGCTAGTTGTTCGTTCTCACTGTGGTGTAAGGTCCCTGATTTGTGGTTCATCCCATGTTGATTATTGAGGGAGCAGCGGCCATTTTTTTTATGGATGCACTTGTTGTCTACTTTATGAGTTTTGCAGTTTGGGGCTGGTGTTCCATAGGAGTTAATTAGTTCTGGCTTTTCTTACTCAAGTAGTTGTTTCTGCTGCAAAACTTACATGTCACTACTGAATGTTGTTTCTGCTGCAAAACTTACATGTCACAACTGAAGGCCGTATCATGCAACTTTGTGGTTTTTGTGTTACGGCTGGTGCTTGTATGCCTAGCATAGTCCAGGACATGTGATGTTTTTTTTGTACTGATCATGTGTGATAGTTTGACAGTTGTTCATCCTGATTTTGGTGATATAGTATGATTGCATCTCGTTATGCCATTGTAATGAGATTAATCAACCTTGTATCATGTTTGTATGAGTTCTTAGTCTGCATGGCTATTTATGCTTGTGATCTGGACACCTGATTTGTGTTAAACTAACTTTATAGTCATAAAACATTGGATAAGAGCTTCCATATTGATGTATTCATTGCTAGTAGAGTAGTAGTTCACTTGATTTTATATCTGATGGGTAGGATAATTGGTTCTTTCTGCATATTATTAGCATTTCAATGGGCTCTATTTTAGGTTTCACTGGTATTTTAATGACTTGTTACTTTGATTCTAGTAGTACTGGCTTTGAAGATAAAATGTGTTAATACTTCATCTGATTTACGACTGAGTGGAAGGAAATTTAGTTCGTTCTACACTGAGCATTTGATAGGAGGATATGTTATTAGTTTCGAATTCATTAGTTACCTGTAAATTTTAATATATTAGTATTTCCTTTGAATGCTAAAAATGTGGGCTTCAAGGTGTAGGCAGATGGAGAAGTATTAGGGACCTTGCACAAGGTAGAATATGAGGTAAATTGGATACCTTGATGTCCGACGGGCAATTTTTCCATAACTATTTTGACAAACTTCCATGATTCTATTCACTTAGTAGAGTATAATCACTTAGTAGATATCATACTCTTGGAATAAATAAATGTATTACACCCCTCACAAATTCATCAAGTGGTTACATATGACATAAGGGCATTCCTTATACATCATTTTAGTATGCTTGCTGTTTCTTGAATGTCTGTTCTATTTCTTGCGATGTTTGTCTTTATTTTTTACTGTGAAGTGTGATGTGTTGGGATATTTGTATCTCTGTACTTATTTACACAATTTCATATAGCTTTTATCACTGGCACACCTGTCAAGACTTTGGTGATAAAATATTTTTTATGTGTTTGCAGCCAGCAAAAGTTAAAGCATTTATTGATCGTGTAATCAATATTCCACTGCATGACATTGCCATACCACTGTCAGGCTTCCGTTGGGAGTTCAATAAGGTGACCCGTTTGTTTCTGAAAAATCTTTTTCCATTTTGTTTACACTTCCATAATTTCATGTAGTTGCTTACGTTTGGCACTTGGTTGCAGGGAAATTTCCACCATTGGAAGCCTCTGTTTATGCATTTCGATACATATTTGAAGGCGTACATTTCTTCTAGGAAGGATCTTCTTTTATCTGATGATACGGCCGAGGGTGATCCTTTGCAAAAAAATACGATCTTGCAAATTTTGAGAGTTATGCAGATTGTTTTGGAAAATTGCCAGAACAAAACTTCTTTTGCTGGTCTTGAGGTAAGCTGGTGTTTTTATTTTTGTTCTTTTAACTCTTCACTGATATGCAGATTGTTTGGGAATTTAAAGCCCATTTTTAAGCATATTCATTGTCCTCTTCTATCAGCATTTTAAGCTTCTGCTGGCATCATCAGACCCTGAGATAGTTGTGGCGGCTTTGGAAACTCTTGCTGCATTGGTGAAAATAAATCCTTCAAAGTTGCATATGAATGGAAAGCTTATAAACTGTGGAGCTATAAACAGCCATCTCCTATCATTGGCCCAAGGATGGGGTAGCAAGGAGGAAGGTCTAGGCTTGTATTCTTGTGTTGTGGCAAATGAACGAAACCAGCAGGAGGGTTTGTGCTTATTCCCAGCAGACATGGAGAACAAATATGATGGTACACAACATCGTCTTGGTTCAACTCTTCATTTTGAGTATAATCTGGGGGCTGTCCAAGAACCTGACCAAACTAGTGACAAGAACAAGTCATCTAATCTGTGTGTGATACATATCCCAGACCTGCACCTTCAGAAGGAGGATGACTTGAGCATATTGAGGCAATGTATTGACAAGTTCAATGTGCCTTCTGAGTACAGGTTTGCCTTGTTTACAAGGATAAGATATGCGCATGCCTTTAACTCCCCAAGGACATGTAGGCTATATAGCCGCATAAGTCTTCTTGCCTTCATTGTTCTCGTGCAATCCAGTGATGCCCATGATGAACTCACATCATTCTTTACAAATGAGCCAGAGTACATAAATGAGTTAATCAGGCTTGTTCGGTCAGAGGATTTTGTTACTGGGCCCATTCGTGCACTGGCTATGCTTGCACTGGGAGCACAGCTAGCAGCATACGCATCATCTCATGAGCGAGCTAGGATACTGAGCGGCTCAAGTATCATTTCTGCTAGCGGAAATCGTATGGTCCTGCTCAGTGTTCTGCAGAAAGCAATATCATCACTCAGCAGCCCTAATGATACTTCATCTCCTTTAATTGTTGACGCCCTTCTGCAGTTTTTTCTGCTCCATGTACTGTCTTCTTCAAGTTCTGGGACTACTGTTAGAGGTTCCGGGATGGTTCCCCCTCTTGCCCCTCTTGCAAGATAATGATCCTTCCCACATGCATCTTGTCTGTTTGTCAGTGAAGACTCTTCAGAAGCTGATGGAGTACAGCAGCCCTGCCGTTTCTTTGGTTAAAGATTTGGGTGGTGTAGAACTTTTGTCTCAGAGGTTACATGTGGAAGTGCAGCGTGTTATGGGTGTTGCCGACAGTCATAATTCAATGGTTACTAGTGATACAGTGAAATCAGAAGAGGACCATCTCTACTCCCAGAAGCGATTAATCAAGGCTTTGCTCAAGGCATTGGGGTCTGCTACATATTCTCCTGCGAATCCTGCTGGCTCTCAAAGCTCCAGTGATAATTATTTGCCCATCTCACTTTCCCTTGTATTTCAGAATGTAGACAAGTTTGGTGGTGACATTTACTTTTCAGCAGTTACTGTTATGAGTGAGATAATTCACAAGGATCCTACATGCTTTCCTGCTTTGAAGGAACTTGGTCTTCCAGATTCTTTTCTGTCATCAGTGACTGCTGGGGTTATACCATCTTGTAAAGCTCTTATATGTGTTCCTAATGGCCTGGGTGCAATCTGCCTTAATAACCAAGGACTTGAGGCTGTCAGGGAAACGTCAGCGCTGCGTTTTCTTGTAGACACCTTCACTGGCAGGAAATACTTGATACCAATGAATGAAGGTGTTGTCCTTTTAGCTAATGCGATGGAAGAGCTTCTTCGTCATGTGCAGTCCCTGAGAAGTACAGGTGTTGACATCATCATTGAAATAATCAGCAAACTTTCTTCATATCGGGGAGATAAAAGCATTGAGCCAACCGGCTCTGAAGAAAGAACAGATATGGAAACTGATGTTGAAGGGCGTGATTTAGTGAGTGCTATGGATTCCAGTGTGGATGGCACTAATGACGAGCAGTTTTCTCATTTGAGCATTTTCCATTTGATGGTATTGGTGCATCGGACAATGGAAAACTCTGAAACTTGCCGGTTATTTGTAGAAAAAGGAGGTCTACAGGCTCTTTTGACACTCTTGTTGCGACCTAGCATCACCCAATCATCTGGAGGGATGCCTATTGCTTTGCATAGCACCATGGTATTCAAGAGCTTTACTCAGCATCACTCTACTCCACTTGCACGTGCATT
This sequence comes from Bonia amplexicaulis, assembly GCA_036346245.1. Lineage (NCBI taxonomy): Eukaryota > Viridiplantae > Streptophyta > Magnoliopsida > Poales > Poaceae > Bonia > Bonia amplexicaulis. Next base: position 5,053,811 of record CM070767.1, read on the forward strand.
TTTTCCTCTTTAAGGGAGCATTTGAAGAATGCCTTGCAGGAACTTGATACAGTTTCTAGCTCATGTGAAGTGACCAAGTTAGAAAAAGGAGCCATTCCATCTCTTTTTGTTGTTGAATTTCTGCTCTTTCTTGCGGCGTCGAAAGATAATCGCTGGATGAATGCTCTATTATCAGAATTTGGAGATGGCAGCAGGGATGTTCTGGAAGATATTGGACGAGTTCACCGAGAAGTGCTTTGGCAAATTTCACTTTTTGAAGAAAAGAAAGTTGAGCCTGAGGCCAGTTCTTCTCCATCAGCAAATGAGGCTCAGCAACTTGATGCAGCTGTGGGTGACATTGATGAGAACAGATACACTTCCTTTAGGCAATACCTTGATCCTATTTTAAGGCGAAGGGGCTCTGGGTGGAACATAGAGTCTCAGGTGTCTGACCTCATTAATATCTATCATGATATTGGCCGTGCAGCTAGTGACTCTCAGAGAGTTGGTACTGATAGATATCCTAGTTCAGGGTTGCCCTCAAGCTCCCAGGACCAGCCTTCCAGTTCATCTGATGCAAATGGTAGCATAAAGTCAGAAGAGGAGAAGAAAAGGTCTGAGCATTCGTCATGCTGTGACATGATGCGGTCACTATCTTATCATATCAACCATCTTTTTATGGAGCTTGGGAAAGCAATGCTGCTTACATCTCGTCGAGAGAACAGTTCTGTAAATTTATCCCCATCTGTTGTATCTGTTGCTAGCAATATTGCTTCTATTGTGTTGGAGCACCTCAATTTCGAGGGTCGCACAATCAGTTCTGAGGGAGAGATTACTGTTACCACAAAGTGCCAATACCTTGGGAAGGTGGTTGAGTTCATTGATGGGATATTGTTGGATAGGCCAGAATCATGTAATCCAATCATGGTGAATTCTTTCTATTGCCATGGTGTCATTCAGGCTATTTTAACCACATTTGAAGCTACCAGTGAGTTGCTCTTTGCGATGAACAGGACACAGTCCTCGCCTATGGAGACAGATAGTAAAACTGGGAAGGAAGAGAAGGAGACAGATTCTTCATGGATTTATGGTCCCCTCTCCAGCTATGGGGCAATTATGGACCATCTGGTAATGTCATCATTTATTCTCTCTTCGTCGACAAGACAATTACTTGAGCAGCCTATTTTTAGTGGAAGTGTTAGGTTTCCACAAGATGCAGAAAGGTTCATGAAATTGCTTCAGTCTATGGTGTTAAAGACTGTTCTTCCCATCTGGGCCCATCCTCAGTTTCCAGAATGCAATATTGTGTTAATCAGTTCAGTCACATCCATCATGAGGCATGTTTACTCTGGGGTTGAAGTGAAAAACAGTGTTAGCAACAGTGGTGCTCGTTTAGCTGGTCCACCCCCAGATGAGAATGCAATTTCACTGATTGTAGAGATGGGCTTTTCTCGTGCCAGAGCTGAAGAAGCATTAAGACAGGTTGGAACAAACAGTGTTGAACTTGCAACTGATTGGTTATTCTCACACCCAGAGAAACCACAAGAGGATGATGAACTTGCTCGAGCTCTTGCAATGTCTCTAGGGAATTCTGATACATCTGTGCAAGAGGAAGATGGCAAATCAAATGATCTTGAGCTTGAAGAAGAAACTGTTCAGCTTCCCCCCATAGATGAAGTATTATCTTCATGTCTTAGGCTGCTACAGACAAAGGAAACATTAGTTTTCCCTGTTCGGGATATGCTTGTGACTGTCAGCTCACAGAATGATGGCCAAAACCGAGTAAAGGTGCTTTTGTATTTGATTGACCATCTGAAACAGAGTGTGATGGCATCTGACCCTTTAAAGAGCACTGCATTATCTGCACTCTTTCATGTTCTTGCTTTGATTCTCCATGGAGATACTGCTGCCCGGGAAGTTGCCTCAAAAGCTGGTCTTGTCAAGCTTGCTTTGAATCTGCTGTGCAGCTGGGAGTTGGAGCCACGGGAAGGTGAGATAACCGAGGTTCCAAATTGGGTTACTTCCTGTTTTCTTTCGGTTGATAGGATGCTCCAGTTGGATCCAAAGTTGCCAGATGTTACTGAGCTTGATGTTCTGAAAAAGGATAATTCAAATACACAAACATCGGTTGTAATTGATGACAGCAAGAAAAGGGATTCAGACTCTTTGTCAAGTGTAGGGCTATTGGACTTGGAGGACCAGAAACAACTTTTGAAGATCTGCTGCAAATGCATCCAGAAGCAATTGCCTTCCGCTACAATGCATGCCATTCTTCAGTTGTGTGCTACACTCACGAAAGTTCATGCGGCTGCTATTAGTTTTCTTGAGACCGGTGGCCTACACGCGTTGCTAAGTCTGCCGACAAGTAGCTTGTTTTCTGGATTCAACACTGTGGCTTCTACTATTATTCGTCATATTTTGGAGGATCCCCACACCCTTCAGCAAGCAATGGAATTAGAAATACGCCACAGTCTTGTCACGGCTGCTAATCGGCATGCAAATCCCAGGGTTACACCACGCAATTTTGTCCAGAATTTGGCGTTTGTTGTATATAGGGACCCGGTGATATTTATGAAAGCTGCCCAAGCTGTGTGCCAGATTGAGATGGTTGGAGATAGACCATATGTTGTTCTGTTGAAGGATAGGGAGAAAGAAAAGAGCAAGGAGAAAGAGAAGGACAAGTCAGCTGATAAGGATAAAGCAGCTGGTGTTGTCACGAAGATAACATCAGGGGACATGGTTTCAGGATCTCCTGGAAGTGTTCAAGGAAACAACCTGATTTAAATACAAGGAATGTGAAATCTCATCGCAAGCCTCCACAAAGCTTTGTCACTGTTATTGAACATCTGTTAGATCTGGTTATGTCCTTTGTCCCACCACCCAGAGCTGAGGATCAACCTGATGGTGTGTCTGGTACTGCCTCATCTACAGACATGGATATTGACTCTAGTTCAGCAAAAGGGAAAGGGAAGGCTGTTGCTGTCACACCTGAAGAATCCAAGCATGCAGTCCAAGAGGCTACATCATCTCTTGCTAAAAGTGCATTCATCCTGAAGCTGTTGACAGATGTACTTTTGACTTATGCATCGTCCGTTCAAGTAGTCCTTCGCCATGATGCTGAGTTGAGCAGCATGCGTGGTCCTAGCAGGACCACTTCTGGTCTAAGCAGTGGTGGGATATTTAGTCATATATTGCAGCATTTCCTCCCACATGCTACAAAGCAAAAGAAAGAAAGGAAAACTGATGGAGATTGGAGGTACAAATTGGCTACAAGGGCAAATCAATTCTTGGTGGCTTCTTCTATTCGTTCTGCAGAGGGTCGAAAAAGGATTTTTTCTGAAATCTGCAGTATATTTGTTGACTTCACAGACCCTTCTACTGGTTGCAAACCCCCAATATTAAGGATGATTTTGTTTGTTGATTTGCTCAGTGATATTCTGTCAGCCCGCTCGCCAACTGGCTCCTCGCTTTCTGCAGAATCTGCAGTTACCTTTGTTGAAGTTGGTCTTGTTCAATCCCTATCCAGAACCCTTCAAGTTCTAGATTTGGATCACCCTGATTCAGCAAAGATTGTAACCGCTATTGTTAAGGCCCTTGAGGTGGTTACTAAGGAACATGTTCATTCAGCGGATTTCAATGCCAAAGGGGAGAACTCATCAAAGATTGCTTCTGATCAGAACAATATGGAATCATCTAATAGGTTCCAGGTTCTTGACACAACTTCTCAACCTACTGCAATGATTACTGATCATAGGGATACCTTCAATGCTGTTCAAACTTCACAAAGTTCAGATTCAGTGGCAGATGAGATGGATCATGTCCGTGATCTAGATGGAGGCTTTGCCCGTGATGGTGAAGATGATTTTATGCATGAGATTGCTGAAGATGGAACTGGAAATGAATCCACAATGGAAATTAGATTTGAAATTCCACGTAATAGAGAGGATGATATGGCTGACGACGATGACAACAGTGATGAAGATATGTCAGCAGATGATGGTGAGGATGTTGATGAAGATGACGATGAGGATGATGATGAGGAGAATAACAACCTGGAGGAAGATGATGCCCATCAAATGTCTCATCCTGACACAGATCAGGATGACCGTGAGATTGATGAAGAAGAATTTGATGAGGATCTGCTAGAAGAAGATGATGATGAAGATGAGGATGAGGAAGGAGTCATCCTTCGCCTGGAAGAGGGGATTAATGGAATTAATGTATTTGACCATATTGATGTTTTCGGGGGGAGCAGCAATTTGTCTGGAGATACACTGCGTGTGATGCCTTTGGACATTTTTGGCACAAGACGGCAAGGCCGTAGTACATCCATATACAACCTTGTTGGGAGATCAAGTGATCATGGCGTTCTTGACCACCCGCTCCTGGAGGAGCCTTCTTCAGTGCTACACCTTCCACAACAGAGACAACCAGGTATCTTATCTTTTTAATTATTATATACTCCTTTTCCGTTTGGCAAACTAGAATAGGAAATAAAACTTGCTAGATTGTTATGCACCTAAGTTTCCTAACCTGTTACTGGTACATATACGGTGTCAAGTCTAGCATATATCATACATGGTTCATTCAAACTATTGTTTCTTTTCAGAAAATTTAGTTGAGAGGGCTTTCTCTGATCAGAATCATGAAAATAGTTCTTCCCGTTTGGATGCAATATTCAGAAGCTTGCGAAGTGGACGTAGTGGACACAGATTTAATATGTGGCTTGATGACAGTCCGCAACACAGTGGATCTGCCGCCCCAGCAGTACCTGATGGCATTGAAGAGCTGCTGGTCTCTCAGTTGAGGCGCCCTACTCCTGAACAACCTGATGGCCAGAGTACACCTGCTGGTGGTGCTCAAGAAAATGATCAGCCTATCGATTTGCATGGATCAGAAACTGAGGCTAGGGAAGAAGCACCAGCAGAACAAAACGAAAACAACGAAATCACAGTTACAGCTGCAGTAAGGTCTGAGGTAGATGGCTCTGAAAGTGCTGGTCCTGCACCTCACAGCGATGCACTTCAAAGAGATGTGTCCAATGCAAGTGAGCATGTTACAGAGATGCAATATGAGCGTAGTGATGCTGTTGTACGTGATGTTGAAGCAGTCAGCCAAGCAAGCAGTGGTAGTGGTGCTACTTTAGGGGAAAGCCTCAGAAGTTTAGAGGTTGAGATAGGAAGTGTTGAAGGGCATGATGATGGTGACCGGCATGGGCCTTCAGACAGGCTTCCTTTGGGTGATGTACAGGCAGCTGCTCGATCACGTCGTCCGTCTGGAAGTGCTGTGCCAGTTTGCGGCAGAGATATATCTTTGGAGAGTGTTAGTGAGGTTCCTCAAAATCCAAACCAAGAATCTGATCAGAATGCCAATGAGGGGGATCGGGAGCCTAACAGAGCTACTGGCACTGATTCAATCGACCCAACATTTTTGGAGGCTCTTCCAGAGGATTTACGGGCGGAAGTTCTTTCTTCACGTCAAAATCAAGTGACTGAGACTTCTAATGAGCAGCCTCAGAATGATGGGGATATTGATCCTGAATTCCTTGCTGCACTTCCGCCTGATATACGTGAAGAGGTTCTAGCTCAACAACGTGCCCAAAGGTTGCAACAGTCACAAGAACTGGAAGGACAGCCAGTTGAAATGGATGCTGTTTCAATTATTGCAACATTCCCTTCAGAAATTCGGGAGGAGGTATAGTTTGTTTTATTATCTATCTCATTTTATTTTATTTTGCTATAACTTGTTCTCATGTTCTTATGTATTTATTCATAATCCAGGTGCTTTTGACATCACCAGATACCCTACTTGCTACACTGACACCTGCATTAGTTGCTGAAGCCAACATGTTACGGGAGAGATTTGCTCATCGGTATCATAGCAGCTCATTTTTTGGCATGAACTCCAGGAACAGGAGAGGTGAGTCCTCCCGACGTGGTGATCTCATTGGTTCAGGCCTTGATAGAAATGGTGGTGATTCCTCCCGTCAACCAACTAGCAAGCTAATTGAAACCGAAGGGACTCCTCTTGTCAACAAGGATGCTCTCAAAGCTCTTATTCGGTTACTTCGAGTTGTTCAGGTAATATCACTTTTGCTTCTGCTCTGTTTTGGTGGTGTCGAAAGCACTTTTAGTAATAACTTTGCCCTCTCATTTACAGCCTCTATATAAGGGTCAATTGCAGAGGCTTCTTTTGAACCTTTGTGCTTACCGGGAAAGCAGAAAGACCCTGGTTCAAATTCTGGTGGATATGCTTATGCTTGATCTGCAAGGCTCTTCTAAGAAATCAATCGACGCAGCTGAGCCACCATTTAGGCTATATGGGTGCCATGCAAATATTACATATTCACGCCCTCAATCCTCAGATGGTAATTAATTTTGATTACTATGTGTCAGTTTTTTCTAGGGAGTTGAATGGCGCTCTTGGTATTCCTTGCTGTGAATTGCACCAGAATTGTGTATTAAATTATTTCTTTGTTGTTGTAAATAGGTGTGCCTCCATTGGTTTCCCGTCGTGTGCTTGAAACTCTGACATACTTGGCGAGAAATCATCCGAATGTGGCTAAACTCTTGCTTTTTCTTGAGTTCCCTTGCCCACCAACATGCCATACTGAAACACTTGATCAGAGGCATGGCAAGGCTGTTCTATTGGAAGGTGACGTAGAACAGAGCGCTTTCGCGCTTGTTCTACTTTTAACTCTATTGAATCAGCCACTTTATATGAGAAGTGTAGCTCATCTTGAACAGGTACACATTTTTTTGTTCATTTTTCAATGTGAATCTTCAATTAATTTTCTCTGTCCCGTTCCTCTTAACCTTTTGAACCTGTGTAGTTACTGAACCTTCTCGAAGTTGTCATGCTTAATGCCGAGAATGAAATTAATCAAGGTAAGTTGGAAGCATCATCTGAGAAACCATCTGGACCCGAGAATGCAATGCAAGATGCCGAAGATGCCAATGTTGCTGGATCATCTGGAGCAAAGTCCAGTTCCGAGGATAGTGGCAAAACCCCTGCTGTTGATAACGAAAGTAGCCTGCAAGCAATTTTACATAGTCTTCCCCAAGCAGAGCTTCGATTGCTATGTTCATTGCTTGCACATGATGGGTATGAACTTCTTCTACCTTTGGTGAATTGTTTCAGTAATTCATACAATTCGTTTTTTCCCCTATTGGCTGCTAATTGTTGCTTAACTAAAATTATGCTGTTTAAGAAAATTATGAGAAGAAACTGTGCTGTTAGTTCTACAAGATTTTACTTTTGCTCAGTTTCATTTGTTTGTGACTTGTTTTTCTTTGAGATATAAGCAGTTCAGTTGGCATACTCTTTTAACTTTGTGGTATGTTGTATTGTCTTTTATTAGCTCTTTCTTGCCTAGTATTGTATTTTTAGTATAACTAACAGAAGAAAGGGTGGTCCTTTTGTCTTTTCAGGTTGTCAGATAATGCATATCTCCTTGTAGCAGAAGTTTTGAAAAAGATTGTAGCACTGGCTCCTTTCTTCTGTTGCCATTTCATAAATGAGCTTGCACGATCAATGCAAAATTTGACACTTTGTGCAATGAAGGAGCTTCGCTTGTATGAGGACTCTGAAAAGGCACTTCTGAGCACATCATCGGCCAATGGGACTGCAATTCTTCGAGTAGTGCAGACTTTGAGTTCTCTTGTCACCACTCTGCAAGACAAAAAGGATCCGGAGCTTCTCGCTGAAAAGGACCATTCAGATGCACTGTGCCAGATTTCCGAAATTAACACAGCATTGGATGCTCTGTGGTTGGAGCTGAGCAGCTGCATAAGCAAAATAGAGAGCTCTTCAGAATATGCATCAAATCTAAGTCCTGCTTCTGCAAATGCAGCTACATTAACAGCAGGCATAGCACCTCCATTGCCAGCTGGAACCCAGAACATATTACCATACATAGAATCGTTTTTGTGACATGCGAGAAGCTACGTCTTGGACAACCTGATGCTGTCCAAGAGGCTTCAACGTCTGATATGGATGATGCTTCAACATCTAGCAGTGGACAAAAATCATCTGGAAGCCATGCCAGTCTTGATGAGAAGCACAATGCATTTGTGAAATTCTCAGAGAAGCACAGGAGATTGTTGAATGCGTTTATCCGCCAAAACCCTGGGTTGCTTGAAAAGTCATTCTCTCTGATGTTGAAAATCCCTCGCCTGATTGATTTTGACAACAAGCGTGCATATTTCCGGTCTAAAATTAAGCATCAGCATGATCATCATCATAGTCCCGTTAGAATTTCTGTGCGCCGGGCATACATTCTGGAGGACTCCTATAATCAGCTTAGGATGCGTTCACCTGAGGATTTAAAGGGTAGGCTCACTGTTCATTTCCAAGGAGAAGAAGGCATTGATGCCGGTGGACTAACAAGAGAGTGGTATCAGCTGCTATCACGAGTGATTTTTGACAAGGGCGCCCTTCTATTTACGACTGTTGGAAATGACTTAACATTTCAACCAAACCCTAACTCTGTGTATCAGACTGAACACCTCTCATATTTCAAATTTGTCGGACGAGTGGTGAGTGATGATGCTCCTAGTTATTTATTATTTTATCCAAAAATTGTGGTTATTTCTAAAATTTATGCCCCAGGTTGGTAAAGCTCTTTTCGATGGGCAACTTTTGGATGTCCATTTCACTAGATCTTTCTACAAGCACATACTTGGTGTTAAGGTTACTTACCATGATATTGAAGCCATTGATCCTGCGTACTACAGGAACCTGAAATGGATGCTTGAGGTATGCTTTTCTGTGTGTACAAGTGTTTTTTAGTTTCTTGCTTCTTTCTGCTAATCTTGTTGACAGTTGACTGTCCAGGTGTGACATATTCTCTCTTTTTGTGTACAGAATGACATAAGTGATATGTTGTACCTCACCTTTAGCATGGATGCAGATGAAGAGAAGCTGATATTGTATGAGAAAGAAAAGGTATTGCACCCCCCCTCCTCACGCTTTCTCGTTCTTTTGGTCAAACTGATTCCCAATTCATCTATGCAGGTAACTGATTATGAGCTGATTCCTGGAGGGCGTAACATCAGGGTCACTGAGGAGAACAAGCATGAATATGTGAACCGGGTAGCAGAGCATCGTTTAACCACTGCAATTAGGCCTCAGATTAATGTATTCATGGAAGGTTTTAATGAGCTCATTCCTCGGGAGCTGATATCTATCTTTAATGACAAAGAGCTTGAACTGCTAATCAGCGGACTCCCAGATATTGACTGTGAGTTTATGAATAAGATGCAGTGTTGTTGAATAATCTGGTTTAATCTTGCATGTTATTTACTTGTCTTGTGTGTCTTTCAGTGGACGATCTAAAAGCAAATACAGAATATTCTGGCTACAGCATAGCTTCTCCAGTCATTCAGTGGTTCTGGGAAATTGTCCAAGGGTTCAGCAAGGAGGACAAAGCTCGGTTCCTTCAGTTCGTTACTGGCACTTCAAAGGTATTGCCGAAAGTAGCTTCCCCAACTTCTTAAATTTGAAGCCATTTTATCTATTTTGTCAAGTTGTTTACCTAGTGCTGGCATGATTCTAGATGACTACAGTTTTCACCGCTTTGTGATTCACTGTTTAACTCCTGATCCTTGTTAGTTGTCAAACTGAGGATGTAACCATCAGGTTTCGAATCTTTACCGCAGCATCTGTATCCATTGTCTTGTGAAGTGATGCTTTGTATGAGTAAATAAATAAATATATGTGTGTGTGTATGGAAAAATATTTTCTACTCTTGGGTGTAGTTACTCCCACCTCCGATATACCACCTAAGCAAACATGAAATACTCCTTTATCACTTTGGGTACACTTATATATGCTAGTTATAAGATACTTCAATGTGGTACACATGAAAATATTGTATAGGAGTCCATGGTTTTTACCGTCTTTTGCAAATACCTTCATGTTTGCACATAAAAAGAAGTATATCTAAAAAAATGTGCATACCATCTCTGGAAAAGCGTACATACCACCTAGATGGTCTTATATACTCATATATTATACGTATATACCTTTGTTGCATGAGATACTCCCTACGTCATGAGATACGACATAAGGAGTAACTATTTCTAGGAGTAGAAATAAGGCTTCCTATACGGCTTAGGCCTTGTGTATGTAATTTGTATGTTGTTGCTTACGCTTGGTTGAACGGTAGGTACCTCTTGAGGGTTTCAGTGCACTACCTATTTCCAGGAGTAGAAATAAGGCTTCCTATACGGCTTAGGCCTTGTGTATGTAATTTGTATGTTGTTGCTTACGCTTGGTTGAACGGTAGGTACCTCTTGAGGGTTTCAGTGCACTCCAAGGGATATCTGGGCCACAACGGTTCCAGATACACAAGGCCTACGGCAGCACCAACCATCTGCCTTCAGCTCATACCTGGTAATCAATCGTCTCGTGTGTGTGTGTTTTTTAACTTTTGACAAGAAAAGACAGCACCGGCCAAAATTGTTTGGGTTACATCCGCTCTGATTTGTTCTTCTGCCTTTGCTCACTGCAGCTTTAACCAACTAGACTTGCCTGAGTACACATCCAAAGACCAGCTCCAGGAAAGGTTGCTATTGGCTATTCATGAGGCAAACGAAGGGTTTGGATTCGGTTAATCTGTCATTCCCGCACTTGTGTATGCACTGTTGGGGAGCTGTACAGATACTATTGAGAGTTGCCATAGGCGACCGGGACGCGTGCTAACCTGTTCCATAACCTACTAGATTCCACTGGCTGCCAACATCAGGCATCGGCATTGGTTCCTGTGAGGCTGGCAAGATTTGTTGAGAAAGGGCCGCCATGGAATTTGTCCAGGATGATTCACATTGCATACTAGTTACTGCGAAGAATGTGCAGGGAGGAGCGGGAGTTTTAAAAGACAGCAACTATTTGATGTTAATAATATTTTTTTTCTATTTTTGGTCTTTTTTGGCCGTTGCCCCGTTAATAGCTTTCACCCTTTATATTTGCACTTAACTAGAAGGATTTGTCACCTTCAAGTTTGTTTTTGGGGGCATAGACTGGTGGAGTGCAACATTAAGTCGAATGCAGGTTTTCCTTGTTTCCATTGCTATTGCATATTCAATGCATACTGAGTACGATATCAATCGTTTTGTTGGCTGCGGTAGAATGCTTTCTGTATTTGCCAGAAGAGTGGATTATTTGTACGGTCGAATGCTATTTGTTCTTACTGATATTGTTGATAGCTTCCGTACCTTGTGACTCTCCTGTTGAATTTCCAAAGGGGAAATTCTAGTTCCAAGGATGTGTACAGTCTCGACTCCATAATCAAATTATTACTTACATAAATCAAGCTCTTATACAACCGATGCTTAAGAGCAATAGGTAGAGATAATGCAAATATTACTACTGTATGCTACTGTACGAATGAAACATCAGAGCTTACGGTTTTCTAGTTCAGGAGTAATAAATTGCACAAAACTATATAAGTAACTATTCATAGAACACATTTGGGCCTGTTTGCTTTGAGACCTGGACCAACTTGGCCTGGCCAAAATGCTCTCTCCCTGGCATCGGCATGGAGCTTGTTTAGTAGAGCCCTGTAGTTTCTCCAGACCCTGATCCAGGCTACGAAAATTAGCGCCTGGGCACCAGGCTTCACTATCCATGCATCAATCCATTTTGTTTTGTCTTGATCGATGCCATAAGGGTGACATTTTATTTTATCTCTAGTTTTACAATTTGCTTTGGCACAGTTAAACGGTTCCGATTACCGTTTTTCAAATCGCCTAAATTTAAAATTTGATTCGTGAAATTCAACCGGTTTTTTTTTTTGGATTTCCGGCAGCCAGCAAGTTACCGTTACCAGCTGTTGGCTAGGAATACCCCGGTCCGGGTTTTGTATCTCTGGTTAAGATAACTTACATGCAGTTCTCCTCCTAATTTAGATTGGGACCGTTTATCAAGTAACATCAACATTTATATTTAGTGAAACTCGTGCTGAACTGCTGGTGCCAAACTCAGTGTCCTCCACTACCCGGAGATAAAACAGACGAACTACCTATTGCGGAATAAAAATATCTCTTCTCCAGTGACATAGCCAGGACGAAATAGAGGTCTTGATTCTCACGATTTTGCTACGATGCTTCACCAGGCTCAGCTCCTGCTTGCATTCTGTGATTACTCAATGGGGTAGGATGAAATATTTTCATCCTGCCCCTTGATAATTATAAAAGGTGAGAGTATATTAGTATATTTCTCTATACTATTAGGTCTATTATATATTGAGCCAGTTGCAACGTCCAGTCACAGAGTGTTAGGCTACCCCTACAACATTAACCTAAGGAAATTTGACAAGTAGCAACAATATAAAACCATTAAGTGTTAAAAGGGATCATTATTCATCTAAGAGTTGCATGGATAGTATAATTTGTTTCTATCAAAGAATCATTGGTCACTAAGTGAAAGAAAGAACTATAATTGTACAATGACAATATTGTGCTACTTCTCGCCCATGCATATCGTTATCAACGTTCACCTAAAAACAACAACAAAGTAAGGGTGTGTCCACGACTTGACAAGTATACAACAGAATAATAAACAACTTAAACATTGTATCAAGTATTCATGTTAATTCGCAAGTATCACAATATTCACATGTTCATTCTCATTAAGTTCCATACACATATCTCATCATCGCATTTCTCTTTTCATGAATGCAATACACGTCTCCACTTTGCTTGCTTATACAGTATAGCGGAGTGCTCACCTGTCGATGAACCACTCATGTCCTGTCTTTTTTATATAGGGTCTCAACTCCACTCCCATGGGGTGCCTACCATAGTAGATTTTTTTGTACTCCCATAGAGTGTCTGTGTAACACATCAGGACCCACATTACCCTGTGATGCTACTAAAACTGCTCTACAACTAGCCAATTTACAAAGTAAGTTAACTGGCAACATTTAATTAACATAATAATATAAGCGGAAGCATAAACAACTAGAAAATAACAGAATAATGAGAACAAATTAATATTCATAATCAACTTAAACATAATAACCAAATGAACGATTCCAAATTAACATTAATAAGATGAAACAATCATCCACAAGATAGCTAAGCAAAAACTAGAGTCCTTTTGACTTTATTTCAGCATTAAAACAAAATCCATGTGCATCAGTGTGGTGCTGCTCTACCCTTCCCAATGCATGCTCAAAGTCCACAGTAGGGAGGGAAACAAGGGTAAGATAAAAATCTCGACAAGCAAGCAGTTTAACAAGTTATTCAAACTACGAACAAATAAACATCATCATTAATTTCATACATGCAAAACCACAATTTGTGACCACAATTAATAAACCAACGCAATCTTCCATGAACCATTCCTCTTAAATTTTCAGATTTAAATGGCATATGAATTCAATCATTTAACAATAAATAAATGCATATGAATGCTCATGCTATCTTCACTTCACTCTTTCCAGAGTAGGGAATTGCTTCCCGCGAGAGAAGAGGTGCATCGTATTACAGCAATATACGATGCTGTACTGGTACGATCGCGGTATTTGCGGCGACATCCATGAAAAGAGTAAACCCGATGTTTGAAGATGACACCAAACCCGATGTTACTCCTCCAACAGTAAACACCCAACCTCAACAACAAGCCACAACAATACAAGAACAACAATTAAACGACATCGCTCATACACGTTTTCTAACTCCGCAATACTCTCCCCTTACCAGATAGTCATCCCTGCTACCCCGGTACTAAAAATAGCATAACTTTCAACTCCTAAGGCCTAACATAGAAAACCACACCAGTTATGGAATCTACATAAAATTCCCAACAAGCTCTTAGTTGGCCACAATTCCAGATTAAATCATTTAACCTCTCATTTTTAACCCCAAAGATAGTTCTATTATCTTACTAGGCAGCAAGTTTAACAATCTTATATCTATTAAATTACACATATAAATATAGTAAACCATGACACTTCTGAAATCTATGAAAAGTTCTCTACTTTCATTTATTTATGCCCAAAATTTAATTCTACCATTTATGAAGTCAATTTAACAGTTTCCCACAACTATGTCCAGCAACAACCATTTCTAGATAGAAGTCTTTCCAGAGCCATAACGTCTAATCTACCCAACCAAAATTCATATTTTGGACTAGAATATTTAGACAGTTATCTATATTTTTCATGTTATGCACAGGTCATGAAACATGATGAAAAAACCCCCAAACTAAGGCCTAACCTCCGCACAACAACCTCAGTGAACTGCGACATTAACAATTTAATCCCAAAATCTATCATCTACTTTAACCTAGCACCCACATTAACCTGAAATGCATCTACTAGGCCAGAATAGCGGGTAACACAATCTGGGGGTTTTTACCTTCAACTCGAAAGCCTTGCGAAGCCTTCGGAATTAGGTCCCGCTCGTTTCGGCTTCAGCTTCTGGCTTATTTTTTACTATTCATAATTTCGTCTTTTTCTGAACTTTTGGCTTTTTTTTGAGCTTTTTTGCCGGTTCTTTTTTTACCGTATTCGTTTGCGTTGTTTGTGATGGGATAACATATATTTTTATATTTTTTAATTTTTTTAAATTTAATTATGTTAAATAAGCCTCTGTCAGTTACATTGTTTTTTCAGCCAACTACAGTGCTTTTCAGCTATAAGCCACCAAAAATAAGCCAAAATGATCACAGCCGTCCACCGAAACATTGTCCAAACTTCTACGTCTCGTCCTCCACGTGGCTTGGCGATCCCTACGCAATGTGACGCAGTTAGAACTCGAAAACCACGTGAATCAACAGTGTCAGCTAGGTAGTGCTAGGCAGCAGACGACACAACTGGAAGGAGGTGGTGTGCTAGGGAACAGGTGGATGGGAGGCGGCATGCTAGGAAGAATGTAACATCCTAAAAATTTAAATCTGAAAATATGAAGTTTGTGAATTGTTTTTGCGATATATTCTATTTGAAAATTTGATTTTTATAGGGTTTCTTAAGACTTGGTTAAGATTATGATAATTAAAGAAATTCATGAAAAATAAAACAAATATTACTAAAGCCATAAAGGAGATATAGAAATAATGGAAACAAAAAAAATGTGTTAAGCCAAATCTGAAAAGATGATTAATAGAATGGAGGGAGAAACTTGAATTAAAATTTAAGATTCTATTTTAGAATGTGTAAATAAAATATATATCTAGTACACTCCACAAAAATAAATAAATATATAAAAGGTAAGGCCAGCAATAAAAATATAAAAATGAGTAAATTGTGAAAGGATCTAAATATATATATATATATATATATATACATGTGTAAGAAAAAAAAGAATGAGGGGTCGGTAGCCAACCGCCCGACCCAACCCCCGCTTTCACTGCGCCATCCCACCGCCCCGGCCCTGGCTCAGCCCCATCGCCATGCGGGCCCCGCCCCTCCCGTCTCCTTCTCATTGCCAGCCCACGCCGCGCCTCTCCTCCCCTCTTCCTCTTTCTTCCCGAGCGCCTCGCTCCTTCTTTCTCCTCTTCCTTTTCTTCTCCGTGGTGGCGCTCTCCATGTCGCCTCTCTCTTCTCTCTTGCCTTGCCGCACCCTACTCTACCACCGCCATCGTGCCTACATCTGCTGCACGCGCCATTGACGCGTCGCCTCCAGTGCATCGAGCCCCATGGGGCAGGACCCCGGTCCTCCGCCGCAGCCAGACCTCCCGCCATTGCGCCTCCTCCCCTCTGAGCTACAAGAAGCCCCTGCCCCCATTGCTCCCCTGCCGTCTCCTTTCCTTCCCCACCTCTTTTCCTCCGCCGCCAGTGAGCAATGCCACCACCGCCATTTCCACCGCCGTTCTTTCCACCGTCGGTCCCGGGCCAGTCAGTGGCAGGAGCACCACCTCAGCACCCCGAACTTGCCCCCGCTCTCGGTCGAAGCTCTTCGCCACCCAAGCTCCCGCGCCATGGTGACCTCCTCCGCTGTCGCTGTGCACGCCGTCGGCTCACCTCGGTACCTCCACGGCCAAGCCGTCGATGTGGGTGAGCTCCCTGACCCCCTTCGCTCATGCGCGGTCAATTTCTCCTCTCCCCGCCGCCGCCGCCGTCCCCATCCTACCGTCGCCCGCCGCCCGTGCCGCGCCGCCTCGCCGCCATCCCGGGCGTGACCTCCCTCTGGCTTCCTCGCCTCCCGGGACCCCATTTGCGGTCGCCATTCCCCCACCCCGGCCGCTTCCCGGCGACGCCACCGCCCTCCTCGGCCGGAGCCTCCTCCGCCCCCCCTCCCGGTGGATGGGTTAAGAGGGTATATTACCCTATATGGGTAGGCAATGCCTCCCGCCCACTTGGCTAGCACCGCAAATCTCCTCCCCCGGGCTCCCTCGGCCACGCGCTCGAGCCCGCTCACCGAGGTCGAGCCCATTCTTTTATTTTCTGGTCGCGGGTGGGCCCCACTGTCGGCGACAACTGGCTGGCGTGCCTACTAAGCCATCGGGCCCGCCATCGAGAGCGGAAGGGAGAGAGGCGTCGCGCCGCCAGACTCCGCCCTCTGTCGGCCCGCGAGCGTGAGCCGACCCCTTTGCCGCCGGGCCCCACGTGTCGGCGCCAGCAGCAGTGGGCGGGACGATGGGTCCACATGTCGACTTTGGTAATTTTGCTATTTAAGTGAACCGAAAGGCTTTAGATGAGTATAACTTATTCATTTTAACTCCAAATTGAATGAAACAAATTTCTAAATTCATCTAAATTTAAGATCGGTCCAATGGGACCAAAATTATAATTTTGAAGCTCATTTGAATTTAGAAAATAATTTTAGGAAGCTCATAAAATTTAAATAGGAGGTGAAAGTAATAGTGTGAGGGTTAAAGTTGGATTAGTTCTCATAATGAATGCATAAGGTGTCTTTAGTAGTTATTTTAGAATCTAAATTAGTTAAAGGGTTGTGGCTTTGGGTTAATTATTCAAGCTATGTAAAGATACCCTTAATAATAATTGGAATAAATGTCCAAACTCTAAAGTGTCATCTTAGATAAGGCGTAAAGACAAAGTTAGTGCTAATATTGAAATAGAACCCTAACTAGCAAGCAGACATTGCCCAGATAAAATCATAAGTCTAACCTGACTCATGGAACTTCCTAAATAAATATACAAATAAGAAAAAGAGATTATTAATAAAAATACCGAGTCATCGTATTCTACCACCGACCTTGCCTCGAACCACCCGAACCGACCATTAACTCATAACAAAACTAAATTGAGTTTATTCGGATTTATTTGGGTCTTTTGAGTTATTTGCCTTTATTTGGATTCTGTTGTTTGTCGCAGAATTAGAAATTGGGAGTCGTGAAGATTCAGTGGGTCAAGTGAGATCAAGCTCAAAGTGAAGATAAAGAGTAGAAGCTCGAGAGAAAGCATCGTGTGAGCTAAAGTCCGCGGTAAACCGCGCCAGGCGAGTCAATACTTTGATCATGTTGAACCTAAGTTTTCTGCAAATTACTTTTGTTTAAATTATCAAATTGCATGTTGTTATTTTATATACAAATACATGCTTAATTCAAGATTCTAGTTATATGCCCATTGTTTGTTCTGATTAATATTACACCCCCTTGTTAAATATTTGAATATGTGAACCTTGTCGCCTTAGCGAAATTATGATAGTATCCTTTTGAAAATAAGTCCGTAATTTACACGCCATGCGTAGTGTTGCATAGATATTCATGGGCGTGAAAACGCCCAAGCATCACTTTTAATCATGAGAAAATTTGGTTGGGCAGTCATGGTGGTAATGAGTGGAATATGTTCGATGTGATTATTTTATGATCCCAAAACCCTACTTGCTTGAATATCTGGGCGGGTGGTTCGAGGGTGTGTGAGTGGTGCGGTGGAAGCACAATGTGGTTAGTGGAACAACCGCCCAGATACCGCTAAGGACCGAATCTTGTTATGATCTCCCACGTAAAACAGTGCAATCACAAGTCTGTAAAGTACAACTTGGCTAAGTAGTTGTATCGAAACTCCTGGACTCATCTCACTGGTAGTGGAGTGAAGTGGATAAGCAAGGGCAAGGGGAGGCCTAAAGGGACACCAACGGGAGGGTGAAGTTTTTCAGTTGTTCTAAGCGTTGCGGGAAGGGGAGCCCGGCTGCGTTAGTAACTATGGAAAACATCCCGTGCATAGATGGGACCCACCGCAAGTGGGAGAAGCCCATAAGGTGAGATGACAAAAGGAACTAGATACTTTGAGCATCCAACGTGATGGTGCGCTCAACCACATGACTAAGGAATCGTGTGGGGCAACGAGTTGATTGTCTCTTGTGGTGAAAGTGTACAAACTCTGCAGAGTCAAAACTATTCGAATAGCCGTGCCCATGGTCAAGGGCGGAC
The DNA here is from genome assembly GCA_036346245.1 of Bonia amplexicaulis. NCBI lineage: Eukaryota > Viridiplantae > Streptophyta > Magnoliopsida > Poales > Poaceae > Bonia > Bonia amplexicaulis. The sequence goes on from CM070767.1 coordinate 5,072,129, forward strand.
ATGGGAAACTTAACCAGATATAGTTCTATTTCAAAAACCTTGTAGGTGGGAATGGAAAAGTGGAGGGCAGTGCGAGGCCCTGATTTGTGTTGTCCTGGGTGTCGCCCCAGTGATAAGTTAAGCGGGTATAACGCTGAAGGATTATGCATATGATGCAGATGCCATGTAACAGTGGATAGAATCTGAATCGCTATTATTATTGCATTCTCTTACATATTATGTTTTGTTCAAACTGCTAAGTCTCATAAAATTTTTATGTATTATATTTCAAAAGTAAAATAATGATAATAGTTCACATAAAATAAGATGTCAGGAAGAATAAATAGAGTCGTAAGAATAGAAAATGGTTGTTTGTGGTAAACGCATAAAGATGTTGGTGGATCCATGTCGATCATAAAAAGAGAACGACAGTGAAGATTCTAGGAGAAATATATTGGTGGAGCTTAAATGGATTGATAGGCCAGATAGAAGATTTAAATAATTTTAGGAGAATTAGGAAGTGCAAGGAAAATTTGGGATTACGATATGAGTAAATAATATGAATTCTTGGAAGAAGTTGTGAATAATGGGATTAATAGGATTTGATCATATACTAGAAGGATCAATTGAATTTCTAGGATTATTGAAGAAATGATAACGAATACTAAAGTATAATCTTGATCACTGATAATCTTGGTGGATGAATACTAATGGATCGTACACTTGATTACGGATATCCTTGGTGGAGGTAAACTAGAGACTTAGTAAGAGATAGATAATGGTAAACAAGATTGATTATTGGGAGAGCAAATCATGGTTTTGGATTAATAGTAAGGGATTAGACTGTTAGCAAGCCCTGACAAGAATTATTTTGGTGGAATAAAGAAAGTAATTATGTTAAGGGATTACTAGAAATTACGGGGTAAAGAATTAATGAATAGCAATCACAAGATTGGATTACTAGGAATTCATGATACATCAGATATTGGTGGATACAAAATAAAGAAAACCAGATTTGTATTAGAAGGAGGAGCCAAAGATTGGGTTTATGAATTAGTGGTGGATATTCGGTTGGGTCGCAAGTAAAGGTATTGGATTATCATTAGGTTGTGTAGTTACCAAGACGGCAAACAGTGGATCTAGAATCGGGATTATACGGTTCTGGTGAAATTTGAGATTGGAGGAATAAATTATGGGGAAGCTAGGATTATGTGAGAATCAGACACCCATGGCTGGATTAATGAAATGATATGTCGCGAAGTGAAAAGTGTATAATCGGTGGATTAATTAAATGATGACACTCGCTGTTCGAGGTTTTAGACAGTCATAACAACACCAGGATTAAATAATAAGAATAATGCTAAGAGCAATTTCTGGCAAATAAAACAACCCGAGCCTCTCCTTTGATTAGCCATGCATACTATTTAATTGCATTCTGTGTATTGGCTCGCGGAGCATGGTGGTTAGTGTGCTCACACTCGCTCTCATAACAAATCGAGCGAGGAATCGGGTTGCTACACATCGCAATACTTTTGGGTCTTGATGGCAAATAAGATGAAGATGTCAAGGGCTAGGTCGTGAACCTCAGGTTGGTGCTGTGGGCATGTCTGAAGGTCCCACCTGTGCCGTTCTTCCATTCTTTGTAATTTACTGGATTCGGCCTAATCGGCCCATGAGTGAGTTTACTATTTTGTTTATGCTTCCGCATGGTATGTATTTGATATTCATGTTCTGTAACTGTGAGCACTATCTACTGATCTAGGGAATAGTGCATTAAATCACAGAGGATTCTAGATAGTAAAATCTGGTAGCCAGGGGGCGGCGACCAGGAGATGGAGGCGGCTAGGGTTGGGTTTGGGTCCAACCCCCCCTATGTTCCCTTTTAACACGGCACTACCTGAGTCAATTGTAAACTCCTCCCGTACAAATTGTTCCAAGAAAACGATTCCTCCTCTCTATTTCAAAACATCCCAATTTCACGTATCTCCTTTCCTCTAGTTACTTATAGGTCCTTAAGAGGGTTATTTTAGAATATAATAACAAGCATATAATCTTGACGGCAAGACGTTAGGCATCTTGGACTATGGTGTAATGTGATGTTTCGTAGGACTCAGGCGTTTTAAGTGGTGACGCCTCGGTGCATGCGTACGATCTTGGCGATGAGGATGTCGGCATTGCATATTCATGAAGACCAGTGGGTGGTAATTTAGAAAAATTTTCAATACCAGGTGGAGTGGCAGTTTGCAAAACCACGACGCTGGCCTAAGTGGTTTATGTCATATCTTTATGAATGGAGTGTCTTATCGGGCTTGTGTAGCCTTGTGAAGTTACGCTTCAAAAAGTATGCAAATGTGTGGGTGTTAAAACCGTTTGTGTGGGTTACTGGATTTCCCATATGTATGTGGTATGATCCACTGAAGAGTAGCTAGTTTGTTGTGAGGTGGTAACTTCTGCTATATAAGCCCTTGTGTTGAGAGAGAGAGATTTAGGTTGCTTAAGTCTAGAATTAGAGTTTCCTTGTGTTGGAGGCTTCTGTGTGTGTTTTAGGCTTAGAGATTTGTCATTATAAGAGATTAACTGTAAAATATTTCTCTTCAAGTGAAATGAATATCTAAAGTTTGCCTAAGTGAGTTGTGCCATGGATCCTCCCTTATACTCTTGATTTGCTTGGCTTTTTTATTTGGATTTGTCTTATTTTGATCTTTTTTAGTGTCAAGGACATATAAGAGGTGGAAATGTCTATTAGAGATCAGATCACATCCATCCAGACACCTTCTAGGGGAAGTTTTTGAGTTTGCCCGATTTCCTTTGAGAGAGAGATGATTTGGGGGTTTTGCTCTTGTGAGTGTTTTGGCTTGAATTCGTGTTGTGATTTAGCTTGCTCTGTCATGTAATAACCCATCTAAGGTTATCTAGATCATCTATGACTCATGAGCAAGAGTAGATCAAGATTTTCCTCTTTTGCCTAGGTTTAATGCAGGTTAGAACTTTGGCAACGATTCTCTTGATCGTTGATTGGAATAGGTACGTGACATCCTAGAGAAGGTGTATACGAGGTTTCAATTCATTTAGATCAATGGATCAAAAGATACATGGATTCTTAGTTTTGAAATCGTGTTGATTTTATGTTCTAAGCTAAGGTCTGCCCACCCCCGCGTTGAGGTCTGACCGCCCCTACGTAGAGGTCAGACCTATGAGAGTTGCAATTCTGGAGTTTTTCCTTCTTTGGCTAGTGGTTTTGGTGTGCTCGAGTGTTTGTGTTTTCGCTATATGTAGTCAATAATACTTTAGAAGAAATTTTAAAAGAGTTATTCACCTCTCTCTCGGACTTGCCGTATCCGATGCCCCAGAGGTGCGTCGATGTCTTGGATGTTTATGGCCGGTCAGTTCCTAGCTTGTAATCCCAACTCGCCTTGCAACCAGTGGCGAATCCAGGATGAAAATAGAGGGGGAGCTCTAGTATTGAGGCTATAGCACAATATAAATATACCAAAGCTACATCTACTAGTCTTTTGCCATTGGAATATCAAATTCATACATAAATAGGAAGATAACAAATTGAAAATGTACAATACAATAAATTTAGTACCTTGTTAATGGATAATGTGCTCCAAATATTCATAAATATGTGAGTACTGATCTGCAGATAAGAAATATCAAATGTACTGATACAATATTAAATTGTGGATGTCCATAAACATTAAAAATAAAATGAAAACATACCACTATGTCACTAAATCTGATTACGACACAATTTCACTCTACGGGTTTTCATGTCTTGAAAGCGCTAAATGATTCTTTTGTTATCAAGGCTTCTAAATATCTATCGTTCAGTGTAGCACGCCATCAAGTCATTAAGCCATTCATCCGATACCTTATTGCTCAGATCTGTTTTAATAATCTTTATTGCTGATAAAATTCTTTCAACTGATGTTGTTGCCACTGGAAGGATTAATGTGAGCTCGATGAGATAAATGTGCAAAGCTCACTTCTCCATTTTTGTAAATCTAAGAATAATTAAACAACAACGAGTCAACAACCGATTAAATAAACTGGCTAATCGGCTAATGCCTAATGACTACTGTCGAGTGTCAATTAAACAATAATTTACATCAATTAAACAATAACCAGTTAGTACTTACTCCAGTACTCCTCAATGCGCTCACGCGCCATGTGGTCACGCACAGACACTGAGACGCACACACGCCGACTGGCGACTGCTGACACGGCGAAACGCCTCATGGAGACACGCACACGTCGACACGGTATCACGGGCGCCGGGCGGGCAGTCAGGCAATCCGCACTCGGGCTCGGGCAGACGACCTGATGAGACGACGGACAGACGATGAGTTGCTTTACCAATTACCAGTCACCACACACTTCATTGATTCACTTGGCATTTCTGCAAACCGGGCGAATGGGGAATAGCGGGCGCCCGGCGAATGGAGAATACCTTCGTGGCTTTGTCATCTCGTCGGCGTCGCCGCTCGTCGGTGTCGTCGCCTCGTCTGCCGACCGTCGCTCCGCTTCACCGCTCCCGCTCGGCCTCGCTAGCCCGTTAAACCGCTGCCGCGGCGGCGCCACGCCCGGCGCCCTCGCCGCCACCGAGTGGCCAACCGCCTCCCTTGGCCCCCGCTCGCGCCCGCCCTCCACCTCTGCGTTGAGCAGCCCTCCGTGTGAAAGATCAAGCTCCGTTTAAGTTGGTTTTGGTGTTAATAACAAATATCATAATGTGATTTTAATGATAATATCATATACTATTATGTTGTTTTGGTGATATTAACAAATGCATATATGAGACTAATATGCTTATTTGAGTGTTATTCTTGCTTAGTCTCATTTAGATGAAAATGTGAAATCAAAAGAGATATGCATTGAAATCACTCTCTCATATATTAATGCATTCCTTAGATCCAAAATATATATTGAACTCCTCTAGTTGTTCAAAATGAATATGTGTATATGTCCTTCTTCTTATACACTTGTATGCTCACATTTAGGGGGAGCTCTCTATATGTTTTGGAGTTTCATGAGTATTGATCCATGCTTTCTCAATATGCATATTTGGGATATTTACTTTGAAATACATTGTTGGGTATATATATAACTTGTGTAGTTTATATATACTCACATGTAATCGGGTTGTCAACTAACTCCTCCATTATGTGTTAATGGTTAAATAGTCAAATGACAACCGGATAAGTAAGCTTTGTGCTTATCTTAGAGTATACAAATTATTGTGTACAAGTTGTATACTCGTAAATCAAATTTATATCTCATGATTTGTTGAGATTGTCATGAATTACCAAAAAGGGAAGATTGTTGAATCTTGTCCCTCCATTATGTGTTAATGATGATGTTTGGTAATTGATGGCAATTGTTTTGTGGACTAATAGGTTAGGTTAGGTTGAGATTTTATGAGTTGGATGAATAACTTAGGTTCCACAAATGAGCATGACTTGGGATGACTTCATATGTTGAAGATCATCAAGTCAAGATGTGAAGAATATAGATTCATGAGTTGAATGCTATTAAGAAGATGAAGTCTTCATGTGTTGAAGGTCGTCATGATGAAGAGATGCATCATGAGTTGATGCATGGTGATCATGTGTTGATCAAGCAAAGTCCATCCTGTTTTGATGGAGTTAATGAAAAGATGCATCATGCGTTGATGCATATCAAGATGATGACTCAAGGCAAAGGTATGGCTAGCTAGGGCTAAAGATGTGTTCCTAGTCTTTTACCGGTCTTGGTATTTGGTTGGAAGATCGGATTGCTAGTATAGGTGCCGTACTTTTAAGAGGGGTCATGTCTAGTAGTTTGAGTCTCATCATGTGTTGATAGCTCAACCTCACCTCGCTAGCTCAAATTGACATGAGGCTTATATTTGCGAATGTGTTTTGCAAATAGTTGAAGCTCATGTGTTGAACTTCTTTGTAACATGGGACTATGCATTGTGAATGTGTTTTGCAAATGCTTGAAGTCCATGTTTCTATTCTTTGTGATATGAGGCTTATGTTTGCGAATATGTTTTACAAATGGTTGAAGCCCATATCTAATCTTTGCGTCATGATTTCAAAAGCGTGCAAATGTGTTTTGCAACTTGTTGGAAGTCATGTTGTATCCTTGTGTGCATGATATCGTAGTTTGCAAATATGTTTTGTAAAATCTGTTGAGATATCTGCACTGCTCAAGAAAATCGGAAACTACCGGCTCTGTGTGAGCCGTACTATCGTAAGGCGGAAGTACCGGCCTGTGTTGCGGTACTACCGGACATTGGAAGTCCGAGCGGCTCTGTGTGAGCGGAAGTACCGGCTCTGTGTGAGCGGAACTACCGGGGAGCGGAAGTACCGGCATGCGTTGTGCGGTACTAACGGACGCTGGAAGCTCCGAACCTCCTGCGGACCCTTTTTCTAGAGAGCGCCAACTTCTAGCTCGGCTTGAGCGGAAGTACTGCGCCGACTTTGCGGTACTACCGGTGAGTGGTACTACTGACAAAATGAACGGCGGTACTACCGCGCCGACTGTGTAACAGTTAGTTCCGCTCGTCCTGAATTTTTCAGGAGTTTGCTCCAACGACTAATTTTTGGTGTGGGATTTTTATACCTCCTTGTGACCGGTTGGAGATGTTGTTGATTGACTGATTGGTGCATGTGTTGCACTCATTGAGCTAGAAAAGGGTTCTCTACTCAATTTTGCATGTGTTGCACTTTGTAAGAAGGGAGAAGAGGACTAGAGTGCATGTGTTGCCTCTAGGTGAGGACTTTGTGTCCAGCGAGCTTGTGCATTCGTTGCACGTGGTGAAAATCAAGCGAGAGGCTTGACTTATTACTCTTGGAGTTTGCTGACTCATAGACGGCGTTAGAGGCGTCGTGCGCGGTGATATTCTCAACAGAGGTTGTGAAAAGACCCAGCGAAGTTGTGAAGGTTGGAGCTCACCTATCCGGAACGGGAAAGAACTACCACTAGTGGATTGAGGTGTTTTGACTTAATTCGCGGAGCCGGTCCGATTTGTTCGGGCTAACCTCAACGTGGATTAGGGGAGAGTGGCAACTCTCCGAACACCATGGTAAAACATCGCGTGTCAATTGTGGTTTGCTTTCTTGTACTCTATTTATATTCAAGCAATTTACATTCATTGAATTAAATTGATTGCTTGTTGTAAGAAGGTATGTATTGATAATTATGTTTATACATGTGTATGAGTATATATAGGCAAGGATGACATGGGGTTATGGCTTATAGAATACAACCACCCAAAGGGGATCCTTGTCTATTAGGACTCAAACACAGCTGCCCTTAGTCTATCAGGACTCAGACTCACACACCCAATGACGTGAGGACAGCTAGGTAGCCCAAAGGGGGACAGCCATGTATATATGGTCTAACACGCCCCGCAATGATCGGCGTCGACACGGACGTTGAGATCGGACCGAATCGGTGAAAGCTGAAGATGGTAGGCCTTTGGTGAAAATATCGGCGTACTGTGACGTAGTGGGGACGTGCAGAACACGGACATCTCCAAGGGCGACCCGCTCATGACCGAAGTGAAGATCAATCTCAATGTGCTTGGTGCGTTGATGCTGGACGGGGTTGGTGGACATGTAGACGCTGCTAATGTTATCACAATAGACCAAAGTGGCGCATCGAGGAGGCGGTGAAGTTTGAGTAGAAGTTGGCGCGACCATGTAGCCGGCGACCGCGTTGGCCACATGCGATATTACGCTTCAAAGACCGGAGTGGGACACCGTGGGTTGACATTTGGAAGACCAAGAGATGAGGTTATCTCCAAGAAAAACTGCGTATCCCGAGGTGGATTTGCATGTATCCAGGCAACCTGCCCAATCAGCATCCGAGTAAACAACCAGATTGAACTGAGTAGATGGCCGAAGGATGAGTCCAAAATTTAGAGTTCCTCGGATGTATCGGAGGATGCGCTTTAAAGCTGTGAGGTGAGGCTCCCTCGGTTCGTGCATATGAAGACAGACCTGTTGGACGACAGGAGATATCCGCCCGGTGAAAGTGAGATCTTCAGAGCACCAAGCAAGGCTGCGAAAGTCGATGGGTCTGTCTGAGTCTTGCGCGGCGGTAGTAGGTATCTTTGGCTTGGTGTCGACAGAGTGGAACACGGCTTGCACTCAGTCATGCCAGCACGAGCGAGGATGTCCAACATGTACTAATGGATCGCGAGTAGGCTACGATAGCAGAAAACAAAATTTTTCTACCGCGCACACAAGAACATCATGCTTAAGGAAGGATCATAGATCGTTACCACTAGACCGCAGCAGAAGAAGAAGAGTTGAGAAGCCGATCCAACCACGCTGCGTCAAGTAGTAGTGGAAGTAGTCGATCGTCCCGAACCGATCGCCTCCTCCACGCCGATCAACCACACCACGAGCGGATCCAATCAGAGGTTGTTGATGCCGATCAACGCCGCAACGAGCAGCGCCCACCGGTATCCACACGTCCCGGTGGAACGCCGATCGCGAGTGTACCAAAGACTTCGAGCGGCTAGGGTTTGGCTCGAGGTGGCGGCTACGGATTAGCTCGGGATTATCGGTGCGCTCCTCGCCCTCGCCTCCATATATAGACCTCCTCACTTGGGCCTCGTGGACCGAGGCCCAATAGGAGTCTATCAGGATCTCTATCCGAATTGAGCCCATATCCGAATCACATTCGAATTAGTGTTCCAACCCGTTAAGTGTGCGACCACAGCAGGTTCACGATACTTGGTCGCGACCGAAACACCTTCCGGTCACCCATAATAGCGCCTCTAGCAAGACATATTAACCCCAAAGTATACGTAAAGATCATATCCACGAACTCGTAATGTTCTCATGTACTAATCCCTTTGCCTCACGATATAGATTAAGCTCAAGGCGAGACCGTGTCATCCTCTTAATAGCTCAATCACTCTCTCGATTCGTGATGGATTATAAACTCGTGATTGACTCCTCAATCACCTTGGCATGGCCATGCACTTTCATAATCCATTACATCGAGGGGCCCGAGATATCTCTCCCATAAGGAGGGCAAATTCTATCTTGATCATTCACATCCCACTACATGTTTCATGGCAAACCCAAAGACTACTTTTATGACTACCCGATTCACGGAGTAGTGTTTAGTGGTCCCAAAGTAAGCTACTACGCATGCCGGGAACTATGATGATCTCAAGTCTAAGGATTCCACATAAACACTACTTGAGACCAAGCGATGACACTTGGAATCTCTGCAGGTGTCTCATGGCGGGTCTATCCAACATATGTTCACTAACACATGTCCATATTATTGATTTGGTATCTCCATACCATGATCCATGAGACATGATCATCAATCAATACATATGTCGATCTTTGAATCATATTTGTTCCTCATATGAAATATAATCGGGGATCATTTAGAAATAGCAACATTTTGGCATTAAGAGTCTCATGAATAAGTCACATACTCATTGATCAATAATGATAATGTCTATTTCAAGGAACAAAGCAATGTATCATAAACATAGTATGTGATATATTCAACATCTCCATGTTGCCTCTAGGGCATATCACCAACATGTACCGTGTTGAGAAAGGAAAAGACCATTGTCGTGTCATTGGACATGCATCCGAGAAAGTGATGAAGTGATCCAAGGTCTTTCTCAGGTCTTTCTGCATTGTGTATAAGATCAAATTTATTTGATGCACGGGATGTGGATAGTGAAAGGGAAGACGCACATGTCGACCAGCTGGGCATGGCGATAGACCGGCCTGTGTTCAGACATATGTGGAATAAAAGAAGAATTTGCTAATTTGGATAAGACGCATGACCCGATGACCAAGGCGGAGATGCCAAAGCGACATGGAGGACTCATGAGGATAGACCACGATGGGATGCGTGATGATATAGGAGCTATTGCACCGACAATCACGTTCGAGACCAAGATCCTTCACGTAACAACCAAGAGGGTCAAATTCAATAGAACAATTATTGTCAAGTAAACCGGCGCAGTAAATAAGGTTTTGATGAGGTTAGAGAGACAAGGACATTATTGAGGCGAAGGAGCCATGGACATCTACGGTGCAAGAGAAGTAACGGAAGCAAGGAGCTATACCGACGACAATGGAGGAGGAGTGGGAAGAACCGAAATAGAAGTGGAAGAAAGGATACCGTCCTCTGAGGCCATATGAAGAAGTAGCCCGGGTCAAAATACCACTCGGTTTGTGGAGGTGGTGTTAGCGCCAAGGTGGAGAAAGCGCTTGCAAGGTCTTGTTGGTTCGGTGAGGGTGGCTAGCGGGGCACCATCGTGTCTCGCAATATGGCGGGAGGCCCCAGATCGCCCATCGATTCGGAGTCCACCGAGAAAATCTAGGATTGCCACCGGTTTGAAATCCAGCTAGCAAGGCTTGTGGTGGTGGCGGACATGGGAAGATGAAGTCGGCACGGAGAAAGCGCCCTGCGAAGGTGCAAGAGGAGGCCTGGCCCCGGAAGAGGCGCAAGGGAGGTTGGGGCCGCCACATCCGGATGGTGCCGATCCACGGTTTTAGAAGGTTTTGCCATTGCCGGGTTTCTGGCGCCGCCGCCTTGCCTCTATGGCCGGTCAGGAGAGACGTGCCGCTCAGCCGCGGGACTAGCGGCCGCCTCCCCGCCACGCCCGCCGACCGCGGATCGAGTAGCCGCCACCGCCACCCGTAGCCGCCGGCAGCCGCGAGACGCCGAGGCGAAGTCGGCCGTTGACCACCGGATGCAAGGTGGCGGTGGCGGGGAAGTGCGATGACATGTGAAGTTCTTCCAGAGCGATCACCGCGCCAAGAAAGGGAGGAAGGGCCTTTGTTGGAGATGTAGACCGATGGCGGTGAACTGAGGCCGCGGATGACGTTGAGGACGAGAGTCCGGCGGCGACGAACTCCCGAGGCGGCAAGGGCATCACCATGTTCTTGAAGCCGATGCGTGGTCGGCGATCGAGAGGTCTCCCCGGAGAAAGGAAAAGACCATTGTCGTGTCGCCGGACATGCATCCCGAGAAAGTGATGAAGTGATCCAAGCGAACCCAATCGTGAAGAGATGGGCGAGATCATCGTCAAGAACGTGGTCTTCGAGGGAGTACTTCGAGGGCAAGAAGGAATAGCTCGCCACCGTGTAGTGGCCGAGGTCGATCGAGGACGAGGGGAACCACAGCGGATGTTCAGACCACCACTGGGCATGAAGGTTAGCAATGGCGCTACTGAAGAAGAAGTGCCGAAGAGGAAGAGGAGCCGGACGGACTCGCCATCGGCCGGAGGTAGCGGTCACGCGCTAGGGCAACACAGGCGATCCGCAAAGCACCGCCGCCTTTACGACGGCTCGCACTCGGCGGCCTCGGCCAGCGTGAGAGAGCGATGGCGTGGGTTTGGCGGCGGGACCAGAGGGACCGGAAATGGCGACAGAGGGGGGTGAATGTCGTTCTCTTAAAAATCGCCTCCGAGAAATCGGAAAATTAATTCTGCTAAAAACTGGAACGCATGCGATACTAAAAAAATCAGCATAAATCAGAGACCAGCCAGTAAAAATTTCAACTGAAAATAGACTCGTTTAGACTGCATGCAAAATGATCAAAGATCAGGAAAAAGAAAAAAGAAAAGCACTTTTGCTGCCAAGAGACAGCTACACTTCCTGTGAAACAAAAGGAGAAGAACCAAAAGAGTAGCAAGCAGCAGAGTTGGATAAACGCTGAAAATAAAGGTCTTCTAATGATCTTTCAGCTATCACAGAGCACAAATAGACAGTTCGGCAAGAAAAGTGACATAGACCAAAACTACTGCCGATCGCAGAAAAGACAGGCAGAACACAGAGATTTTAACCTTCTTCGGCTAACACAGGAAAATAGAACTCGTCTTTCTCGTCAGAGGGCTGAAATGGTGCGTCAAGTAAGTCTGCTGACGAGGCGGTGAGGATGATGTCATCGACGAGAGTAAGAGATAGGCATCTCGAGTGACGATGGTAGACGAAGAGCGATGCATCGACTTAGTTTCAACAAACCGAGGGTGAGGAGATAGGTGCAAAACGCCGTACCGTGCCCGTGGTGCTTGCTTGAGGCCGTAGAAGGGACTTGTTGAGTCGACACACAAAGTTCGGATGAGCGGAGTCCTCGAACCGGAAGGTCGTGAGCGAGACCGTCTCGCACAAGGTTCCATGCAAAAGGCATTCTTCACGTCGGTGATGAAGTGGCCAATGGTGAGACAGAGCCGTGGATGTAACAAAGGCGGTCGAGCGATTCTTGGTTTGACTACGGACCGAACGTCTCGTCAAGTCGACACCGACATTGTGTGAAACCCCGAAGGACCCAGCGTGCCTTGTAGCGCTCTAGGGAGCCGTCGGCTTGGAACTTATGTTTGAAAATCTATTTGCCGGAGACGATGTTTGCTTGTGGTGGGCGTGGGACCAATTCCCACGTGTGGTTCTGCAAGAGGGCAGCGTATTTGAGAGACCATGTGGAGGTCATCCCGTTGTGTATGATGAGTAATTGACAGCGTTTTAGGAAAGTCGAGTTTGAGTCGGTTGGTTCGGACCTTGACGTTGCGTGGCGTAACGGGCTCGGTCGGACTTTTGGTCAAACTTAGTCGTATGAGATTGGGATGCATATTCTGATGATGCGACAGGTTTGGACTCAGTTATGCTTTCATGTATCGAGCGGTGCTATTTGACGTGTTTCTTGTCTGTGTGACTGCAGGACGTCGAGGCGAAGTCGTGGCAAGACACGGTGGACCGGACTAGGCGCAGTGGCGCCGAGGTCGAACGGTCGGGATGTGTCAAGACGACGTGGACTCGAGGTGGTTGCGAGGCGGCGAGGCAAGGAGCACGGAAGCTTCCGGAAGGTGCGGGAGGGGCGAAACGGAATTTCGCAGCCGCACAAGCGGGAGACGGCTCCGTTAGGGTTTAGCCAGTAACGGGTTGGAGACCCGTTAGCCAAGGGCTATAAATAGGGGTTGGGGCTGCATACCCCTTTGAGGTTTACAAGTGTTTTATTGCTCATTCATCACTTTGTGTGTGTTCCTCCCAAGAAGCATGTGAGGCTCTTGGTGTTCTTGAGGATTGAGAGGGAGAGGATGGATTAAGAGTTTTGTAATCTTTCTTGTTCTATTGTCCATGCGTATGGGGACATAGTTTGGGGACTCCTTGTAATTTGTTGTTGGAATGAAATGGATTGTGTTTTTCCTGCTCATGATCTTCTCACTGCTCTCTTTCTCCTTGGTGTTTTTCTTATGGTTTCATTTCTATTGCTTGAATAGAGCTGCGAGCTAATGATCATTATTTTTAGCTCTTTTCGTTTCGTTGTGGCTTCAATCTTTTGTTTCCTACAACATTTCTTCTCCTTGTGGTCGGCAAGAAGATTACGGTCTCGGCAAGAAGATTTTGTGTGCTTTTCGGCTCAAAGACGCAGGTTTCTCCGTCGTTCTTGTTCTAAAGATGTTTTACATGGTCGCTAGCAACCGCTGCTTTTCTCGATCTCAACTATCTTGTTGCAGCGAGAGGCTCTCTCGCCGCCTTTTCGGTGCCAACATGTGGAGTAAACTGTAGTAAACAACATGCATTTGGTTCACTCTTCACGTGCCTCCCGCAAAGTTTCGTTGCTTTTCTTTTCTGTTGGAACCGCTCTCGGGTTGTTTCTCAAGACGCAAACAATGTTTGTCTTCTTTTCTTTTGCTTTGTTCTTTCTTGCCAAGAGTATGCGACTTGATCGTTGCTTCTTATTTCTCTATGGACAGCAGATGCATATTTGAGGAAGTCGATTTTGGCGAGGTCTCGTTTGTGCCGAATCTTTAAGGTCCGCAAATTATTTTCGATTCGCTGCTCCCTAGTGCATGTGTTTCTTTTTGTGTTTTTAACCTCACGCATGCAAGGCAAATGATCTCCGCTTTAGATGAAATTTTTTGTGTACTTACGGATCTAAACTGAGTTTGATTGGGTAACATCGTTGCATTTCACGATTTTGACCCTGTTTTCACCGTGTCAAAACATCACTTAAAATCACCGCATACCTCCTCTCATGAATTTCAAGAACCCGCAGCTTTTATTCTTCGCTTCCCTTGCCGACAAGAAGATTAGCAAGACACGGTTTTCGGCTTTGTTTGTTTCCTTTTGGTGGCATCTCGCTCTTTGTTGAATCAACCTCGCTCATCGAACCTTCTTGTCTCGAATCTCGCCTGCTCACTCTCCCGCTTCAAGTTTGATTTCACAATCCTTCTTCATAGCTTCTATAGCTATCGGAGAAGAAAGTGTCGTGAATTCTTGGGGGCGATTTTTAAAGAGAACGACATTCACCCCCCCTCTGTCGCCATTTCGGTCCTACAGTATTCCTCCTCCATAGCAGCCCGCCAATTGGGGTCGGCAATGGCGCTACGATATGTCGACGGTACGGGTGACAATGGCGTGGCGTGGTAGAGAGCAGGTAACCGGAACCCGGACTTGCCACGTGTCGTCATCGCGTGTTGATTCAAGATCGAGGGCGGTATGGCACCTGGGGGAAGGTGCGCTGGGTGGGTAGCCGGGGCGGGGCTTGGCTTCGCTCGGCGTGTGTAGACGGACGAATCGAAAGCGATCGGGGAGAGCCGCACGTGGCGATGCGGTTGCTGATGTGGGTGATACTGCGGGTGGCGCAGATCCTCTGCTTGCAGGTGGTAAGATCGCCTGAGTAGCCTCATCCGGGGCCGCGCGTGGCATGTGCGAAGCAGGTGCCGCACGTGGCAGTCGCGCGGGAGGAGCAACACCGGTGGCAGTATGCGATGTACCGAGAGGGGTCGGCACTAGATTAGTACAACATCTAAGAACTCAAATTCTGCCGTGGATGGTGTGGACGGGTTATCGGCAAAGGGAAAAGACGTTTCATCGAAGATGACATGATGGGAGAGGTAGACCCGATTGGAGGTCATGTCGAGACACCGGTAACCCTTATGGTGAGTGGAGTAACCAAGGAAGGTACACAAAGCGGAGCGGGGAGCAAGTTTGTGGGAAGCTGTGGAGGAAAGATTTGGGTAGCATTTGCACCCAAAGACGCGCAGGTGGGCATATGATGGTGACAACCCAAAGAGGGCGTGGTGTGGCATGGAGAAATTTAGTGTCTTGGTAGGCAAGATGTTGAGGAGATATGTGGCAGTGGTCAATGCTTCGACCCAATAAGGTGGTGGCATAGATGCCTGAAACAGAAGGGAGCAAATAATATTGTTGATGGACCGAATGATGCGCTCAGCTTTACCGTTCTGTTGGGAGGTGTAAGGACATGACATGCGAAGGTGAGTGCCGCGAGTGAGGAAGAATGTGTGGGCGCTTGAGTTGTCAAACTCGCGGCCGTTATCGCATTGGATTGCCTTAATGGTGGTGCCGAACTGAGTGGAAACATGAGAAAAAAGTTAGCGAGTGTCGGAAAGGTGTCAGACTTGAGACGAAGGGGAAATGTCCAGAGATGATGCGAACAATCATCAAGTATGAGCAAGTAATATTTGTAACCAGAGATACTATCAATAGGTGAGGTCCAAAGGTCACAATGTATATGATCAAATTTATTTGATGCACGGGATGTGGATACAGGAAAGGGAAGACGACATGTCGACCAGCTTGGCAAGCATGGCGATAGATCGGCCCAGGTCTCGTATTACATGAGGGAATAAAAGAAGAATTCGCTAATTTGGATAAGACTGCATGGCCCGGATGACCAAGGCGGCGATGCCAAAGTGACATGGAGGACTCGGCGAGGAAAGACCCGGCGATGGGAGGATGCAGAGGATATAGGGGCCCGGAGCTATTGCACCTGACGATCACGTTCCGAGACCGAAGATCCTTCACAGAACAACCAGTAGGGTCAAATTCAATAGAACAATTATTGTCAGAAGTAAACTGGCGTACATAAATAAGGTTTTTGATGAGGTTAGGAGACACAAGGACATTATTGAGACGGAAGGAGCCATGGACATCGGCTGTGCCAATAGAAGTAACGGGAAGCAAGGAGCCATTACCGATGACAATGGAGGAGGGAGTGGGAAACCGGGAAATAGAAGTGGAAGAAAGGATACCAGGGTCGGAGGCCATATGAGAAGTAGCTCTGGAGTCGAAATACCACTCGGTTTGTGGAGGTGGTGTTAACGCCACGGTGGAGAAAGCGCTTGCAAGGTCTTGTTGGTTCCAGGAGGGCTGGCTAGCAGGGGCACCGTACTGTCCTGCAATATGGCCGGAGGCCCCTGGGGTCGTCCACTGATTCTGGAGTCCAGCCGAAAAATCTGGGATTGCCCACTGGTTTTGAAATCCAGCTAGCAAGGCTTGTGGTGGTGGCGGGACATGGGAAGATGAAGTCGGCACGAGAAACGCCCTGGGCGCAGCGCAAGAGGAGGTCGGGCCCTCGCGAAGAGGCGCAAGGAGGTTGGGGTGAGCCACATCTGGATGGTGCCGGTCCACAGGTTGTAGAAGCTGGGCCAGCTGCCGGGTTTTGCGCCGCCGCCGGTGCCTCTCTGCGCTTACTGGTTGTGAGGACGCCGCTACAGCCACGGACGGGAGTAGCCGCCATCGACGCCGCCCAGAGCCGCCTCGGTCTTCGCCGCAAGACGCCGAGGCGTAAGTCGAGCCGGGTTGACCGCCAGATGCAAGCAGGGCGGTGGCGGGGCAAGTCTTGCGATTTGCCATGTGAAGTTCTTCCAGGAGCAGATCAGCTCGCGCCTCAAGAAAGGAGGGGAAGGGCCGGCTTCGTTGGAGATGTAGACCGATGGCGGTGAATTTCTCGTTGAGGCCGCAGATGACGTTGAGGACGAGAGTCCGGTCGGTGACGAACTCCCCAAGGTCGGCAAGGGCATCAGCCATGTTCTTGAAGCGTCGGCAGTAGTCGGCGATCGAGAGGTCTCCCTGGACGAAACCCCAAAATTCGGCGTCGAGGTAGAGAGCACGTGACTCCCTGTTGCCGAGAAACTGGGTCTCGATGGCAAGCTGTGTGACGCGGTGGCTCGGCTGCCCAAAGACTGCTTAGGTGAGCTCGGAGGAGAGAGTGCCGAGGAGCCAAGATTTGACGACGCAATCCATGCGAACCCAATCAGGAAGAGCTGGGCGAGGATCGTCGTCAAGAACGTGGTCTTCAAGGGAGTACTTCCCGAGGACAAGAAGGAATAGCTCGCGCCACCGTGTGTAGTGGCCGGAGGTCAGATCGAGGACGAGGGGAACCAGCGAGCGGATGTTCTGTACTCCGACGGCCTGGGCATGAAGGTTAGCAATGGCGGCAGCTTCATGAAGAAGAAGTGTGTCGTGAAGAGGAAGAGGAGCCGTGCGGACGGACTCGGCATCGGCGTCGGAGGTAGCGGCACGGCGCTAGCGCAGAGCTTCGCGATCTGCGAGAGCCGCTTCGGTCTTATGGCGGCGACGGACCTCGCCGGCGGCCTCGCCCGCAGAGAAGCGGCGTTGGTTTTGGCGACGGGCGGCGAGACGCGTCGTGGGTCATCTCAGGCGATCGCGCTTCCTCTTCGCCATGGCGACCGCCATGAGGGATCGGCGTCGGCGGCGGCCGGAGAAGAGGAGGTCGGCGCGAAAATCGCCAGACATGATGATCGAGGGAAGGATTAGATTTGGAGCGGAAGCGGAAGGTCGAGAATAACTTACCGATACCATGTATGAAGGTATGTATTGATAATTATGTTTATACATGTGTAT
Source organism: Bonia amplexicaulis (assembly GCA_036346245.1). Taxonomy (NCBI): domain Eukaryota; kingdom Viridiplantae; phylum Streptophyta; class Magnoliopsida; order Poales; family Poaceae; genus Bonia; species Bonia amplexicaulis. The sequence goes on from CM070767.1 coordinate 5,089,753, forward strand.
GAGTATATATAGGCAAGGATGACCTGGGGTTATGGCTTATAGAATACAACCACCCAAAGGGGATCCTTGTATATTAGGACTCAAACACAGCTGCCCTTAGTCTATCAGGACTCAGACTCACACACCCAATGATGTGAGGACAGCTAGGTAGCCCAAAGGGGGACAGCCATGTATATATGGTCTAACACTTGTCACCAGAATTGCAAACATTGACATAGGCTAAAATTTGGTGCACTTAGGCGAATTTACTTGTTGTAGGTGCTATTTGAGCTAAACCTAATTGAATTTAGCTTCCGCATTATATACTTGGTTTAGGCAAATAGAAAAGCTTTTGAATTGTTAGTAATAATTTGTAGAGAATTTTTTAGACCGCATATTCACCCCCTTGTAGTCGACCACCTCGATCTTACACCATCATGTGTTGATGGAATTGACGAAAAAGATGCATTATGTGTTAATGCATATCAAGATAATGACCCAAGGCAAAGGTATGAACTAGCTAGGGGCTAAGATTGTATTCCTAGTGTTTTATCGGTCTTGGTGTTTGGTTGGAAGACCGGATTGATAGTATAGGTTGCTGTACTTTTAAGAGGGGTCATATCTAGTAGTTTGAGTCTCATCATGTGTTGATGGCTCAACCTCATCTTGTCTAGCTTATCTTGACATGAGGTTTGCATTTGCGAATGTGTTTTACAAATGGTTGAAGCTCATGTGTTGAACTATTTGCAACATGGGACTATGCATTGCAAATGTGTTTTGCAAGTGTTTGAAATCCATTTTCATTCTTTGTGATATGAGGCTTGCATTTGCAAATGGCTAAAGCTCATGTGTTGAATCTTTGCAACATGGGACTATGCATTGCAAATATGTTTTGCAAGTGCCTGAATTTCATGTTTCATTCTTTGAGATATGAGGCTTATATTTGCAAATATGTTTTGCAAATGGTTGAAGCTCATATATAATCCTTGTGGAATGTGACTTAGGTTTGCAAATATGTTTTGCAAATGTGAGAAGTCCATGTACTAATTCCTTGTGTCATGATTTCAAAAGTGTGCGAATGTGCTTTGCAACTTGTTGGAAATCATGTTTGAACCTTGTGTGCATGATATCGTAGTTTGCAAATGTGTTTTGCAAAATCTGTTGAGATATCTGCACTTCTCAGAAAAATCAAAACTATCATTGTGTGCGAAGCAGCTACTACCGCAAGCAACGTGGGTTACGCTCAGGTGAGTGGTACTACCGGATATGAGAAGTCCGGCGGCTCTGTGTGAGCGGCTGGTCCGACGAGCGGAAGTACTGGCTCTGTATGAGCAGTACTACCGGGGAACGGAAGTAGCGACATGTGCTGTGAGGTACTACCGGACGTCGAAAGCTCTGGACTCTCCTGCGGAACCTTTTTTTCCAGAGAGTGTCAACTTCTGGCTTGGCTCGAGCGGAAGTACCGTGCCGACTTTGCGGTACTACCGTGGAGCGGAAGTACCGGGTTTTGGCTCTCGGTAGTTACGCGCCGACTGTGTAACGGCTAGTTCAGAAGCACTAACATAGCCATTGCTACATCATCAGAGCTAGAGCGGAACTACCGGCCATTGGCCGGCGGTAGTTCCGCCTGACCTGGTTTTTCAGGACTTTAGCTCCAACGGCTACTTTTTGGTGTGGGGTATTTATACCCCTTGTGACTGGTTGAAGAAGTTGCTGGTGAACTCATTTGTATACTCTTGAGCTAGAGTGAGGTTCTCCACTCAATTGTGCATGTGTTGCATTTTGTGAGAAGGGAGAAGAGGTACTAGAGTGCATGTGTTGCCTCTAAGTGTGGACTTTGTGTCCTAATGAGCTTGTGTATTCGTTGCACGGGGTGAGAGTCAAGTGAGGGACTTGACTTGTTACTCTTGGAGTTTGCCGACTCCTAGACGGCGTTGGAGGCGTCGTGCGCGGTGATCTTCTTAAGAAGGTTGTGAGAAGATCCAGCGAAGTTCAAGATTTGAGCTCACCTACCCGGAGTGGGAAAGAACTACCACTAGTGGATTGAGGTGTTTCGGCTTAATTCGTGGAGCCGGTCCAATTTATTTGGGCTAACCTCAACGTGGACTAGGGGAGAGCGGTAACTCTCCAATCACCACGGTAAAACATCGTTGTGTCAATTGTGGTTTGTTTCCTTGTGCCTTATTTACATTCAAGCAATTTATATTCATAGAATTAAATTGATTGCGTGTATACCTAGAATTGCAAACCTTGACCTAGGATAGAATTGTTGGTGCACTTAGGTGATTTTATTTGATGTAGGCGCTATTTGAGCTAAACCAAATTGAGTTACGCTTCCACATTGTATACTTGGTTTAGGCAAATAGAAAAGGCATTGAATTGTTAGTTTAATTCATAGAGAATTTTTAGACCGTCTATTCACCCCCATCTAGTCAGTCTCCTCGATGTTACATAGGTGAGACCGCGACCTTATCTACTGTTTAGCATTGGCGCGCCTGTTCATCTTCCTCCGTTCCTCGTGACCTAATGTACTATTCTGCTATCTTGTGGTTTTGGGCCAGTATTTGCCACTGATTTGGGCTGGCTATGGCGTTGGGATTTAAGCCACCGACTGGGCCTCAATGCTGACTCACTCTGGCTACTAGCTCTTCTTCATCCTCCGACCTCCCGCCTCCGGTTCTTTACCCTCCGAGCCGGCCAGTCGGCCAGGTCTTCTTCAACCACAGTGGGAGGAGGGTGCTCGAGTACCCACAAGCTCCCACTGTGGATTCACCACTGCTTGCAACCAACCGGATTAACACAAACATTAATCGAAGATCATGCAAGTAAATACAACAAGATATTTCGAGCTTGAGCGTAAATATGGTGCCCCTGTACTAGGCATACTCCTATTTACAAAAAGTGCATTGTGCACACCGTTTTAAAAGTTTGTAAAAACTTTACAAATGCAATTCATGTAGCGTTATGTAATCTTGTCACAATTAGCCTAGTGCTATTGCACAGTCCATTCCTCTTGCTTAGGTTCTTTTAGAGCATCACTAACTTTTGACAACAAACTCATCCGACAACAGCGACCAGTTTCTAGCCATATTTTCAATTTTTCTCATAGGCCTTTTTCAACCTTAGATCTAGAGTTGCCACTGGTACCTATTATCCATGTCCAAACCCAAACGCACACTGTTTGGATAGGGTATGGGTAAAACTACAATACCCATTCAAATTTAGGTTTTGGGGAGGATAATACCCACTCACCCGTTATTTACCCATACCCACTCTCCTCTCTCTATTTTCCCACTCCCCTCTCTGAACACACACTCTCTCTCATAACGGTGGGAGCTGCCCACTCCCCCCTCTCTACACTCTCTCCTTTCGTCGGACTGCACCACTAGATCCATCGTCGTGCAATACCATTGCACTGCCACTAGCCACCTCACACTGCCGGCGTTGCCATCCAGCCACCATGCGTCGCCACTGCCACAGCGACATCTTGCACCCTTGCACCTGTCAAGCTATGACGCCGCCGCCTAGATCTACCGTGCGCTGCCGCTGCTCACTTATGCCCCGTCCTCCTCCTCTGGCCTTGGAAGATGGTGCTACCATGGCAGCGTGGGCTCGCCTCACGGATGTGGGCTCCAGCATGGCACCTAGGGCTCCGTAGGGTCGGCGGCAAGCGCAAAAGATAGGGACAACAGGCTCCAGTATGGCGTCACATTGCTCGCAGCTCACTAGTGCCCAAGGCGCAGGCCAGATGCTCTAGTGCGGCAAGGGTCTATGGCACCGAGAGGTGATGATAAGGTTGTAAAAAAAGCTCAAAGCTCGTGAGCTACTCGAGTTCGACTCGTTCTAGGCTCGATTCGAGCTCGGCTCGAACTTTAAACGAGCCGAACTCGAGCTTGATCTCGAGTTCGCGAGCTTCACCGAGCCGAGTTCGAATAGTTTGCGAGCCTCGATTCAAGCTTAAATAGTGATACATATTAACTCTTACTGAGCTTACTCGAGACGAACTCAAGTCAAGCTTTTCTTATTGTTGAAAATTAATGTATATTTGACTTATTTTGACCGTTATCGAGCTTACTAGAGCCGAGCTCAAACTCAAAATTTTTCATTATTGAAAAATAGTGCATAATAAATTATTTTAATTGTTATCGAGCTTCAACGAGCCGTGCTCGATCCTAGATCCAGGCTTGGACCCCAACTCGAGTTCAACTCGAGCTTATACCGAGCTCGAGCCTGAAAGGCCAAGCTCGCTCGAGCTCGGCTCGTTTACAGCCCTAAGTGATGATGGGGTGGCATTTGACCAAGCAGCGGTGAGCTCCATATTAGAGTACATGTGGGGTGCTCCCTCGCTAGCCGCCGCCATCGTTTTGAGCTACCACATGCCTTGTTGGTCATTTTGCCACTGTGAGCCCTCACTGCCAACCACCGTCACCGCCAGCTAGTTGTGTTCTTCTCCTTATCTCCCTCTTTTATCCATGGGTTATCCAAACACATGGGTATAGATAAATTAGATCCAAATGGGTATGGGTAATTATAGATATGGGTCGTCCATACCCTCCTGGTGATGCCCCTACTTAGATCATAGGTGCTCAGTTAGATGGATAGTGTGAAGCAATTGATAGCGCGGTGGAGGTGGCCGGTGGGAGCATGTGGCAGCTATACCTATAGTAGACGGGTGTGTCAAGTAGTAAGGACAATGGCGGAGGTAGGGGCATGCATGCATGTGGAAGACGACCTACAATCAAGCATAGACGTCTATGGTGAAATTTATAGTAATCATGACATAGTCACACTTTCTTGCTCAAAGATGTTTGTCTAAACCTTGCTAATATTATCTTCCCATGGTAACGTGCTGAGGCATATCTAATCCTAGACGCTGTTTGGTTGTTTGACGGATGTCCAGTAGGGCTGTTAAAAAGCTTGAGGAGGCTCGCGAGCTGCTCGAACTCGACTCGTTTTAGGCTCAGTTCGAACTCTAAACGAGCCAAGCTTGAGCTTTATCCCGAGCTCACGAGTTTAACGAGCTGAGTTCGAATAACTTGTTAGGGCTCGATCTGAGCTTGAATACTAATGATGCATGTTACTTTTAATCAAGCTTACTTGAGTTGAATGTAAATTTTTATCGTTAAAAATTAGTGTATATTGAATTGGTTTGATTGTTATAGAGCTTACTCGATCGGAACTCGAAATCAAGTTTTTCTTATTACTGAAAATTAGTATATATTGAATTATTTTGGTTATTACCAAATTTACTTGTGCCGAGCTCCAGAAGAAACCTGCAATAGGACATCTTTTCAAGCGCCTCGCTCGAGCTCGGCGTTTACAGCCCTAGAGCCCACTGCACGGTTTTGCAGGCGATGCTTCACGGCAGCAGCAGAGACGTTTCCCCCCATGGCAGCCCACCAGCTCCACGGCCTCCGCCCTCCTCCGCCTCCCCGCCCCCATCGCCCCATCTCCGCGCCACCGCCTCCCTGCCGCGCGCGCCCTCCCCTCGCCTCCCTCCGTACTCCAGCACCACCACCTCCTCTCCCCAAGAAACGCGTCTCCGGCGCCACCGAAGCCAACCGCGAGGCAGCGGCGACGGTGTTGGAGGAGGATGGGAATGAAGCAAGGGAGGAGGCGCAGGAGGAGCGAGAGGAGGAATACGTGGAGAGCGTTGGCGTCGGGGACTCCGCCGGCACCCCGGCCCATCTCCGGGCGGCCCGCGTGGGGCTGGGCGACCCGGTGTTCTTCCTCCTGACCTTCGTCGCCGTCACGGTGAGGCATTGATACCTTTGTCATCAAGTGTCAAATTCCATTCAATTAATCCTCTGTTGCCTTGTATTTTTGTGTTGCGCAGACGTCTGTGGCGTTCACCAGCATGGTTGCCGTGGCGATTCCTACGATGCTCGTAAGTCTTACTTCACAATGCAGTTAGTCTTGCTTCTTAGAAGCTTATTTTATCATGTTATTATACTGCCCATTCACTACCAAATTGGGCTCTTGGGTAATGGATTCATGTGTCTATTTTACTATGTTGGATTCATGTGCTGTTTGTTAGTAACTGGCGGCAGTATATATTGAGATTGACATGTCAACTTGAGAGTGAGTGAACCTTAAGCCTTAGAATGATAAATTCAAAACCTGAAATGCCACTAGGCCCTGACCGAAACTTGGTCGGGAATTGATCTCTGATTAAAGCCTAGATAAACTACAAGTATGTTTTGAGGTATTTTCCCAAAACTTTCGGTGATTGCTGAAGCAACTGATTGATCTGTGAGGCTTGTTAAAATGATAGTGTCACCATTGTATCTTCTTTTGGAGCTACTAACATTGGTTATGAAGACCAATGTTTGTAGGGGTTGTCTATTCCTCAATTGACTGAAATTTTGCTAAATTTTAGTCACTTTTCTCAATCCATGGATAAAGATCTAACCACTCTCATGAATCCCCTCATTTCCTTCATATAACCTACCCCTCACCTCTAGGACAAATAATTATTCTAAACTTGACCAAAAATAAAATTAAGTTTGGTGAACACCTACAAAAATACAAAGACAAAAAATTTTCTAATCTACACCAAAAAGTAAACCAAGGTGAACCCTACAAATTCAAAAACAAATAGAACTAAAATTGCAGTAAAGCTATACTAAAATTGCATATTTCTTAGCACTGCAATTTTAGGCTTAATATTGTGCAATTTTAGATGACCGGGAGATAAAAAAATTTCAGGCGATGAGAATTAGCAACACCAATGTTTATATAATATGTTCTTTCATTAGCTTGGACAAATGTCTATACTCTGTGTCAAGCTATGTATACATGCACTAGTTTATATGGTAACTAACGATCATGACAGTAGAAAAAAGAAAAGTAAAAAAAATGTTGAAAGTTGAGGAGTTGATTGTTGAATATTGGAATAAGTGGAAGTGGTATGACAATTGAGAAAAGGAGGGAGCAAGTGCAGTGAAAACACCATTCAACTGATGCAGTTGGTTTTGCCCTTTTGTAATAATTGTTTGTTTTAAATGTCCAAAAGTGGTATCTCATTACCATGAAGTATAAATTGATCTGATGGAAATTTTCTCATTTATTCAACAGGCTATGAGGAGAGCCGCTAATTCATTTACTATGCTGGCTGATGCAGCTCTCGAGGAGGTACCAAGTATGATGGCAGCTGTAAGACTCTCTGGCATGGAGATCAGTGATCTCACCCTTGAACTTAGCGACTTGAGGTAAGAGCATAAAAAACCAGATTAATCACTTAAAATAGCTGGATGTCTGAGTTCCATATGGCAGTTCATCTACCCATTTACATATGCTGTGACACAATCTTTGTAAATTGCTGTAGGTTTGTTATTTCATACTTTCATAAATGCCAATGGACCTGCACTCCATTTCACATCTTTGCCTGTCATTCTTTTTTAAGTTTGCATACTGAATATGACATTGATGTGCAATTGCCTCTTACTTTGGTAGAATTATTAAGTGGAAGTATGAAGAGACGATTCTACACATTCCACATAAGCATGCGAAGAACTGTGGATAACTATTCAGTATTAAATCATTATCTCATCATCATGTAACTGATGTTGAAACATCCATTTGCAGCCAAGAGATAGCAGATGGCGTGAACAAGTCAACCAAAATTGTTCAAGCAGTGGAAGACGGCATCGGACAAATGCGGAATATGGCTCAACAGCAGACAACATGTAGGTTATCGAAACGTGCCCTATGTACCCACAGGTATTTATCCTTATAACATTTGTTGATGTGTGATACATATGCGCAGCAATGATAGAAGAGCGAGCAAACTTGCGGACTATCCCCACTGCACGGCCAGCTAAAAGTCAAATGAATCTTCTAGCCGACAGGGGCGACGACAGAAAGGACCAATCAATTGATAGAGCGGAATTTTAACACTCTTCAGAAGATGCCTGGTTTTATTTTATTTTTTGGGCTTCCTCTTAAGTATTTACTTGAAGCACTCGTTGGTATCCATTTTGTTAGTCCTTGTAAATGAAAAATATGAGCAACGCAATGCATATTTTTTTTTCAGATACAAGTTCATTTCACGCACTACTGGATAAGTTTGTGCTCTGCCACACATTGCCCATGAACTTCATTATAACCTGGCTTCAGTTCATGCACTGTGGACTTGCTACAATGACACAGAATTTTGTTAATATTGCTACGTTCTACTTTCCTAGAAGTGACTTAGATTTGAATGTTCCCTCGTTGCTATTACTACGAAGCAAGAAACACTTGTAAAATGTGAGCCTTATCCTCCTTGTGGTGACAGATCGATGGATTCGTATGTAGCATCTCGACCGAAACGACCACCATACTTAAGTTTCTTCCATAGGCCTCTCGTTTCGAATATACGAATTCTGCAGGAAATCTTTAGTTGATGTGTGCTCTGTAAAATTCCTGTAAATTTCGGCATTCCAGACTGCCATAATTAGTGTACCAACAACTCTAACCACTAATCCTACCCCCATTTTGACTGCTCAGTTTTTTTAGTTTCTTGCCATGTAAGAGCAAATACAGTTTTCAAACTTCTGAATTTTGATAGTTTCAAACTTGTTCATAAACACCAAACCGAAATTGTGTGAAACAAGGTTGTTGACCAATGACAACGCTTATCCCCTTTTCCTTATGATGAACTGTGAAAACATATATGCATTTACTACAAGCATACGACTCGCCCTGCTAGCCATACAACATTATTGCTTAACTTATAAGCTTCCTTTTCAACACAATACAGCCGCTGTTCACAAAGAGGAAATCTAAGACACGAAGATTTCGCTCACCCGGCTCATCTCTGTACACAAACATATATGGCCTACGCCAAAACCGATGCTGTAAAAGAATACGGAATCCTGGCAGCTCTGCAACTCTCCTTGTGCCAATTAGGTTGCGCTTTGGAAAGTCACTGGTTCATTCTTTTTGCTGTATCCTCATGCAGAAATCAATTTCTTCTGGGTTCCTACTAACCAAAATATTACAACAAAGAGGCCGGTCACCTCAGGTCATCTTGCTTTGGATTTGCCTGTGAACATGTACGAGGAATTCTAGGTAGGAAAGGCCACCGGGTGCCTTGTCCTCAACCAATTGTGAACGGAAGAAATCTCCTGCAGATGCAGAATATGAGCATTAAGAGTAACTGTAAGACATTAGGTAACAGAAGGAAAATCAATTCAGAAGTGTTAGACAGCCGCATAGGCTATTGGGCCTTTGGCCCGTTAGGGTTAATCATAGATTGATTAGGCAAGGAGATCAGACGGTGGTCATACTTCTATAAACCAACCCAGGGTCCTCCTTGCCTATATATGTACCTTGCCTATTGGCCTCCAAAATAAATCTATCAATTTCTATAGCTATCATGGTATCGAGCGCCTAGGTCTTTTCTTCCACGCCCTAGCCTCTCTACCGCGCCTCTTGGCTGCAAGACGACGCGCGCTTCCGGCCACGCATCCATCGCTACTGCCTTCCCCGCCGACGCCTCCTGCCATGCCCGGGTCTCCTCCTCCACCCGCCTCCCGCCGACGCCTCTGCAGCCGGCGTGGCGAAGCTTCCCGTCGGCAGCGCGCGCGCCGCCGACACGCATCCCGCCGCGAGCAACCGAGGCGCCGCCGCCAACATGCCGCTTTGCCCACGCCGCCCTCCGCGCCCCCGCCCGCCGAAAGCAGAGGCCGCCGCCCAGGCCGAGAGCGCGACGCCGCGCCGCCAGAACGCGCCGCCGCGCCCGCGCGTGAACGAAGCGCCGAGGCCGCCATCCAAGACGAGGACGACGCCGCCTTCTTTGCGGCGACTCGACGAACTCGCTCGCATCCGGCGGCGGTGGTCCACGTCCACCACTCCGAGACGCCTCTTGGCTCACGAGGCCGCCGCCATCACCAACCTCCACGCCCAAGTGCCGGTGTCCGAACATCCGCCCTCGTCCCCCGCCCGTCCTCGACATGGAGTCCAACAACTACACTCATGGCGCCACCGGATGCTTCGGTTCTTGGAAGTTCTCTCCAACGCCATGTTCCGCCGACGCCGACCACACCTACCCCGACTGGGAGCGCATGGATCGCGTCGTCCCGACATGGCTCTTCTAAGACCGCTCTCCCGATCTCGAGGAAATTGTCCGGAGGATCCCGCCATCGCCTAAATCCGCTCGCTCGCCTCGAACACCGTTTTAAGAATCCGCGAGCGCTGCGGCGCCTACTCGACGCCGCCTTCCGCAACTTCGCCTGTGGCGATCTCTCCATCACCGACTCATCGCCAGAATTCAAGTCCATGGCCGATGCCTGGGTGACTTGGGCGAGGTCGCCACCGATCGCACGTCCTCAACATCATCCGCGGCCTCAACGAGCGCGCCTCCATCGGCATGCACCTCTAGCGTGGCGCTGTTCCTCCTTCTTGGAAGCCTGAACGACCTGCCGCTTGAAGAACTCAACATGACTCATCGCTCTACGCCTTCACCCACCGCCTTTCTTGCTTCGGTCTTTGGCGGCCTGCGGTTCTATTCATCAACAATCCAAGAAGCCCGCCCCACCACAAAGCAGCCCACAACAACTCCAGACCTTCTTGGCAGGCGACAAGCGCGGCTCAGCGGTGGCAAGGGCAAAGGGCGGTATGGCGCCGCACTGCTCGCCCCCTTCTACACAAAGAAGAAGATCCGGTAGCAGCTCCACTGGTGGTTCGTGGCCCGGCTTTACAAGCCTTGGTCCGGCCCATCAAGATGTGGCACGGAATCACCTCCTCTGGCTCCTCACCGCCGCCTTCCTCGCCGGCCTGCACCTCACCAAGAAGCCTTTGTGTCGGCGCCTGTGGGCGATGGGCCTCCTCCGGCTACTACCATCCCATGGTTGACATGCCTTCACAGGATTCTCGGTTGGCTTCCTCATTCAACACCATGTCGCTAACTCCGCCTCAGCAACATGACTGGATCTTCGACACCGGCGCCACTTCACACATGACCTCTGACGCCGGTACCCTCTCTCACACTTCTTCCCCGCGGTATCCTACTCCACCTTCCATTGTTGTCGGTAACGGCTCTTTACTTCCCGTCACCTCCATTGGCACAGCTCACCTTCCCGGTTCTTTGTCTTAATAATGTTCTTGTTTCCCGGTCTCATTAAGAACCTTATTTCCGCTCGTCATTCACCACCGACAACAATTGCTCGTTGAATTTGACCTCATTGGTTGTTCGTGAAGGATCTGCGGTCCGGAGAGTGATCACCAGGTGCAATAGCTCCGGCCTGTTGTACCCCCTTCGCCCATCCGACGCGCCATCCCTTCCTGCTGCACTCCTCACCACCACCGCCGCGTCCACTCTATGGCATCGTCGTCTCGGTCATCCTGGATTTGAAACTCTGTCCAAACTTATGGCTTGTCATAAAGACCTTCGTACATCTACATGTCATGCTTGTCACCCCAAGCGTCATGTTAGTCTTCCTTTTCTATGTCCACATCTCGTGCCTCACATGTTTTTGACCTCATGCTGTGATTTATGGACCTCGCCATTCCTAGTATATCGGGGTTTCAATATTACTTGGTCATTCTCGACGATTGCTCGCATTACTTGTGGACGCTTCCTTTACGCCTCAAGTCGACACTTTGCAACTCGTCTAACTTCTTTAAGCTTGTTTCCACTCGGTTTGGACACAATCAAGTCTGCTCAATGTGACAACAAAGCGAGTTCGACAACCCAAAGACCGACTTTCTTTCTCACCCACGGCACTCATCTTGAATGTCGTGTCCATACACGTCCCGCCGTAATGGGAAGGTCGAAGCGAGTCATCCGCTCCCTCAACAATATTGTTCGGTCCCTCCTATTCCAAGGCTGTCTTCCACCCCGCTATTAGGTCGAGGCACTGCACACTGCCACCATACTCCTCAACATCTTACCAACCAAAACGTTGTACTCCTGTACGCCTCATTAAGCCTTGCTTGGCTCTCCACTGCAGATGATCATCTGCAAGCGTCTTTGGTTGTCGATGTTACCCCAACTCGTCTCACATTGTCCACAAACTCGCTCCCCGTTCCAGTTCGTGTGTTTTCCTTGGTTACACTGCTCATCACAAAGGATACCGCTGTCTAGACACCAACTCTAACAAGATCATCATCTCTCGTCATGTGATCTTTGACGAGTCTTCCTACCCTTTTGCCGAGCACCCCGTCACACCCTCCCCCGCGGACTTTGAGTTTCTGGAAATTTTCACTAATCCCGTTTCGGTGCCCATAGGCCCGACTCGATCTTTGTTACCTGCAGGATCGTCTTTGCCGATTCCTTTGACCGCTGCGGACACCATGACGCGCCGCCCACATTGCCACATGCGCGGTGTCCTCCGTTACTTCTCGCTGCTCCTGCGCCTTTCCGGCGCCCCGCCTGAAACCACGTGCGGCCTCCGGCGTCTCCCGACGACCACGTCATTGGTGCATTCCGCCACGGCCGCACCATTACCGTGTGTACAATGGCCGCCGCTTCCTCCGGTGCCGGCTTCCTCGTCGCAAGTCGCCCCTACGCCTATCCCAAAGGGCGCTGTTGCCATTTCCCCCGTGGTCAATCACCACTCCATGACCACCAGGGCGAAACATGGCTTCCGGGTGCCTGCTGCGTTCCATGCTGCGCCAATGTCCCCTGCTCAAGACATACCGCTACCGCTCTTACAGACCAATCGGCGAGCCGCCATGCCGGATGAACACGCCTTCTTCGTAACAACACTTGGGACCTTGTTCGCGCCTCCTCGCGAATGTGGTGGACCGCAAATGGATCTTCAAGCACAAGTTTCAGTCGATGGTTCACTCGCGCTACAAAGCTCGCTGGGTCCTCCGTGGTTTCACACAGCCTGTGTGTTGACTTTGCAGACACTTCGGCCCGTCGTCAAACCGCCACCGTGCGACGAAAGGTTTCTTTAGCTCTCTCCCGTCATTGGCCCGTTCGTCAGTTGGATGTGAAGAATGCTTTCCTTCACGGCAAACTCGATGAGACAAGATCATCTGCGTTCGGCCTGTCGGGTTCGAGGATTCCACCCATCCGGACCACGCCCGCCGTCTCAACCGCTCCCTATACGGTCTCAGCGGGCACCTCGGGCATGGTGCAGTAGTTTGCGACCTACTTGATCTCCCTCGGGTTCGTCGAAGCCAAGTCGACACCTCGCTCTTCGATTCCGAGGTGGTGCCGACATTATTTACCTGCTGCTCTATGTGGATGACATCGTCCTCACTGCTTCGTCGAGCTCGCTACTCCATCGCACCATCACTGCCCTGCAGCAGGAATTTTCGATGAAGGACTTGGGTGATCTCCATCACTTCCTCGGGATGGGTTGTTGGCAGCCTAATGGTCTCTTCCTCTCACAGGCCAAGACATGCAAGAAATACTCGATCAGCGGGTATGTGCGAGTGCAAACCCCGCCCACACCCGTGGATTCCTCGTCCCAAGGTTTCATTTGGATGGTGCCCGTCGGTGGACGCCACATTTCGGAGTTTGGCGGTGCTCTCACAATACCTCACCTTCACCCGTCCGGACATCTCCCACGGCAGTCAACAGTCTGTCTCCACATGCACGACCCTCGGGAGCCTCACCTGCAGCTCTGAGCGCATCTGCGGTATATTCGTGGCACTCTTCACCTTGGGTCGCTTCTTCGTCCTCAAGACAAGACGATCTGGTTGCCTACTCCGACGCCTGACCGGGCGTACCGTCCGACACCCGAAGTCCACATCGGGCTATGCGTGTTCCTCGGGGATAGCCTCGTCTCTGGTCCTCCAAGCGCAAGAACACCGTCTCGGGTCAGTAGCCAAGGCCGAGTATCATGGCGTAGCTAATGCCGTGGCCGAGGCTTCACAGCTACGGCAACTTCTATGTGAGCTCCACTCCCACCAAGCAAGGCTACCTTGGTGTATTGCGACAACATCGTCGCCGTCTACATGTCCTCCAACCGGTTCAAAGATCAACGCACCAAACACATTGAGATCGACCTCCACTTTGTTCGGGAGCGTGTTGCCATTGGTGTTGTCCGCGTCACACGCGTCGACGTCGTCCCAATATGCCGACATCTTCACCAAGGGCCTGTCTTCAACAGTCTTTCAGGAATTTAGATCCAGTTTGAACGTCTGTACCGACGCTCCGACTGCGGGGGGTGTTAGAGAGTGTTATGAACCTTCGTTCATAACAGATAAACACCACCGAGAGGATAGCCGGGTGGCGTCGGTGTAGAGAGGCGGGAGACTAAAGACTAGTAAGACTTGTTATTTCCTTGATACCTCCAATAGCATGCGGTAGCCTCTTATATAGATGGCTCCCTAACGATAGAGTCTAATTCCAATCCTATCTCTAATGACATAGTAACTAATATCATATCTCTAATTATATCTCTAATACAAGTAAACCAATCTCTAACTCAAATAGAAACCCATCTCTAATTCCTAATACTAACCTGGGCCCAAGGCCCACGCCTATAACACTACACCCTCCGGACATGCGGCTCGTCCTCGAGTGCTAGACAACGATCAACGGAAGACCTTTGGCCGATGTAGAAGACAAATGGTGGCGGTGTCTGCGGTGGATGGAGATGGGCGGCAGATCCCATGAACAAGGCTGAGCAGTGTAACGCCTGAATGCCCGCAAAATAAGCTCTCTTTTCTTTCTTTTCTTTTTTAATTTTTTTTATTTTTATTTTTGATTTTTTTGTTTTTTGATTTTTGTGTGGCCTTATCTACTCACTCGGTCGGTTAAAAGTCGATCGAGACCACCACACCTCGAGACGACCGGTCGGTGGCGGCAATGGCGGCGGTGCAAGGCGGCGGGCGGCGGCTCCGGCGACCCACACGGTCGGTGGCGGCGGCAATTCCGGCGACCACGGCGGCGAGCGGCTCGTGCGGGCCGGATCCGGCGGCGCAGAGGCGGAAGCGGCGGTGGCGGTGGCGGTGCGGACCGGATCCGGAGCTACGGTTGCGTCGGCTTCGGCGAGCGAGCGGAGGCGGCCGTCGCTGGATATGCGGCTGGTGGCGGCCCGGCTATTCGTCCTTCGGGCGGGAGAAGCAGGCGGCCGGCAGCGGCGGTTGGCGAGGCGGAGGCGGCGGCCGTCGCGTGGAGATAAGCGTGAGACCGTCTTGGCAGCGAGCCAACACTGCGGCGGTGGCGTGCGTGGAAAGTGCGGCAGCGACGCGGTGCTGGGACGACCGCGCCTCGCGGTAGAGAGCTCGCCGAGGAGCTGGATCCCGCTCGGTGGCGCCTCGACGGAAGAAGACGCCGGTGGTGGACTCCTCCGGCTTGAGCCGATGCGGCGGGTGGGGCGAATCGGGATGAACTTCCCGGTTTAAGTGTTGCAATCTCGGCGTTGTTTGCGATGCTCTGCTGCGTCAAATCTGTAATCTTGGACTTTATCTCGATGATCACCGCACGATCACGACCATTTGCTCTGGATTGCTTTAAACATTGCTCTCACGAACCGGCCTCCTCGCCGGAAACCATGGTAGTAGAAGTCGTGGGAAGGGATCGAGGGCTCGATACCAAGTTGTTATGAACCTTCGTTCATAACGTATAAACACCACCGAGAGGATAGCCAGGGTGGCGTCGGCAGAGGGGAGGGAGACTAAAGACTAGTAAGACTTGTTATTTCCTTGATACCTCCAATAGCATGCGGTAGCCCTCTTATATAGATGGCTCCCCTAACGGATAGAGTCTAATTCCAATCCTATCTCTAATGGATATAGTAACTAATATCATATCTCTAATTATATCTCTAATACAAGTAAACCAATCTCTAACTCAAATAGAAACCCATCTCTAATTCCTAATAATAACCCGGCTGGGCCCAAGGCCCACGCCTATAACAGACAGCCGCATAGGCTATTGGGCCTTTGGCCCGTTAGGGTTAATCATAGATTGATTAGGCAAGGAGATCAGACGGTGGTCATACTTCTATAAACCAACCCAGGGTCCTCCTTGCCTATATATGTACCTTGCCTATTGGCCTCCAAAATCAATCTATCAATTCCTATAGCTATCAAGAAGACTAACCAGATGGGTCGCCCTTTTGCATAGTCTCAATCTGCAAAAAATTCAAAATGTAAAGCGATGGAGTCAAGTAGTGAATGCATGAGCATAGTTGAGAAATCGCAGATAGTACCTCAAGTAAGAGCATCTCTGGCGCCTTATTTCATTCACCACTTCATTTACTTTCTTAGAGAGTTCGTTATCGAATTGCTCCAATACCAACTGAAAGAAGTTATAATTTGTCAACCTCATTTGCAAAAAAAAAGGAAGGAAAATTTTTAACTTGAACAGCACATATTAAAATTTGAAGTGTTATGAATATTCTTCTGGGCTATGGTCCACATGTGGTTTAAGTTTAAAAATACTTCAGGTAAACAGAAGACATATGTACAAGACTAACCTGATTTGGTACTCCAGCCAACGAGAGACCAAATATTTGCTTGAGGGTGGCAGGGTTTACCGCACTTCCAACGTAAATAAAACCATCCTCGCCGTTTTCCAATAAATAAATTCCATCATCATGTATATTCTCACTATTGAGCGTAAGGGGATTTGGTATTAGAGAATCATCATCATCCTGCACAGTTGTAAATAACTCAAAAATCGGTAGCAATTCCTATCACTTTACATGAAACAGAAGACATAATAGACTGCTTATACCCTTGATGTAAGATCATGAAGGAAATCATCCTAGGAAACACCAATGGAACAGCTAATAACACAGAAATTGAAGAGACGCTGGAGGCCCAATAGGACCGATCATCCAATCTCCCATCATTCCGCAGTCCTACGCTTTTAATTAATGCTGACAAAATCAAATAAAAACAGTTAGTGAGGTTACAGATATGCTCATCAATGCATTACAGAAACTAAAGAAGCATACTGGATAGAAGAAATCATACCTAGAGTATACAAAGGCAGGAGTTTCAGAGCCTCTGGAAGAATCAACTGCCCAGAAGAACTTACAGATGCACAATACTTTCGGTAGGACTGGAGGATATTGATACATGTGCTTGTAACTTGGTCCCTAACTTGGGATAGAGGAGTTGATGGAATGCTGTTTGCAGCTATATATATTGTGAAAAAAAATCATTCCACCAAAACATTTTGTATGATACATACAATTTAAAACAACTGCTTCACTTAAGATATTTTTCCTCAATAAATCAGTTTATTGAGCTACATAATTGTGTTAATAACAAAAGTAAATATAAATAAATGAAAGTGAATAGCTAGTTTACCTTGCTTCACAACATATGTAAACTGTGTTTCCAGATCAGCATATCGGAAAAGGTTGCTGAGCATATTTGCGCATGGAAGTGAGAGGTTTATGACCCGTATCCTTCTTTGCCCATATAACGTGGTGTAAAGAAGAGCACACTGAAGATGCAACACAACATTGCATGTCAGCAATGTTTGCAATAACTTAGTATTATCAATGACTAATTGACTGATAATGCAAGTTGATTGTTCATAGCAAATGATTCATTATAATGGGCTCAGATCAAGAAAATTAGTATTTCTTAAGACTGAGGGAGAAGTAATCAGTTTGACTTTGTAGCATCCTATAAATGGGTAAATACTCTGTAATATACACAAACTTACAAAGCATTCTGGCATTCTGGTAAACCACTCCAAAAAATTGTGCAACTACGGTTTGTAAATCGCTGGCAGCAGCAGGCAATCAAATATATACTGCAATTAGTACACCAGGGCCAGAACCAAAACACTTTTAAGACTAATATCATAAAAACATAGTATTGCACTATATCTTTAGAAATAAAATGGTGATGAACTGCAAACTCGGTTAGTCTACTAGTTCAGGCAGAAACCACCACCTAGCTAAATTGCCACTGTTACTGTTAGGTCTATTTGCAGCATGAACCACGCAGTACAGGGAGCAGTTGAAGCCAGTAATCAGCCATAACTGGTACCACTCAACAAGTTGTACAAGGCATGAGACCGGCTTTCTGAACCCCAGCAGCATTGGAGCTTTGTTCGGGATGATACATGCAGGAGTTTCAACATGTATATCTTGCTGCAGCTCTTCTAAATAAAACCAGACAATGAAGTAGGTTCTGATCCACACTTATGTTGATATTGTTCCTAGAACTGGTGTTCTAACATACTTAATGCTGTAGCCTTAGGATGATACAAAGAGGATAATGATAACTGATTCTCACGAAGTATGTTACATTACCTGGAAAGCACATTCTGAATTCTCCTGCAATTTGTCATCATGCTTGAAGGTAACCATTATGGTTTTGTCGGAGTCAATCTGCAGCACAAGAAGAATAAATTTAACAGAGCTTAGATTCTGCCACATCTGACACAAAAACAGTAAGAATGTAAAACAGCTAAAGAATGTAGTAACAAACATGAAAACGATTACTCCCACCATGACTGTTATTTTTAAAAAAAAATCAAGCTAAATTGTTTCCCTTCTAGATTTCTACATCTTCTATTCTCAAATAGCAGCAATTCTCCATTATGGTAGATATCGGTGGGGTCCGGGATTTCTAGTAACCGGTTGGTTACCTACCACCAGGGATAGAAATATCGCTATCGGAGGTAATCCCGTCGGGGCGGTAACAGTAACCAGCCGGTTACCGGAAAACCCAGAGAAAAACTGGGTAAAATTCGAATAGCAAAATTTGAATTTGGACTGTGTTTGAAACCGGTAACCAGAAAAACCAGACGGTTACCGCCCAAAAACCAGAGAAAACCGCTAAAAAACAGTTATGGGTAATTAACAATTTGAAAATTCCTAATATATTCATAGCAAAAAGCATAAAGACAAGCACGGAGATCCTAATACATTGGATTAGTGTTAAACAATATAAACATCATTAGGGAATCCAACTTTTATGTTCAAATATTCGAATTTGAATTTAAACAAATTCAGCCGGTAAATTGTTTCTTGGTACCCACCAGTAAATCCGGTTCCTGCCGGTAACCGGCTACCAGCGGGATTTCTATCCCTGCCTACCACCTGGAAAAGGAACGCTTCTATCCACAAGCATTGGATATAAGGAAACCTTCTGTCCACAAGCATTGGATATACGTAATCCAATGATAGCATTTTCCCGAAAGGAAAAAGAACACAAGCAATGGATTGTCACGTGCCGAATTACTGGTAGGAACGAGCGTGGCAGAGTCAAATTAGTTAGGATAGAGATAAGAATATTTAGTTTCCTTATTATATGGGTTTACTATCTTATAGATATATTCCATCTATTAGAGATAGGTTTCCTTAGAGATATAGATTGTTTCTTAAAAGTCAAGTCGAATTATCCCTATAAAAGGGACGCTTATATCCATTATCATCAAGCAATGAATAATGAAGAAATATTCCTAAGTCTCCGATTTCTAGCTTTGGTTTCTCCCCTAGACCGGCTACTCTAGATCCATTCCTTCCCCTAACCGGTGCCCTCCTTCTCCTAGTGTCGTTCTACCTCCAGGCGTCGCCGTCCGATCTCTTTCCGACGGATGTTTATCCCGTTATGAACTAAGATTCATGACATGGATTGTGTAAGGTTTAACCATCTCTAGACATGATTCCCGTAAACACAAGCATTGTTATCTTGGATGTGCCAAGATGGATCCATGATATGGGCGGATTCAGCATGCTGTATAATATCACCAGCTGATACTTTTAGGCCAAGGTGCATTTTCCACTAAAGGAGAGTCGGAGAGCAACATTAAATGCAACATAACAAAGCTACCGTACGTATGCAAAACATGTGTTCACACTTAGATGGTATGCAAGCAACATAGGAAGTCTGAAACCAAAATAGATTGGGCAGCAATCTTAATCACTGACCGCAGGAAGGTCAATATCAGTAGGAACACGCTTGCACAAGTTGCCAGAATAGTCTTGAACTTGAAGCCCCTAATGCACATTGAAATAGGAACAAAAAATTAAGTTATTATCAGACTATGGTATGAAGGGGGGAAAGGGTTTGACATATGCTCACCTGACTGCACCTGACACGCATAACAGCCTCAAATCCCTGGGGTCTACTGATATTCCATCTGAGATCGTTGAACAGTTTAGCTGGATCAGAAAGAGCAGAAAATGGGTAGTAGTAGTAAACCTGCAAAAAGAAGACCAGATGCTCAGATCAAGAAAAGGCAGAAATGTTGTTATTATAAGTCTGATATAGAGATAAGAAGCTCCAGAGACAACTAAAAATTCACAAGCAGCTGTGATAAAAAGATTTTAGTTTTTTAGCAAATACAATAAATAAGGTTCAAGCTATCTACAATAAATAAGGTCCAAGCTATCTCAAAGTTTAGAATAGAAACCTATGTATTCAGTGTATACTACAATAAACCAAACTTATAAATGGCATATCGTATTATTGTGTATGTCATATGGTAGCTGAAATTATTGCAGACCAATGTTAGGAGTTTCCATTCTATAAGCGTATTACGGTTAATATTTGCAAAGAAAAAAAATAGTGTAAAGAGTGAAATCGATACTGCAACTATGGTTGCATGCAAGGCCCTAAGGCCAATAATAGATAGAGATCAGTTATGAACAATGCCATCACAAGACAATAAAAAACTGACCAACGATACTTCAATAAATAATTAGTTATGCACCATGGTTGTTATGGCATTGCAATGTCATCGCCATCTCGTCACCATAGCGGTGTGGCGGCTGGGCACCACTCGCCATGCGGACAGCATGGCAACTGTGTGTGTGGCGTCAGCCAAATAGGCATGCCATCCGCCATGGTGCCGCCACGGCATTGTGCGACGCTGTGGCGGCGTGCGGCGGACGGCACAGGTTTTGGGTTGGGGGGAGGGGGTGGGGCGTTAAGTGAAGAATGAAGAGGCAAAGAACCATACTGAGAGCCAGAGCGCAAGACCGCAAGAGAGAGGGCTCCTCCGCCACCGGCCAGATTGGGCCTCCTCTGGCGCGGCTCCGGTCAAATCGAGCCTCCTCCACCTCGGGCCTACGGCTCCGTCGAGCTCCTCCTCCGAGCCTCCTCCTCCATGAGAGCTCCTCCCATGGCTGCCTCCCTCGCCTCGGACTGCGGCTCCACCAAGCTCCTCCCTTGCCGGTCCTCCTCCGCCAAGGTGGGCGCAAGGCGCCAACCGGAGGCGAGCAAGGCCAAGGCGGCAGGCGGCGTGGCCCGGGGCAGCGGAGGCGAGCAGGGTGGGAGGCGGCGAGCCAGGGATGCGAGTTGGGAGGCGAGCATGGCGCATGCGAGCTGGTGTCTAGCCGGGAGGAAGTAGCAGCAAGAGGGAGCTTCAATGGGAAAAGAGAAAAGAGGAAGGAAGAAAGAAGAAGAGGAAGGAGCAGGCTCAAAAGCGGAGGAAAAAGAAATGGAGGGAAGGGGAGAAATGAGGAAGAGAGGAGACCTGGTGTGGCTGTCGGACGGAGAAGGAAAATGGAAAGAGAAGAGAAAAAGGGGGAAGAAAGGAGAGCCAGTGTGGTTGTTAGTGGAGAAAAGAAGAAAAAGGAAGAGGAGAGAGCTAGAGTGGCTTGTTGGTTACAAGAAGAAAAGGGATATTATCATCAATTATGAACAAGGTATGTCATTCAATTCATATTTACTCAATTAAATGTAATATCAAATATGCATTATTGTAATGTATTGTAACCAGCTACATGTTGCCTTGTTATTAAGTCGCGACTAGTCGCGACTAATCGTCGATTAGTCGACAAGTCGGCTGAGAGCAAACTAGTGCCATCGACTCGACTAGTTGCACTAGTCGGTCGACTTGTCGACTAGTCGGCGACTAGCGCGACTAATCGACCGGTAGAGTTTTTACTTTTAGACCGTTTCGATGCATTCTTCTAGAGCAAGATCAGTATTCTTCCACTCGAGCACGGGTAGCGATAGCAAGTAGTAGTGGTGATAGAAGGCAGGTTAGTAGTAGAAGCAACAAGCAAGTAGTAGTGGTGATAGAAGCGTTAGTAGTAGAAGCAACAAGCAAGTAGTAGTAGATTAGTCGACGACTAGTCGGGATTAGTCACGACTAATCTCCAAGTCGATAGCATCACGACTCGACTCGACTTTACGACTTAATAACCTTGACATGTTGTAACTTGCAAGTTACAAGGGGATATGTGCTATATAGGAGAAGGACATATTGGTAGATAATGGTGCTATATAGGCTCAAGAATGGACAAAATCAAGATATGCATGTTCTACACTTCCACTACATTGTCAATTTAATTTGCTACCAAACTAGATTAAGATATGTGTATAGCGTCGTCACGTCGCGCGCCATAAGCGATATTGTTGTGTGAAGGTGGTGAGTCACCGCGCTTCACCGCACCGCCTTAATAACCATGTTATGCACAACAGCAAGGATTTTCACACATTTAACTTTTTTATATCTAGCAATAATCTAACATGAAACAATTTTTAGCTCCTAGCACGTTAAAATCCTACAGAGTTACAAGATCATATGTTCAATATTCGCTCAGCCATGTAACCAAATTATTGAAGAGAGAGGCATACCCGGCCACCAGTGGTACTGGGAACAACTGATATCGAAGCAATATCTACGTATGACTGTGTGGTAAGGAACACATCTACACAAACCTGACAAAATCAACAGAAAAAAGGAATGCTATTCATTTTATTTAAATAATAAAAATAGTGAAATTCTCAAACAAGCAGAAACTAATATTTCTCACTTGATACTCAGCAAATTCTAGTGCCATTGTCTTGAGAGTCTTATCAACAGGCTGCAGGAGCTTATGTGCTTCCTGGAAATCACACAAAATATGCTATGCATCAATTGAAATATATAAAATAAAAAGAAGGTGCAATACTAATTTAGAAATGGAAATGACCTGGCAATTATAAATTTGTATTACATGTAGATATGCAAAGTAACACGATAGAAATGAATCATACCTTATCTCCAGTGGAAATATTTGATCTACCTTCAGCTTCCCTTGCAGATAATGAGCCAACCGCAACTGATGGTAGCACTGCCATCACCAAGAACGCCATGTTAATGACCCTTTTTTCTTTTCTGGTAAAAAGAAAATGACTTATGATCTACAACACTAAAATAAGTTTACTCTATTTTATTGTGGCATGCTTACAGTAGTTCCATTTCTATGATCACCTACAAGTAGTTTTCAAGATAAGGAAATCTACTTTAGCAGCTATACAACAGAGAATGACAACCAACCTAGCAAGGTTATATATGCAGCAACATAGTAGAGAAGGGATAAACAGACTTGGTGCCATTCCACTCACCAACAAACAAGTTTATTTTGTCAAAATACCTGACTGAAACACAAGTAACTTTCCACCAGTGGACTTCATAGCTAGGAAACCTGCCTGCATACAACATAATAATCAGAATCAACTAGTCGTACAAAGCACGTAAACAAAAGATGGAATTATGTAAATACTGTGCTATAGTTCAATCCCAATTAAACTATTATTATATATTAGGAATTTGCTTTGCAACTGTTGAAATTGATATAATGCAACTGTCATGAACCTTAGTTCATAGGGGTAAACACCACCAAGAAGATGGCCAGATGGCGTCGGCGTAGGAGAGAGAGACTTTAGATGAGGAAGACTTTGTTATTTCTCTTATTGATTCCAATAGCATGCGGTAGCCTTCTTATATAAATGGCTCCTCCTAACAGATAAAATCTAATCTCAATTATATCTCTAACAAATATAGAAACTAATATCATATCCCTAATCATATCTCTAACAAAAGAAAGCTAATCTCTAACTCAAATAGAATCTAATCTCTAATTTCTAATAATAAACCGGCTGGGCCCAAGGCCCACGCCTATGACATTACATCCCTCCTGGACATGCAGCTCGTCCACGAGTCGATGATAAGGCGACCACAGTTGCGCGCCATGTTGACAAAGTGTAGTGCTTTCAGCTAAACAATACCTGCAGAAGGAAAAAAAATTCTTGTTTTTTTCTTTCTTCATTTTTTTTCTATTTTTTCTTTTTTCTATTTTTTACTTTTTTAGTTTTTTTAAGCCTTAAGTAATCAGTCGGTTAAAAACCGACCGAGACACATCAGGCCACCAACACCTCACAAAGCCCAAACCGATGGTGGTGAAGGAAGCGGCGGCGGCGAAGCGGCGGCGGTGCGGGCTCGGCGGCGGCGGCGGCTCGGCGACCCAGCGGCGGCGGCGAAGAAGCGGCGGCATGTGGCTCGGCGGCTCCGGGCACGGCAGCGGCGGCGGTTCTCGGTGAAGCGGACGGCGGCGGGCTGTGACACGGTCGGAGTTAGCCTAAGCGCAGCGGCGCTTGGGCGGCGGCACTGGCGAAGATGGCGGGCCGGATCCCGATCTCGCCGATTCGAGGCATAGCCATGGAGGCGGCGATGCGAAGCGGCGAATCAGCGGCGGAGAACGCCGATCCGGTGGCGGCGGATCGCAACGGCCGTCTGGCGGCGGCTCGGGCAACGGCGGCTCGGGCGGCGGTAGCGGCATCCGCAGCGACCGAGTGGATCCGGCGGTGCATGGCGGCCGCGATCGAGGACGGCGGCGGCGGCGGATCCGGCGACTTGGCGGCGTAGAACGTTGAATCCAAGCGAACAAGGTGGAGAGCGGTGCGGCGGCGGCGGGAATGACCAATAACTTCGGCGGCGGCGCGCCGCGTGGAAGCCGGACGAGGCGCGGCAAGCCGGCCGCGAGAGCGACAACTGCGGAACCCGGCGGTGGTGGCGGCGGCAGACAATGGCAATCTGGCGGCGAGGCTGACGGTGGGCGAAGCCGTGCGGCGATGAAAAGCGGCGTCCTCGGCGGCAGCAGCGGCAGTAGATGCCGAGATGACGGAGGGAAAAGCGCTGCGGGAGCGCCGATTGACCGGACAGCTGCGGGTGTAGCCCCCAATCCTGGGTCATTGTTGTGAGGTTCTTGTTTTTGTTGTTCATGGGAATCTGGTGTTGGATGATGATGAGCCTGGCTCTTTATCTCTTGTTGCTCCTTCGTCAGATTTCAGAGATTGTCCAAATAGCATGCATGTCGAGGAAGATGTCCCCCATCCCTTTGTTGATGCTGCCATCTCAATAGTACTAGCTTTTATTATGGCCAATGACTCGGCAACAGGACGAGTCGCAGAAACCATGGTAGCAGAAGTCGTGGGAAGGGATCGACTGCTCTGATACCAAGTTATCATGAACCTTAGTTCATAGGGGTAAACACCACCAAGAAGATGGCCGGATGGCGTCGGTAGAAGGAGAGAGATTTTAAAGGAGGAAGACTTTGTTATTCCTCTGATTGATTCTAATAGCATGCGGTAGCCCTCTTATATAGATGGCTCCCCCTAACAGATAGAATCTAATCTCAAATATATCTGTAACAAATATAGAAACTAATATCTATCCCTAATCATATCTCAAATAAAAGAAAACTAATCTCTAACTCAAATAGAATCTAATCTATAATTTCTAATAACAAACCGGCTGGGCCCAAGACCCACGCCTATGACAGAACCATTAGAGAAGCAGCTAATTCATATGCTGTACCAAAAGGAAATAATACAGAAGGGCAAAAATATTATGAAAACTTAAACCTTCATAGCTGCCCCAAATGCCGAATCAGCAACCCTATTGTTCTCGAACATGTTTGGGATGCTTTCAGTAGTTGCTCCAAATTCTCACGGCACTAAAGCCTCAAAAAAGAAGGTATTAAGATATTTATCATGTATAGAGATTTCTTGTTTCTGTTGAAGCTTCTATCAGAAATTCAAAGAACTGGTAAACTAACAACCAGAATCGATCTGCCATCTGTGTTAATACAAACCTCAGAAATTGGGAGAATTAGGTCTGTCTGAAGTGGAGTATACACATCTTCGACATCAGGAACAATAAGCATCAAAGGCTGCAAAGGACAAAAAGGTCAAATGTACAGTTTGAAAACTTGAGATCCAAGAACCAGCAAGCTGTCAGCAATAGTTCACAAAAAGTTTCTTTGGTAAGCTCAAGTTGCATTCAAAAAGCAGCATCGATGGTTGCAACTAAACAAAAAGAAAGTAAAATTAGAAATTTATACAATATTCCATTATTTCAATAAACAGCACAGGCTGCATTGAAGCTACAAAAGTTGGTTGAATGGAAAAAATATGGTATCCACTCTGCCAGAGAGATAGAGGGGGGGGTCTGTGAATACCAAATGATAATTTTTCCTTCTCTATTTCTTTTTAATTTATGGTTCGTCAAATATTTATCTTTTTGGGTTTCTCCTGTCACTGATTGAAGCTGAGTTTGAAATTTTAGAGTCGAAATCTTGTATAGTGGTAAAGTAAATTGAGATTACCTTGAGAAATTTCTTTTGGAAAATTTCACATTGATTTGCCACCTGAACTTAAGTGATTTGCGTGATTAAACCTAGCTATCGGCACACAGTAGATGTATCTCCAATGATTGGGACAGATTTGAAGAGGTTCAATACTTAAAAGATTAGAAAAGCAAAATTAGGCAAAATATAAAAGGCATAATATTCCAAGCATGACTACATCAAATGCAGATTATAAAAAGTTGGTTTCTTCCTTTAGCAGGTCAAAAAAATCAGCTGTTACAACAACATAACAGTATTGTGACTAACTATTGACCTCTTGTTCAGAACATACCTGTTGCTGAGCACGTTTAAGACTGTAGAAGTGAATAGTAGAATCAAATGTGGCAATCCCAACCATAGTTCGAGGACCTTCCTACAAAAGACAAAACAAATGTCAGGCCGATTCTCACAGTGGTCCAATATGTTTCAACTTGTCCATATAGTTTAGTGAAGCAAAGAAAACTAAGCAAGAGCAACACACCAAGTCTATCGATACAGTTATTCAGTTAACATTAACTCTGTTGACAGGTAGCATGTACTCAACACAACTTTTGGTTTCCAAATCTTTGCGGATTAACTATATAGATTGCTTTTACACAATTTGTTACAACATGTCTATCAGCATCAAACTTTTCCAAGGTCCCGTGGCTGTGCAAGACATGATGTCTAGAACAAGGTTCAAAAAAACAGTGGGAACTGGACGGTTGCTGCCAGTTTCTGGGCAAACCAGCCTGAGGTGGTATTGTGGTAAATCAAATTCCAGCCAGTTGTTGCATCGAGTCAGTAGAGACTTATTCTTATTTACACCGATTTATGACTGATTCAGAAACTGTGGATGATTTTCACAGATTCCAGCCAATTTACTGTACTTCAAGTAAATTGCAAAAACTGCAAGGGAACCAGCTGGTTTTTGGCAGACCAGTAAGGACAAGGGAATGGCTCCTTTCCAGTTTCATAAACCCTAGTCTAGAATATAAATTATGTGGCTGATAGGACGCCCAGTCATCCACAGAAGTTCTCTTAAACAGAAAAGAATGCTATCATAATCCTAGTTGCGAAATTTATATTGACTAACAAGTAACAAATGAATAAATGGACTCACGGAATTTGGACTGCTCTATCACACCACTAGATATATATTAAACAGATGCACGCAGATTTATCTCGTTTCTCAATAATGATAATGATGACACATGAGGAATAAACAAGGAGCTGATTTGCTGACAAAGTAGATGTTGTTCATTTATTCAATGCCAAAACCAAGGCTCCAAAACATGGAACCGGGGCTAATCCCAGCCGGCTGCCGGTAACGGTAACCGGCCGGTTACCGGAAATCCCAGGAAAAACCCAGACAAATTTCGTGATTTGAAATTTGAATTTGGACGGTTTGAAACCGGTAACTGTTCCGGTAACCGGTCAAAAACCAGAAAAACCGCTAGGAAAACTAAAAAAAGGCAGAGAAAACATGGGAGAAAAATAATTGATACATATTTACTTCATACAATAGGTAATCTAGCACAACAAATACCTAAACAAATCTAGGAAGTGCATTATGCAATCATAAATCTAAATTTACATTTGAGTAATCCCGGCCGGTTTTTTATCCTGGTACCGGCCGGTTTTTCCGATAACCGCAGGTTTTTCGAACCCTGTCCAAAACTATGTGATTGTATTTGAGTTTGGGGAAATTGAGGATTTGCCACTGCAAAAAGATACACTTGAGGATTTGACACTACATTCTCACTGACAAGTGGCCTAGGAGCCACATGTCAGTGAGACATGGAGTGGCACATCCTCAAGTGCCAATCTTTGCAGTGGCAAATCATCAATTCCCCCTTGAATTTGGCGCTGAAATAAGATAATCACAAGATCAACCACCAAATCTTCTTTACAGGGAAGAAAATCAGAAATCAAAACTGCAACAACTAACAATGCCTAGTTCAGTTTGGCAAGGATGACAAGTACCAGAGGAAAACATAGGCTCACGGCGAAAATAAGCAGATAAAAGCAAGATTGTTGTGCTAAATGATAAAGCAGCATCAACTTGATATAATGGAATCTAAGCAGAATTCAGTGAACATCAGGCTAATATTATGTGTATGTGGTCAATGCATAGAAATTAACATTTCAACTTACAGGAAGGTCTGAAAGAGCCTCAGCAATTGCACTGCAAGCCGCAGCAGTTGCACCAGTATGTATAGCATTCATAGAGACATCAATAAGGAAGAAATATACAGCGGGCATTGGGTCCCGAACCTGAAATTGAAGATGTCCTTATCATTATTACAGTATTATCAAAAACTGAAAGTAAAAATGAATCACTGCAAAATTAGAATGAGAAAAATTTGCAGATATGGTGCAAGATCTATAAAAGTTATCCTGTTTACATGATGATATGTCAAGACAACATTAACATAAACTATAAAGACACAAGTTTTACGTTACTACAATTGATGAATCTTGCTCAGGAAAAATTACAAGGAACTCGAAACCAGGTAAGGACGGACCAAAATTCCTTGGTGGCAATGAATTCAACTGTTCCTCTACATAACTCAGGCCTGTCATCAGCATCGCGTCGCCTACCATCAGGTCCTAAGTTGCACAAGTACTCCCTTGGAGTATCATTGCTAAATCCTGTAGAATCTCTTGAATTTGTTGAAACAGGAAGTAGCTTTAACTGAATAGGATATGTTAAACAATTCACCAATATTTTATAGTGTGAACAAATATTAGAACAGCTATGGAACCAAAAAAGACAAAAACCCCCGACCCAGAAGAAGGGTTGAGACTTGAGACAAGCATTATAAAGACACTTGACTTCAAAATAGTACCATCTTCTCAAAGGAAAAAAAAGGTAGAATTGGAATTTTAAATGATCCAAAATTTACATATGAACACGGCTATGTAGCAAAAAATGAAAAATATTTCTGGAGCCAGCTGGAAATAATAGAGAAGCTCAACTGCACAGAAAACCAGCATTGTAAAGCAAGCTAATAGATAAGATACTTCATCTTTATCCCTTACCACATAAGTTACAGATGAAGTGTTTCCCTTGATCCACAAATCTCATGAAAGGATTTATGTATGCTTTGCATCGAGAACACCTGATAGGGCCCATCTCTCCAAAGTCCACAAGCTAAAATAAGAAAGAATAGTCAACTTCAAAGCAATCAATAAAAATTTTGCATCACAACAGACTGCTGCAGTGAAAGCTTTAACTACATTAGCAAATAATGAAGTTTGTATAGAATCAGAACACTGCAAGAATTGGCTGATGACACATAGGGAGAGCACATGAAATCCACTTTTAATTGCACTAAGCCGCTCACTTTTTGGTGAATGTGCCAATATGTAGTACAACTGATGAACTGAATGACCAAACAATCAGAAGATGAGCAAGGGAGTGACCTTTAGGACTAATGATTTGAAATGCAATCAACAGCTTGCTACTAGACCAATTAGATTGCTATGAGGCATACAAATAGTTACGTATGATGATTGATGACAGCACAGAAGTTTCCCTCAAGAAATATTCTTAATATGGTATAATGGCATAGATAAGTATAACCATCCCCTATGTAGATTGATTTCTCGTTGGGTTAGCATGTCATATAAGTTGCTAATAAAAACTTTTGTTTTATATTCAAAAAATGAGATGAAGTACCTGAATAGGCTCCTCAGAAGGATGAGGAAGAGCGAAAGGTTGCACCATCAAGGCCAATGGCATTCCTGACATTGTCAAGAGATCCCCTGTACATGGTATCTGATAGCATATGTAACAGAAGCAGTTTAGAAAGGAAAATATGCTGACAAAAGGAGAGCACAGAATATTGAACAAATCAAACACCTGATTCATGGTGCACCTCATAAAACGGGGATTGCAGTTGCCTGTGTCCTTCACAATGAATTCACTGGACGCAGCCTATAATCAACAACAATGCTCTTAGATGAAACAGAACCAGTAGTCTTGTTAATGAGAACCATCTGAATCAGCATTTTCAAAATAGTGATAGACATAAGTAGTTACAGATCTAAACGCATACCGGTGGAACAGCTGCTTGGCCACCTTGCCGGGTCTCAAAAATGACGACTGATGTCTCAGGAATTGGACGCGGAATTTGATTAGGATCAATTTTGGATGGGGTAGAGACCTGGGCTCCAGCATGGGGAGAGCATGGCATGGTAGGCGTGGACGGCATCCCTTGGCCTAGTGCATTAGGCAGCATGCCACCAGGAATGCCAGGCATTCTCATGGATGGCTGCATACCACCAGGCACAGCTCCCTAAAAGTTGAACATCGCCTTAAGGGCATAAATCCCAATGCTCAGAGCATAACAAGAATTGGAAATTTTAAGGTGCCTCGTCCACAAAACAAATCTAATATTCATCAAAATAGTAATGATCAATCTTGACAAAAATCACCTCAAGGGCATAAATTACAAGGCTCAACACATCATAAGAACTGAACTACATCAAGTATGAGGTATCTCATCCAAAAAAGATATCTAATAGAAAAATATATTTATTTTAATGAAAAATGGTAAATATCATTGATCAATCTCCTTGGTCAATTAATCATTCGGTAACTAATGAAATATCCAAAAGCTAGAGCACTTCCTTTTCT
This sequence comes from Bonia amplexicaulis, assembly GCA_036346245.1. Lineage (NCBI taxonomy): Eukaryota > Viridiplantae > Streptophyta > Magnoliopsida > Poales > Poaceae > Bonia > Bonia amplexicaulis. The sequence goes on from CM070767.1 coordinate 5,120,620, forward strand.
TAAACATGCCATCTTGGTTAACTCTTCATGAGAAATAATACAGAATATTAAAACAACATCAATATTTCAGTTGCTCTCAACCATGGTTGAAATACTACTTGCTAGAAGACTGATTTTACCCAAACATGCTACTTATTTCCTTGAAGCATGTCACCTTGGTCGAACAATCACTGCACTTTGATATGTCACTCTTCCTAAACCTAAAGGAATTCACTGTTCTTCAAAGAAAAAAAACTAATCTTTCACTTAGGCATGCCAAATTATATTCATCACAAGAACAGTAAACTTCTAAACAAGCCTCTAGAACTCAAAAGTTCTGCATCAGATTGATCTTAAGGAGAAAAGAAGTGCCTTCATTATCCTATGGAAGCCCAAGTCTAAATTTTTCTCATTAATTCCTTTGAAACACATCAAATGCAACTAAGTAACAGTTAAGGCGTTACGGTTTCCCACAGCCTTGCTTCCAATATGCCCAAGCCCAATAGAATCTCTTAATTTTCGAACACTGCACGAAACTTAATAGGAAGAAACACTCACTGGTTGTGCCTGTCCCTGCCACCCCGGAGGCCCAAAGGCTGCTGCATTACCCCCTGGCGCCCCCATGAACGTCGGTGGCTGCGACAAAGGTGCAGCCTGAGCCCCGAATGGCGGAGGCTGTGCTCCCGGTCTTGGCCCCCCAAACTGCGGCGGCCCACCAAACGGCACCTGCTGCGCCGGTGCCGGTGGCCCCCCAAATGGCGGCCTCAGCCCACCAGAGGACGCCGGTTGAGGCATTGCCCCAGGCGGCCCGCCGAATGGTGGTGGCTGGGCAGCTGAAAAGAGGGGCCCACCCAACGGAGCCGATTGAGCTGCTGCTACTGGAGGAGGCCCGCCGAACGGGGGAGGCTGCAACATTGCCGCGGGCGGTCCGCCGAACGGAGGAAGCTGAGACGCCGCAGCGGGCGGCCCACCGAAGGGCGGCGGCGGTTGTGACACCGCCGAGGGCGGCCCTCCAAAGGACGGCCGCTGCACCTGTGCCGGCAGACCGGACGGCGGGCCACTGAAGGAAGGCCGCTGCTGCGGCTGCCACGAAACCGCCGCGGGCGAGCCGCCGAACGGAGGAGGAGACTGCTGGACCGGCGCCACGGGCCGGGCGAAGGGCGGCGGCGGGCTGCCGGGAAACGGGCGCGCGCCGGGAGGCGCAGCCTGCGGCGAGCGGATCGACGAGGGCACGGGGCCGTTCCCAGGCGGCGGCCCGCCGGGGGCGAAGGGCGGGGGCGCGCGGGAGATCTGGAGATTGGAAAAGGAGGCGGCGCCACCCGAGTTGGCGCTGGGGGTAGGGTTTTGCATTGCGAGGGGCGGCGGCGGCCTCGACGTGGGAGGCGACGGCGACGACGACGCCATGGATGGATCGAGAGGGACAACGGGATCTGAGGGGAGAAAAGGAGGAAACTTTTGGCTGCATTTTGGTTTAGGCTACACTAACTAGTTTTTAAATAATACCAACTCAACAAAATTTTATAATAAAAAATATATTAAATTTAACTGTATCGATTAAAATTATATATAACTATTTTTCTCTACATACTATCTCTCACAAATATACAAAATTTTAAATTTTAAATCATAAATTATAAGCTACAGCCAAAAAATCCACTCGTTATGTTGAAGCGATCAAGGAAGCGTTTTGGGTCAAGGCTGACCCGCTGGGTGCGCGTGTTGTGGTTCGATCGGACTCAGCAGCTCGACTTATTGGGTTAGTGGGGACCGTCGATCGATCAGTGTACGAGCCTTGTGTTGACAGCTTTCTTTCCTATATGTCAGAAACTCTCTACTTCAGGATCACAACTAATTTATTTTGACTACATGTATTTTATAGTATCACTCTCTTGTAGTCAGAAGGGTTTTATTCGTATAATTCATGCACTTTTTTGTACCAACCCGTAACAATCTCTTAGCTTCAAGGAAAGTGGATCAAGCCAAGCAAGAAGCCAAGAATCCAAGAGAAATTGAGGAGACTAGCAAGAGGACAGAACAAAATGGATTTGTTCCTATGATTGGTCATCCTCTCTCCTCGTAGCTGTGACATATAAATATAACTAGTTGAATGCATATGCGTTGTTACGAGATACCGAACACAAGGAACAAGTTTTAGTAAAAATTAGAATAACATAGCAAGAAGTAACATAATTGATTGTTATACCTATCACAAAGACTAATAATTCGAGGTGACAGCTCTTTCCAGTGCCACCATGATTAGGCACGAGACCTATACATGGGTTCCAATACACAATGTATATGCCTCCCAACTCAAGTATTATCATTAGGGAAAAATGGCTACCTAAGTAAGATAAATTTGCATGTGCCCTATTAAAGAATAATCGTTGTTTTCTTAATTAATGTTATACATACATGATTAATTAATAGTTTTTTCTTATTATTACATTACCTATATTAAAGAGAACCTCGTTTGCTCGCACCACATCCCATTTGAGGGCGACGTGGTGGCTCCTACGGGTGTCCACGACACCCTCGGTCCCTCTCTGCCCGAGCTATCGAGCGTCCTACCTCTGGAGCCTTGCATGGATCGCGTCCGCATGCACCGCCCTTTGCTGGCTGCTAGATCCCACGTGGATGGTCCTGGATCACGGTGGTGGATGGGCTGCATGCACTGGAAACCCTAGGTGATGGTGTAGGCAGCAGCGGCACCGTCGTTGGTCTCAAGGGAGCTCGTTGGTGCCGACCACCCTGCGGGGTTGGAGGATGCATAGCTGCTGGAGGGTGGCATATTGGAAGAGCTTTGTGGTCACCATGACCGTCTTGGCCCCCTTCTCCTCCCTCCTCCCTACGTTTCCCCTTCATCGATGCTCTCTCTTCGACCGTTACATCTAGTAGTTCACTATGGCTATCGTTGTGTTCTGAGTCTCAAGTTGATTTTTCAGGCTTTCTAAGAGGTCGTACCACTTATGCTAATGTGTGAAATCGTGACGAGCTAATTGTGCTTATATGATGGCTTCATTAGATTTGCATACTGTTTCGATTGTTCGTCTAGTCTTGTTCTTCTATGAGTTATTGTTGTATGCATTGATTTTTCTTCAAGTTTGCTATAGTAAGATGCAATTCTAAATCTTGGAATGAGCATCCCTGCATTTGTTTCCATTCTTGAGTTCACCTTCAAGATTAGTCTGATGGTTTGTTGAACATCCTGAGATTGTTAGTTCTTCACCCTTTTGTTATGCTTAATTACATTTAGCTCGTTAACTTTAAAATCGCAATTACCGTGCAGGCAATCTGTCAGTCATAGAGTGAGATTTGCAGCACGTCAGCCTTACTGTCATGATCATTCGGCTACTCAATTAATTCATGGCTGTGCCTGTTTTGACCATCTATGTCAGTCCTCGAGTACAATTGAGACTTTTATTTGCATACTGACGTTATGTGATTAATTTGACTCTGTATGAATATCATCTGATGAACATTGATACTTAGCTTATTGATGATCACTCCTAGATTGATTATTATGATTCTGTTATGCACATGGTATTGGATAAATTTTGAACTCATGAAATCAATGTTATCGTACCATATCATCATCTAATTAACTGTGTAGATTAGTTGATAAATGTTGTAATAGCAATTTTGCAAACTCAAGTAATACTATGTTGAATCTTATTTGTCTTACATATTATGAACTTGTATTCTAATATGATATATTTAGTCATTCATATACGTACTATGATTAATTATAATTCACTTAATTGAAATCATGACATAATTGGAAACTTATTGTTACATTCAAATTGTCAAGGGTATTGTATTCGATGAAGATATATCATGACTCTATTTAATGCATAATTTCTTGATACAAGTTACATTAAGTGTGACATATTTAACTTTTCTACAACTGATTCTTTTGTATATCCTTGTAATGTATTAAACTAGATTCTATATCATTTAGACATGAGCATTATGTGACTTAGTTAGATATAACTTTGTTGCTTCTATTCATTATCAATCTGATACACATCACTAAATCATAAGCTCTTTAGCCTATTTTTAACTATAATGATCTCTTTTCAACTTAATACTGAGTTGAGCTGAATTTTATGATACTTATTATGATTCTATTCGATGTCTAGATGAAATCTGTTATTGTTCTGTGACTCAATTGAGCCCATTTGATACAAGTTATGGACTATTGAATCAACGTTACACTTATCACTTGTGAATTCATTCAGATCATTGACTTCATGAGCTTGTTCAGTTGATCTCTTCAAGTCTTAGTATTGATCTTGTGGCACATGCTTTTGCATAACTATCTCTGCATTGATCTATTTAACAAATTGCTCCATTGATACTTTCTATGTTTGTATTGTTGAATTCATGATGCGTTCATTATACTTTGCAGCTTAGTCACGACTGCTGTAGTTCCATTACTCTTGTCATGTGTTCGATAGATCAACGTAAGTATCGTCAATCCAATTTTATATTCAATATTTGCACATTGATTATTTTTACTTGTTTTGTCAGTTGTTAGTAACTGACTATCACTTTGAAAGACGTTTGAGTTCAATCTATTTGCGAACTGTCTTGAATGCATGTAAGTATGTTCGTCAACTAATGTTTATCTCAACGAATGACCAACTTGTCCTCAACTAATTGTTGAGGATACTCACGATAGTTAACCCTTGAAATAACCTTGTTAAGCTCTATTACACCTAGATTAACGATTAACTCATGAAACTGCGTAGTATAACTAGTAGTACACCAATCCAACCCAGACTTTTCCTATAGCTAGTTAACCAACTATCAATTGAAACTAATTGTTGTAACACTACTTGGACTTAACTAACTTAACTGCAACTCTAACTTACTTCTCCGAGCACCAAGGTAAAAAGATACTGCGTCTTTGTGGTTTCTTTTCTTATGGTCAATTTAGTTTCAAGCATTTTACATTCATAGAATTAAATTGATTACTTGTCATCACAGGATAGCAAATTTTGACATAGCCTTAAGGTGTTGGTGAACCTAGGTGAACTTATTTGATTTAAGCGCTATTTGTGCTAAACAAAATTGCTTTAAGCTTCCGCATTGTATATTTGGTTTAAACAAATAGAATAGGTCTTTAGATTGATATTAATTGAAAGAAATATTCTTTAGACCGCCTATTCGCCCCCTCTAGTCGGCCTCTTGATCTTACAGCAAGTCAAATCCTTCAAAAGATCAAGTACCATGACACCTTCTATAAGAAGGATGGCCACATTATTGAGTTCTGCTTCCGTAAAGTCAAGGTTAAGTGAAAAGACAGGATGTGTGCTTTGAGATCCATTAGAGGAGTTCCTTCATCTGTGAATGTCTCTAGATTTAGGAAGCCTGTCTTTTCTTTCAGACATAGGTCTAAGTTTGTAGATGACTTTTTTTACTCTTTTCGTGGTTCTAAGCAGCGTTTTGGGTTAGAATATCGTGAGGGTAGACCACGGGTAGTGTCTAGACAAGGGGAGTATCGGCCTTTTGGTAGGCTGATTTAGAGAGGTCTAGGTGGTTCTCGTGTGCATCTCCATGATTTTCATGCTAACCATTTTATTTCTGCTTCTATTACTAGACAATGTGTGGCTCATTAATGAATTCCAAATCTTTCATTACTAATCCCAGTACTGAGGAGCAGATTTCTTGCTTTTGTCCAGTAAGTCCGTCGAGCAAGGAAGAAGGACGTACGACTTGTTGACTCTGGGTGTTCACGACACATGGCCGGAGATTGTCGATGGTTCTCCTCCCTCATTCGTGCGTCAAGCAATGAGTTGATTATATTTGGGGATGCTTATACTGATAACATGACACAAAGTGCACAGTTCGTGCCAACAATAATTTCATGTTCAAGAATGTCATTTTGGTAAGTAAACTGATGTATAATCTGCTATCTAGTACATATCGTCTTGATGAGGGTTTAGAAGTGAGATTCAAAAGTGAAGAGTGTAGAGTTCTAAATTCCTCGAGTGAGTTTGTCTTTGGGGTCTCTAGGTTAGAGAGGATTTTTAGTACTGATTTTAGTACCTCATCTATCTCTAGCCCTAGCTGTTTGTGGCTTCTGATTCTCATGATTTAGTATTATGACATCGTAGGCTTCGATCACTTAACTAGAGTTAGTAACAATGATCTCATTAGAGGATTGTTTAGGCTTAAGAGTTGTAGAGACCTAGTGTGCACACCCTATAGACATGGTAAAATAGTTTCTGCTTCTGATCCTCCTCTTAGCTTAGTGATGACTGATGGTCCAGATAGCTCTTGCACTCAGACACGCTGGTCCTTCTAGAGTCTAGTCTATAGGAGGAAAGTGGTATGTGTTTGTCATTGTAGATAATTTCTCTAGGTATTCTTGGGTGTATTTTCTAGTTTCTAAGGATGCGGCATTTAGCTGCTTTAAAGAGTTGACTTTTAGATTAGCAGTTGACCTCCTAGAAGCCTTGAGAACCATTAGGAGTGACAGTAGCACAGAATTCAAGAACTCATCATTTACCATCTTCTGTACCGATAGAGGTTTAGAGCACCAATTCTCCTCACCTAGAGTCCCCCAACAGAATGGGGTTATAGCAAAAGAATAGAACTCTTATAGAGATGGCTAGGACTATGCTAGATAAGCATAACACCCCTATGAGATTTTGGGCTGAGGTGATTTCTACTATTTGCTACGTGTCCAATAGAGTTTTCTTGAGATCGTACATATGTAAGATTTTTTTTAAGTTTGATTTGGTCATAGGCCTAGCGTCTCCTATTTTAAGATATTTGTGAGAGACCATGTGAGAGGTGCTCCCATGTTTGTGATGAGTTATTGACGCGTGTCGAAAATCGAAATTGGATCAGTCTGTGCTCCCGAAATTTTGAACTACATGCAGTTGAGCTGCAGTACTACCGGCCGCAGTACTACAGCGATGGCAACGGTACTACCGCTTGCTTGTGAGCGAGCACGATCGGGGCATAAAATTTGAGTTTGGTTTGGGTGGTTCGATATTTAGTGCATGTGATGAATTCATGTTATCGAGCGGTGCTATGTGATGTGTTTCTTGTTTGTGTGGCTGCAGGACATCGAGGAGGAGTCGTGGCGAGACACGGTGGACCGGACTAGGCGCAGGTGGCGCTGAGGTCAGAACGGTCGGGATGTGTCGAAGACGACGTGGACTCGTGGTGGTTGCGAGGCTTGGACGACAAGGAGCGCGGAAGCTTCCCGGAAGGTGCATGAGGGGCGAAACGGGAATTTCGCAAGGTTGCACAAGTGGAAGCGGGCGCCGTTGGATTTAGCCGGCGTAACGGGTTGGAGACCCGTTAGCCAAGGGCTATAAATAGAGGTGGGGGGCTGCATGACCCCTTTGAACACATGGAAAGGATTTAGGGTTTCCTTTAGTCAAAAGAGTCTTTGGAGAGGTTGTTTTGCTTTAGGCTTTAGTGGGTGGCGTGGTTGTGTGCGAAGGCGCCTCCACCCCTGTGTGTGTGTTCCTCCCAAGAACTAGGGAGAGTTCTTGGTGATTTTGAGGATTGAGAGAGTGGAGATGAGTTGAGAGTCTTGTAATCCTTCTTCTTGTTCGAATGTACATGCGTATCGGGACTCCCTTGTACTCATCTTTTGATTTGGAATGAGAATCTGAAGTTTCTTTTTATTCCCGTGCTCTCTGTTCTTCGCTTCTCCTTTTGGGCGAGTTCTTGATTCTTTATTTTTCGTGTTGTTTCTTACCTATGAGGTGTGAAATGGGTTGCTCTGTGATAGGATAGTGCCTCAAAGTCATTTGATTGAGTTTTCCCAAGAGCAAATCAAGTATAATCTCAGGATTTGAGTTTTGGGGTTTCTCTGTGCCTTTCTAGGGTTGAGGTAAAAATCGTGTTTCCTTCTTTGTGATGGCATGAAAGTTGACTAGTAGAGTCTAGTGGCTATTGCTAACATATCCTCAAAGTCTCTTGGCCAAAGGATCAAAGATTTGTTGGAATTTTGGATTTTTGGAGAACCCTCTGTATTTTTCGAGTATTTGTCTTCCCTTTCGATTCTTTAGAGAAATCTTGAAATTGATTCTTGGCTTATCCTTCTGGAAGTGTTTCCTTACTATCCTCAAAGTTTCCCAAGCCAAGAATCCAAGAATCTTGCGAATTTCTCAGATTTCCCTTTTTCTGCGCGTGCTGTTCTTGGTGCGGTACTACCACTCGTCGAGAGGTACTACCGCTCAAAGGTACTACCGCATTTTCAACAGCGGTATACGCTCGATGGTACTACCGCTCATACCGGTGCAGTACTACCGCTCCCCGAAACGACCCCATTTTTCCTTACTCTGGATTTGATTTCTTTTCTTGATCTGTGTCTTCCAGTGAGTTCTTTTCTGCTGTGTGAGTACTTGAGGGGAGGATTTTAATTTCTTAAAAAGGCACCATTCACCCCCCCTCTGTTGCCATTTCGGTCCTACAATTTGGTTGCAAGTTCTTTATTCTTAAACATGGCACCTTCAATAAATTTGAATCTAGATGTTATGATGACATTTTCCTTGGATATCCTGCTTATTCTTGTCGCTTTCATGTATTTAATCATTGAGACTTGTGAAGTCACTTTTAATGAGGTTAGTCCTGATATTAAACCCAACAGTGCAAGTACATAGGTACACAAGTGATCAAGAGAACTTTTTCATCGATGATGACCCTAACTTAGAGTATGATGACCCAATCCCACCTCTAGTCACTCCTGAGTTGGTTAGAGAGACTACTTCAACTGGTCTAGTTTTAGTAGAGCAGCCTCCTCCCACCTGCAATGACCCTTCAAGTGGCTCCGCTCCTACCTCCACAGCCCATGAGGTAGAGGCCATGTTTGCACCAAGACCTCCTCTTTATATTTAGCAATGACACCCTTAGGGGCATATGATTAAGGATCTCCATGAGTGAGTTACTTGCTCTAGATTTATCTCTCTAGATTCTCATGCACATTCTGCTATTGTTGTATCTTTTGAACCTCAGGATGTCATCCATGCTTTATTTGATTCCTCTTAGGTCAATGCCATGCATGAACAGCTTGAAAACTTTAAAAGAAACCAAGTTTGCACCTTAGTTGAACCTACTTCTAATTATAATGTAATTGGAGTAAACTGGGTTTTTGAAAACAAGCAAAATAAGTATGTGTTGGTAGTTCATAACAAGGTTAGGTTTGTAGCTCAAGGTTTTTGCTTGGTATAGGGCTTAGAATTTGAAGAGTCTTTTGCACCTGTAGTTACATTAGAAGCCATTCATATATTTCTATCATTCACGGCATCTAAGGGCTTTAAGCTTTATCAAATAGATATCAAGAGTTCTTTTCTAAATGGTTTCATAGAATAAGAGTTCTATGTCAAGTAACCCACTAGTTTTGAAAATCCTAAACTCCTAAACCATGTGTGTAAGCTCTCTAAAGCCTTATATAAATTGAAGCAGCCCTAGAGCTTGGTACGATATGTTTAAGAGTTTTTTTTTGCTTAAAATGATTTCAAAATAAAATGGTAGATAGAAGCTTTTCACTCTCAGGCATGACAGTGACTTCCTACTTGTTCAGATTTATATCTATCACATTATATTCGATGGTTCGTCTCATGCTTTGGTGTCCAGATTTTCAGATTCTATGAGTATAGAATTCGAAATGAGTACAGTGGGCAAGCTGACTTTCTTCCTTGGTTCTCAAGTCAAGTACCTGAAAGAATAGACCTTCAATCATCAAAGCAAGTACACAAAAACTTTCTTCGGCACTTTGATATGGAAAGCAGCATGCATGTGCCTACTCCAATTGCCGCTTCTACCGTGTTGGATACTGATGAGGACAAAGAGCCCGTGCACTAGAAGGAGCACCGCAACATGATTGACTCCCTTCTTTGCCTCGCGGTGTGAGACTGGACATACAGTTTATTATGTGTTGTGCACTTGATTTTAGTTTTTCCTCATACCTTACATTGTGAAGCAGTACGTCGCATCTTCAGGACAATCTTGATTTTGGACTCTGGTATTCTTTTGATTCTGCACTCTCTTTTTGTGCTTGTTGTGATGTTGTTTCTTTGGATCTTATCTACTTTGCGGGACTATGGGTTAGGTTAGTCTTAGATAGTGCTCTTCTCTTCCGTGACAACACTAGTGCCATAAACATTACCAAAACTCAGTGCAACACTCTAAGACAAGGACATTAACATTAGATACCATTTCCTTAGGGCTAAACTATGATCTTGATCAACTTGATAAGCTAAAATCCATTTAATTTCATATTATTGCTTTGTTTGATTTAGCATTACTATATATGATTTACCATGATTTAGAATAGCTACCTTACATGATATGGGTTGGTGTAATACTGGTAAAGTCACTTTGGATAATTTTATGGCTCCTTTATGGTAAAAATGAATAAATTGTAGGTATTTCATTTCATTCATGCTCTATCTTCTTCTATTCATCTTGATAAGTCAATTGTTAAAAGGGGAGAAAGATTGACAAAAATATATATCTAGAGCATGATTTGAAGTTTTTATGTAAAATTTTGCTAAGTTAGAGCTTTAATATTTTTTTGATGATTTTCTTGATCTTTTGATCCCTTCTCACCATAAACAAGGTCAAATAGAACAATTGTTCTTTTATATGGACATAGAGTGAGATTTTCCAATTTATTTTGTTAGATTTGAAGCTTTTTGTGAAAAACTTGCCATTTTCAGTAGCTTCACTCTATTTTTGGCTCTTATGGTCACTTCAATTCCTTGCAATGCTTGTTTGACCATTTTGTGTTTTTATTAGCAAAATTCGCTCTCTAAATTCTATAACCACATCTTATTTGTATTTTCTCAAAAATGCAAATGGGTACATCAAGGGGGAGATTGAGGGACCATGTGAGAAGGTCCAGAATTTTGTTGTGATAAACCATTGCCATTTCAGAGGAATGTTAATTTTGATTTTGAAAATTTATAGTTTGGTGATATTTTTGGTCAATTTGCAAACCAACCGATCTAACTGGCCAGAGGCGGCGGTCAGATCGGTCACCACTAGCTGTCTGACCGGTGGTGTTAGCGGTCAGACCATCTAGGAAGCGGTCTGACTGGCTGGAGATGTTGCCTTCGCTAAAATGAGGAATTTTAATGATTTTGGTCATAGGGTGATTTGATTTGATCTAGGTTAGTACATATATATTGCATGATGCATATTTCAGCTAACTTGGGTCAAGTTATGAAGGACTTATGTCTAGAAACGATTTCTTTGTCTTGGATATGCAGGGTCACTAAGAAACAACCATGATCAATGACGAGAATTAGGGCTAGCTCATAGAGGAGCTGAGGCTAAGAACAATTAAGGATGCTAGGTCAGATAGCTGAGCTCAAGCATGGCACGAGAAAGGTGAAAAATATTGAAGAGAAGTTCAAGGGATGGGTTGCACTATATGGCTTGGTCAGTCCAAGTGCAATGGAAGATGAAGATCGGGTCAAGAAAACTTAATTTGATAAGTTGAACAAAATACCAGAAACTACCTTAGATGAAAATCGTGGCACTTAGGAAAACAGTTTAGGTCAAGGAGAAGATGAGATGATAAAGTTGGATCAAACACGAAGGACTTAATGAATTTGGGCTTATGTGCTTTGAAAATCATGCATAAGTGTAGTGTGTGAGTAAAACCCATGTTGTGTAGGGTTAACAAATTTTAACCATATGTGCTAAGTGGATGGTATCCATTAAGGTTACATAAGTGCTGGTTGTCTATCTATTTAACGGGTTGAGATGGAGACTTGCTAGTTAATCATCTAACCATCCAACTTTTGCTCATGGAAGCCAAATGTTCTAGGGTTAGGGTTTGAGAAGTGTGTGTTGTGGTGTGCTCTCTTATCTGCTAGGTGAAGTGGATGTAAAATCTTCATCCTCAATTAGAAATATATCAACTTTATTCATCTCTAATGCATCCCTTTTATTTTGGTTTATTTGCTCTTGATTTGGTAGGTTTTCATCTTCTCTCTTCCCTTCTTGATCTTGTTCAGTGTCAAAGATGAGTAATTGATGGAGACATACCTTGAAAATCAATTCTCATCTATCTAGACATCAGATCTGATAAATTCATAAAGTTGCCCAGTTTTGCTTGTATTTGACCTTCTCGGGAGTTTTCTTATTCAGTTATTTTTTCTCGATTCTTTTTTATGTTCTTCTTTTGTGACATGTAGGAATATATCTAGGACCATCTCATCCATCCTTCTTCCATGAGCAAGTCATATTCCTCGTTTTCATCTTTTGCCTAGTTTTAGTGTAACATTCCTTTAAGTAGAAAAGTGTCACAACTTTGATAATAATTTTCTTAATCATTGATTGGAATAGCTTTGTAACATTCTAGAGAAAGTATATGCCAAGTTTGAAGTCATTTGGATCTATGGAACATAAGTTATTTGATTTCTTGGTTTTGAAATCGTGCTAATTTTACTGGTCCCTAGGCTAAGTTTACTGTTCACTGGTTTGAACAAAATTTGCTGGAGGTCCGACCGGAATTGGAGAGGTCTGACCAAAATTGAGAAGAGGTCTGACTGATGGGTTGGATTTTCTTAGATTTTTGGTTTCTTGTTTCGACAGCTTTTGTATTGGCTTTACATTCTAAATCTTCATAGTTTTGTTGCTATTAGAGTGAAGCATCAGTGAGTACTTGGAGGAAATTTCGATGGCATTATTCATCCCTTTTGTTGCCATACCGGTCCTACACTTGTAGCTGAAATAGTTGTCACTATGCTACATCTTAATTAATTTTCTATTCTTTGTGACTATGATATAGAATCATGTTTAGAATAGGATTGTATTTAATAATGAGTTTTAAAAATGAATTTATTTTCAATTAAAATAGGGATGGTGTAGGAGATTCAATTTACTACGCAAAATATACATGTGATCTCTGACCCAAAGGTTAGGATTGTTATAGTAATGTTAGTATTGTAATATTACTATAGAGACCGGATTTGCTGCATATGGGGGTAGCTTCCCTTTCCTACGAAGTGCTCATGTATGAGCTGAGATGTGTGTGTACAGTACACTTGATGCGGCTTATGACTTTTGGCTATGCTTTGTTAGTTTAACAAATAGTGATTGCTAAGAGAAGTCAAAAGTAAAAAACAGCTGAAAAGCATAAAAAACAGGGCATTTATTTGTTTATTATGGAGTGCTTCAGGTTGGTAGCGTCCTTATCTCTTTCCTCTATCTCTCTCTATTCACTTCCCTCCCTCTCCAACCATGCGAGGTTTCCAGTAGTGAGATTTCCAACCACATGAGGTTTCCAACAACGCAAGGTTTCCAGCAGGCAGGGTTTCCGTAGTGCGAGTTTTTTGACGGTGGGGGGTTTCCAGTAGCGTGAGGTTTCCGACGGTGGGGTTTTTCGGCGATGCGAGGTTTCTGGCGGTGTGAGGTTTCCGACGGTAGGGTTTTTCTGGAAGGCGAGGTTTCCAACGGTAATGAGTTCTAGCGGTGTGAGGTTTTCGATGGCCCAAGGTTTCTGGCTGCATGAGGTTATTGGTGGCAGTGAGGTTTCTGGCAGCAACGCAAGGTTCCTGACCACGGGGAGGTTTCTGGCTAGCCATTCTTCCACGTTGCCAATCGTTCTTCTGTTCTTTTGGCCACGTCTCTCTCTCTCTCTCAGGCACGGCGTGGCGTGGAGCGGCAGTGCACCTGTGGCGCAGGGTTGCGAGGTCATGGAGCGGTGCGACTAGGGAAAGTATGGGGTGGCACAACGATGCGGCGTGGGGAGCATCACACTGGCGGGGCGTGGGCACCACGGCCTCACAAAGGCATGGGCCCACGGCAAAGTAGCAACATGCATGCTTGCAGAAGAAATTACTCCCTCTATCCCAGTTTATAAAGCATATTTTTTTATTAGAACATAGATCAAGAAGATAGTAAAAATGGCTATATTACCCCAGATAATTATCTCTAAGCAGTATATTCAAATATTCAATGGATGCATATAGAGAATAGAAAATAAATATGTATATTTATTATAGGTATAAAAGGAACATCACACTAATTTTATAATGGAATATGAAATGTGTCCTATATTTATAGATAAGGTTATTAAAAAAATACATCTTACAAATCCAGACGAAGGAGTACACTAGAACGCATCCCAAATCTGTTTTTTTCTGCCTGTGTCTTTGGTTTGGATGTGGAAGAGGTGTGACCGAACATTCATGTCTACGATTTGCGTGGGGCCAGTTGGCCAGATCATGGCGATCTCAGTTCTCAGGTGACTTCCTCGCCTTGTGATGAGAACATGACCCCTATGGATATAACCATATTGGCTATGCCCGCTATTCCAATTACAAGAGCTCATACACTTCACTTAAATTATCTAGTGAGCTCGTTTTTAGGAGTGCCTTTATATTATATAAACTATATGATGCTACCTAATGATGAAAATATATATTTTTGTAGCACTACATCACTTTTGGACCAATTCAAGCAAGAGTTCAAATTGGACACGTTTTGAATCCAATTCGGCCTCCAGATCAATTCGGATTCAACCTGACAGGTCCAACTTCAAATTTGCATAACTTTCATACACAGAGTATATTTGAGGTCCACAAGTACTTGTTGAAAAGCTTGTCTCGTCCTCTTTCCAACGGATCTAGTCCTACCTCAAAATTCTTTCTATGTGCACCGTAATCATCAAAAGAAGGTGCTACATCACATGTTTGGGCCAAATTAGGTTTTGTAATGCATGGGCCCAAGGGGAATGCGCCACCTCTCTTGGCCCAAACTATTCACGACCGTACTGTTCATGTGAACAGTATCGTAAATAGTATCACCACTTGTTTCTTAGTTTTGCGTGACTTTCCCTTCTCTATTTAAGGAGGCCGCACACTTTTAATTTTCTTGGATTTCGTTTGCTTAATTTCTCCATTGTGAAAACTCTTGTTCTTCGCTTATGTCGACTAGACCAACCATAAAGAACCTTTGTGGAATCCCACCTTTTTGAACTCAATTCATATATTTGTAATTCAGATTGCTCGTTACTTTATTCTTGCTTGTTCTTCGATTGTTTGCAGGAATTGATCCTCGTGATCAGGTCAATCAGGTCTTTGGCATGGTTGATAATGACTTGGTGATTAGTTCAGCGATTACTTGGTTCGTACATGTTGCGTTCGTAGCCTGAATCGTGAGAGTTGTTCATCGTCCAATCGAAATTATCGTTCTCATCGAAAGACTTGGTCAACATTAGCACATTAGGTGGTATCAGAGGTTCAGTTGATCGGTAGGAATTTCTTGTATCCCTAGTTAGTAGATTGGTTTTTATTTTCCTATAGTCCGAAAAAATTGCCCCACAAAAAGTGTTAATTCCCGCTGTTCAAACCCCATTGTGCCTTTCAATCTGTTAGTTTTGGTTTGCTAAATTGAATTTGCGTCCATTTTAGCATTGTCTAGTTCCTGGTCATATCTTTGTTCCTATAAAAATCCAAACAAAACAAAATTCCCCCACCCCAAACCCCATTTCCAATTCAGCTGATTTTTCCTTTCTCTGTAGCCGCCACCAAAAAAGCCATAACTGTTGATACCGTGATCCTTTTTGAGTGAAACCACTTCCATTAGATTTATAACTTTATTATCCATCTTCCTATGAAATTTCACATCATTACAGTAAGGCATATAAGAGATATATACGGTGAAAATTGACCTAAAATTCTAGTTTGAATCTGCAACAGTCTGTACTTGTGATTTTTGTGCTAATTTTTCAGTCGGTTTCTGGAACTTGGCCCCAAAATAAAAGTTGTAGAAAAATCCATCAGGAATTGGAAAAAAAGAATCATTGAAAAAACGACAACTGAAAAGAAGTTAAGGCTGAAATACCGACATGCTATCTAGTGGACAGAAATCTTCAGTTTTCAGTTTTGGGTCAATCCTTGTGTTCTTCAATTCCAGATTGCATTAGATTGAATTATCTTGTGTTTACCACTCCTATACATTGCCGTACACTTATTTAGCCTTCTTCCATCCTTGGTTGTTAGCAACATAGGCTAATATCTAGATACAAACTATAATTCAATTCTGTGCAATTTCTGAAATTAACTGGTTGTTCTCCATTACTACATATCGAGCCTTCAAAGCTACACCTTATACTAACCGAGAAGATCACGTCGAACCGTCTCTTGCAATCGCTTTACTCATCACTTGAGTCAAGTTTATCACGAACCAGCCATCGGTTGCACCACCTGTTTGCATTGGTAAGAACTTGCTAGAGCTTGGTAAGAGCTTGAGTGCAAGCGATTTTGAGTCTCCGGATACTAGTAGTTGATAAGAACATATACTTATGATTTGTTTTCTTGTTTTCTACTAACTATGACAGGTTTACGGGATGATTTTCAGCTAGATACACATCTTCTTCAAGCCGTTGAATGGAAGCGCAAGAAAGTCCACGAGGAAGATGCATGCTTCAGACAAGATCGTCCACCACGGGAGGTATATGATCGTGACAATACTTCTGGTAAAACTAACCTCGCTGTGCCATCCTTTGTTGGTAAATTTGACCCTGGTGCCTATGCTAACTAGGAGATAGTTTTAGAAAATAAATTTGAATATTATGAATGGTCTGATAAGCAAAAATTAGAGCTGCCACTAGTATTTTTGTTGATGATGAAAAACTTTGATGGAAGTACTTAAGTAAACATGGAAGAGTGCCTCAAACGTGGCGTGCATTAAAGAAACTTTTGAGAGATCAATTTATTCCTAAATATCATGCTGATTATTTGCTAGCTAGATTGCAACGTTTAAAACAATGAAGTAGAACTGTAAGGGAATACTATCATGAATTAAAAACTCGTTTATTGCTTGTGGCTTAGAGGAACATGCTGAAGCTACAGAGAAAAGATTCTTACGTGGGCTTAATAAAGAAATTCAGGATCTTCTTAGTCATGAAGAATATAATTCTCTCCCTCCTTTGTTTATACTTGCTTGTAAGGTTGAAAATCAGATTGAGGAGAAATTGAGAGTGCTTGATGATAAGAAAAATGAGAACAAACCCGTGTTTGTGCCTTTTTCTATGACAATCAATTTGCAGGTAGTTGAGAACCATGCCGAAGAGGAGCATGAGCTCATTGAATCATCGACTCCATTGGTTGAGAACAAAAATGAGGAGATGGATGTACCTACATCATCTGAGAAGAGCCAAAAAGGTAAAAAAAACATTGTGCTATCATCACTCACGGTGAGCATGCTTGTGAAGAACTACAATTATCCACTGTTCAAACTATTTTAGAGCAAAACTTAGTGGAAAACAATTTTGACATGCACATGTTTCAAGTAAAGAATTCAGACTGCATTGACCTGAGAGCACCATGTCATAAAATAAATAAATTTCTTGCTGTTTTGAATGATTCATGTGATGAATTAATTGTATACAATGATCATATGGGTTTTGTTAGATATAAAGAAGTTTTGACTAGAATTTCTCCTACTAATTCATTATGTTACACATGTTGGATCTACCTGAGAGACCATGTGGAGGTGACCCTATGTTTGTGATAAGTAATTGACACGTATTTTGAAAGTTTGAGTTTGATATGAGTGTTTCGTGCTGAGTTCCTTCTTCTGATGCTAATGTATGATTATATTGTTTTGATCGGTGCTATGTGATGTTCTCTTGTCTGCGATGGCTTCAAGACTTTGAAGCTAAGTCGTGGCGAGGCATGGGATGGTCGGACTAGGCGTAGGCGGTGCTGAGGTCAAAGCGGTCGGGAGATGCTGAAGACGACGAGGATTCAGGGTGGTTGCGAGGCTTGGACAACAAGAAAGGAGGAAGCTTTCAGGAAGATGCAAGAGTGGTATTTTGGTAAATGCGCAAGGCTGCAAAGAGGAAGCGGATTCGGTTTTGAGTTAGCGGGTAAAGCGAGTTGAAAACCCGGTAATCAAAAGCTATAAATAGGAGGGTGTGCACTGGTAGTGTGGCTCTCTCGTTCTTTCTCTAGAGGAGTGGTTGGGAGTGCAGAGTTTGTTTTGCTTTTGTCTGTGTAAGCAGAGAGCAGTTGGGATGTGTTCTTGAGTTCTTGTTTTTCTTCCTTTGTGTGTGAGCTCACAATGTAAGAGATGGGATGAATTGGCTGTAGACAACTCTATGTAATCATTCATCTCTATGAATTCATTTGAGAAATCTTGAGCTTGAGCTATTATGATTTTCTTACATTTCTTTCTGTCTTTGTGTTTGCTTTGTCTTCAGTTCTGGTCTCTATTCTTCTCTGCCCCTTATGGCTTTGAGTTGATTCTTTGATCAAGTTTCTGTAGAGTCGGTTTGGTTTGAACTGGGGATCAATCTAAAGGTCATTTGGCCAGTCCATTCCTGAGAGCAAAAGTCTGAATCGAAGAGTTCTTTTGTCTCTCTGTCTTGCACCTCAAATTCCTCAGTTTACCCATTTCTAGGGTTTACTGTTCACCATCAGCAGAGGATTTGTGTTCTTGATGTCTCGGCAACAAATTTGTGTTAGATTTGTGTTTTCTTGATCCAGGGACACTTCTCTGCTGTGATCCAAAGTCTTATGATCAAAGGATTTGTGAAATTGCAAGCTATGTGGATGTTGGCCTCATTTTCTGTATGTGGCATTTCAGTTTTCAGAGATTCAGTCAAGTGCTTTTCTTGCTACTGATTGTTCCCTGTTCAGTTGAGATTGGTTGTTGCATGTATTTTTTCCTTTTTAGAGGTCAATTTGCTATTTAGATTGAAGCCATGATCAATTAACCTGCAAAGAGCAGCAAACTGTAGTCAATTTCTCTGCCTTTTGATTCATCTTCAGTTTTTCTATGCTGCTTCTATTTTCGGTTCTTCAGTATGTTCTATTTTTGGTTTGGGAAGTCTGCAGCCTGTAGTTTCTCTCAGCCAGCTAGTTTCGGTTTAGTTCAATTTTTTGTGTTTGGCTCTGCTCTGAAACCGCCAAAACCTCCTTGTACCCAGTCAGACCGGACTAATACTTGCGGTCAGACCGGCCTCTCTACGGCGGTCTGACCAGGAGTGCCCCGACGGTCAGACCGCTGTCTCAAGTGAGGTCGGACCGACCTCACTAAGGCGGTCAAACTGGGAGTGCACCGGCGGTCAGACCACTGTCTCATTTACGGTCAGACCGGCCTCAAGATTTGTTCTCGATTGCCTGCTTCTTTTCTTGCCTCGTCTTTTCCTTTCTGGTTGTAGCTTCCGATGAGCATTGAGCTTCTTGCTTCATAGCTGTTATAGCTATCGGAGAAGAAATCTGTGTGAATACTTAGGACGGTTTTGAAGGCACCATTCACCCCCTCTGTTGCCATTTCGGTCCTACACTACCTATGAAATTGTCGCATGCTATGGAGAAAGTTTTTGAACTCGTATGTTCAAAATCCTTGTTTAGTGCCTACACCACTAGGTATAAGTTTAATTTGATTGGAGATTATGGTGTGGAAAATTAATTTCTTGTATATCGAATATGCATAACTTGCAATCATATGGATGAATTGAAACTTGTTGTTTTGTACAACAATTCTTGTGTGTTGAATCTTGTTCAATATGAGAGGGAAATAAAATTTAGTACTCATCCAATACCTATATGTTCATCTCTATTTGCACCATCTAGTATGGAGAATCTGAATAAAGATGATGAATTATGAAAGAACTTACAAATCTCTTCACCCTCACTAGATGAATTTGCTATTGCTCGATTGAGATATGATTATATGGATAAACTTTGCTTGATTCCAAAAGTTGTAGTTTTGCCCATATGTGCCACCACTGTAAGTTTACAACTTCAGAGATTTGAATTGCATAAATGTTTCACTTACATTTGCAAATCTAGTTACAATAATTATTGTGTGAGAAATTTTGATTTGTTCATTAACATATATGATTACTCTTGGGTTAATAATATTATGAGCTTTTATGATCACTGCTGTTTTATAACATTATTTTGCAACATCGAAGAACTGTTAAAACGAATGACATACACATAAACCATGCATACACATTGGCTTCTTTGTTACCCTATTTTCAAATTATCAAAAGCCGTGGATGGCTTTACTTTCAAGAACGGGAGGATGATGAGGACATGAGCCCTATGGATACAATCATATTGGCTATGCTTGCTATTCCAATTACAAGAGCTCGTACACTTCACTTAAATTATCGGGTGAGCTCATTTTTAGGAGTGCCTTTATATTATATGAACTATATGATGCTACTTAATGATGAAAATATATATTTTTGTAGCACCACATCACTTTTGGATGAATTCAAGCAAGAGTTCAAGTTGGACACGTTTTGGAATCCAATTCGACCTCTAGATCAATTCGGATTCAGTGTGACATGTCCAACTTCAAATGTGCATAACTTTCACACACGGAGTCCGTTTGTGGTCCACGAGTACTTGCTGGAAAGCTTTTCTCGTCCTCTTTTCAACGAATCTAGCCTTACCTTGAAATTCCTTCTGTGCGCACCGTAATTATTAAAATAAGATGCTATATCACCTGTTTAGGACAAATTGGGCCTTGTAGTGCTTGGACCCAAGGGGAAGGCGCCCCCTCTCTTGGCCCATACTATTCATGGCTGCACTATTTATATCAACAGTATTGTGAATAGTACCACCCCTTATTTCTTAGTTTTGCGCGGGTTTCCCTCCCCTATTTAAGGAGGCCGCACCCTTGTAGTTTTCCTGGATTTCGTTTGCTTAGTTTCTCCATTGTGGAAACTCTTGTTCTTTGCTTGTGTCGACTAGACCAACCGTAAAGAATCTGTGCGGAATCCCATATTTTTTAACTCAATTCATATATTTGCAATTCAGATTGCTTATTACTTTATTCTTACTTGTTTTTCGATTGCTTGCAGGAATTGATCCTCGTGATTAGGTCAATCGGGTCTTTGGCACGGTTGATAACGACTTGGTGATTAGTTCAGCGATTACTTGGTTCGTACGTGTTGCGTTCGTAGTCTAGATTGTGAGAGTTGGTCATCGTCCAATCAAAATTATTCTTCTAATCGAAAGATCGAGACAACATTAGTACATCACCTTGTACATGTGTTGTACAAGGCATATCCTATACACGCCACAATTAATTAACCCTTTGAGGGAAACCTCTTGAGTTCACTGTTTCTGTTAGTAACCTAGCTAATCCATATAATGAAACCAGATAGTTTTCACACTAACTAGCAAGATTTGTTGTCGAACGGGCAGTCACAGACGTTTGGTCAAACTAATTTAGTTGGTTTAAGGATAGCTAACCTAACTTTAACCTCAAACGAAACATGGCCTTGGGCTACTTTTGGTTGAGGGATAAACCATAAACCTGCCAATTTAACCCGGTTAAAACCTTTTAACCACCCTAACTTAGGATTGAACTAACCCACTGAAAAGGTAGAATAAAGTAGCACACCACAACCAGCCCTCTGAACTCTTTTTCTTATTGCTAGCCTATCTAACCGAACAATATTTTAGGCTAACTTGGTTTATTGCCAGACACTAAAACTGGGTTAAGCTAATTAGCTATCATACCTAAACTAAGATCAGCTAATCTAGTTATCTTTAACCCCTGAACCACACGTGGCCTAGCAGTAGGTTGTTGCTGAGCCTGTCGATAGATGGGGCCACGGGATCAGACGAGAGTAACACGGGTCAGATGGCCTTCGGTATTTCCTGAAGAAACAGATTGGCTTACAGTTGGCAGTCCTTGCTCATGCCAACAGGAGTATTCAGGAATTTGAGCAATTATGTAGCTAACATCTGTAAAACCTGAACACTTTCATTAAGGTCCTTAGATTTTAGTTCAATTTTCACTATTTATAAATTTTACCCTTTTCTAGCTTTTTAGTTTTTTTTAAGTTTTTTTTGCAGATTCTTTTTTTCCCATATTAGTTTGCGTGCCCATAGTGAGCTAATCTGTTTTTTTAATTTTTTTATAATTTAGTTACGTCAAATAAATCACTATCAGCTACAATATAATTTAACTCAGCTATAGTACAATTTCAACTATAAATCAACTTATTTTAACCTAACCAAGCAGCACCTAAGGTCCGTTGATCGTCACCCTATATCCACAGAAGCCTCGTTTTCTTTGTTAAGCTTCAAAGGGTTGGAACTCTCTAAATCAAACTGCAATAGCTGTTTATCAACCACTCACGACGAAACCGACATCGCCGGCTTAGCTCCCACAGGCCACACCCGGGCCGGGAGATAACTAAGGGAGGATCTATGCTGTTTTAGCGCGCTAATACCGGAGCAAACTTAATGGAAAAACCAGAACAATTAGATGGAAAAGAAAACTATTCATATGCGTTCACCACCATTTTCTCCCCCACGGTATCCATCTAAATTGCGGACGGTTGCCAGCGAAAGACAAAAACTGACATGAGATTTAAAATGCAGGGATTGGACAATTTAAAAGAGTCTGAACTTTTGCTCAAATCTCTAGCTCCATGTTCTGAAGAGCAGCTCACTGTTTCTGCACCAAATTAACTCACGATGTGGATTCTGATGTTCGTCGTTCTTCACAGTTCGATAGTCCAGATGGGTGTGATGCCTGCAGTCATCAGTTAAAATTGAGCGAAGCTATCTGTTTGCACT
The DNA here is from genome assembly GCA_036346245.1 of Bonia amplexicaulis. Taxonomy (NCBI): domain Eukaryota; kingdom Viridiplantae; phylum Streptophyta; class Magnoliopsida; order Poales; family Poaceae; genus Bonia; species Bonia amplexicaulis. Next base: position 5,143,143 of record CM070767.1, read on the forward strand.
TAGCACATCGGCATGGCATCACTGCAAGTGCATTTGTTTTAGGATAGTTCTGTCAGTGACTCCTTGTTGGTCCGTTGCCCAAGACATCAGGAATGCAAGAGCAAAAGTCATCACTGTTGGTCCCAAATCGAAGATGACTTATTCCTACTGCTCCTATCAGGCAACTGTCCCTGTGACTCTGATTGCAGTTTACCAGCTTGTTCCTTTGATGCCGGAAAAGCAAGAGAGAGGGAGAGGGAACCTGGTGTATCAGTAAGAAGCGAATCTCCCTTATTCTGCTTCTCTCCAACCTTGGGAGAAAGAAACGAGAACATGGCCTTCCTCGGAGATTTGTTGTCCCCCAGTTCTAGCTCAAGATCTGGTGCATTACGTTCAGGCAAATCTTCCTCATCTGAAGACAGAATATTTATAATGTTTCCGGTCATTGCATCATCCACCACGTTTAGATCTAGCGGAAATATGCACTTCCGTTACTCTTCGAGCTTCCTGCCATTGCCTTATTGTCAGTGCAATCATCCACAGAGGAAGCTGCCAGAGGATGCACCTTAGATGATAACCTTCCATCTCTGATGTTCTCACTTAAACTAGAGTTCGCTGACCCTATATTATCCAATTTAATTTTCTTATGCTCTAGTGTTCCATTGACGCCATCAGCCCAGTTTGCCATCTCAACATTTCTCTTATGTGCACCACCTAAGACATGCAAAATAGGATCCACCCCGCCAGAGTTCAGTTCAGTAGTATTTACATGGTCTACATCCATGAGGTTCTCTGCATTGCTAAGGTTCCTTGTTGTGCTCTCCTTAGCTGGTTCGTTAACAAAACAAATTAGACAAAGGCAAAAAATCAAGGTGATAAATAACGGACCCCAACTGAAATGAGAAACAATGCTACCTTCTTCATGGATTGAGGAGATTGAGCCAGTAACCGGCACAGTATTTACATCAAAAATTGTTCCATCAGCATTGCCACCAGAAGAATCCCACATTTTATCTTGGTCTTCTAAATAAGCAAGTTTCTGCATAGGTATAGCTAAACGGTAAATTTATATGTTCATACGAGCAAGCATCTGAATAGTTTTGCAAAACAAAATGCATAAATTTAAAGAAGGCCAGAAGCCAAGAAGGCGCCTGCAAGCATGCATGCACCCACCCACACAGTGACACATTGGCAGGTTGCCAACTACTGTTGAATCAAATGCATTAAGTAGAATAACCAGAGTATTTTTTAGAACAATCCAAATAAAAAAACAGATCAGAGGGGAAAAGTACTCAATAAGCATACATTATCAGGCAGAATGAGCTACAAGCACTCACCTGGTGTTTTCTTGCTAGAGCAGTGGAAAAATCATTAATGACACTGTTGTTATTTGTTGAACAGCTTGCTGTAATTGAATCATGATTGTGATCTTCTAAATCTCTTCCACCCACAGGCTGATTCAAAGAGCTCTCTCCATTCGAACGACCCTGATGAATGGCTTCTGAAGTCTGGAGACATTGATAGTCTGAACAAGTAGCCGACTTCACCAAATTGAGGTCTGACTCGGCACCATTATCCTGGTCCTCAGAGAATGAACGACCAGATGACAAAACAGAGGTACTCAGATCCACTCCCCGGGGATCCTCATTCAAATTAAGCTGCAATTTACTTATGGCTACATCAGGTGGAAGGTTCAAGTGATCTTTCTTTCTAACTCTAAATCGCCCAGAGAAAATAGAACATGTTCCATCCTGAAGCAGAATAAGGAAGAATAAGATCATCACAATAAAAACTATGATGAGATAAAATATATCACTTGAATTGGTGGATGAATTCTTACTTTGGAAATTCTTTGACAGAATATTGGAAGGGAATATAAGCAACTCAGCTGTTTCAATATTTCCTCTCAGCGCTAAATCATTCTTCAGCATATTTTCAACTAATTTACTGTAATGATTTTCATAGCTGCAGAAAAAAAGAAATTATACAATTTCAGTTAGATATTTGGATTCAACTAAGATGCTATGTGAAAAAACTAAAGCAAATATGAGCAAGAAAAGTCGCAAGGAACACACCACTGAGTATCTCTAGCAAAGAAGAAAAGACCAATATTTTTATATGTAGGACCATTTTCCTGAAACTGTGTGGGCCATGAGTTTTGACGAGGAAGTTCCTCAAGCTGGACTTTAGAAGGAAATTTCTTTGCTACTTCCAGCACTTTTGGTGAAGCAGAACATGATAAGTGGGCTTGAAAACCATCACACAGCTCAGGCGACCTTCCACTCCTCCATAGCTCAAAACCACCTCTGTTTAAAAATAAAAAGTTTAAAATGCATATAATGGAAACAACTCTATTTAAAACAAACAAGTGATTGCAACCAAGGCGGACCAAGTGATAATCGGGTTTAACAATCAGATGGTATGAACCATGATGGGTACATGAGATGATAAAAACACATTAAATGAAGTATGAACATGTGTGACCTCACAAAACCACTCACGATTCTTAGTTGATGGTAATAGCATGTATCGCAATCTTTTAATCTAAAATAAAAAATAGTTAGGCGTATGAGATAGAAGGAAAGAATAATCATACTGCCAAATGTAGTTCAACTCTGGAACAGTTGAAACAATTAGTTCATCACCAGGTGAAAACCCTTGACTGGATTTGTCCATCAGATCACTTGACATAGTAGAACTGCTGTCAACAGATTTTCCTGTCCTGGCCGATAAAATCTGGTGCTCTTTGAATTTCAGCTTGCTACAATCTGTGGAAGCTGTGCTACTAGGAGTAGACAAATTGTTTCTCGTATCTTGCTCAGTTCGCACATACAATTGGGAGGGCTTCTTCACATGACTAAAGGAGGTAGATAGAACATCTTTAGGCTTATGTATTGGTTGTGATAAGGACCACATTTTAGGATGTGCTCAGATTGATCTGCTGATCTGGAAGCAGCTTTTCAGTAGCTACCAAACAAGTTGCTTCAGATGTTTTATTCCTTTAGCAGAGGCATCCTTCAAGTTTCTCTCACTCAGAGGTTTAATTGCAGACAAGCGAACTTTGTCAACAGCACAAAATTGTGTAGAATGACCCACTTCATTACACCGTTGACAGCGCATTGTGCGACTGCTGCTAGAAGCACCAGGTCTCAAGCTAGGTGGGTCCTTTATTTTATCATCCTGATGCAGAGGATCTGAGATCTGAATTACCTTTCTCTGTGCACCAGAGCCAATAATACCAGAGGATTTCTCAGCACTAGTTAATGTTATATTCCCTGGTGCTTTGGCTAAAAGTGGCTTCTTTAGCTCACTGTTTCCTGAAAAACAAAAGTAGAGTTACCCTACAGTGGAACGCATGCCCTTAATAGATAAACGACCTAGCCCCAAAAGAAAGCATGAGATGTGAAAGGAGAAGAAAAAAATTACCAAGAGAATTTCTACCACCCTGTCCATGAGCAATGCCTAAATTATTTGAGTCAGCCATGTCATTTCCTGTAGTGAGATGCCGAGCTACGGATTCTGCTTTGAAGGAACTGGGGCAGCCATTGATCCAGTAACAGAGGGCATCCTAATATAGAAGTGCCTCTATCATTCGTTACATTTGGCTCACCAGTGGATTCATCACTCTTGGCTCCTCAGCAGGTGGTATGATTGAAGACTTTGCCTTATTTGCTGGCTCACAAGATTTAGGCTTTTTGAATGATGCCGACTTAGTAGATAGGCCCATCGGCTCATGTTTTTCGTAATATAGGACAAAGGATTTAAAATTTTGGGCTTCTGAGGTACTTCATTCACTAGCTGTTTCACCTTGGGGACCTTTGAGTTGTTGAAAGAAGTGGACTTGGAGAGTTGACCTGCATCAAAATGTGCTAAGTAAAGTTTTATTTGATTGCAGGCCTGCACCTGGGCGAGCACTCGCGGTAGCAACAAAAATTGAACATCCTAGATTGTAGGTAAAGTGTCTCAATTGAAACTAATAATAATAGTAACAAATTTACCACAAAGTGATGGTGCCTGATTCTTAGCAGCGTTAGATGCCAATGAGGTTGACACTTGGGGTGTGGGTTGCCTTTCTTTCTCTGCATCCAACCTGAATGAGCTCTCCCGTGACAGTGGCACTCTTTTTCTGGAGTCAGCCCCCATGGATAAGCCAACAGGTTCGGGAAGATTTTGTCTAACTGAGGAAGTGATCCCTGCATCTTCTTCCTTCCTCTTAGTAGCCATACCATTGCCTTGGTTTGCTTTATTCGAATCTTTATTGCCCATATTTTCAGCCTCCATTTCATTCTCAGAAGAACTTCTGCTCTCTGCAGCATTGCCAGGTTTATTGGTTTTCCCTTCAAAGGACTGTCCTTTTGAAGCACCAACCTTCACTTGAGTTTTTTCCAGTTTCTTCTTCTCCTTTTCAAATTCTACCTCAGTTTGGCACTCTTCGCACAACCACTTACCCTCTGGAACCTCTTCCATCATAACCCGCATACAATAACTGGAGCAAAGAAAAAAGGCAAAAACATAAGCAGATTAACAACACCATCTTCTCAAAGACATTATGGGAAAAAAATGTCGAATAGAGCAGTTCCTTCCTGTCATGGGGTATTTTGATAAGCATAATAATTGGTAAAATTGTTAGTGCACACAGTAGCTGTTGTTAGGGTTGCAGCCTACAATTCTACATGCCAAAAGCCCAAAACAGTACAAGTGCAACTTAACCATTATGGTACGGCATTTAGCAATCAAAGCTGAGTAGTTGTACAGAAAAGGCAATGGAACAAATAAATCTTACATATGCTCAGCACCATCGTTGCATCTACTGCAAACAGCGAGCTTCTCCTCTTCACCAACATCTCCACATATGTCACAAACTTTCACCTGTTGTTGTTTACACAGATTTCACAAATCAGGTGATTCAAAACTCGAGCATTACTCAATTAGAGAAAAAACATTATTCACGTGTTTTAATTTTTAAATGCAATATATTGAGGTGGAGCAAGTGATAAACAATACGACAAAATTAAAGTTTTGAACTCACATCTTCAACTTCTTCAGAACTCTTATCATCAGAGGATGTAGTATTCACTTGTGCATCACACACCTGCTGGATATTGAAACCATGTCCAAGGAATTAATTCAACCCAAAGTCAAACATCATACTAATTATATATGTAGCATGTTTGGACTGACATGCTAATACGTCACTTTCAAGATGATCGCAGAAACACAACTCATCCATAAGAAGGAAAGTGAAAAACTGGGCATAGTTTCCATGGATAAAATATGTGCTTGCAGCTGAAACAAACAAGCTGGAACAAGAAATTAAAAACAAGAAACTCACATCATCCATGATTTCTTGAGAAGTTTTATTCACAGCAATAGTCTTCTTCACAGCAGCTGCTTGCACATTCGAAGAATCTTCCAAGGCGTTGGATTTATCACACACTTCATTTGCTAAGACACTCTGGCCTGTGGGCTCTCTGTCAACACAATCCTGCTTCAAATGCAGTGTATCTTGCTGGCTTCTCCTAATCTCACTTTCCTTTTCAGCCCAGAAAGATTTCTCATTACCAGTTGGGCTTTCAATAACCGTCTCTGCGGTTTGAGGGCAAGCTTTCTCAAACAAATTTTGGTGCTTGTCAAGTGATCTTGTTCTTCTGTCTTCCTACTTGAAGGAGATGATGCAACACCAGAAGAATTACCTGAGTGACCAGTTTTGGTAAGTCCAGTTCACCAGTTCTCCCATCTACACATTCCTCAATGTGCGAAATAGACTGACTTTTACCAGCCTGGCCTTCTTCTGTAGCATGGTTGTAATTATCAACAGCATCGTCACTGGCAATCACCTTATCAACATCTTTACCATGTAAATTTCTAGAAGATGGAGGTGCTCGTCTCCCCCTTTTCTTCCTTACAGCCACATTAGAGGTGCCTTTAGCTAAAGAAAAACATGAAACATCATTATTGCGATGTTCCGAACTGTGCCACTCTCCATCTAATGACTTGGAATTAAAAGCATCGCTTCTCTCACTGTATGAGACACTGTCTGCCTCCTTTACTGTAGATGTAAAACCACTAGGGGCACTGCCTACTTCTGATTCCATCGGAAATGAAGGACAGCTATGATGCACACAAGATGAGCAAGGAGCACAGCACACATTGCATGTCCCTGGTTCAGGTTTATCAAGAAGGATACTCACGAATGCTCTTCCTTTCTCAGGAGGAAAATTGCCCTATCAATTGCAACACGTGAAGTCATAAGAAAAATACAACCTATTATTAGTTCCAAGTTTCCATCTGCAATAAGCATGTGAACTTGCGGATACAAAAAAAGATTGAACTTGATATTATATAAAATAAGGTATAAACACATAAGACACATAGGATAGGACAATCGTGCAATGCCAAATATGCATCTATGTTCTTAAATGAATCCAGGTCAAATCCATATATTGGTCGGATGCAAATACAGATTGGAAAGTTATCAGTTGTGCGGATGTTAACAACATTTTGCACTAACCGGATCAGATTTTCATATAACTCTATCAGATATCACTGTTGATTTCCATGTTTACACCATAAATAATAATAAAAAGTAGAATTTCTACATTTCAGATCAATAAAAGACACAAGTTCTGACAAAGTTGCTCATGATTTTCTGTTCTTAAAATAGTGATTTGATTACGACCTAGACATGTTACAGCTTAGGCAGCTCCATCTATACTAATCAAATTTATTTTTTGAATTTTTACATGCAGATATATGATATATTGATACATCATTCCATCTAGATTCAGAAACAGATATCAAGCCTGCAATTCAGAATGTGCGGAAAAGAAAAATACATATCATTCTGATGGAAAACACCTAACTAAATCCAGACCTTGTTAGATTCAGGTCTTCAGCAGTCAGAAGTTTAGCAAACATATATAAATCTGTGAGCTTCAGAATAAGAGAGAATAACAAAGAAGTGCAATGGAATATAATGCTATCCGTCTGCAATAGAATAGTTTCTCACCAAGTTTGCTTTCTGATGCACAGCCTCAAATACATCAACGGATCACAGAATGAGATATGTCCCTTCCGATAATGGTGTGACCTAGAAAGCATATAAATGTCCTTGTCATTTATTTATATCACATACGTTTAAATTAAAAAACAAACAGTTAAAAGTTCCTAGACACCAAAAGATGGTATCCACCTCACAATGCCTATAAAAGCTTACAAAACACCGGAGCAAAGCTAATAATGTCCTACAGCGCCAAATGTTCCCCAAGGCGGCCGCCTAGCCCGCCTAGGCGGCGCGTAGGTGCCTACCCTCCCGCCTTGCCCGCCTAGCTGATTTTTCCTGTCTAGGCAACCACCTAGCCCGCCTAGGCGGCGATTAGGTGCTAGGCGCCGGCCTGCCGCCTAACTAGCGCCTAGCGCCTTGGTGAACACTATACAGCGGTTGATAGTTATTTCAAAGTCACAACCTGCTACCCAAAAGTAGCAAAGAAGCATCTCTTTTCAATATGTTAATAGATGTTACCTAGGTCATGCGATCTAAAGGGGACATAGCACCACGATATGATTAAATGGTGAATTTATCCATTATATAATTAAAACAGTGAAATTAGAGGCAACCCGTTTGCTCTAAAATCTAGAGATTCTCTCATAAATTGGAGGAAAAATAAAAGCAACCTTACCATTTGTTTGACAGGTAGAAACTCCAAATAATAACAGTAGAGATTTATCTGATAAAATTCTGGAGCCCCCTAACGACTACGACCGTACCTCTGTAGATCTTTTGCAACATGTAAGGACAGATTGCAAAAGGAAAGAAAACAAAAGGTAAAGAAATATTTTCTTATCATGGCTATAGTATTACTCATGCAATTGGAGATTGAAAACTCCTTGCATTAATCATGCTCACACAACAACCAAGCAAGAAAGTAGCTATATATATCGGAGTTCACTATTTACCAAGAATAAGCAGCCTGGACCGTGCAGAAAAGAAGCTTTGGAACAAGAACCGAACCGAATGGATGGATGGAATCACCAGCAAGAAAATCATCAACTGGAGTGAGCATTCCAACAAGCTAATGAGCGCATTTGCACTAATCGGGTAGAGTACTACCCCCGAAATGATTTGGATTCGGACTCGATTGCTCACAGCGAATACCACAACAGATTAGATCAAAGTGAAATCAACCAACCGAAGCAGGTTAGGGCTTCTTTACCAACGAAAGAAACCAGTCCGGATTGAGGGCTCGAGGTGGAGGGGGTTTCCGGTGGCGCGGCCAGTAGGAGAGGAGAGGAGTTCTAGGTCGTGCGCTTCTGTTCGGGGGATGGGGTCGAGGTAGGCTCGGCGGGCAACGCCGGCGAAGGTGGAAGGCTCGGCGGCTAACACGAATTGGGGGCGGGGATGGCAAGCCTCGATCGTGCCGGGGAGCAGGGGGATTGAGATTGAGGAGGGCAATATCGTAATAAGTCAACAGTGGAAAGGGGAATACTTCCTCATCACAGGACAGGAAACGGTTCTTTTCATATACGAATTTGGACAGGAAACTGGAAAACAAATATTGGGATTTCCTCTTCTTTTTTTAGATTATCTTTGCTATGTAAACAAGAGTAGTATTTTGATCTGTAGGAAAAATGTTGTAGTTCTTAGATGTATAGAATTTATGTAGCACTCTTTTTTACCAGCGACACAAACAATATCAATGAAACTTTGCATGGATCATACGCATTGTGGTCTTCACACAATGCGGATACCTAAGACCTCTAGTTATCGATGAATGATAGCAATGATACATTTTGCACCTAACAGAGCTTGCAATTGGCAACTGGTGAATGATATCAATGATAGACTCAGCGCTTTTATGGACTTTCATCCACCGTCTGGCACATGCTTTTGAACTGGTGAATTGATATCAATGAAGAGGAATCTATAAGGCTCAGCCAATGGGGTTGAGGCGCTTGCGGGCAATCAATCCGCTGCCGCTCCAGGCATTGGAGCGGGAACCTGCGCAGGAGGGATTGGAGCGGGATTCGGATGCCGCTCTTGACTGACCATAGCTTCCGGGGGAGCGGTCTGCTCCTGGGATACAGAGGTGTCCTCACCGAGAGGTGAAGCAGAGAAGAGGACGGCCCTCGCCCCGGGGTAGATACACTGCTACTAGCTTTTCTCTTTTTCGAACTTTTTTCCAGTTCCTTAGTATTACATACAAAAAACCTACTCTGTCATTTCATAACCTTAGCCGAGTCGAGGCTAAGTGACTTCGTAACCTTAACGTACTTTTTTCATACTTTTTCCCATCAGGTCTAACGGGCTTTCGTCCCTTCGCCTATAGGCGGCTGGACTGGACCATGGCTGAAACTGCCAGGCACGGACTAAAAGCTGGGCTAGCCTTGTTCCGTTTGAAGCTCCTAAGAGAGGTTACAAAAGAAAGGGATGCGCACCATCAAGCAGGTACCGAGGTATTTGAACCTCCGCTTTCAGTAGTTTGATACTCGGGCTTCAGTAGCCGATAGGAGGGAGCGGATAAGGCTAAAAGAGAAAAGGTGGCTTGGCTTATTCTATTCATCCGCACCACCGACAGAGATTCTTTCTGACCTCGTCACTAGTAGAATAGTCATTTAGCTGTTGTTAGGACTGTGCAATCGGTTTTTTCGGTTTAATCGGTTCGGTATATACGGTATATACGGTAAATACGGTGTTTGTAATTCGGTAATATACGGTTTTTTAGAAATACGGTTCGGTATCGGTAAATCCCAATTTATTTCGGCGCGGTATCGGTAAATACCATATTTACCAAAGTTGACGTGAATTGCAAACGATATAAGGACTAGCAAGACGAAGCACCAAAGCTGAAGCGCAACTGCTAAAGAAACAAAGCAAAAAACAAAAGAAAGAAAGAAACATCATCACTCATAGGGTTGTGCAATGCGATCGTGCCAAGAAAAAAGAATACTAATGTTTCACTTCACTTAGAAAAGAAGAAATTAACGCTAGCTTCACTCATCAAGCGATTGCATCATCACTTCTGCAAGGCCCAACGTAAGGCAAAAAAAAAAAAAAGAACGTATGGCAATTTGCACTCATGTCTCATGGAGTCATGGGCCTTTATTTCTTTCACAACCTGTCGCACGGCCACAGCACATTTGCACTCATGGCCTCATGGGCCTAGACAATTACGACCGCTACCAAAGAAGGCAGTCGTGAGCAAAGAAGATCGGTATTTCGGTTTTAGCGGTTTTCCCGAAAACCGAATGCCAAAACACAAAATTTAAAACCGAACCGAATACTAAAACCGGTCAAACCGAGTTGACCGGTTCGGTTCGGTTTTTTCGGGTCGGTTTTTTCGGTTCGGTTCAGAAATGAACAGCCCTAGCTGTTGTGACCGACCTAGAATAGCTATAAGAACGAATTGCAACAATCATGTGGGTTTCATTGAACTACGCTTCGCGCCTTAGGCAGGGCGGACATCTGTAATGGAGATTACATTAGTAGGAATATAGGCAGAAACGTCTCCATATTAGATAGAAATGAAAGAAGAAAGTCAACGCTTCGCGCTTAAGTTCTCGTCGAATCTGTTGAAGCATCATTGAGAAAAGTTCCGGAAGAAAACGGATGACCGCCAAGGAAGAGACAGAATAAGAAAGGAAATAAAGTAGAATAATACATTGTCCGCTTAGAATAAATCATTTGCAGTCTTTTTCGGCAGGACCTAGACACGGAGGTTCGGGAGACTCAATATCACTTGCAGGACTACCTTCGAATATAACAACTGTCAAAGCGGTATGTCTTCGCAAGAACGAAGGCCCCGAACTTAGGATTCCGTGTGAGAGTAGCGACTTAAAAGATCGAGTTGTTGAAGCGAAATCTCGCGGTTTGGGTTGTGCCACCCTCTGCCTGAGGGCTTGGCGGTATCTCAATGAAGTCATCCGCAGTCTTGTGCATCGGAAACTCGATTGGCTCCAAAACAGGAGCTTTTCTTTTTTTTTCCACTGGATTTCTTTCCATGAAAGAGGTGACAATTTGGGAATTATGTCTGGAGGTCCGAGTAGCAATCCGACAGGGGACTTGTCTCGAGGAATTTGAGTTTTACACGAATCTAGAATCTTCGCTAGCACGAGAACGGATGAAACGATTTGCTGAAAAGAACCGTTCAAACACCTCAACGTCATCTTATCGAACACATAAAGGGGAGACTCCCAATCAGGTTACCTTCCGGGTCTCACGTGTTGCCTCAGAGGTCGTGATGTGCCTCGAGATGGAACTTTGGAAGGTCTTGACTTTTCTTTTCGTGAGGATAGCGATTTGCGATGCTGTCATGATCTTCGCGAATCTAGGGGCTCGAAGAGTGCTCCCTACGACGGAAATTGGGGTCCAAAGACTATCTCTTTGACGACGTGGACACGCGTGAACCGTGCTCGTGAAGATGGTTGACAAAAAATGCTGACTCTAATAGGCCAAATAGGAGTTCTTTCTGGTCAAGCTGGCGAAAGAAGGACATTCTGATCGACCCGCTTGGCTCTCGTTCTGGTTTGGCGGAAAGGTGAAAAGCACTTCAAGTTTTTTTGAATCCTACGGAAATTGAGTTGTTTCTTTTGAAATTCCTGTGTTCGAAAAGACCCCTTAGATTGCAGGAATTTTGTAGGATTTAAGTGGGAATATAATTGTTTTATTTGAAATTATTATGTTCCAAATATAGCCATAATGCGTTGTACTATACATTTGCTATGTGAATATGTTGAAATAACAAAACTAGCAACAAATCTTATTTCACACAAGAATTGTATATTTTTAGGGCAAATTAAGGAAACTCTTAGGTATTGTGCACCAGTTATAGAGATCACTAGTCATTTGAAATGGTAGGCATTTGTAACAACATATATTTATATCAAAAGCTTCACTTAACCTTAGTTATTTGCAATAGTGAATATCTTAGCTTGCAGCGACAAGGGTTTCACCGAAAAGAGAGGAGAGTGAATGGCATACTGGACCCACCGATATGATGCAGCAGGCCAGCAACCCCTCTTGTGCACTTGCGCATTAAGGTTTTCACTTTCGCAAATACTTATTGTTAAATGAAACATTTTGGCCTTGTCAAAAAATGAAACATTTTGGTGTTGATATCTTTTTTTTGAATCATGGGCATCAATACCTAGGTTAATCTCAAATACACATTATCCTCGGAATTGTGCACAAGTACACAGGTTTTTCAATTTAATCTAGTATTTTTATGGATAAATGATGCTTTGTGGGCGGATTGCAAGCTTCATTCATCTTTCATAAATATCCAAAAGAAAATTTTATTTTCGTTGTGTATGATTTACACCACTCCATCAAAATGAATGTTATAGATGAAGAGCTTCCAACATTGTGCAATACACATTCATCAATCTTTAATTAAAGAGTAAATTGGGCATAATTGATTTTTAGCTCAACGGGGAAACCATCTCTTGGTGGGGTGATGGAGTTGTTGGTGTACGACTCCACTCACTAGATGGTGTCTACTTTTACGCACGCACGAATACACCTCAGTGGGAACTTTATGAGGTCACAGATTTATCCTCGTCCTCTATAAATTCTAGATGTGTGCTTAGGGGGTGCATTCACGCGTGGTCGTGAGTGGTGTACAAGGGTTGCGGTGGGGTGTGTATGCATGCATCTACTTTAATCGTAAAACAAAAAGATTTCTATCACAACGGGCCATCATGGAGGTTGACATAGATAGATCTGGAGCCATCTTTGAAAAAATTTTGACATGGTGCATTTCCAAGACATATTTATCAAAATTAATTCCTTACTAGATTATCAAATAGTTGTGAAAGCTATCAAAGTAGGATCACGTTGTATTTCAAACAGTAGAATCTAATATGCTACCTTTTTTTTAAAAAAGATTGTTTTTACACTTGGCATGTATTTAACATATTACCTTATGGTTTGGTTCGTCATGCGACATGTCCTTTGACTAATGTCACCACTCCCATATGCTTGAATGCCTAAATGCTTCATAAACTTCTCTTGAACCAACTTTCATAATATTCTTACTTTTAGGTTTAGTATTTTTGCTACTAACGATAGCTAACCATTTTACAATAAAGCAAAATAAAAATAATTAAATTAAAATTTGTTATTCTGAGCCTCCAAATCGAAATGTCTAAACTATTAACTGCTTAGTACTTACCATCCAACTTAAATAGAGGGATAAACATAACTAAATACCCGAGTGTTTCATAATATAAAAACATATGCAAACCTATAAGATCCTACCACGATCCTCCGTGATCCTACAACTCGAACACAATCCTACTAGATATGATTTGAGTCGTATTGGTGTTAGTGGGATCATAGGATCATATGACTAAGATCGCAATTTAAACAATCTTGGTTGCAAGAGTAATTCTGACTAACTGAAGATGAAGGATGTCACTTTGGGGAATAGTTAAAAACCAAACGGTGATCGAACCGTGGCCGTTCATTGGTCCGATCGACTAGTTTTTAATATCAATGTTTTATTTATTTGGCACTATTTTTTCATTCAAAAGAATGTAAATGTGATGTTATATACTATAATCATTATGTATATCTAGTTGTAAAAATAAAAAAGGATAGAGTTGCCAACTAGAGAAAATTTGTAGTCCAAACATTAAAGATGATGATGATGATGATGATGATGATGATAATAATAATAATAATAATAATAATAATAATAATACGAGATTACATGGACATAACAGTATCCGAATGTCAATATAACAAGCCATAAAGATGTAAGCAAATAGTTTCAAACTGGTTCGAGCTAGTACAACAAGACAACCTACAAGCGAGACAACATGAAACACATGAAAAATCTAAGGGTGCACAAAATTCCACTTAGCAAGTGTAGCCATTGTTCGTCAATATATCAATTGGACTATCTCTATCTTCTATTTCTAGCTTAGGTATTTCTTTATTCACTTTCATAAACATCATGGACATCAAGATCATCGCATTTGACTCAATATCTACAATTTATGATGTCGGTTGTATGCTAAAAGGACAAGATGCAAATTAAATTTTTGAAATGACTAATTGATTGAAAGGCATCACCATTGTCATTGTAGTCTGGATGGAGTGATGATAAGTCTTTTCGAAAAGTGTTGACCTCTTCAACAGTCAGTCCGCAAGGTTCATCTTCAACAATCCATTCTTGGATAAAGTTACTAATGTCCTCTAACTAATTGGGTCATAGTTTTGAGCGTAGAGTTTAATGGAGCCATTAGAGTATTACATAAGCATGTATGGATATGAAACTAATAACTATGAAAGTAACACAACATATAAAACAGTGAACAAAAATATGAAAGCACCTTTGTTAAAGCCTTGAGTCAGTAATGGACATAAACAAAATTATTCAACTTTTGATGCTCAAGTCTGCTTTTTGGAGTATGTGCTCGAACATACTCCAATTTATCTCACAACTAGAAGCACTTCAAGCTAGTCTAGCTTAAGACATGAATGTGTAGCTTTTGCAAATGTGGAGCATTACAACCATATGTCAACCTCCATTCTTCGCAGTAAGTCAAAAGTATGCTAAAAGTTACATTGGGATACGGTAGGCTATACTAGCGTAAATTAAAATTTCTACCTGTAAACCAAGAAGCTATGCGAGTAAGAGATCATGAATCATTACCACTAGACGTGCAGTGTAGTGAAAGAAGAGTTAAAGCAGCCTGATTCAACGTATCGTGCATCAGTGCAGTGCAAGTAGTCGATATGCATAAGCCAACTGTCTCCTCCACGTGATCGTCCTAATCAGCGCCGCAATCGTAGTAGAACCTCTACCGATGTCCACACATCTGGGAAGGAATGCTATGCACTTGCATGCTAGCACCAGCAAGCGTGGTAGGCCCTATGAGAGGTGGTGGCTAGGGTTTTAATGGATATGTATGAGATATATCCCTCAGCCCCACACATCTCTTAATATAGCCCCCGGTTGAATAGGGACCCAACAAGGTGCAAGCCCACTTAGCCCATTAGTAAAGATCCAATCCAATTTATGTGTCCCAACTTTGTTAGGTGTGACACCTTGTAGGTTCATGTATATTTGGCCATGGCCCAAAAAATCCTTTTCGTTCCACAAGTAGCGGTTCATAGCAGAACATATTAACTCCCAAATATATATAAAGATCATATTGGACGAACATATATAGTGCTCATGTACTAATCCCTTTGCCTCACGACACCAGATCGAACTCAAGATGAGAAGCATGCCATCCTGTGGTAACTCGATTCTTCACTCGAATCTATAGTGGATTACTCAGTTGTGATTGACTCCTCAACCATATTTAGTATGACCATGTACATCCTTAATCCAACCACATCGGGCGTAGATATTTCTCCAATTATATATGAGGGCAAATTATATCTTGATCGTTCATATTCCTTCGCATATTTTATATTAACCCAAAAGCTATCTTTATAACCGTCTAGTTAGGGAGTAGTGTTTGGCAACCCCTAAGTAAACTATTACACATATAGAAAACTATGATGATCTCATATATACACTATGTATGAAATCAACTGATGACATTTAATAATATAACAATTTTCGTAGTGCCTAGTAGGTTAATCCAACACCATGTTCTTTAACATGTGTCCACATTATTGATTTGATATCCCTATATCTATAATCCTTTAAACATGATCATCAATCAATACACGTGCTAATCTATAATTCATAATTATCCCACATAATGATATAAGATTAGGGATAATTTACAATAACCAAAACATGAATAAAGAGTTTCACGAACAAGCCACATAATGTTGATCAATACAAAGACAATTATTCAATGGATAAAATAATATATTATTCAAAAGATCGTAAATATAAAAGTGATACAATCATCTCTATGATCGCCTTTAGGGCATATCACTAACAAGTTCAAAATTGAAAGATAAGAACTAAGCCAATAAGAAGACATACTAGGAAGCATACTACTGTGATCATTAATTTATGTTACTTGTCCAAAATCCCTTAACCATTTAAGAAACCACTCATCTCCCTTGTCAAAACACAACATATAAAACAAGGAACAAAAATATGAAAGCACCTTTGTTAAAGCCTTGAGTCAGTAATGGACATAAACAAAATTATTCAACTTTTGATGCTCAAGTCTGTTTCTTTTTGGAGTATATGTGCTCGAACATACTCCAATTTATCTCACAACTAGAAGCACTTCAAGCTAGTCTAGCTTAAGACATGAATGTGTAGCTTTTGCAAATGTGGAGCATTACAACCATATGTCAACCTCCATTCTTCTGCAGGTAAGTCAAAAGTATGCTAAAAGTTCTGTTGGGATACAGGGTAGGCTATACTAGCGTAAATTAAAATTTCTACACCGAAACCAAGAAGCTAGCTGCAGTAAGAGATCATGAATCATTACCACTAGACGTGCGGTAGTGAAAGAAGAGTTAAAGCGACCGATTCAACGTATCGTGCATCGGGGCAGGCAAGTAGTCGATATGCATAAGCCAACCGCTCCTCCACGTGATCGTCCTAATCGCCGCCGCAATCGTAGTAGAACCTCTACCGATGTCCACACATCGGGAAGGAATGCTATGCACTTGCATGCTAGCACCGCCAGAAGCGTGGTAGGCCCTATGGAGGTGGTGGCTAGGGTTTTAATGGATATGTATGAGATATATCCCTCACCCCACACATCTCTTAATATAGCCCCTGTTGAATAGGGACCCAACAAGGTGCAAGCCCACTTAGCCCATTAGTAAAGATCCAATCCAATTTATGTGTCCCAACTTTGTTAGGTGTGACACCTTGTAGGTTCATGTATATTTGGCCATGGCCCAAAAATCCTTTTCGCTCCACAAGTAGCGGTTCATAGCGAACATATTAACTCCCAAATATATATAAAGATCATATTGACCGAACATATATAGTGCTCATGTACTAATCCCTTTGCCTCACGACACCGGATCGAACTCAAGATGAGAAGCATGCCATCCTGTGGTAACTCGATTCTTCACTCGAATCTATAGTGGATTACTCGGTTGTGATTGACTCCTCAACCATATTTAGTATGACCATGTACATCCTTAATCCAACCACATCGGGCGTAGATATTTCTCCAATTATATATGAGGGCAAATTATATCTTGATCGTTCATATTCCTTCGCATATTTTATATTAACCCAAAAGCTATCTTTATAACCGTCTAGTTAGGGGTAGTGTTTGGCAACCCCTAAGTAAACTATTACACATATAGAAAACTATGATGATCTCATATACACTATGTATGAAATCAAATGATGACATTTAATAATATAACAATTTTCGTAGTGCCTAGTAGGTTAATCCAACACCATGTTCTTTAACATGTGTCCACATTATTGATTTGATATCCCTATATCTATAATCCTTTAAACATGATCATCAATCAATACACGTGCTAATCTATAATTCATAATTATCCCACATAATGATATAAGATTAGGGATAATTTACAATAACCAAAACATGAATAAAGAGTTTCACGAACAAGCCACATAATGTTGATCAATACAAAAGACAATTATTCAATGGATAAAATAATATATTATTCAAAAGATCGTAAATATAAAAGTGATACAATCATCTCTATGATCGCCTTTAGGGCATATCACTAACAAGTTCAAAATTGAAAGATAAGAACTAAGCCAATAAGAAGACATACTAGGAAGCATACTACTGTGATCATTAATTTATGTTACTTGTCCAAAATCCCTTAACCATTTAAGAAACCACTCATCTCCCTTGTCAAAGCACTTCACAAAGTTGGATCTCTCAATGCATATCTTGAAATAAATCTACAACTCTTGAAGTAGTGATATGATACCTTGCCATAAGTGCTTCATTGTATTGGTTGTTAGGGTTAAAATAAAATCCAACTGAATGGAGATTTTTATCTAGGTGCTGATCCCATCACTCATCTATAATTTTCAATTCACATCATCTACCTTCTTCCTTCTTTGAAGCCTTTTTCAATTTCATCTTTTGCAGCATGTAAGGATCTCCAAACAAATATCCAATAGCAGGCCTCTCATCATTATCAACGAAGTCTATTAGTGAAGTTGGAGATGGACCAAGTACCTTCTTTCCATTAGTGAAGTTCTGGGAAGCAATGGTTGCACATAGAAGCCACTAAGACCACAAATCTGTGAGGAATCTAATAGCAGCTGCAAATCTTACACATTGCTTCAGTCACATCATTAGGCTGACATGAAAGATTCAAGTCAACTATCATTACGCTAGTATGCAGGAGCAACTTTGACATTGAAACAATTAATTGTCACAGTGACACTTTATATGCGTTACCAGCACATTTTACAGATGTAACTTGACAGTCTCAAGTTGTCCGATGGTTCTGATGAGACGAATGATTGATGCAAGAATTGAGCAATGTACGTATCGATTGCTCATTCATCTGCAAGGCTCACAGTGTTATAGAGCAGTGATCTTTAGGTTATTGGACAAGAATATTGTTGCACTGATTGTCCAATACAAGAGTTTCATAGCACAGAATGCCATGTGATCTTGCGCTAGCTTAAAGTTTGGAAAGAGAATTACCCAGGGACATCCGAATAGTTCCCAAAATTGAGATGGTTGGTCGAATGAAGTTTAACACTGGGTCCTTTAGGCAAATTTCCTTTAAAATTTTCCTTTTTACCACGTTTTTGATCCGGAAAAAAAGGAGGGGGCCTGGTTATGTAAGGAATCCCCTTTTTCCAAAAAAGGGTCCTTCCAATTTTTTAAAAAAAAATTTCCTTTAATTTTTGGCCCATTTCCTCCAAGCGGGATTAAATTTTTTTCCCCACCAAACCCCAAAGAAAATTTTTTTTTCCTTCCATTTTATTTAAAACCCCCGGGTCTTAAAAATTACCCGGAAAAAAGATTCCGCCCCAATTTTTTTTTTGTTTGGGGCCATACGGATTTCCAAAAATTTTCCCACCTTGAAAAAAATCCCCCCGGTTCTTAAATAATTTCGCTTTATTTCCTTTTTTTTTGGGTTTTTTTAAAAAAAAAAAGGGCCAAACCAAAAACCCAAATTGGACCCACCCAAAAAAATGCATTTAAATAAAAGATTAAAGAAAAAGTATTTACATCAAAAAACATAGGGGAAAAAAAACCTTTTTTTTTACGTTTCCTTAACAAAGGAAAAAATTTAATTGTTTTAACGGCCAATTGAAATTTTGGCCAAAATCCTTTTAAAAGGGAAAGCCAAAACCCCCAGATTTCCCCCAAATTGAAACAAGGGGCCCCAAAGGGAATCCCACAAATTTTTCCCGGTTTTAAACAATAAAATAAAACAAATTTAAATTTTTAAGGGAAAGGGGAAATTGTTTTTTTTCAAAAAAAATAAAATTTAGAAGCAAAAAAAAGCTCAAATACCCCAAAAAAAAAAAATTTTTTAAACTTTAAAATTAAGTTAAAATACCGTTTAAATTTTTAAAACCCCCAATTTAAAACTTTTAAAGAAAAAAAAAAAATTATCAACAAAATTTAAAAAAGGCAAAACTCAAATGGGGGTTTCGGACCCTTTTAATTTAAAAAAAGACATTTTTATTTGGGGAAATTGCCCAAAAAGGGGAAAAAATTTGGGTTTTTTTTCTTACAAAGGGAAAATTAAAATCCCTTAAACCCCAAATTTCCCTAATTTAACATTTTTAAAAAATTTTAATTAAAAGAAAAAATTTCAATTTTGCCCCAAAAAAATGGGAAAACAAAAAAAAGAAGAAGAACCATTAAAATTAAAAAAAAACCAAATTTTTATTTGGAACATTTGGGGTTTAATTTAAAAAAATTTTTAAATAAAAAAATTTTAAACCCGGGTTAACCGAAAGGAAAATTTTAAAAAAAATAGGGTTCCCCAATAAACCAAAAATTGGAAAAAAATTTTTTGAAAATTGGGGAAATTTCCCGGAATTTTTACAAATTTGAAATTGCCCAAAATTAAAATTTAAATTTTTGGTAAAAATCTTCTTAGTTTTTAAACAATTTTATGTTTTTTCAAATAAAAAAAAAGAATATTCGAGTTTCGAATACGGTACCGTCGGACGGATATGTAACAGATTCGGTTCGGAAATGATAATATAGGCGGATAATACGAATAATTATAATTCCAAAAGCTTATACTTTAGTAACACAACATAAGTTTATACATAAGTGGTAAATTCATACAAGCCACAATAGGAACACAATATAAGTTCTCTACGGGGGAATGGTTGGCACGATAATTACGGTTCCTTAAGAGTGAAAGCGGGTAAGTTCTTATATCATATCCCTATGTAAAGAGGTCCGCTGGCCTCTCTGCATCCTTTCCCTGAACCTCTTTACCCACCATATACATCTCTTTACCCACAAGTCATGCTCATCTTGCTTTCTCTCTTTCTTTTTTCTCCTCTTTAATTGGCTATTTAATCTACGAGCTTCTAAAGGAATTTGTATCATGTTGATATAGCTAATGTGCATTTACATGATTCCTAAGTACCTGCAATTGATTTACTTAAACTAGACACATCTATTATAGCAATGTTTCTGTAATACATGATTAGGAGTTTTCCTGTATTTAGCAAATCTAGCATGCAACAATTTTATCTTTCCTATTTTATTTATTTTACTTTTTCCCCTTTTTCTCTCCTTCTCTTTTTCCTTTTCTTCTCTTTCTTTTCTCTCCGTAGCTCTCTGTTCTTTCTCCACTTCCCCGACGCCTCATCTTTTTCCCCGCCGCCTCACGCCTCCTCCGTTCCTCTCTTTTTCCACCGACGCCTCGGCGTCTTCACCCCTTGGCTCTTCTTCTCTCGGCTCTCTCTTTCTCTCTGCCGACTTCACCGGCCGCCTCGGCTCCCTGCAGCTGCTGCCACAGGTCTCCTCCTCCCCGATCTAGCGTCTCCTACTCCATCCCCCTCTCTCTCGGCTGCGCCTCCATCCCCCCGTCGCTCTACCTCGCCGACCCATCTCCTCCTTGCGCCGCCGGCCCCCTCGACACCATGCGCGCCGCTCACGGGCCACTGCGACGGCCGCGCCAGATCCGTGGCCTACGGCCGGATCCGTGCCTCCTCGGATCCGACCGGGTTTGATGTTGATTTGGTGCTACTTTGTTTTGGTTTCTAATGGGTTTGCTCAAAAGAATTGTTAGGTTTGGAGGTGAGTTGTCCTTGCGGGCACACCGGATAGCGCCGCCAGTACACGGGAAGTGCGCGGCGGCGAGAGGCCTCGGCTTGCGGTTGTCGCTCTGTGTCCGCCTCCGTGCCGTTCTTCGCTGTCGCAGCTTCCGGTCGTCCGCCGCCCTCGCCTTGCTCCTGGGCGTCCGTCGGCCGTCGTTGTCGGGTCTTGCTCCCCGCCTACGGTTTCTCGGTTGGTGGAGATGTTTTGGGGTTTGGGGACATGCATGGAGGCGTCTCACGATGGGCTTGCCACCGCAGAGTGTCTGTGTTGTTGGGCGGATATCAGAAAATTATATCCGGGTATTATCCGATAAAATTTCGGATAGTATCCGTATCCGTCGGATAGTTCTTTTCGAATCCGACCAGTATCCGAAAAAATATCCGAATCCGACTCGAATCCGACAATTATCCGACACAAGTATCCGAATTCGATCCGACTCGGATTCGGCGGTCGGTCGGTCGGAAAATATCCGATCCGTTTTCACCCCTACTAACGGAAAGTTCTTTCAACTATTGTAAGAACAAGCACTTTTAGTTGTGCTTTTCTCATTTGCAATGAAGCAAAATGTGATTATCCGAATCCGACTATCCGAATTCAACCCCGAATCTCGGATATCCGAAAAATATATCCGGGTATTATCCGATAAAATCCCGGATAGTATCCGTATGCGTCGGATAGTTGTTTTCCGAATCCGAATCCGTATCCGAAAACAATTATCCGAATTCGACTCCGAATCCGATAATTATCCGACACAACTATCCGAATTCGATCCGATTCGGATCCGGCGGTCGGTCGGTCGGGAAATATCCGATCCATTTTCACCCCTGCCCGTCCCTCAGGCCCTCTCCACCACGAGGCCCCTTTGCTTCCAGATCCGCTCGGACCCAGCAGCTTCATTGCTCGCACCGGCGAACACCGTGGCTACGGGTAGGGAGGAAGGGGAAGGCACATGTGAAATACCCCAAGGTGGCCACGTACCCGCATACTTGCCATTGAACCCGGGGTTGGCTGCTCGCTTGCCGTGGAGGCCACGCGTTCGCTAGCTTCACACATGCAGCGAGCGACACGCAGCGTTATCATGAGGAGAAAAGGTTATGGGTAACCTTAAAATAGCCATTTCGATATTTATATTTATGAGAGAAAAATGCAAAAATTATTTTTAAATGCCCCTAGTGACAAAAAATATCACCAGTAACTCTCCCAACCACTGATTAAGCAGTCAACCTGAATTTAAAGCAGTGGTGAAGCTAGGAACAAAATCGAGGGTGGACTAAACTAGATTATCACAAACATAGTATTTTACTTTTGTGTAATTCAAATTTATATATGAATAGAAGAGAAACAAATAAAAAAAAGAAAGAAATGCAACGAAAATACCTCAGTAATAGAAAGCGTATCCCGAAAACATATAAACATGCTTCCATTGAGTAAAGATCAGTCATATGCATATCAAAAATAGCAAAATTAGTAATAGGATAACTAATTGTAAATGATCACGAACATTCAAAAAACATAACATACAATTACCACACAAGATTAAATCACGAGGCAAATTTATTCTACGAGATTTTATGTCTTGGAATCATCTTATGATTTTATCATCATCAATGCTTTTAAGTATCTCTTGCTTGATGTAGCACACCATCAAATCATGAAATCATGTGAATTACAAAAATAAAGGATGTGATTACTAGAATAGCTCTCTACAAGAATTAGAACACAACCTATATTCTGTTTTAAGAAATTGAGGGCTCCAGGCCTATCAATCAAAATGCAACCAAAAAGTTAATTAGTCGGATGTTACTGATTAAACCAGCACTTAGAGAACGAAAGGCGGGCAACTACATAATGACTAGATTCAAGATGCAAAACGTTTGATAAGAGAAAATAATCACAATGACAAGATTAATGTGAAGGGCATGCTACTAAAAACAGAATGGAACTTCTTACTATTCACATACACTGATTCAACGCTGCTTTAGAAGTGCTATATGAATGCCTAGGGGTGGAAAACGGTAACGGATAATTCGTTTTATCCGATATTCACATCCGAGAAAACGTGAATGTGGTAAGCAAAAATTCGTATTCGAAAATGTTCGTATTCGTATTTGAGAATATTCGTATTCGCATTCGTATTCGAGAATATTCGTATTCGCATTCGAGAATATTCGTATTCGTATTCAAGAATATTCGTATTCGAGAACATCCGTATTCGTATTCGAGATTATTCGGTCCGTTTTCTCTGGACCGGTCGGCCCGCCGGCTCGCCAATTGCCAATTCGCCATGGCAGCAGCAGCGCCAAGGCGGGAGTCACGCGCGGGAGATCTGCGACTGGCATGGCAAGTGGCGATTGGCGAGTAACCGAGCAGCGAGCGAGAGCGAAATAGCGAACTCCTCACTTCCTCAGTCCTCACTCCACTAGTCCACTCCGTCACAGCGTCACTCTCCACATTCGGTCCTCAACTAGTACACTACTCAACTCCTCAATCGGTCTCAATCCTCATTCCTCAAGAGCAGATTGTGGTCAGCTATGCCAAATGCATGGGGTTGCCTCTGTTCCGGAGGCGCATCCGTGGATCCACGAGGCAAGCCATCTATGTAGAGATTGTGCTGTGTAATTGTTATGAGCTGGACTCTTCTTTTACAGATGAAGTTGATGCAATTTCGTTGATTCGACTATTGCTTGCAGGGATCATGGTCTTAAATATAATGTTACCCCAGGAGGTGAAGTGGAGGATATGTTTGCTCTGTTGAGTGAGGTTAAACGACAAATTCCATCTATCAGTATTCAATGCGGTATCTTCACTTCTTCAGGCACCATTGCTTCTGATTACCAGAGGCTTCAGGTGGAGAGTGTCTGCTCGAGGTTGGGCTTGGTCTCATTGGGGTTCTTATGGAAGCAGGATCAGACTTTGCTCCTTGAAGAAATGGTAACTCGAAGTTCAGTTTTTTTTGGCAGATTGTCTGGCCTAGCAGATACTGTTCAATAACATTGTCAGTTTTGCTCAGGTCTTTAATGCTTACAGATAAGAAGGGGCACTGTGGCTATAACTGTTAAGGTATACAGTTTACTCATTTTTATTGTGTTGGTATATAAAAATTCCAACTTACTTGCAATTATGTGCTTATCTCTTCGGAATAATACTTTTCACAAAAAGTGGCTGATCCTTTGGGCTTTATAGGTTGCTGCAATGGGACTAAACCTTCCGCTCACTTAGGGAAAGAACTGGCTGAACTTAAGTGTCATCTACTCTAAATGAATGAGTATGCTTCTCATTGTACATGCCTTTTTGTCATTTTCCCTTAGGATATTTTATACTAGAAATAGTGGTTTCTTTCCCCTTGTTAGAACTTATGGGCTTGAATGAGCAAAGGTCGTAGGCTCGTAGCTTCTCGTAGTGATCAATAAGGGACTAGTTTCCAAACAGTAGATCACAATCTGTTCCTTTCTTTGTGTCCGATTCTCATGATTTTCTCTTCTTTTGTTTTTCTATGCCCCATTAGGAGTTATGGAATCAATGTCAGGAGTTATAGAATCAATGTTTGTGGTGAAGGTGGAGAATATGAAACACTAACCCTTGATTGCCCTCTATTCCGTGTAAGTTTGAGGAGATGAGAGCTGACTGTGAATAGACTGATTCGACTTGTTTTAAAATGCTGAGTAGTCCTTAACCATGAAGTCATATTCCATGATTTTTTATTGGCTATATTCTGAACATGCTCATCAGATTCCCAAGGCATTTCATGAATTTATTAATATGTTCAGTTCAGCAATGACTCTGTTATCAGTTAACAGTGCCAAACTAGTTATTATCTAGTGTCTATCATTTTCCTCTCATTGGCATACAAATGCTCTACATCTATTTAGTTTTTAATGTCATTGTAGAAGCTAATAGGGTCACGTGTTCCCTCAAGGTATCAAAATTAAATGGCACACTCAGTTAAATATTGTCAATACATTGAACTCATTTGTCCTTTATAACATGTTATATTTCCTGTTTGAACACATGGGCTGTTGTCTTGGATATGTACATCTCTTGTTAGGGCCGTCTTCTTGGAGGCATATGTACCAAAAAGTTAGCAATTGATGTTTCTAGGTCGTGGAAGATATGAACTTGATTTATTAATATTTTTGATGATTGTTTGTTGATGAAATTTCAAATGTCAAAATCTGAATTTAAAACCGCTAACCGGAAAAACCGTCGATTACGACATTTGTAGGAGGATATTTGTATTCGACCGAATTAAGCATATATCCGATTCGAATTCGTATTCGTTACGACATTCGATTCGTATTCGAGAATCTTCGAATTCGTATCCGTATCTGTTTTAAAAACATGAATCCGTATTCGTATTTGAGATTATTCGACCGTATCTGATCCGTTTCCACCCCTATGAATGCCAGCCTCCCAAACCATTATCTCCTATCAAACCAACTCTTGTGCTCAAATTCGCAATCAATGAAAAGCCCCTCCCAGTTTCAGAGCAACCTCCAATCTTTAGGAATGGCCACATATGCTGAAAAAATTGATTAATTTAGAGTGGGCATGTGATTGTCCCAAAACCAGCAAAATGCTGACAATATCTATTTCCAAAAAATAAAAAATAAATACTGACAACGTCACAACAAGAAACAGAAAATTAAAGCGAAACAGTAGGTTATACCTTGATGACTAATATAGGGCCAACAACATTCACTTCATATGCCAGTAGTAGGGATGACTTCTAAACTTTGTTTAATGTAGTCTCTGTTATATAAGACGAAAGTAACCTAATTTCAGGTAAGTCATAACCAATTAACCAAATCAATGCAAGGTCCAACAGGTAACTGATTAAAGTCCTATTGTTACTGATTGAAGTCCTAGTGTTACTGAAAATAGAACAGATTGGCATGTATGGCAATAGAACGACATGTGATCCTCAAACAGATCTGCTTCTATACGAAATTGCCGGGTATTTGTCCTCTCCACATGTAGAATGGTAGCAAACCAGCAAAACAAAAAAATCATGCTTGTCAACAATTCATCGAATAGCCTGTGCCCGTGTCCAGACAAGACTGGGAAGGGGGCGTACCTGTTGCAGCAAGCTAGACCGGTGGCAGATTTGAGGTGTCCAAGCCTGAGGGCATGGTACGGGGAGTCACCGGCACCTAGTTGCGTGGGGTTAGCCGCAGCGGCGCGTGGGACTGCGGCTGGGGATGAGGCGACGGCGTGGCTGTGCGCGTTAGGGTGGCGTTGAGCGGAGCTGGGGTAGTGGGGCTAGGGGTCAGGCGGAGGGGCATGGTTGCGAGGCCGCACTAGGAGAAAGGGAGCTGGTGACTTGTGAGGATGCGGTGGCGGTGTTGGGGACGGTGAGGAGGCTTGGGGTGAGGCAGTGGTGGCCAGCCAGCTTAGGTGAGGGGTTCAGGGCAAGCCGGAAGGTGGGCTAAAGCCTGACAAAGCCTACCCGATGGCTTCGTTCCTGATTTAAAGTAAGTCTGTCTATCTTATCTATACATGATGACCAGTCAACGTTAAACTGCTTTATATTTTCTCTTGTGTTTTTGACTCACTGCTCCAGAGAGAGGTTGTCCATACAAAGGCAAAAATATCTCCAGAGCTAGCCCGAGCGTGGTCATCCTCTGCTAGGGGTGGAAACGGATCGAATACGATCGAATAATCTTAAATACGAATACGAATACATATTTTTAAAATGAATACGAATACGAATTTGAATATTCTCAAATACGGATATGAATATTTTCGAATACGAATACGGATTTTCTCGGATACGAATATCGGATAAAACGGATTCCTAGCGGTTTTGCCGATTTTTCACCGGTTTTTAACATGTTACCGGTTTTAAACTGTCTAAATTCAAATTTTGAATCACAAAATTCGTACGGATTTTTCATGGGTTTTAGAAACGGATCGAATACGAATCGAATAGTCTCGAATACTAATCTGGATGCGAATATTCTCGAATCTGAATGCGAATCTGAATATTCTCAAATACGAATCTGAATATTCTCGAATCTGAATCACGAACATTTTCGAATCACGGATTTTGCTTACCACATTCGTGTTTTCTCGGATACGAATATCGGATAAAACGAATTATCCGTTACCGTTTTCCACCCCTACCTCCTGCCTCATGTTTGGTGCCTCCACGACACTCTCTCAACGACTAATAGTAGGCCTTTTGTTCTTTTCAGCCGGCTTTAACTTTGACTTGGGCTTATTACAGCAATCTATTTGTTATATTAACAATGCTCTATTTATATTAATTTCTAAAAACTGTTTTTATACAATAAATGATTTTTCTATAGAACCTAATTTTTAAATAAAATATCTTTTTAAGATGATGTTTACTAGTCAATTGTAGAATACAATATAATAATTTTATTTATATTGATCAAAATCGTATGTAAGTATTTTAATCTATAAATTTTTCTATAAATTATTACTATTTTATAAGTTACAGCTAAACATAAAGTCAAAAACCTATATGAATGACCGTGTATGGAGCCCCAAAACTGCGCCCCCGGATATGATATCCTACGGCACTCTGTCTCCTCCCCTCCACACAAGAGAAGCAGAGTCGATTGGATTCGGCTCGGTCCTCTCTTGGTTCGCGGCTTCCTCTCCTACCTTGGCTTGGCCTGGCCATTAATGCCCTCAAATTAAGCTTCTCTTCCTCGCTCGTGCCTTCCCTGTTTCCCACCCAACAACTTTTTCCACAAAGCCATTTCTTCTTTCTTCTCTTCACCACCTCTCTCTTTGGGTGGGGGGAGCGGTGTCGCTTCTTGGTGCTGTGCTATGAGTGGTCAGCGGCGGAGGCAAAACAGAGCGAACGAACAATTTGGGATGATTGATTCTTTCTCAAGTTCCTCACGATCTGCCCCCAAAAAGGTCCGTTCTTTCCTCCTTTCTTTCCTGTAGATTTTTTCCCCCTGAGAAAAAAAAGTTCCTCTAGATCTGCAAGTGCTCCATGAGTTGATCAACCATTCAATCTATATGCTATCTTGTCTTGGGATGGTTGGTACTTGGTAGGATACGTTGCCAACAATTATTAATCTGCGGACTTATTCTAGTTGCCATGGACTAATTGATCCCCGAAATAATTATTCTCCGTCTATCTGGTAACCATGATATTGTCGTGGTTTTCTTTGACTTCTTTCTGTCCTATTTGATTTGTAAGAATTTTCATTCCTGCTTTTTATAGTTTGCTGCGCCTAACATGTAAGAAACACAACCGACTTTGTATTGTTCATCAACGGGGTGTGATCTTGATGATGGATGGCATTTTCCCCAAGGGCATCTAGCTTCTCTAATTGACCTGTTGCTCGGGAAACATCATGGCCATGGAAGCTCATAAACTTCGGTTCGTTAGATGCCCAGGATGCCTCCAGCTTCTTGTTGAGTATCCATCCATTCCTGTCTACAAATGCGGTGGCTGTGGTACCGTTCTTAGAGGTTAGAATCATATGATCTATCTTCAGTTGTCTGGTTCAGAAAAAATAATATCTTCTTTTTCTCCTATTTTTTAATCATTATTAATATCTATGATGCAGCAAAAAATCGAGTTGTGCCAGTAGTGAACACTACTTCGTCTGGGGAACAGAACAAACTTTCAAATAGCTCAACAGGAGACCTTCAGCACAACAAATTAATTTGCCCAGATGGACATAAAATTACTCCATCCTCCAATGCGCAATCTAGTGAGGCTGATGAGAAGATTTCCTTTGTTAGTGAGGATGTCAGCCCCTGTGAGAATGTGAATGAGGAAAGAGCTATGTTTGTTGGCAAGAGTATCGACTCTTCTGAGGTTGTTAACATGGATAAATGTTCCTTAGTTGATGGAAGTGTCAGCAATCCTGAGGATACAATTGTAGATATACATGATGAAGGCACTGGAGCTGATTCTGGTCTTGATTCGATCAGAGAAGTAGAGAATGGTTGTATGGATGAAAATGCCAATAGAGAAAAAGGTTCCATTATGAATGATGGGAGCGCCAGCAATGAATTTGCTACCATCCGAAGCATGGCCAGTGAGGAGTTTGGAGCTGGTTCTAACAATAATTCAACAGGAGAAGTGGAGAGCCTAGCTGAGGAAAAGTGTTCTCTTAGCAATAATAATGTCAACTACCTAATGATAGTTGAAGGCTGCAAGCCGGATGAGGAAACTAAGGCTAAAACTAATAATGTTTCAACTCTCAAAGAAGAGATCTCAACCATATGATAGTTTGTGTGTTGAATCACATGAAGATTTGATTGAAGAATTGGTGAGGTCTCTATCACTCAGTGATGATGAAGAAGACTTTGTTGATATAGCATACAACAATGAACTTAATGATGTTTTACGATATCAAATGGGTAGTTGCAGGTTTTCATCATGGAACAAAATGAACGATGCCCCTCGAACTGACCCTCATGACCGATTGATTGAAGAATTAGTGATGTCTTTTAGTGATGCAGAAGAACCACCAGACCAGCATGTTGTGGTTGCACACAGCGGCATTGCAGAAAGTGTTCACGTGGACCAGAATGGTAAGGATCTGCACATTCCAGATGCAATAGGTGCAAATCCATATGAAGAAGGTGTATCTCCATTGGACGATGGGCATCTCAAATCTGGACAAAGTTTCCAACAAAATGAGCTCGCAGCTGTTAGCACTGAAGAAAAGGAAGAGGGGCATTTGGAAGAAGAAAAAATGGCCAACCATGCTGAACTTGAAGCAGACAATGGAATTGTTGCTGTTCTTTCAAATTTGTCAAACGAGAGGTTTTGTTCCACATCGCCGCCTAGCTTTGATTACAAAAAAGAAGAGAAATCTTACAGATATAGAGTTACAGAACTTTGTCAGGGATTGTCACTTGATTCTGAAAACTTCCGGTCAATCCAAAACTTCATTGAGTCTCAAATGGATGGGAACTCGTGTTGTCTCTCAAGTGGCTCGCCCAGTCATGGGGACCCGGTACATAAACGCCAAACAAGTTCGAGAAAATTGATCAACTTGAGCGTCTGAAGAAGATGGATGAGCTAAGAGATCAGTTAAATAGGCTTTCTAGCCAGAAATTGTCGGAGAAAAGATATCAGAGAAAATGCCTTGAGCACCTTCAGCAACAGAATAGCTACAAGCACATTGAACGACATCCTCAAGGTTTTGATGCTGATTCCATCCTGAGTTCTGGTACTATAGATCCCTATTATGATCATGGAAAGCAACCAAGGTACCCACCACCAGTTCCTTTCTCGCCACCTCATTCATATACTCACTGCCACTTTGGACAGAGGCAACTTCATGTGCCATATAATTGCAGTGCATGGGAGTTTAATTCATATTATCAGTCCTCATATGCTGGAAGCACGATTCTTGAGCATGAATCACTTGGTTTGAGCTACAAGGAGCAGAAACAAGCAGTGAGAAAACATATTTTGCGGTCTCTGTCAGGCGCTTGCCCGTTTACTATCTGCAATGGCTGTTTCAATTTGGTTCAAATGCCATCAGATATCTATGTATCAAAATCAAAGATTGCCAAGATACAGTGTGGTCAGTGCTCCAAGGTCCTTGCATTACCGTTTCCTGCTACACATGGTGGAGATGCAAATATTAGCCAGGAATTGACTAAAAAACCAAAGAAGCCTGGCCAGAATAAAGTTGCTAACAAGGGGGATGCTGCTTCTTATTCTGCTGTATGCCCAGGAGGGGATCCTGTGGGTTTAAATGAAGAATGCAGCGCTTCCTTCTCAAGAAGCTTCTCTAGTAGAGCTAGACCAGCCGGTGGTGCCTCAGGAAGTGGCAACAAGGTATCAGACTCGGCACTTCATCGGCTCATGGGGTACGATTCAGCAAGCCAGTTGTTACGCCACAGCAGGGTGTTTGATGATGGATATGACAGCTTTGAATCCATGGTTCCAGTTTCCAACAGAGTATCCAGAAGAAAGAATTTGTGAGATATATTACAGACTTGAATCCTTTCAGTTCCTAACAAGTAGGATAGGAAGGACCAGCGATTTTGGAGTTTGGAGGAGAATACATGTTATGGTTATGAACAACGAATGGACACCTTGCCTGCAAATAATTTTGTAAGCTTTTAAGAATACTTTGAACTTTTCTGAGGTCCTTTGGCCTGTCACATTCTTTAATTTAGTATTTGTTTATTCTTGTTGTAAAGTTGTCTATATCCAGGAGATGAGAACAATTATTCATGTTATTTGTTAATATATGTTGTTTCCCTGGGTCAGATTGAGGTGTAGGAATGAAATTTAACTCTTAATTCAAATAGTTTTTTAAATCTGAACATCATAGTTCTTACGTTATGAAATGTTCACCTATTATGTTCTTCCCCTTTGGCAAATTGACAAGTGGTGAATGGCACTTGCACAGATTTTTGTCTCTCCTTTGTTCGTGCGAGTTGGACAACTCAGCAGCTCTGAATGTAGAGCCGCGAAGCATTATTTCCTTGTGTAACCGACCATGTGATCTGTCTTGCATGAGATGCATCTTGTCCCTCATCATCAGTCATCATTGCAATGGACAACCACAGGTCAACTTTGTGTAGTGTCAGGCTGTCCAGGCTAATACAGCCATGGTTAATGGTACTCGGTTACTATAATAGTTGTGCAAAGTTAGTTTATGTCTCCATGATTCATGTGCTTTGCTGTGTCTGCGAAGAAGTGCATATGCTTGTTTGGAATATTTGCTGTAGTTATCAGAACACTGGTGTCATTATTTGTGCCGCTGCATTGAGGATAAACTTGTAGTAGTTCATTGGCAAGGACGTGTGTATGTTTCTTAAAAAAAAAGCTGGTTTAATTTGTTGTCTCCGTGGAGCGTAGACTCAGGCTCCGTTTGGAAACGTTTTCAGATATTTTGGTGGCTGGTTAGCTTCTTTTTCCTAAGAGAGATTTTATGGTCTAGGTACCACAAGGTAATGGTACCTTTTAATTTAAGAAGAGGTAGCACGTACATCTTAGCCCTAATTATTTAAGGGTAAAATTGGGTAATATTTTCTTACACTAAGCACATGTGTTGAATTAAACTACTTGTATTATGTTCTTATTAAACAACTCTTTCCACTCCACGTCCAATTAGATTGGCTTTCCTTTCATCCAGTTTTGCCTTCTCACAAATTGTCCCCAGATTTTGTCGTCTTCCCCAACTTTGTTGTTGCCACCGCCATCTAATTCGTCCGCTTTAGTGAGTCTCTCCACAATTAATCTCACCCACACCGTCGCCATCATCCCCTCTACCTTTTTCCCTCGCCAATTTGGCTGTCACATCTCTGTGGAGCGCCACCTTCTTCTCCAGCGCTAGCCATCATTGTCAACCCATCTCCAACCGCCCTTGACCACACCGATCTCACTAGATGACTCCCCTCGTTGTCATCGTGCTCGTGCGCTCGCCACTTCCCATAGAACGCCGTCAAACCGTCACCGTCGTCGTCCCCCACACCTTGGCCGTTGCCATGCTTGTTGCTAGCCCACCACTGAGCTCCATTGCCCGTGGAGCCTACTCCCATCACTTCCTCGAGGTCGGGCCGACCCATTTGATCCTTTGTTGCACCTCCTGCACCGTCGTTCGCCGTTAGTGCTCTCCCTTGTTCAGAGGGAGGGGCACCCACCATTCGTTGAATGCTGGCGAGACACCATTAGCCATGCCAGATTTATGTGGTGTCCGAGTTGGGATAAAACCAGGTTAGAATCGGGCAAAGGGGGTAATTTAACTGGTATTGTGACATGATGATTGACAAACATCCGGTTTTGCGCTTGGAGTTGACATCCAAACAAACCTATGAGTTCAATGGATAAAATAGATTTATTCATTTTCTTTATCAGTAGGATAGATATGGGTTGAAGTGAATCCTCGTTTTTGCATAACAAATCAACACCATTACAAGTTGGTCCCACAAGATGGATGGATAGATATTTTTCTTTTGTGTTCATTAGCGTGAGAAATTTCTTAGTGTAGGTAATTAGTATAGAAAGGCATATAAGTTTTTTTAAAATGATTCCTAACAAACTATCATAACAAGAAAAGATTACATGAAAATCATATCAAATCAAACAGATTACAGGTTGGTTGGGAAAGATCTTCGCCTCTTCGGTTGGACTGGATGCGTACAATAGGGTGCCCGAGTATGTCAAGTGTGCATGTGCCAGCCACGCCGATATAGTCTAACATACACGTGTTCCTGAGTTGGCCTAGTCAAATATTCGTCTTCAATTTGAGGCCAAAAATGTAATCCAAGAGGTGCTAGCACCAACCAAAATTTATCGTCATGCAGAGGTGGCCCTGTAAGAGGCCTTTACCCTTAGAAAAGAAAAGAGGATTGAGAGCAAGGAAGTGAAAATTTCTTAGGATCCAGAGTGCTATCATAATGGGAACCAACAAGGCGTTGATATGTTTTTGGTTCTTGACGCTGCTTGCCTTGTCATCTGGTATGATATACTTCTTCTGTCCCATAATATATATCGTTTTTGATTTCTGACGATCTCTCTAAAATATATATTGTTTTTTTATTATTTACGGTGTCCAATGTAAAACTTTAACTATGATTTATTATCATAATATACTAGAAAAACTAATAAAAATATATATATTATGAAAGAATTTTGTAAGATAAATCCAATGGTATTATTTTTATGTAGTCAATCTATATACTTTAACATATATTAATAGTTAAAGTTTAAAAAACTTGGTCATACGGAATCCACAATAACCTATATTTTAGAACAGAGCGAGTAACTCCGAGATTGATTGAAAATTTGTGTTATTGATTTTTGGAGGGTGGCCTTTCCCCTTCTTTCTGAGCAGTGGCGGATGCACCGGCGGCGGGTTAAGAGAGCTAGCGCCCACTCTACCTCTGTCTGGAGAGTAGGTACGCTCTGCCTGAGGCGCCATGCCCGGTTGGCGGTCGTCGTCGGAACTCACATCAGTTCTGAGAGGAAGACACACACCACTGTGCATTGCCCAGTTCAGTAACTAGTAAGCCAATAGCAATGCCATGCAGCTGGGCTAGGTGCATGCCGCCTGGGCCAACCAGCAACCGGCCAACCATTCACGGACCAAGGCCCATCAAAGTGAGTGATGAGATCATGAGAATGAGATGGCTGCTGGCTGCTGCAGTCTGCAGATGGTGCCGTGCAGTCTTCCAAAACCGTCATGACGAATGTTCTTATGGTCGTGTTTGGTCCTACAGAAAGTGTACAGAAGGATGCCGATGTCCCCGGACCCCGGTGCTGTAATCCATGCTGTATCAGTGGTTGCTTGTGTTGTCAGTGTCGATAGCTAGTCTATGCAGGAATGAGGAATGCATAAATAGAAAACTAAGAGGGAAAGGAACAAAAGATAAAGAATAGCTGCTTACATGGAATAGGTGAATCAGTTCAGCCATAACAGGATATATTTCAAGGTCAAAAAAGTTTTGTAGTATGTCAGGAGAAACTACACCAAGATCTATTCCTTTCAGGAGATCCTTAGTAGTTGTTTTTGTGCTTGTTAGATGTTAGGCTTTGGTTCAAACTTCAATATGTGGTATGTTTCATCCCCTTTTTAATCTTTATTGCTATTTACAATCATATTTTCTGATTTCATCACTAAGTTTATCAATGTTGATATATAGATAGCTGCTTACATATATTTACGAGCTTTAGGATGCACATTACCCATTACTAAGGTATAATCTTCACTGTATTTCACGTTTTTACTATGTACTTGTTTTAATTATATATAATTTTAGATTATAAAAAATAGTTCAATTTATGTTTAGTTTATTTATCTTTTATTGGTCATGCCCCACTAGGCTCTCTCCCCTAAAATTTGGTTCCGGTCAGCTACTGATTTTGAGATATTCAAATGTAACAGCTTGCGCATACATATCCATTGCGTGCGTGCAGAGGTATGCAGGGATCGGAGGGCGGGACTTGCGAACAGGCTAGCAAGACATGGGGCAACAAGTGGCGCACGAAGCCCGGAACCTGCAACAAACCGTGCATCGCCGAAGGCTTCGACTCCGGATACTGCATCATCCTTCGTAACTGCATGTGTACCAAGTGCTGCAAGCGCGGCTGAATAATATCATGTCATTGTTCGAGAATTTTAGACATATCTAGCACTGTATAAATTATTAATTTCAATTTTAGCCTCCTGTGCACGATAATTTCATTTTTGACCCCTGTTTCCACCGCGGGACTGTACGGAACTGACACGTGGCCAGTCGTGCGATTCCACTGTAGCATGATCGTGCGGTCCCGCAATGTATGATACGCTTCCCCACCGCATGTACTCCCATCCGACCGCACGACTTGAAAAAAGTTCAAAAGCTGTGAGAGTCCTTAGGCTATGATGATGGGATATAAATAAGGAAAACGAATGAAAAGTTATGATTGCTCTGAGAGTTGGTAATAATGTTGACCAAAGCTATGCGCAGATCAATGCGAAGATATGCTCATACAAGTACTTACTAATTGATGTACTCGTTTTGTGTATTTGCACAAGTCTTGACAATTCGAGCCGTGCGGTCAGATGGGAGTAACATATGGTGGTGAAGCGCATCATACGGTGTACCCAGGCTACACAGTTGAGTCGCGTGGTCCAGGATCGCACGACCGGTCACATGTCAGCTCCGCACAGTCCTGCGGTGGAAACGGGGGCCAGAAATGGAATTATCATGCACAGGGGGCTAAAATTGGAATTAATGGTTTACACAGTGCTAGATGTTGAAGTATAAGTGAATTGTCCATCTTTCCTCATCAGCTTAAGCTTTTGGGTGAACTGGTTGGTGCATGCAACTCAATATGATATCAGAGCCAAGAGGTCCCGAGTTCAAGACCGGGCTGATGCAATTAAAAAAAATTAATTGCTTTTGGGTGAACTGGTTGGTGCATGCAACTCAATATGGTATCAGAGCCAAGAGGTCTCGAGTTCAAGACTGGCGACGCAATTAAAAATTAATTGCGGTCCACTTCTATTCACGTATTAGGCCTAAGAGAGCCTACACGTGAGGGGGAGTGTTGAAGTATAAGTGAATTGTCCATCTTTCCTCATCAGCTTAAACTTTTGGGTGAACTGGTTGGTGCATGCAACTCAATACTAGATATGTCTAAAATTCATTGTACGACGAAGCTAGCTAGCTAGCTGCTAATGTGTATGTGCTCATGCGTGGCTAGTGAAATAAAATTTCTGCGTGGCGCAATATATGGCAAAAAGGTAACTAATTATTGAGCTCATGGATGCATTATTGTATATATGCTTCACTAGCTTGTGAATTAGTATTATGAGCGCGCGTAAGGGACGGCGGAAGCACCTCAAATTAGCAAGCTAATTTTCATATGTGTTTTTATTGACCATGGAGTATATATGTACTGTATTGACCATGGGTGACATTAATTTAGATCACCCAAATCTTCCAAAATAATGTTGTATTCATCTCATAATTTCACTGAAAGGAGGCGTCTAGGAAGCATTTGAGCATTTAAATTTTTAACCGTTCCATTCACAATAGTCAGATTCTCAGACGTCTAGTCAGTCACACTAATTACCACCTCACGCACAATACTCCGTATATCAAAGTTGGGGGAGTTCTCCGCTCCTCGCCGTGCCACGTGCTCACCTCGCTCTTTGCTTCGACGCGTGCGCCGCTACGTTCGGTCGTTCTCACGCCGGTTTCGTTCGCTGGTTAGCACGCTGCGTGTTCGCGTTTACCTCGCGCTTGCCTTCGAGAATAGGGGTGACGCGCCCTGCAGGAGTTCTCGGGGCCACCGCGGACTTTTCGACGCCATTCATTTGCCTTTGGGCCAGCCAGTAGCGTCCGTCGCTCGTCTTCTCGGTTCTTCTTCCGCCGCGGCGTTTCTTCGTTCTTTGCTTCATCTCGATCCTCGCTTTCTGCGCTTGCATCCGTTGGTGCGGTTTGTTCGTCCCTTGACTTTTTAGGTGCGCTTTTGCCCAAGGTATTCTTCCTTCTTCCTTCTTTTTCGCGATTTGTGCAACGGTAGCTCGGTGCTTTCTTATCTCCTCATACGATCTACATTCGCGTTTTTCCCCTTCCCATTTGTTGTTTTGTTTCGTTACACATACTTGTTTTTCAGGATAGTTTGTTACATACTTCTCTTGAAGCTTTTTTTAGGGTTTAGTTCATGTATTGCATTTCTTTCTTGACGGTTTGTACAACGGTACCTCAGTGCTTTTAGGTATTACTACTGATATTTTCCTACTGATATTTTCCCAGTATTCATACATTTTTGTTCCTGCGATTTTTCCCCTTTCACATTTGTTGTTTTGTTTTGTTAGATACTTGTTTTCAGGATGGTTTGTTAGATACTTGTCTTGAAGTTTTTTTTAGGGTTTACCTCATATTGTTCAACCCAAATCTATGTTACCCATTACTACTAACATTTTCCAGTATTCCAACATTTCCGTTCCTATTCTCATACTTATCCTGCTTTTTTCTTTACTATACAGCGGTGCTTGTCGATAGCTTCATGTGTTGCATTACAGGCCAGTGTTTTATCTTCCGTATTTGTAAGGTGCCTCTGTTACCTTTTACCGCGTTTATATCTGCTGATTATTATTTCGCTATCATTATTGTCTGCTTCCACATACTTTGTCATGCTTGTGTTGTTTGTGTGCTGTTTATTCTTGCCGATATGATTTGCACAAGGTTTTTTCCTACTGCGTTACGCTACTGAATTATGTCAGCTGCTTACGCATACTTATGTTGTTTTTGTTTTATTCATTCTTGCCAGGGTTTGTTCTACACATTTTACTGCGCTATTGTATAGAGCATTGTTTATTTTTATTTGTTCCTCGAGTTTTTCTCCTATTTTTTACAGTGCTCCTTTACTTACTACTACAGTTAATCACAAATTTGTGCTGTGTGCTATTCCTATTCTAATGGTTGCAATTTTATTGTTCTATGCAGAGGTGCTTCTACGTACTTCATCATATTGTTCTCTAAAGCTGTCTCTATGTTTACCTACTTGTAAGGTGCTTCTCCTGGATAACTTTGTGTATTGCATTAGTTATAAACCAGTGCTTCGTTTCCCGTATTTACAAGGTGCGTACATACTTTGGCATGCTTATGTTGTTTGTATGCTGTTTATTTTCGCCGATATGATTTGCACAACTCTTTTTCGTACTACGCCTCTTGAATTATGTCAATCGCTTAGCCATACTTGTTTTGTTTTTGTGTTATTCATTCTTGCTAAGGTTTGTTGTACACATCTTGCTGCGCTATTGTGTAAAGCATTGATTGTTTTTACTTGTTCTTGAAGTTTTCTTTTGTTTTTATGGTGCTTCTTTGCTTACTATTACGCTTAATCACAGATTTGTGTTGTATGTCGTTCCTATTCTAATTCTTGCATTTTTTGTTCTATCTGAGCTGCTTCTACGTACTTCACCATATTGTTCTGTAAAGCTGTCTCTATGTTTGCCTACTTCTAAGGTGTTTCTCCTGGATAACTTCGTGTATTGCATTAGTTATAAAGCAGTGCTTCGTCTCCCGCATTTACAAGGTGCCTCTGTTACCTTCTACCGCGTTTATTTCATAATTCTTATTTCGGTACCGTTATTGTCTGTTTCTACATATTTTACTATGAATTATGTGAGGTTCTTAGGCATATTTGTTTTGTTTTTTCTTACTCATTCTTGCCAGAGTTTGTTCTACATATCTTTCTCCACTGTTGTATGAAGCATTGTTTATTTTTATCTATTCCTCAAGTTCTTCTCTTGCTTTTTACAATGCTTCTTTACTTACTATTACAGTTAATCACAAATTTCTTTTATATGCTGTTCTTATTCTAATGGTTCTATTACTTTTTGCCACATTTATTTAGTACTTGTTATTCCACTATTGTTATTGTCATTTCCACATGATTTATCATGCCCGTGTTATTTCTATGCTATTTATTCTTCCCTATATGATTTGCAGTAACTCATTGAATTATGTCAGCTGCTTAGGCATACTTGTTTTGTTTTTGTGTTATTCATTCTTCCCAGGGTTTGTTGTACACATCTTGCTGCACTATTGTGTAAAGCATTGATTATTTTTACTTGTTGCTGAAGTTTTTCTTTTGTTTTTTCCGGTGCTTCTTTGCTTACTATTACAGTTAATCACAAATTTGTGTTGTATGCTGTTCCTATTCTAATTCTTGCATTTTTTTGTTCTATCTGAGAGGTGCTTCTCGTACTTCACCATACTTGCTCGTAAAGTCGTCTCTATGTTTGCCTACTTCTAAGGTGTTTCTCCTGCATAACTTCGTGTATTGCATTAGTTATAAAGCAGTGCTTCATCTCCCGCATTTACAAGGTGCCTCTGTTACCTTCTACCGCGTTTATTTCATAATTCTTATTTCGGTACCGTTATTGTCTGTTTCTACATATTTTACCATGAATTATGTGAGGTTGTTACGCATATCTGTTTTGTTTTTTTCTTGCTCATTCTTCCCAGAAATTGTTCTACATACCTTACTCATGATTGTATGAAGCATTGTTTATTTTATCTATTCTTCAAGTTCTTCTCTTGCTTTTTACATTGCTTCTTTACTTACTATTACGATTAATCACAAATTTGTTTTACATCTTGTTCCTATTCTAATGGTTCATTACTTTTTGCCACATTTATTTAGTACTTGTTATTCCACTATCGTTATTGCTTGTTCCCACATGCTTTATCATGCTGTGCTATTTGTATGTTATTTATTCTTCCCATATGATTTGCACGAATTTTTCCCTGCTACCCTACCGAATTATGTTACTTAATATGGTTCACTTGTCGTGTTATGAAGCATTGTTTATTTTTATCTATTCCTCAAGTTCTTCTCTTGCTTTTTACAATGCTTCTTTACTTACTATTACAGTTAATCACAAATTTGTTTTACATGCTGCTCCTATTCTAATGGTTCTGTTACTTTTTGCCACATTTATTTAGTACTTGTTATTCCACTATCGTTATTGCTTGTTCCCACATGCTTTATCATGCCTGTGTTATTTGTATGCTATTTATTCTTCCCCATATGATTTGCACAGAATTTTTTCCTGCTACCCTACTGAATTATGTTACTTAATATGGTTCACTTGTCGTGTTTATTTTGCACATATCACATATTTCGATGCTTTTCATACTATGCGACTGCGATTAACCACATATTTGTGTTCAGGTTGTTCTTATTCTAATGCTTGCATTCTTTTTATTCTATGCGACGTGCCTCTACATACTTTACCGTACTGTTGTATAAAACTGTCTATGCTTTTGTCTTCTTCTAAGCTGCTTCGCCTGAATACCTTGGTGCATTGCGTTACTTATAAAGCAGTGCTTCGTCTCCCGTGTTTACAAGGTGCTTCTGTTACCTTTTACCACGTTTATTTACTAATTTTTATTCCGCTATTCTTATTGCTTCTTTCCACATACTTTATCATACTTGTGTTATTCCTATGCTGTTTATTCTTGCCAGTATGATTTGTGAGGTTTTCCCTACTACTATCTTGAGTTATGTTACCTAATATGGTTCACTTACGATATCTATTTGTTCTTATTTGTTTGTTCTTGCCAATATGATTTGCGCAGGCTTTTCCTATTTGTTGTGCTATGTTATGTTACCTAATATGGTTCACTTATCGCACTGTTTTGCGCACACATATCGCATATTTCGATGTTGCTTTCGTACTACACAATGGTGCTTAGTCATGCTTGTTTTATTTTTGTATTACTCATTCTTGTCGATATGACTTACACTATTTTTTTAACTGCATTTCTGTACTAAAAACTATCTTCATCCTACTGTGCTGAGTTATGTTACTTAGTGTGGTTCACTTACCATACCTGTTTTGTACACACGTTGCATATTTCTGATGCTCCTCATACTACAAAGCAATGCTTAGTCATGCTTTCCTTTTTGTATTGCTCATTCTTGTCGATATGATTTGCACTGTTTTTTTTACAGCATTTTTCTGCTAAAAACTATCTACTTTTCCCTATTTCTAAAGTACTTCTTTTCCTTTTTACAGTAATTGTTTGCTTACTACTACGATTTAGCGCAGGTTTTTATTCCTTTTTTACTGTTTCTACTCTAATGCTTCCATTTTTTTGGCCCTATGTACAACTGTCATCCATATCTTCTTGCTTCCTTTGTAAGACACATTTTCTCGTCCTTACAACGGTTTTGTTTACGTGTTTTCAACCATTTCATATCCTCTTTTTCAGCACTAGGCCGACAACTATATTGTTCGTCTTTTAGTTCTTACTATTTAGTATTATGGATTCATCAGCCTCTGCTAAAGTCCACCGTGAAGAAATTCTACGTGGAAAACAATTGGTTTATCCAGTAGTTTCAACCGAGCCTTCTAGCTATCCTTTGTCTACCCCTCTTCCGCCAGTGCTTCCAGAGACAACATCTCAGACACTCTTCCCATGGAAACGTCAACATGGTTACTTACAATTTTTATACCTATTTTTTTTCTCTTTTCGAGTGCTTGTGGTTCATAATCCTTTTTTTTACCGTTCTTCCCCTGCCTCTATACATAATAGGAAACCATTTCTCTCCATTGATTAGCTCAGCTGAGGCAACTAATAATAGGAAAAAGAAGACTATCCAATTTGCCCATAGCGCTAATAGAGCAGTGCCTTCTTTTCATTCTCTCTTTCAGATTATTCTTACATTTTGTATTTTCCATTCACTTCCGCTTATAAAATCTGATGCATATTTTTTTCCATACTTGTTCCTTTTTTTAAGATTTTCCCTGCTTTCTTTACTGTACCGTTATTTTCGATTATAACCATTTGAGCATAGTTTTTCATATTTTCTCTGCATTTCTTTCACATTTCAGGTAACATACCGTCTTTTAGTAAAGTTTTATTTAGAGAAGCAAGTGCTTCCCTTTTGAAGGAACAAATTCCTTCGCTAAAAGGTTCGCTTCAGCAGTACGCTCTTATTTTTTCCCTCGTCGTTTTGTGCCACTTTTCTTCATTATCTTTCATGTCGCTATTCCATTTGTTTATTCTTCTTTTTCGGTACACCTTTTCTACATTATTTCAGCTATGTATGTAGATCGATCATACTATGGTGGTCCGGATTACGAATGTAGTAAATGTGGTGCTATTTTTGGTTTCAAGAAAGATCTCAAGATAGGAGTTCTTCTAGGCATCAACGGATTGTTTATAATAAATGTTGTCGAAGTGGAAAGTTTCTCTTCCACCGCATAAAGAATTCCCGTACCCACTATGTGAACTTATTGGTTTCAACAAAGGTCCTCGCTCAAATGAATTTATGCGTTTAATACGCAACTACAATTCCTTGTTTGCATTCACCTCCTTGGGCGTAGATGTTGATAAAACTATTATCTTGGTGGAGGTCCTTATGTTTTTCATTATAAATGGTGTCGTTCATCATCGTATTGGTTCATTACTTCCGCACTGCATCGAAGGCCCCAATATGCTCAACTATATATTTATGATACGTTCAACGAAATCGGGAGCAGTTATGCATGTTAGATAAAGAAGATAATTTACATCGCGAACCGGATCCTAATATTATTGCTACGTTGATTGGCATGCTTGATCGTTACAATCTATTAGTCAAAGAGTTCGAATGGCACGTGACCGGTTACTTTCTCAAGAAAACCCGAGGTCTATATTCGCTTATTGGTTCACTAATACTCATGGCGATATATATTCCCTACCAACTGTTCTGAGCTAGTCGCTTTAGTCGTAGGTGAACTATCTCTAGAGAATAACAAGTTTGATATAGTTGTTGAGACTCACCATAATGAGCTAAAGCAAATTTCTCCTTTGAATCCCGCTCTAATGTCCCTTCAATATCCATTACTATTTCCATATGGAGAAAAAGGATTTCATCTTGGTATTAAGTATAAAGAGACAGACAGCAACATCCTTTCATCTAGAGAAGAGGTGTCTATGCTTGAGTACTATTGCTATGAATGTCATTACAGAAGAAATGAACCAAATCCTTATACATCTTGTGGCCACCTTTCAAATCAAATAGAGGTTGATTCTTATTCATGCCTTGAAGCAAGTCGGCTTTCCTTTCACTTTTCAATCAAGATGTGCTAAGATCGAAACATATCAAGGTATTTCGGATGCACTTGGTCAAGGCACATCACAAGGCAAAAATATTGGTATAAAGATTTTACTTCCTGCAAGTTTCACTGGTGGTCCTCGATATAACACATTGAATTATCAAGATGCTATGGCTATTTGCCGTGAGTACGGTGCTCCTGATTTATTTTCTACATTCACATGCAATTCGCGATGGCCAGAAATTATGGACGCACTTAAATACGAACCCGGTCAGAAATATATTGACCGTTCTGACATTGTAACTCGGATGTTCCATATGAAACTCACAGAATATATTTCTGACATTAAAGCTGGGCGCGTTTTTGGTGCTG
The DNA here is from genome assembly GCA_036346245.1 of Bonia amplexicaulis. Taxonomy (NCBI): domain Eukaryota; kingdom Viridiplantae; phylum Streptophyta; class Magnoliopsida; order Poales; family Poaceae; genus Bonia; species Bonia amplexicaulis. The sequence goes on from CM070767.1 coordinate 5,186,699, forward strand.
TCCGAGCAGGTTAGCCTCTTGTTCCTTCAATACATATAGTTTTTCCTCTTCTGAATACTAATGGTTTTTTTCATCATTCTAAACTATCTCTTTTCTTTCTGACAGTTGTATACACCATCGAATTCGGAAGAGGCCTACCTCATGTTCATACCCTTATATGGCTTGCTCATCATAACGCAGACCTAAGCGGTCAATATATAGATACCTTGATATGTGCTGAAATTCCTGATCCAGCTATTGATCCACTTGGATATGCTCTTGTTGATGAATTTATGATGCATGGTCCATGCGGAGACCTTAATAGGAAATGTTCATGTATGAAAGATGGAATTTGTTCGAAGCATTATCCTAAACAGTTCAGCTCAGAAACAACGCTTGACAGATCTGGTTTTCCAATATATCGTCGACGAGATGATAATCATTTCATTATCAAAAATGGAATCAGATTGGATAATAGATGGGTTGTTCCATACAACATTAGCCTGCTTAAGAAATTTCAAGCTCATATCAATGTTGAGTGGTGCAATAAGACAAATCTTGTGAAGTATTTGTTTAAATACCCTACTAAGGTCAAGATAGAGCAAAAGTGAATTTTCATCCGCTTGACCATCGATTTAGCTGGCTCACAAGTTAAACAAGGAATAGATGAAATTGCTGACTATATTAGATGCAGGTAACAGTTTATTCATACAACAAATTCCACTTTCTTACGTCAAATTATTTAAAGTTTCCTTTTTTCATACCTTATCTTTATGTTTTCCTACATGAAGTTACACAGATTTATCTTCGTATACATCTTAATTATTTTATATTCATTTCTTCTTGTACAAAATATAGGTACTTGTCTTCATGCGAAGCAATTTGGCGGTTATTTGAATTCGAAATACACGGCCGAATGCCTTCTGTTGAACGATTATTGTGCATATGCCTGGTATGAACAAAGTCATGTACCATAAAGAAGCAAATCTCGGGAGCTTGTTGCCGACCCAAGGACTTATAAAACCACATTAACTGAGTGGTTCACTGCTAACCAACAGTTTCAAGAAGCAAGAGACTATACTTATTATCAGTTTCCATCCAGATGGACATGGAATATTACTAATAGGACATGGAAAAAAAAACGCAGGACATCAAAAATTGGTCGGATATATAATGTGCATCCAAGTACTGGTGAATTGTTCTATCTAAGAATGCTTTTAATGGTTGTCTGTGGTGCAAAGAATTATGATGATCTTAGAGTTTTCAATGGTGTATGCTATTCTAGCTTTAAGGAAGCCTGCAAAGCCCGCGGTTTAGTTGGTGATGACACAGAATGGTACCTTCTGTTTGACGAAGCAGTTGTTTGGGCTACACCACATCAGCTTAGACACCTCTTTATGGTAGTGCTATCCTTCTGCAATGTAATCAGTCCTCAAAATTTGTTCGATAAGTATTGGTGCTTCTTTGCTGATGATATAGCATATGAATCTGATGTGGATTACGAATCGATCATATCCCATACCAGCTGATTACTTACAATCCCAGTTAGTAAAAGAATTATTTCTTATGTTTTCAAGAAATGGACTCAGTTTTGGAACATACAATATAAGCTCTGAATCATCACAGTGACTCTACTTCCGGAAATCGACTTGTCACCGAAGAATTAGCATATGATAGAGCCATGCTAGCAACAGAGTCTGAAATATTGTGTGGTAAACTAAATGCTGACCAGGCTGCTATATACAATACAATTCTCTCAGCTGTTACTCACAACAGAGGTGGATTTTATTTTATATCAGGACATGGTGGTACTGGAAAAACATTCCTTTGGAATGCAGTCATAGCAACACTAAGAGCTAGAGCTCAAATAGTCATTGCTGTAGCTTCATCTGGAATTGCTTCTCTTTTGTTACCAAATGGTCGCACAGCTCATTCCCGGTTCAGAATACCTCTTGATATCAACGAAAGAAGCTTATGTAATATACCACGAGGAACAATGCTTGCTGAGCTTATTATGAAGACTTCCTTAATTATCTGGGATGAAGCACCTACAACACATAGACATTGTTTTGAAGCACTTGATAGAACATTACGTGACATTATGTCTATTGAAGATCCTAGCTGCATTACTTTACCTTTTGGTGGAAAACTTGTTGTCCTCGGCGGAGATTTTCGACAAATCTTACCAGTTATCGAGGGTGGTACTCGAACAGAGATTATTGAAGCTTCACTTATTAGATCGTCGCTGTGGCAGCACATTACTGTTCTAAAACTATCTACTAATATGAGGCTTCATAATCCACACCTCTCAGTTACAGAACATCATGCTCTCTCAACGTTTGCTCAGTGGGTACTTAATATTGGCGATGGTCAGATTCCAATGATTAGAAAACAAGGAGAAGCTCAACCATCCTGGATAACTATACCAGATGATCTTTTATTGCTACCGACCAACAACAATGTGGATACCATTGTGGATGCTATCACGATTCATTACGTATGAACTATCAAAATAGTACATACCTCGCGAACGAGCAATTATCGCCCAACTAATACCGTCATCGATGAATTAAACAAAATTTGTTTTGACGAATACCGGTCACGCAAAAGAATATCTCAGTTTTGATTCCATTTGTCAATCTGACAATCACATTGGTGATGCTGACCTTTTATATCCACCTGAATTCTTAAATTCTATAACAGTCAACGGCTTTCCACAGCATATTATCTCTTTGAAGATAGGTGTTCCAATAATGTCTTTGAGAAATATAAATCAATCTATTGGTCTTTGCAATGGAACCCGACTCATTATAACAAGACTTGGTGATCGAGCGCTCGAAGGACGTATTATTACCGGGAGCAACATTGGTCAATCTATTTGTATCCCTAGAGTTGTTTTAAATGCAACAAGTCCTCGATGGCCTTTTACTCTCGGTAGCGCCTTGATTTCCTATCAAACTTTCATATGCAATGACTATTAACAAAAGTCAGGGCCAAACTTTAAACAAAGTTGGGATTTATCTACGAAATCCGGTGTTCTGTCATGGACAATTATATGTGGCAATATCACGAGTTACGACTCGCTCAGGATTGAAGATACTTATTGAAAGCGACAAGGGTGTTGCTTGCATTGAGACAAAAATATAGTATACAAAGAGCTATTTACTTCCATTTAGTATACTCTTCTGCTAATATTTCCACATTCCTCTCCTCATGCTTTCAACTTAAAATACTTGTTTCACAACTCTTACTATAGACTAATCATAGTGGTTACACACACTACCTTTAAAAAATACATCCTTACCTTCCTAATCTGCATACCAGTGTATGCTTATATATTTTCCCATTAATACAGACTACATGCTCTCTCCTTTGTGCTCTATGCACTTTCCCTTTGTTCAAGACATCTCTAAACCACTCCAACACGGTGGGCTTCAATAAGCATAATACTCTTTTTTTCATTGCAAGATAAAATACATACAAATATCTTTCTTTATACATACCATACCTTTTTCCTTTACATTCTTGTTTGTATATATGTCCCATTTACACATAGCATACTTTCTCCCTTTTCTTTAGTACTTCTATGCATACATCAATTTCGCACTTTGCTTTGTATTTCACTGCTTCCATGCCATTCTTTCTCCCTTTACATTCCTACTCCTATGTATACCTCACTATGCATGCCATACTTTTCCCTTGCTTTTCTTGCTTCTATATATACATCAATTTTGTCCTTTATTTTGTATTTATTTGGTTCGTACCATATATCTAACCTTGTTGTATTTGTAGAGATACGAAATAAGTGTTTATTATCATTCTATTATACAAAAGCATTTTCTTACTTCGCATTGCATATCTGTTTCTAACATACTTATTCTATACCTTTCTATTTTACATATCTTTAGCACGATGTATACACCGCTAAATCATATCAATCAAAGTTCACACAGATGGAAGATTCTTGTCCGTCTAGCACGACTTTGGGAATTTAGAAATCCACAAGATCCAACAGACGTATATCACTTAGACTTCATCATGCTTGACTAACAGTATATAATTTTAACCGACTACCTTATTCGCTCCACACAAAATATGTTGCTTTCTGTCTAATACTCATGTTCTTCACATACACCACATTTTATGACCTTCCTGCTATTTCTTTTATCCTCCGTGGATATACCACAACACTTCTCTACTATTTAACATTACCTACAACCTTTTTTTAGGGCAATACTATGGAAGGAATAGTTCCCAAAAGATGGCTTGACAAGTTTACATCTGTTCTACAAGAAGGATCTATCTATGAATTTGAATACTTTGAGGTCCTTGAAACAAAGCAGAGACATACAAAGCGGTTGACAATGCTATTTCACTCGCTTTTCAAAGTACACAAAGATTAACCAAATTCTACCGAACCGGATGATTTTCTGTTTACGCATACAATGCGGCACCTTTTCCTGTCCTGCACACTCGCATTGGAAAAAAGGCTTTATTGTCAGGTATAGCTACAGCTACATTTATACAGCTCCGCACATTCCTTATACACTTACATTACCTCTTTTTTCTTAACCATTCTCATGTACCTCTCATATGCACTAGATGTTGTTGCTCTTATCACTGCCATCTCACCAACTATGGAAACAATAACAAAGTTAGGCCCAACAGTTAAACGCACTATTAAAATAACAGATGGAAGGTACATATATTTTCTATGACCTCTACTTCTCCATATTCTATTTCATTTCATGCTACATACCTCTATTATTACTGCATCACTTTTACCTCACCACTATAGCTCACACCTTTTTCGCAGTGAATCAGCAGTTATAACACTATGGGGCCATCATGCCGAATTGTTTAATGCTGACCTCTTCTTTGCCAACTCTCAAAATGCACCAGTCATTGGTTTATTTGTTGGCATGTCTGTTGGTACATACTCAGGTTAACAGGATTCCCTCTCCATTATTTACCAACTCTGCAAAATAAATTTATAAGCTTCTTTGTTTACTTCCTATTCCTACATTCCTAACATATACTGCTCATTTCATACACACGATCAGGCCAGCTAGCATTGCAAAGTACATCTGCATCAAAATGGTATATCAATATACCAATACCAGAAATACACGCTCTACAAAACCTGTACTGTTTTCCCCTTCTTTTCCAACCACTTAGCCAATCATTCCGCAAATAATGTTGCCTTTTAATACCGTTCCTACCTTCTTTTAAGTTTATTAATAATATTCTCTGAGACTTAGTACTCAACCGCACCAAATTGAATGGCAAGGAGGTTCACAAGGCGAGCAGGTCCAACGCTCACAACAGTGCGTGAATTATTAGAGCTTATACCTCATGAAGTTTTGGTACAGCAAACCCCTATACCTGAACCATTTCTTTACAGCTTATACCTCATGAAATATTTTACACACAGGGTCAGCGATACAGGGTTTCCATACTCATCACAGACTTAGTTCCAGCCCATTCATGGTGGTATATATCATGCTCTACATGCTGGAAAAAGACTTTCCCAGATGGAGACGGATACAAGTGCCAAAGATGTCTTGGTACAACGGTAGAACCAAGGTATACAATTCTTAGCACATTTTACTTGTCATCATTTTGCTACTAGGTCCGCCAACACTACTAACAGATTAATATATAATGTGCTTTCCAAATCTTGCAACGGTACAAAATAAACGTCTATGGGCCGACCTAGAAAACAATGAGCAAACCACACATGTGCATGCAGAGTTCATGTTTTTCGGTGACATAGGTCAAGATCTAATTGGAAAACCACCTATGCTTTTGGTTGCGGCAACTGAAGGCCAAACAGACCGCATTCCAGATGAGATCAGAGCAATTGTTGGGCAAAAATATGATCTCATAGTCCAAATGTCGAAGGCTCCTCGCAAGTGATACTCCAACATTTCATGTACGATCGAAGAGCGACTCAACGGATCAAAACATATTTCTCCTGAAGAACAAACCAGAAACTACACAAATAACGCCCAAACAAATACAATCCATTGAACACCATGAGAAACAAATTGCTACTATTCCATTGGCGCCTACTTCTCTTGGTACTACATATGGACAGATATCTACGCCATTGATACCACCGGTTCTTCAAACTTCACAGGTCAGAAAATTAATACCACCAGCATTTGCTATACCAGCAATCTAAAAAGTTTGCGTTTTTCATACACACATCACTTCTTATATAGAATTATTCATGTTTAACCATTCACATATCTACTGCAAGGTTCCATCACCATTAAGCTCTGAGAAAACACCACATGATGCATCTATATCTGTCACAACTGAATTACCTACCTCATCTACAGAAGAAAATAAAAGGTGTTTCCCTTCAACCCAACAAATCGTTAATAACATTACTATAAAAAAGCGAGAGAACATACATTTCACATCTGCAATTCTTACCCTTGTTTTCTCTTTGCAGAGTAATGCGGTCTGCAAAAAAAGGCAAAGTTGCAAAAGAATTGTTCCCAACAGCAAAACGATAAAAAGTATCACTAGGTACATACCAATCTACATCTCAATACAGCTGCTTATTACTAAATACACACTACCAATATAACATATATTGCTCTTTCTCACTCATTTGTTTCTTTCAGGAACGCTGCACATTTTGCTGACAGCATGCATCGCATCTCTTCTCTACACCAGCGTATTACGATGGCGCCACACATTTTGCTCCAAACTTTAGTCGTACCACCAACCTCTTCTTTCCAGCAAAACTCCTTCCAGCTAGCTACATATTTTGTTGTACAAATTAGCACCACCTAAACTAACTTTCCTAACTAAACAACCGTAACTACTTTCTGTTGTGATGTAACTAACTCACTATTACCTACTGGACATACCCGAGACATCACCGCTTACTTGACCTATAAAACATATGATATTTGTTACATAAAGCAGTTAATCGCTTTCTTCATCGAACTTCTTTCGATATCATATTTTGTTTCAGTTACTAATATTCAATTCATTAGCTTCATGTTACCACCATAGCTACATTACACTTAGTAACTTATTCTACATCAAATTACCTCCCTATATAAAATCACTTCATCGGGTTATCTGAGCAATGACCATACCTCTTATAACCAATGTACTACAGACTATTCTCTCTCTTTTACCACCTCTCCTAGCACCCTACATTGTTTTCATTAAATATAGCCTTAACAAGAACCAATTAAAGCGTGCAAAATACTGATTTTCCTTACCATCTGCGACAAAAAACATACTCTCCTCATAAAAAAAAGCATTTGTCTTACGTTCTACCATACGAAAACCACAGGTTTCACATCGTACATTATTACAAATCTTTTATAAAATACTTACCGTGTATCTAAACAACTACATATCACGAATTCTATCGTTTACCCAACGATACACAAAATGCAATCTTATGCCATTCTCAACCGAACAGATCCCCATTTAAAGCATCGATATTACATTGTATAACAGCTACAAAAATATAAAAAAAAACCTAAAAAAAACTTACCTACACAATAACATACATATATAGATAGTGATCAACTATTTACGCAAATAAGTGCATAATACCTCACTACACAGCGTTACTACAATATACTTACGTCACGAAACCATCCACGCATCCATCCTCCATAAAACAATCTACAAAAGATTAGTTACTACATTTAAATCCATCATTTTACAAAAAAACCCTACATCACTACTGAAGAAACATAAACACTTCTTCCCCCTCACTAATAGCCAATATTTCCCCGTTATTTTAATCAGACCTTTATTTCTTTTAAACAATCCCTTTTTTCCCCGAAAAACTCATCCGCCCTCCTTTTATTGCAAAAAACCCTCAATTTTTTCACAATAGCTAGCGTGGCGTGACGCCACGCCCCCGTGGCTAGTAGTTGTGACCTTATATATACTAGATGCATTTGCACGGCGCCACGCCGCGCAAACCCGATGATCATGAGACGCCCCGTGTACGTACGCGTGAGGCGACGGCACGCGACGCCATGCCGTGGAAACCGCGGGCTATTAACCGTTGGTTAAGAGCGATCCGTGTACGCACGCGTAAGGCGAAGACAAAGTGAGCGCGCATACACGCGGCAGGCGGAGCGGAAGCAAAAGCGTGAGCACGCGCCAGCTGCAGAGAAAACAAAGTTGACGTGGATGCAGCCGCTGGCCAGAGAATCCCCCATCTCTAATATACGAAGTATTTTGTTGCATTGATGTGTTCGTGGACCATCAGGCCGTTAATGGGCCTGCCTGTTAATCTGTTTGGAATAGATAAATAGGCCCATGACTGTATCGCCCAGTACCCATTTACGTCTACGTGGCTAGGGGTACAATCGGAGCGGATACAGACGGATATCGCTTATTCTATATCTTATTTCATATTTTTTTCTCGGAGTCGGAGTCAGATACGGATAATACCGGATATCTATTTCTCCATTCCGTATCCGTTCCATAATCTTTCGGACAATCGGTCGGACGGAAATTATCCGCTTCTTTGCACAGGACATTGGACGGTATGGTACAATAGAGCGAACATGGAGAGATTAATTACTGAGATATTGAAGGAAAAATACTCAGTACTCCCACTTACTTAGATGTGACAATCTACCTATATGTTATCTTGTTCCTAGGTGAAGTCACAATAGACTTCCTCATATTACTTGACATACGGATATATACGGACGGATATCACTTATCTCGTATCCTATTCAATATTTTTTCCTCGGAGTCGGAGTCGGACATGGATAGTGCCGGATACTCACCTATCTTTTCCGTATTCATTCCGTAAACCTTTGGTCGGTCGGACGGAAATTATCCGCTCCGTTTGCATCCCTATACGTGGCAACACGCCGCATGCCATGCAAATTGGACGAGAAGTTACTGACATTTCTTGCTTGCAAAATTCCAATTCAATTTACACATTTACACATAAACATTATATAAATTATATAACTCAAAATATGCAATTTTATTTTTATTTTGCTGTAATTATTTATCTGCTTAAATAGATTGATTTTCTTTACATAGAATTCAAAAATGCAGATATCTTTATAGGTATCAAACACGAAGGAAGTGCTGGTCGTAGTCGCAGTGGCGGCTGTACCAAGTCTCTCCCAACTCTCTCTTCCACCCTGAAAATCTCTGACAAAAATAGAAAGCACAATCTCCTCAACAAAATAAATTGTAGCTCCCTAAAATTTTGTAACAATAGAACCAAGGGCACGTTGTAGGCCAAACGCGAAGGTGCAATGGCAGTTTTGTCGGAGCTCAGATGAGTGTGGAGGTAGAGCTGAGGGCAGGGGCATGCTCGAGCACAACGAGATCGACTCAAGGAGCTATGGTAATATGATGTTTTTTTATCAGTTGTAAAGTACGGATATTCAACTAGTTGTTAGTAAAAATCAGACAACACAAAATTTCTATATCAAAATGCATATATTACTTCCACATTTCATAGGTTCATAAATAGGTTGAGAACGTGATATATTAAACCTCACAGTAGACGTGGGAGCAACTACTCCATCGCATAGTAGTCTCGAACCAAAATTAGTTCATTTTATATAGCATGCAATACAAATAAGTTCAAAAAAATCTGTAGATTTTGTATCTCTCATTAGTAGCATTTCTGAGAGACCATGTGGAGGTCATCCCGTTGTGTATGATGAGTAATTGACATCGTTTACGAAAAGTCGAGTTTGAGTCGGCTTGTTCGGACCCTGACGTTGCGTGGCGTAACGGGCTCGGTCGGACTCGGTCAAACTTGGTCGTATGGGTTTAGGTTGCATATTCTGATGACTCGACAGGTTTGATCTTGTAGGATCGAAATGGCAACAGAGGGGGGGTGAATGGTGCCTTTTAAAAATATTCTCAAATAAAATTCAACCCTATCTTTCTCCAGTAGCTAAAGAGCTATGAAGAAGAAGATTGGTTGTTCTTTGAAAACTCGAGAGAAGAGAAATCTTTAGTTTAAGGCGAGAGGAAAAGGGTCAAAAGACTGTGGTCGAAATCCAGGAGAGAAACGAACAACCGCTATGATCTATATCCGAATATATTTGCAATGGTCGAACAACTCATCCGAAAAACAGAATCACCCGAGAATCGAAAACAACCAACAGTAAATACCGAGACTGCGCTTGTCGACCCGTCCGACAAAGGATGACAGCGGCGACCGACAAAGTATGACCAACAGTGAAGCGGCAATGATCGAAAGATGAGTCGGTCGGGAACCGTCGTGGTCGTAAGCCAATGGCATAGTCGACGATCAGCGTGGTGAAGACCGACTCGCACCTCACGAGATCTCGACCATCAAGCACTCGAAACCAGCGCAAAAAAGCGGATGATCTACATCTTGATGGTCGAACCGACCGACGCGACAATAAGTCGAACGTCGTGATTGGACGGTCGGCGAGCGTGTTTCGGATGCAAATAGAACGTGGTCGATACCGATCGGAAAATGACGAGCAAACGATGAAATCTGCTTTTGTCGGGCGACGACCATGGAGCGTGACAGTAAACGATTTCGACCACAAAGGAAGTGTCAAATCAACTTTTGCTCTCGGGAATGAACTCGCCAACTAGCCTTGAGACATATTCTCAGTTCTGAGCAAATCAAATATAAGCCAACTCTCAAAGGAAATACAGAAGGAACTAAGAATGAAGAGATGGCAAATAAATCAATGAAAACATCTCAAGAACAGCCTCTCAACCCAGATCACAAACATAGACCCATCTCATAGATAAACTCTAACAAGTGCAGAGAGATGAGTCCTCCCAAATCATAACACGGAGGTTTTCGCAACCACTCCCCACAGGAGGACAAGCTCTAGCCCTAGAGCAACACACACATAGATACACTCCCAAGGGAGGGAGAGGCGGCTGCCTCCAAGGCCTAGCCGACCCGAGTTAGCGGCCACGATCTCATTCGTGGTCTGCCGAAACTCAAGATGGTCAAAGATCTTGTTTGCGCTCCATGCTTGCACGGCAAGATGGTTGCCGCTTCTCATCCTCCGGTCCACGATTACTATGACCGATGCAGGAGACGATTGCTCCATATGGATACAGTTGGACGGCTCGAGTGCGATCGGCAGGAGGGAAGTGGTACGTTCTTGTTGTGGTCGATGACTATTCGAGGTACTCTTGGGTGTTTTCTTAGCCTCGAAGGATGAGACGTTTACATATTTTCGAGGTCTTTTCGGTAGGCTTTACGTTGAGCTTCCGGTGCCTTACGAGCGATCCGCGATGACAATGGCACGAGTTCAAGAATTCCTACTTTGAGAGTTTCGTGGTGAGACAGTGTAGAGCACCGTTCTCTTCTCCATCGTCCCCAGCAGAATGGCGTTGTGGAGAGGAAGAACCGTACCTTGGTCGAGATGGCGGGCGATGCTTGATGAGTATTCTACACCGCGGAAGTTTTGGGTGAGGCTATAGCCACCGCGTGCCATGTTTCCAATCGAGTTTTTCTTGGGCACACTTGCACGCACTTCTTATGAGTTGAGATACCGGCGAAAGCCGGTGTTTCTCATTTTCGTGTGTTTGGTTGCAAGTGTTTTATTTTGAAGTCCGGGAACCTAGATAAGTTCGAGTCACGTTCTAGTGATGGACTTTTTCCGGCAACTCGACTTCTTGGCGAGCCTATAGGGTGCTGGCTGCGAGTCTAGCAAAATGATAGAAACACGTGAGGTAACTTCGATGAGGCGGTCCAGGGACTAGGCCCGATATCTCGAGTTCACTAGAGCGGTCCGAGACCATCTTTGTGGATGATGAGGATGATGGAGATGAGGGTTGTCTACCCGATCCAGTCCCTTCTCCACCCCTTGAGGTGCCTTCTTCCACCGCACCTCGAGGCGATCGACCACCTACGCTTCTTCCGGAGCTAGTGGCTCTGTTCCTACCCGTCAGGTAACGAGGTAGAGGCCACTTCTTCATCTCATCCAGGTCCTCCAAGACATATCCAAGAATCTCATCCTTCTGAGCAGATGATTGGAGATCTATTTGAGCGAGTCACACGTTCCAAGTCTGGCGTGTCACTTTTCTTAAGCTAGGTGGTTTTCATGCTAGAGCTAAGTCTAGGTGTACCGAGTTAGAGAAGGAAGTAGATAGATTGTCACGGGAGCTTACTTCACTTATATCTGCTCCCTCCCGTGACGACTGTGATACCTGCTGTGCTTTGCTTGGAGACATGGAGAAACTAAGGACCTCGCATGATAGTTTGTCCTCTGAACTAGACATTGTTAAGGTGGAGAATGTTAGTCTGCTCGCTGAACTAGAGATGTCTAGGATTGTTTTTCCTTCATCTACCGTTGAGACTACTTCTTGCACCTCATGTGAGGATAAGGATAATGCTTTTAGAGGTCTTTATACATTGCTTCTCGATCCGCCCGAGACTTGTGAAAGTTGTAACAATTTGAAGATGAACCTAAAGCAGGCGAGATCATAAAATTGCTGAATTACAAGCTTTTCTACTTGAGCCTATTGCTTCTTGTGTGAATTGTCCTAAACTAACTGCTGAGCTTGAATCTGTTTCCAAACAGTTTCAAGAAATGATTGATCATGATAAGAAGTTGGCTCAGTTTGCTTCTAAGGACCCTGTTAGCTCACCATGCATTAGTTGTAACAAACTAAAATCTAACTTGATTGCATTGGATGAGAAATGTGTGAAGCTAACCAAGGACCTACTAGAGAAGCCACCTTGTGCTTGTAATGTGATTGTGAAGAAGGGGAGAAGCCCTGTAAGGTAGAGACGCCTAGCGATGCGAACCAATCGCTAGCGATGGGGATCGTCCTTCTTCTCGTCGGTGCGTGCAAGCCGCCTTCCTCTCGCATTGGTCGTTCTCCTGCTCCCTTACCTTCTGCTGTTTCTCCTCCTCCTTGCTCCTCTTGCACCTCTCTCTTTCGGGAGTGGTGCCTTATGAACACTCTCGAGAAATTTGTAGGAGGCAAGAAGGATCTCAATCTTATTCTAGACCAATCAAAGATTTGCAAGTTCAAACAGGTCTAGGATATAATTTCCGTGAGGATGTGAGAAAACATCCACAGCCGTGCTCGCACCCATAGCCGCAGTGTGATCGAGGTCAAGCCTAAGAACAAGAAAGTTCAATTTAGATCGGCGGGCTTTGTCCAAGGTTTACGACAAGGTGATTTCACTGCGACTTGCCTCTCGGGCGAAGCCATCTCATGCTACTTCACCCCTCGGCGGTATCATTGCACCTTCGCCGAAGGATGGGCATCTGATTGACCAATGCTTCAAGCGCCAAGATCGCGCGAAGAGACCGTGGCCGAGTCTCTTAGGCGATTCGTGGTCGCCCCGGACCTTGAGTGCACCTAAGACCAACACGAGGTCTAGGCTTGCTATTGTTGGTAGCTTTGGGCGACCGAGGACTTGGTTTTTCCGAGTTTTCTTTTTCGTCCTCGTGCTCTCTCTCGGTCGTGACTTTCCGCCCCGAGGGTAGATCTCGCTTCCATCGAGATAGCTACCCGCGGCGTGATCGCAGGTCGCCGGTGCTCACTCGCTCTCCCGTAGTAGTCGGACCCGGCAGACTTCAGTGTCCACATAGACCTTCCGCTTTTGAGCGACGGAGGGCGAGGGTAGTTAGAGGTCGATCGTGGTGACTACTTCTTACGCCGACGTGTGACAAGAGATTGGGTGCCAAAATCTATGTTGATTTATCCCAAGATCGAGACTTTGCTCTCTTGTTGACTCGGGTTCACGGGCGTGGAAGGGAAAGGTTTGGCTTGTAGACTCGGTGTTCACGACACATGACCGGAGATTCCGTTGGTTTTCTTCCCTGCCCGAGCTCGGTGATGAGACGATCACCTTCGGAGATGCTTCATCCGGGCGCCATCGCCAAAGGTACTGCGGCATTAATGATTCATTTATTTTGAAAGATGTTGCTTTAGTTAGCAAGCTGCAAGTACAATTTGCTCTCGGTCTCTCAGCACCGATGACAATTTCGAGGTGAGCTTTAAGAAAAACAATTGCAAAATTCTTGATTCTTCTGTAGTCCGGTTTATGGATTTCTCGCTTTGGGAGGATCTTCGTGCTGATTTTTCCGAGTCTTCCGGTGATCCTCTCCGTTGTCGCTTGCTTCGAGTCCCGCGATCTTTCCTTCGGCATAGGAGACTTGGTCATATTGGATTTGACCATTTGACCCGAGTTAGCGGCCACGATCTCATTCGTGGTGCGCGAAACTCAAGATGGTCAAAGATCTTGTTTGCGCTCCATGCCGACGGCAAGATGGTTGCCGCTTCTCATCCTCCGGTCACAGTTACTATGACCGATGCACCGGGACAGTTGCTCCATATGGATACAGTTGGACCAGCTCGAGTGCAGTCAGCAGGAGGGAAGTGGTACGTTCTTGTTGTGGTCGATGACTATTCGAGGTACTCTTGGGTGTTTTTCTTAGCCTCGAAGGATGAGACGTTTACATATTTTCGAGGTCTTTTCGAGGCTTTCGCTGAGCTTCCGGTGCCTTACGAGCGATCCGCATGACAATGGCACGGAGTTCAAGAATTCCTACTTTGAGAGTTTCGTGGTGAGAGTGTAGAGCACCGCCTCTTCTCCATACGTCCCCAACAGAATGGCGTTGTGGAGAGGAAGAACCGTACCTTGGTCGAGATGGCTGTGACGATGCTTGATGAGTATTCTACACCGCGGAAGTTTTGGTCGAGGCTATAGCCACCGCGCGCCATGTTTCCAATCGAGTTTTTTCTTCGGGCACACTTGCACCAAGACTTATGAGTTGAGATACTGCGAAGCCCGGTGTTTCTCATTTTCGTGTGTTTGGTTGCAAGTGTTTTATTTTGAAGTCCGGAACCTAGATAAGTTCGAGTCACGCTCTAGTGATGGACTTTTTCGGGCTACTCGACTTCTTCGCGGGCCTATAGGGTGGAATCATGAGTCTAGCAAAATGATAGAAACTCAGTGAGGTAACTTCGATGAGGCCACCAGGGACTAGGCCCGATATCTCAGGTTCACTAGAGCAGTCCGAGACCATCTTTGTGGATGATGAGGATGATGGAGATGAGGGTTGTCTACCGATCCGGCCCCTTCTCCACCCCTTGAGGTGCCTTCTTCCACCGCACCTCGAGGCGATCGCCCCTACCTTCGCGCTCTTCGGAGCTAGTGGCTCTGCTCCTACCCCGTCGTGTAACGAGGTAGAGGCCACTTCTTCATCTCATCCGGTCCTCCAAGACATATCCAAAAATCTCATCCTTCCGAAAGAGATGATTGAGATCTATTTGAGCGAGTCACACGCTCCAAGTCTCGGCGTGTCACTTTTTCTCGCTCCACTGCCTTCAGTAGCTTCCTTTGAGCCCAAGGACATTTGCCATGCTTTATCTGACGAGTCTTGGGTCAACGCCATGCATGAGGAGCTAGAGAGTTTCGAGAGAAACAAGGTCTGGACGCTTGTTGAGCCCCCTCGAGATCATAATATCATTGGAACTAAGTGGGTGTTCAAGAATAAGCAGAGCGAGGATGGGGTAGTCATTCAAACAAGGCTAGACGGTTGCTCGGGGTACTCCTGTGTTGAGGGTCCGGATTTCGAGGAGACCTTTGCCTGTTGCTAGACTTGAGGCCATTAGAATTCGCTTGCCTTTGCAGCTTCTAAGGGTTTCAAGCTTTACCGATGGATGTCAAGAGCGCCTTTCTCAATGGCTTCATTGAGGAAGAAGTCTATGTCGACGACCTCAGTTCGAGAACCCCAAATACCCTAGTCATGTCTTCAAGCTTTCCAAAGCATTGTATGGACTTAAGCAAGCCCCTAGAGCTTGGTATCGAGCCGTTAGCTCTTCTTCATAGATCTTAACCGGTCTCAAAGAGCCATAACCTTGACAAGTATTCCACCGCCGCCTATTTTCGATGGCCTCGATTACCCCTTCCGAAGAGCCGAATGGAAACATATATCCGTGCTCGTGGGTATGCTATTTGGCGAAGGTGAAAATACAATTTGTTGTTCCCGCCGATGAGAACATCAATGCCGGAATATGGGCGATGTTGAGGCAAATGCAAAGGCAAGGAACATCATCATACGTGGATTGAGCAGAGCGAATTTGATCGCATCTCTCACCGTCGTCCGCTCACGACATCCGGGTGACCTCGATGCATACCATGAGGCACCTCCCGCATCAAGACGGTTCGACAGATCGGTTCAGCGAATACAAACAAATTCGAGATGCTTGCTGGAGAGTCCCTTGACGAGTGCTTTTCACGCTTTCACAAGATTTTGAGCAATCTCCGAGCGGTCGGTCTCACATACTCCGACTCGGATAACGCTCGACAGATGCTTTCTGCACTCGATCTTCGGGTTTGGGAGATGAAGGTGACTACCATCAAGGACTGGGAAATTGTTTTGAGACCTTCTCGTCATTTCATTCCCGAGAGCAAAGTCGAAATCGAGAAGTCTCGTGATTCTTATTCTTCCGCCTCCGAGGTTCGCTCGCTTTTTCGACTTTGCCTTCTTTGCCGACCATCGCTTAGATCTCTCTTTTCTTGGTATATTCACCCTAGAGATCTTATACGAGCTAGAGTTCAAGTTTCTTTCGGTTTTGACCCGGAGCAAAAAGGTTCTTCAAAATCTTGCTTTCGGCGATCGCGCCCGACAAAAACGTATTACCGTGGTTGCCTCTGTTTCGGTTTCTCTGTTGTCGGTTCGCAACCGATTCGACCACGGCTCTTTCGTAGGTAGTCTGCCGCACGTTGTGTCTTTGGTGATCTCGGTGATCCTCCGCTCAACCACGGTTGTCGCTCGGTTTGGTTTATGACTTGGCCGGTCGCACGACTTTAGTTGTTTTCTTCCGGCCGTCGTTGATCGCACTCCGATTGTCGCTGATTGAACGACTACGAGTTGGCGTTCGACCACGACAATCTTTCGTTACGACTTCGCTTTTGGTTTTATTTGTTGCTGCGATCGCTAAGCTTTGAGTATTCACACTTATATATCTAGTGGAGAAGAAGAAAAAGCTTGAATTCATTGGGGGCTATTTTTAAGGCACCATTCACCCCCCCTCTGTTGCCATTTCGGTCCTTCAGATCTCTATTTACGCTTTCATGTATCGAGCGGTGCTATTTGACGTATTTCTTGTCCGTGTGACCGCAGGACGCCGAGGCGAGTCGTGGCGAGACACGGTGGACCGGACTAGGCGCAGGTGGCGCTGAGGTCAGAACGGTCATGAGGTGTCGAAGACAACGTGGACTCGGCGTGTTGCGGAGCGTCAGGCGAGGAGCGGAAGCTTCCGGAAGGTGCGGAGGGGGCTAAACGGGAATTTCGCAAAACTGCAAAAGCGGGAGCGGGCGCCGTTGGACTTAGCGGGCGTAACGGGGCGGAGACCCGTTAGCCAAGGCTATAAATAGGAGTTGAGGGCTGCATACCCCTCAAGGGCTTCTAGAGAGAGCTAGGGTTTTATTGAGTCAAAGAGGCTTTGGGAGGTTGTTTTCTTTTGAGCTTTAGTGGTTAAGGGTTGGTGGAGAGAGCAGGTATGTCCCCACGTAGCCACTTCCCTGTTCTTGTTTTCTCCATGTTCTTGCTCATGTGTTCTTGAGTTGGAGAGGAAAGGATGGATTGAGTTCTATGTAATCATCTCTTGATTGTACATGCGTATGGAGACATATATGTGATCCTCAATATCAATATGAGATGATGATTGTTTGAGATTTATTCAGTTCTGCTCTCTGTTCTTCCATACCTTTTGGCTAGAAATTTGAGATTTTGAGTTTTGTTGTTTCTCTTACGGATGAGTAGTAAAATGGGTTGCTCTATGATAGAATTGCATTTCTACATCCTCTAATCAGTTAGTTTCATAAGAAAATCGAGTTTAATTTCAGATTTCTCCTTTTGAGCCTTCTCTGTTCTTAGTATTCATAGTTCTAGGGTTTGAGGTAACTTTTGTTTTCCCTTCATGAGATAGCATGAAACTTGATATTTAGACTCCTGTAGGTATTGCTAACATATCCTCAAAATTTCATAGCCAAAGGATCAAAGAATGAGAAGAAATTTGGATTTTGGAAACTGCTCTGTTGTTTTCGGTTTTCTGCTCAAAACTGAGATTCTTGTTCATTTGATGATTTCTGTTGGTCCCTATTATTCTCTTGTTAATTAGTTCAAGTTCCTGCTGTATTGATTCAAAAGAACATCAAATTCTAGTGAATTTCAAAGATTTTCGGCTTGTGCAGTACTCGGCAGCATTTTCAGTTTCTTGGCTCGTCTGCTACTTTCAGTAGTTGCAGTTTTTCATTCCTCCAGTTTTTCGGCCAGCAAAGCAGCAGTTTACTCTCAGATTTTCAGTCAGTACTGCTCTTATCCTTTCCTAAAGATAAGTCGGCTTGTTAGCTAAATTTTCTATTCTCCTTAGCCTGAAAAATTCAGTGATCATTTGGCATTTTCTCTGGTTGTCAGTTTTCCTCGGTAATCACTGTTCTGATTCATCTCGGCAGTATTTCTCTGTTAAGCCTTGATCTCTAGCTTTCTGCTCTCTATTTTTCTTCTGCTGTTGTTTGGTGTTTTGGAAACTAAATTTGCAAATCGGTTTCCAGTCTGCAGCACTGCTCCTTTAAATCTTTTGGGCAGTACAGTTCATGTGGCTTACGGTTCAGTGCAGCCCTGTGTTCTTTGTTTTTCGGCAAAACCTGAATTTCACCGCTGAAGAAATTTTTCTTGGTTCAATGCTTCAGTCAAGCAGTCGGTGAACTTCTGAAGGTTTTGGCCAGTCCATTTTTGGTTTTCAGACTGTTGATTCCAGGAAGCAGTATTTACTGTATTTGCTGGTTGGGGTTGTAGTTTTGTGCTGCCCTCATTCAGCTCTTTCAAAGTCTGAATTTCAGTCAAGGTTCTCACTCTTTGAGTTTTCAGCTAGCAGCCAACCTTTAGTTCAGTTTTCGGTTGTAGTTTTGGCATTAGTTTTCAGCAGTAGCAGTTCAGCCAAACTGCCCTTTTCTTTTATTTCTTTTGCCGATCTTTGCAGATTTTGCATGCAGATCAAACAGCAGTTTTTTCAGTTGAATTTTTATCGGGTGGTCTTCGATTTATGCTGAATTTTCAGTGTCGCATGCTCCAAATTTCAGCAAGATTAATTTTAATTTTCTGTGAGGTGCTTTGTTTTGCATCATTTTCAAAAACAGTGTACGAATTCTCGGGGGCGATTTTAAAAGAGAACGACATTCACCCCCCTCTGTCGTCATTTCGGTCCTACAATTTCATATATAATACTACATGTCTAACTTTGCACAGTGTGAACAAAAATAAAACCTAGAGTTAAATCAACAATTTCTCTCCAGCTATCGGACTACCACACTACTACATAAATCATCACAGACGGTTCAAAACCATCATCACAGATGGTTCCTGAATCGTTTCAATTCATATGTCTATAATAATAGGTGGTTATCACAGATAGTTCTCAAACAGTCTATGATAAGTTACAACATATATGGTTTTTTTTTAAAATTGTCTGAAAATATGACATATCACGGACGATTTTTGATATTAATATCACAGACGGTTCTTAAATCTAGCCATCTCCGATACCTCACATATCACAGACGGCTAATGCTAAAACCGTCTATGATATTGCAGATATCATAGACGGTTTTTAAGCATACCCATCTGTGAAATCTAAAATATCACAGATGGCTAATACCAAAAACTGTCTGTGATATATCATATATCACAGATGGTTTGTTGTTATAAGCTGTCTGTGATAGCTATTTTAATAGTTAAATTATTTCCTATTTTTCGGTTAGTCTTAGGAAATACTAGCCATGCCCTCTGAAAACAAGTAAACAGAACACACATATAGCACAATATAGTACACAACAATCATTACACAGATCTCACAAATGAATTAAACAACTGAAGGAAGTACAACTGAATGAATTGTTTGATTAAGCACAATTGAGTGATTACAATTATATCAAACATTTGAACATCTAATCATTATCGCCGACATGGAACTCTCCATTCTTGTGTATGACCTCCCCCATCAAGAATTCGGAGAGCTGTCCTCGAACTTCGGTGAGTTTGTCAAGATTGAATGTACTTTCGTCGAATTCCACGTGCTGTCGCTAGTAGTGTTAAAGTCATTAGCATATATATATATATATATATATATAGGAAGCCTACTGTTGCCTTCATTTGATTCCGATTACGCCGATACTGTCGATGGCTCAAGACTCACGAGATTGACATAGTCTCTCGTCGGTCGAAGTCTCGATCGATGGCACTAGTCACCGATCCCGCTCGGATCCACTTTTTCCGAGCCATCTTATGGATTCTCCTCGCCGCTCTCGTGACATAACCGATGATCGCTAGAGCGACTTGCGGATGAACGACTAGCCCTCCTAGCACGAAGATTTTCTCATGCTTACAAGAGGAGGAGGGATGGAAAAGAGGAGGACCCGTGATTTGTTTCGAGTGTGGTGGCCCCAACCACATCCGAGCAAACTGCCCCAAGCTGGGGAAGGGCAAAGGCGACTACGGCGGCTCGGGTAAGAACGACTACAACGACAAGAACCGCAACTCGAAGCCCTCAGCACCGGTCCAAGGCAAGAAGAAGTTCCGCAACTTTGGGAAGGCGAAGAAGCTCTTCCACCCGCCCTCACCGCTGACGACCTCGACCTCGCCGAGGTGGAGGGATGGAGCGACGACGACGGACGGGTGATCAAGAACCCAAAGGCGACGGCGACTTCTCGGCATGTGCTTCATGGCCCTTGAGGGCTTAATCGAGCGACAATGTAGCGTACTGCACTGACCGACGAGGTATTTCCTTCCTATGACCAACTTAATGAAGCTTTTCTTAAACTAGGAGGATTTCATGCTAGAGCTAAAACTAGGTGTAGCGAGTTGGAGAAGGAAGTAGATAGATTATCTCTAGAGATTATTGCTCTTACATCTGCTCCCACAAATGATGATTGTGATACTTGTGTGCTATCTTGGGTGACATGGAGAAACTAAGGATCTCGCATGATAGTGTGTCCTCCGAGCTTGATATTGTTAAGGTGGAGAATGTTAGTCTGCTTGCTGAATTAGAATTGA
This sequence comes from Bonia amplexicaulis, assembly GCA_036346245.1. Taxonomy (NCBI): domain Eukaryota; kingdom Viridiplantae; phylum Streptophyta; class Magnoliopsida; order Poales; family Poaceae; genus Bonia; species Bonia amplexicaulis. The sequence goes on from CM070767.1 coordinate 5,207,734, forward strand.
GTAGGATGGCTGTTACCCTACTTACTACTGATGAGACTATTTCTCCCACCTCATGTGAGGATAAGGACACTGCTGCTAGAGGACCTTATGCCATGCTACTTGATCTGCCCGAATCTTGTGAAACTTGCAATAATCTGAAGATGAATCTAAAACGGGCAGATCATAAAATTGCTGAGTTACAAGTTTTTCTACTTGAGCCTATTGCTTCATGTGTAAATTATCCTAAGTTAACTGCTGAACTTGAATCGTCTCAAAACAGTTTCAAGAAATGATTGACTACAATAAGAAAATGGCTCAAGATGCTTCTAAGGACCTCAGTTAGCTCACCATGCAAAATTGTGATAAACTAAAATCTAACTTGATTGCTTTGGATGAAAAATGTGTGAAGCTAACTAAGGACCTTCTAGAAAATCACATCCTTCTTGTGCTTTCAGGTCAAGTGTTGGAAAAGGATAAGGACATGGTAGAGACGTTTAGGAAGAGTTACGAGAACCAAATGGCTAGGATTAGGGCTGCCCCTGTGTGTCTGCGAAGCCCTCAAGGTTGAGGTGGCGTGCATAAGGAGAAATATGCACGTGCTATTCGCTCTTCGTTATTGGTTCTTCTCCTTCTTCTCCTCGCTGTCTCTCCTTCTTCTCCTTGCTCCTCTTGCACCTCTCTCTTCGGGAGTGTCAAGCCTTATGAACACTCTCGAGAAATTTGTAGGAGGCAAGAAGAAACTCAATCTTATTCTAGACCAATCAAAGATTTGCAAGTTCAAAAGGGTCTAGGATATGATCTCCGTGAGGATGTGAGGAAACATCCACCGTCGTGCTTTCGCACCGTAGTCCGCAGTGTGTTTGAGGTCAAGCCGAGAACAAGAAAGTTCAATTTAAATCGTGGGCTTTGTCCAAGGGATTTCGACAGAAGGTGATTTCACCTGCAGCCTCGGCCCCTAAGGCGGTATCATTGCACCTTCCGCCGAAGGATGGGCATTTATTTGACCATTGCTTCAAGCGTGCCAAGATTGCGCCAGAGACCGTGTTGCGACTCTTAGGCGTATCTGTGGTCAGCCCGGACTTTGAGAGCACCTAAGACCAACACGAGGTCTAGGCTTACATTGTTGGTAGCTTTGGGCAAGATCGAGGACTTGGTTCTTCCGAGTTTTCTGGTTTCGTCCTCATGCTCCTTCGGTCATGACTTCCGCCGTCCCGAGGGTAGATCTCGTTTTGCAATCGAGATAGCTATCGCGGCGAGATCAAGATGTTCTTGGTGATTTGACTCGCCTCTCCGTAGCAATCGGATCCAAAGAATGCCTTGTCTGTTCACGCACCCTCCGCTTCTTTGAGCGACGGAGGCGAGGGTAGTTAGAGGTCATCGTGTGTGACTACTTCTTACGCCGACGTGTGACTCAAGATTGGGTTCCAAAATCTATTTTGATTTATCCCAAGATCGAGACTTTGCTCTCTTGTTGACTCGAGCTCTCAGGCGTGGAAGGAAAGGTTTGGCTCAGAGACTCGGTGTTCACGACACATGACCGGAGATTCCGCTGGTTTTCTTCCTAGCCCGAGCTTGTGTGATGAGATTATCACCTTTGGAGACTCTTCGTCTGGACGCCATCGCCAAAGGTACTGTGGCGCTAATGACTCATTTGTTTTAAAAGATGTTGCCTTGGTGAGTAAACGCATTACAATTTGCTTTCGCTTTCACCACTGATGACGGTTTCGAGGTAAGTTTTAAGAAAAACGCAAAATTGTTGATTCTTCTGTAGTCCGGTTTATGGATTTCTCGTTATGGGAGGATCTTTCGTGCTGATTTTATTGAGTCTTCTGGTGATCCTCTCCGGTGTTTGGTTGCTTCTGAGTCCCGCGACCTTTCCTTCTAGCATAGGAGACTTGGTCATATTGGATTTGACCATTTGACCCGAGTTAGCGGCCACGATCTCATTCGTGGTCTCAAACTCAAGATGGTCAAAGAACTTGTTTGCGCTCCATGCCAAGACGGCAAGATGGTTGCCGCCTCTCCTCCTCGGTCCACGATTATTATGACCGATGCACCGGGACAGCTGCTCCATATGGACACGGTTGGACCAGCTCGAGTGCAGTCAGCAGGAGGGAAGTGGTATGTTCTTGTCGTGGTCGATGACTTCTCGAGGTACTCTTGGGTGTTTTTCTTAGCCTCGAAGGATGAGACATTTACACATTTCCGAGGTCTCTTCAGTAGGCTTTCTGTTGAGCTTCCGGGTGCCTTACGAGCGATTCGCAGTGACAATGGCACGGAGTTCAAGAATTCCTACTTTGAGAGCTTCTGTGGTGAGATAGGTGTAGAGCACCAGTTCTCTTCTCCATATGTCCCCCAGCAGAATGGCGTTGTGGAGAGAAAGAACCGTACCTTGGTTGAGATGGCGAACGATGCTCGATGAATACTCTACACCGCGGAAGTTTTGGGCTGAGGCTATAGCTACCGCGTGCCATGTCTCAAATCGAGTTTTTCTCAGGGCACACTTGCACCGCACTTCTTATGAGCTGAGATATGGGCAAAAACCCAGCGTCTCTCATTTTCGTGTGTTTGGTTGCAAGTGCTTTATTTTGAAGTCTGGGAACCTAGATAAGTTCGAGTCACGGTCTTGTGATGGGATCTTTCTAGGCTACTCGACTTCTTGGCAGGCCTATAGGGTCCAGAACCATGAGTCTAGCAAAATGGTAGAAACCCGTGAGGTGACTTTCGATGAGGCCATCCGGGACTAGGCCCGATATCTCGTGTTCACTAGAGCATCCGAGACCATATTTGTGGATGATGAGGTTGATGGAGATGAGGTTGTTCATCCGATCCAGTCCCTCATCCACCTCTTGAGGTGCCTTCTTCCACCGCACCTCGAGGTGATCGCCCTCACCTTACGCTTCTTCCGAGCTAGTGGCTCTGTCCCTACCCCGTCAGGTCACGAGGTAGAGGCCACTTCTTCTTCTCATCCAAGACCTCCAAGACATATTCAAAAATCTCATCCTTCTGAGCAGATGATTGGAGATCTCCACTCTGCCTTCGTAGCTTCCTTTGAGCCCAAAGACATTTGTCATGCTTTATCTGACGAGTGTTGGGTCAATGCCATGCATGAGGAGCTAGAGAGTTTCGAGAGAAACAAGGTCTGGACGCTTGTTGAGCCCTCGAGATCACAATATCATTGGAACCAAATGGGTGTTCAACAACAAGCAAAGTGAGGATGGGGTAGTCATTCGAAACAAGGCTAGACTGGTCGATAGGGGTACTCCTGTGTTGAGGGTCGGATTTCGAGGAGACCTTTGCCCTCAGAGCTCGCCTTGAGGCCATTAGAATTCGCTTGCCTTTGCGCTTCTAAAGGTTTCAAGCTTTACGGATGGACGTCAAAGTGCCTTTCTCAATGGCTTCATTGAGGAAGAAGTCTATGTCGACTGACCTGTGTTTCGAGAACCCCAAATACCCAACCATGTCTGTGCTTTCCAAAGCTTTGTATGGATTTAGCAGCCCCTGTGGCCCGGTATGAGAGGCTTAAGTCCCATCTCTGAGTCATGGTTTCGAAATGGGTAAAGTCGACAAGACCTTGTTCATCCGCCGGCTAGGCACTGACTTTCTGCTTGTCCAGATTTATGTGGATGACATCATCTTTGGCGGCCTCGCATGCTCTCGCTTCCCGTTTCCGATGTCATGAGCTCGGAATTTGAGATGAGCATGATGGGCGAGTTGAGTTTCTTCCTTGGCTTCCAAATTAAGCGAGACTGGAGGGTACCTTCTTGCATCGAGGCAAGTACACTCGAGACCTCCCTGAAGCGCTCGATATGAGTGATGGGAAGCCGGTGTCCACCCTATGGCTACATCAATTCCACTCGACCCAGATGAAGACGGCGAGCCACCGATCAAAAGGAGTATCAAGTATGATCGGCCCTCTTGTACCTCACGCCTCGAGACCGACATACACTTCTCCGTGTGTCTTTGTGCTCGGCTTCGTGCTTCTCGTGTATCTCACCACCAAAGCGGTGAAGCGCATCCTTCGGTACCTTGAGCTACCATTGACTATGGTATCTCGGTACTCTTCCTCATCCTGCCTTTCCCTAAGAGCCTACTCGGATGCGCACTTTCGGGGTGTAGGATAGACAGGAAGAGCACTTCGCACCGCCAATTCATTGGCACTTCTCGCTTCCGGTCCCCGAGGAAGCGGTCCTGTTGCACACCCACCGCAGAGGCCGAGTACGCTGTTTGCTGCCGATTGTCGTAGCCAAGTGCTTTGATGGTCTCGACCTGCGGGACTTTGGGTTAGTTATAGACGGTGTTCCACTCCTTTGTGATAACACTTACGCAATTAACATTGCTAAGAACCCGGTGTAGCATTCTCGGACCAAGCATATCGACATTCGCTTTCACTTCCTTAGAGACCATGTGGAGAAGGGTGACATCGTGCTCCGGTTTGTGGAGGGTGACCACCGTTGGTCGACATCTTCACCAAGCCTTTGGATGGCTCGAGGTTTCACTCATGGGAGAGCTTGGGGTGGTTTGTCCTTATGGACTGTTGTGAGGGAGCTTAGGCTTTATCGCTTTATCATATTCTTTATGCGTCAGATCCTTCTTGTTGCATCGCATTTTGGTGCATTGGGCTTAGTCCTTCTAGCATAGGTTAGAGTGTGTCTCTTCTTCGAGTGCTTAGACTTCTTGCTCTTATCTTGTGCTTTCGTGATAGTGTTTCTTATCTCACTAGGTTGAGCTCACTCACTTCTTCTAGGTTCTAGCGAGGGTTGGGCCACCCTGCAGACAGGTGGTACGTGTTTGCTCTCTAGTGTGTGTTTTACTCGACATTTGTTATCCCGAGTCATATGGGTAGATAAGAGTTAGTCTGAGTCATTAGTATTCTCTATCTTATCTATGCTTTAAGGACTGCCTTCTTTGGTTTCTTTGCTGCCTTCTAGTTTCTATTGCTCGGTTCAAGGGAGTTCATTTGGGAGCTTCGGAGCTTAATATTGACATAATTCAACTTGAACTAAAAGTTGCATCACATGTTAAGGGGAGCTGGATTTTCTTACATTTTAGCATTTTGCATTGTAAGATAACTACATGGAGCCTTGATTATTATCCTGTTATGACATGTTTACAATGCTTTACATCTTACCATGATTTATGCTTATTTGCTAGATTTATCATGACTTCATATGTGTAGACTAGCTTTTGCCATGATGAGTTAATTAAAACTTGCTCAATTTAAACTAAAAACTTGTCATGATTAGCACTTGAGTTTAGTCTGTCTTGAGCTATCCTTTTATGATTCATGCCATGTCAAATAGGCTGAGTTGAGCGTTGAATCTCTAGTTGAGCCTTAGATTGAGGTGTCTTAAACTCTTGATGTAACATGAGTTAGTACAACTTGTCAAAAGCAAAGATCTCTTTGTGCGAAAAACTGATCTCACCAATTCTTTCTCATGAGACGGCTTGCCATTGCACTAGGCATGAACTCAGGGGGAGTTTTGGATGACCTAGACTATCTTCTTAAGCTTCTTGCTTGGAGTAGTCGCAGAATGGCTTGAGATCTAGCACATGATAAAAATATTGGTTGAAAACAACCATAAGTTCCAAAAGAAAAATATCATTTGTGCTCAATTTGCTTGAGCTATCAAAAGAATCAAGTACTTGAATCATTGTTTCACTCTTGAGTATATAACACTCTATTTGGACTCGATATTAGATTCTTGGTTCCGCTTAGCTTGATTGACATGGCTTGCATCATCCTTGGATGTCTCTAGCTAGACTTTGCTTATTGATGACTTGACATGCTCATAAATGCACTAAAATTCAGATCGTCATCTAATTGCTTCTAGCTAGCTTATACATATCCGTCATGATCCGGATAGCGCTCATTGAGTTATGGCTTGGTGTAATACATTATGGTCATTTTGGATAATTCTCATGGCTCTAAATGCTTAGAATAAACAAACTTCAGCCATTTCATCCATCATCATGACTTATTCTCTCTTTTGCATTCTTGATGTGTTTATTGCCAAAAGGGGGAGAATAGATTGGAGAAAAAGCCTTTTGGGAATCTAGAGCTTGTAGAACAATTTACTCTTTCTTGGGAATCTAGAGCTTGTAGAACAATTTACTCTTTCTTGGGAATCTAGAGCTTGTAGAACAATTTACTCTTTCTTAAGTTGCTCTAATGATTCCTTCTGTCGACATGGTCATGAGTTTCATTTCCTTCTTTGGACCATGTTGGACTCTTCAAACTCAACTTCATGCTTTTTCTGGGTTTGTCAATATACTCATCAAGGGGGAGATTGAGAGACCATGTGGAGGTCATCCCGTTGTGTATGATGAGTAATTGACATCGTTTACGAAAAGTCGAGTTTGAGTCGGCTTGTTCGGACCCTGACGTTGCGTGGCGTAACGGGCTCGGTCGGACTCGGTCAAACTTGGTCGTATGGGTTTAGGTTGCATATTCTGATGACTCGACATGTTTGATCTCTATTTACGCTTTCATGTATCGAGCGGTGCTATTTGACGTATTTCTGTCCGTCGTGACCGCAGGACGCCGAGGCGAGTCGTGGCGAGACACGGTGGACCGGACCAGGCGCAGTGGCGCCGAGGTCGAACGGTCATGAGGTGTCAAGACGACGTGGACTCGACGTGTTGCGGAGCGTCGAGGCGAGGGCGGAAGCTTCCGGAAGGTGCAGGAGGGCGAAACGGAATTTCGCAAACCGCAAAAGCGGGGCGGGCGTTGGACTTAGCGGGCGAACGGGCGGAGACCGTTAGCCAAGGCTATAAATAGGAGTTGAGGGCTGCATACCCCTCAAGGGCTTCTAGAGAGAGCTAGGGTTTTATTGAGTCAAAAGAGGCTTTGGGAGGTTGTTTTCTCTTTTGAGCTTTAGTGGTTAAGGGTTGGTGGAGAGAGCAGGGTATGTCCCCCACGTAGCCACTTCCCCTGTTCTTGTTTTCTCCATGTTCTTGCTCATGTGTTCTTGAGTTGGAGAGGGAAAGGATGGATTGAGTTCTATGTAATCATCTCTTGATTGTACATGCGTATGGAGACATATATGTGATCCTCAATATCAATATGAGATGATGATTGTTTGAGATTTATTCAGTTCTGCTCTCTGTTCTTCCATACCTTTTGGCTAGAAATTTGAGATTTTGAGTTTTGTTGTTTCTCTTACGGATGAGTAGTAAAATGGGTTGCTCTATGATAGAATTGCATTTCTACATCCTCTAATCAGTTAGTTTCATAAGAAAATCGAGTTTAATTTCAGATTTCTCCTTTTGAGCCTTCTCTGTTCTTAGTATTCATAGTTCTAGGGTTTGAGGTAACTTTTGTTTTCCCTTCATGAGATAGCATGAAACTTGATATTTAGACTCCTGTAGGTATTGCTAACATATCCTCAAAATTTCATAGCCAAAGGATCAAAGAATGAGAAGAAATTTGGATTTTGAAACTGCTCTGTTGTTTTCGGTTTTCTGCTCAAAACTGAGATTCTTGTTCATTTGATGATTTCTGTTGGTCCCTATTATTCTCTTGTTAATTAGTTCAAGTTCCTGCTGTATTGATTCAAAAAGAACATCAAATTCTAGTGAATTTCAAAGATTTTCGGCTTGTGCAGTACTCGGCAGCATTTTCAGTTTCTTGGCTCGTCTGCTACTTTCAGTAGTTGCAGTTTTTCATTCCTCCAGTTTTTCGGCCAGCAAAGCAGCAGTTTACTCTCAGATTTTCAGTCAGTACTGCTCTTATCCTTTCCTAAAGATAAGTCGGCTTGTTAGCTAAATTTTCTATTCTCCTTAGCCTGAAAAATTCAGTGATCATTTGGCATTTTCTCTGGTTGTCAGTTTTCCTCGGTAATCACTGTTCTGATTCATCTCGGCAGTATTTCTCTGTTAAGCCTTGATCTCTAGCTTTCTGCTCTCTATTTTCTTCTGCTGTTGTTTGGTGTTTTGGAAACTAAATTTGCAAATCGGTTTCCAGTCTGCAGCACTGCTCCTTTAAATCTTTTGGGCAGTACAGTTCATGTGGCTTACGGTTCAGTGCAGCCCTGTGTTCTTTGTTTTTCGGCAAAACCTGAATTTCACCGCTGAAGAAATTTTTCTTTGGTTCAATGCTTCAGTCAAGCAGTCGGTGAACTTCTGAAGGTTTTGGCCAGTCCATTTTTGGTTTTCAGACTGTTGATTCCAGGAAGCAGTATTTACTGTATTTGCTGGTTGGGGTTGCAGTTTTGTGCTGCCCTCATTCAGCTCTTTCAAAGTCTGAATTTCAGTCAAGGTTCTCACTCTTTGAGTTTTCAGCTAGCAGCCAACCTTTAGTTCAGTTTTCGGTTGTAGTTTTGGCATTAGTTTTCAGCAGTAGCAGTTCAGCCAAACTGCCCTTTTCTTTTATTTCTTTTGCCGATCTTTGCAGATTTTGCATGCAGATCAAACAGCAGTTTTTTCAGTTGAATTTTTTACTGGCTGGTCTCTGATTTATGCTGAATTTTTCAGTGTCGCATGCGTTCCAAATTTCAGCAAGATTAATTTTAATTTTCTGTGAGGTGCTTTGTTTTGCATCATTTTCAAAAACAGTGTACGAATTCTCGGGGGCGATTTTAAAAGAGAACGACATTCACCCCCCTCTGTCGTCATTTCGGTCCTACAATTTCATATATAATACTACATGTCTAACTTTGCACAGTGTGAACAAAAATAAAACCTAGAGTTAAATCAACAATTTCTCTCCAGCTATCGGACTACCACACTACTACATAAATCATCACAGACGGTTCAAAACCATCATCACAGATGGTTCCTGAATCGTTTCAATTCATATGTCTATAATAATAGGTGGTTATCACAGATAGTTCTCAAACAGTCTATGATAAGTTACAACATATATGGTTTTTTTTTAAAATTGTCTGAAAATATGACATATCACGGACGATTTTTGATATTAATATCACAGACGGTTCTTAAATCTAGCCATCTCCGATACCTCACATATCACAGACGGCTAATGCTAAAACCGTCTATGATATTGCAGATATCATAGACGGTTTTTAAGCATACCCATCTGTGAAATCTAAAATATCACAGATGGCTAATACCAAAAACTGTCTGTGATATATCATATATCACAGATGGTTTGTTGTTATGTCGTGCGTGATAGCTATTTTAATAGTTAAATTATTTCCTATTTTTGGTTAGTCTTAGGAAATACTAGCCATGCCCTCCGAAAACAAGTAAAGCAGTAACACACATATAGCACAATATAGTACACAACAATCATTACACGTATCTCACAAATGAATTAAACAATGAAGGAAGTACAAGCGAATGAATTGTTTGATTAAGCACAATTGAGTGATTACAATTATATCAAACATTTGAACATCTAATCATTATAAATCGACATGGAACTCTCCATTCTTGTGTATGACCTCCCCATCAAGAATTGGAGAGTCGTCCTCGAACTTCGGTGAGTTTGTCAAGATTGAATGTACTTTCGTCGAATTCCACGTCTTCGTCGCTAGTAGTGTTAAAGTCATTAGCATATATATATATATATATATATATATATATATATATATATATATATATATATATATATATATATATATATATATAGGAAGCCTCTTGTTGCCTTCATTTGATTCCGACACGCTGACATCGTCGCGGAGCTCCGATGTCGAACGCGCCAAGTGGCTTCGCCGAGAATGTCCGCGAGCCGTCGTCCGGTTTGATGAACTCGAGAACAATTTTTCCTCCATCGACCGCCTCACGGATAAAGTGATATCGGTGTCGATGTGTTTATCGTCATGGAGGTGGATTCTTGCTAAGAGCGATGGCGGACTTGTTGTCCACCCCGAGTCCCGCCACGGAAGCTTCGCTCCAAGAGCTCCCGCAGCACCGGTGAAGCGACGCATACGACATGTTGCCGTCAGAGCGGCGATGTACTGTCAAGACGAGGAGAGAGCCACAACCCATTGCTTTTGTGGATCGCCAGAGACTGGGCTTGTGCCGAGGAAAAAGAGGATGCCAGTAGTGCTCTTCCGCCCGTCAAGGTCGCCGGCCATATCGCTATCGCTGTAACCTAACAAGGCCAGCTTGTCTCCTTCTCTTGGGTAGGTGACGCCGAACCCCCATGTCCCGACGATGTACCGAAGGATGTGCTTCACCGCGGCGAGGTGATCTTCTCGCGGATCCTCCATGAACCGACTCACATACCCTACGGCGAACGTGATGTCCGGCCGGGTATGAGTCAGATAGCGCAGGCTCCCTACAATACTCCGGTAGCGGGTTGCATCCACAGGCAGTGCCGTTGATGCCTTGGATAGCTTGAACCTCTCTTCCATCGGCGTGTGACAAGGATTGCACTTTGCCATGCCATTTTGCTCCAAGAGCTTCCCAGCATAGGCGCTTTGACAGAGCGTGATCCCGCTGTCGCTTTGACATACCTCAATGCCGAGATAGTAGGTGAGCAGTCCCAAATCGCTCATGCGAAACATGGACATCATCTCGCGCTTGAATTTGTCGATGCTTGCTTGAGTTGTCCGGTGATGATCAAGTCATCGACGAGACACCGATGATCAAAGTTCCTCCGCGCCCGTGCGTACAACGCGTGCTCATCCATGCATCTGCTGAAACCCAGCTCCTGGAGGCTGGCGCCCAGTTTGGCGTTCCAAGCGCGTGGGGTTTGATGCAACCCATACAACGCCTTGCGCAGCTTGATCACCTTGTGCTCCTGTTTGTCGACGACGAAGCCTGGTGGCTGCTTGACGTAGACTTCCTCTGCAAGGTCACCGTTCAGGAACGCAGACTTCACATCCATTGGTTCATGGACCACCCTTGTTGCGCCGCCAGAGCCAGCAGTAGCCGCACCGACTCAATTCGTGCGATAGGGGCAAAGACCTCCTCGAAGTCAATCCCTTCACTAACACAAGATACCCTTCGCCACAAGACGTGCCTTGTGCCTGGTGATGGCGCCATGCTCGTCTCGTTTCACCTTGAAGACCCATTTAAGTCCAATCGCGCGATGCCCGGCAGGAAGCTCAACGAGGTCCCGAGTGTTGTTCTCCTTGATAGCTTTCATCTCCTCCAGCATCGCCAGACGCCAAGACGGATCGCGTTCCGCCGCACCAAACGTGGCCGGCTCTTCTGCACTCACCATGTGTAACTCAGTAGAGGCGACTGGTTCTGGCTCCAAGAACCGTGCCGGGGCGCCAGCGGGTGCGGGACCGAGGATGTCCCGCCACATCCTGAATCGATGTTGAGTGTCGTCATCATCATGATCGAGCTCGGCGAGAGCCTCAGTCGTGGGCGATACGAACCTCACACCAGGTGTGTGACCTGGAGCGCCTGGTGGTGGCGAGTCCTGGCGAGGTGGTGGCGTGTGCAACGGATCCCCGCGTGGACCTCCATGGACCGCCGATGATCTCGCACTCGATGACGAACGTGCGGTCTTGCCGGACTTCTCGCCGCTCGTCGAGATTCGCCCAATCCCGCCTTGCCTTCTCGTCGAACACCACGTCACGGGAAACATGGACACGGTGCGCAACCGGGTCGAACAACCGATACGCTTTCGATCCCGGCTCGAACCCGAGGAGCACCATCTTCACGCTGCGATCATCAAGCTTCTTCAGATTTGGGTGAGTTACCTTGGCGTGAGCGATGCATCCAAACGTGCGTAGGACGGAGACGTCGGGTTTCCTCCCATGCCAGGCCTCAAATGGCGTCATGCCATCCAAGCTCTTGGTGGGCGCACGGTTCAGGAGAAAGACGGCGGTGGTCACCGCCTCCCCCCAAAACTCGCATGGCATCCCCTTCGCCTTGAGCAAGCAGCGTGCCATGCCGACGATTGTTTGGTTGCGCCTGCTCGACGACACCGCTACATTGCGATTTAGTATGGTTTGTGAGCTGCCATGCAACTCCCTGATCCGCGCAATACCGCCCGAACTCGATTGATGTGAACTCTCCTCGATCGATTCGCGAGATCGCGCAGACGTCGCCCGCCTCGACCTCGACATCGGCCTTGAACCGCTTGATGACGGTGGCGCCGATCCTTGCTCGTTAGGAGGCGGCCACATGTAGCGGTGCAATCATCGACGAGAAGGAGAAAGTAGCGCCGACCACCATGAGTCGCCGGTGAGATGGGCCCACACGGATCACCGTGCAGGTCGAGCGATCCATCGGGCACGGAGTGGGCCGTCTGGAAACGGCACGCCTTTGCTTGTTAATGAGGTGTCGCGAGCACCTCACCGGATGATCGATCAACGGAGTCCGCGCACCATCCCATCTTGAGCCGACCTCTTCGAGCGTCGGTTGAGGTGGCCGTGGCTGCATGCCACCGCCAGCCTCATCGCCTTGCCGCGCCATTAAGCACACACGGCCTCGCAATGTTCAAGTTGAGCATGTACAGCGGTTTTTGGCCCGCTTACCTTGGCAAGCGATTGACGTTGCGGTCATGGATCCGCAAAGACTTCGTCGATCAAGACTGGCGCCCACGCCATCGAGCTGGCCAATGGTGATGATGTTGCTCTTGAGCTTGGGAATGTAGTAGACGTTGCTAATCGCCTGGTGTTCACCGTTCTGGCAGGTGAACAACACTGTGCCGCGCCCGCGGATGTCGACCACCGAGCCGTCGCCGAACTTCACCGATCCGATGACGCCCGTGTCCAATTCCGTGAAGAGGTTGTCGTAGCCGGTCATGTGATTACTAGCCCTAGTGTCCAGGTACCACACGTCGCTCCGCTATTCTCCATCGCACCCTAGATTCACCTGGGCATGCGTCTCGTTGAGCTTGATGAAGTTTGGCGGCATCTTCTCAACATCGTCAGTGAGGGCGCACACCTGCGCCATGAGCAGCGTCTGATCCTCATCATCCTCCCGGGTGAGATGGACCTGCTCGCGCCATGGCTGCCGGCAATCCTTGGCCCAATGGCCAATCTTGCCACGATTCTGCACTTGTCGCGACCGACGTTGCGCCGTGCCACGGTTCGCGCCGTCACGCCCGGCGCCGTGGCGCGGTTACCCTCGCCTGGCGACGACCGCTACCACCGGGCTCGCTCGATGAACTCGCCGCTCTTCTTCTCCTTGAGGCGAGCCATCCATTCCTCCTTGGTCGACAAGAGTTTAGCCCGAGGTAGTAGTCGGTGGCGCCCGGTTATGGATGCAACGATCATCGGCGCCTTTCAGACGCCCGGTGATCTCCTCAATGGACAGCTTAGAGAGATCAAGCATTGTTTCCATGGTGTAGACGACATGACCAAACCTGGGCGGGGCGACGCGAAGGTACTTTTCGATGGCCTTCGCTGCGTCGACGGGTTCGCCAGACTCCAAAGCTGGCCGACCAGCAGCCTGCCGGCGCAAAATCCTCGGGATCTTCGCCTTCCTTGAACGCGAGCATCTCGAACTCGTGCGCAGACTCGAGCTCGACTTGCGGACGTGATCGGAGCCGACTCGCATAGACTTGACGAGTCCCATGCTTCTTGGCCGATCGCTGATGGCGGCGCGCGAATCATCTCTGCGGGACCGCTTTGAGGCCCGAGCGCCGCACGATCCTCCCGCAAATCGGCGTCGTCATACTCGACGGCGTCCCACAAGCCTCTCGCTCAAGCATTACCTTCATTACGGCGACCAATCCGTGTAGTTGTCGCGTGTGAGCATCGGATAGGACGCGCCCAACCTCCCGCACCGCTTACGATCACCATGTCGCGCCACGAGTGCGACCACGATGAGGACGATCGGCGAGGCCAAGCGCGTCCTCGGCCTTACCACGGCGTGGCAACAGACTCGGTCACCATCGCTTCACGGCCGATATTACGTAGCCTCACCGATACCAAATGTTGGCGAAGAAACTAAATCCTATCGCTCTTGCACTGACGAACTCACACGAGTTGAGGCGGCATAAAAGATAAACGCAATGTATTCGTTGTCTTCTTGTTTGCAACTTTCACCGCACCGGTGCTTTATTTATAGCAAAATACAGGACCAAAGCGGTAGCAATACGGAGACCAAAACAAACTCAACGCCGGACTCCTAAACATAGTTCTGCTTTCGTAAACAAAACCGATTCCAACACATACTCTAAAAACAAGAACGAAATCAAAGTGGATAACCCGGTGTAACTACACCGGAGTGATAAGGAATTTTCCTATATATATATATATATATATATATATATATATATATATATATATATATATATATATATATATATATATATATATATATATATATATATATATATATATATATATATATATATATATATATATATATATATATATATATATATATATATATATATAGAGGCTGAAAATTAGCACTAGGGTGCTCGGGCACCTTGATTTCAAATGCACGAATTCAACCTAAATTCGGTTATATTTTTGAAAATATCGCTTTAGGGTATATACCCATCTATAACAATTCAAATGAAACATATACCTTTGAAAAATATACTTGAATTCAAAGTTTTGAACAATTTAGATCACATGCTTTGCTGATTTATATATATAATCAAGACATACCCACAATCAAACTATCAATAAAAAAGGCAACTACAGTTCAAATTTCAGTTCGAACTTGTTAAACTTGATATCCAAGAAATTTTAAAAATTTCGCGACGCGATACATTCCTATTTTAGACTATGGTGCCCGGCACCAAGGAGCACTAGTTATTTATACTATATATATATATATATATATATATATATATATATATATATATATATATATATATATATATAAAACCACAAAATATTTATTGGCGTGTTGACAAACCTCTGAATCATTCTTTTTAGCGTCAATTATTTCCTGCGTATGGTGGCAAATGTAGAATCCACATATGTTGCCCTATAGCTGTTGGTGGCACTGCAAAAATAGAATTGCATACATATGTATTGTCAGTTCTAGTGGCATTATAACTAAGTGTGATATAGCAGGATTGTTGTGTTGTAGCGGGTACCAAAAATCATGTCCTATGTCGCAGTGTGGCGCTGTATTTCTTGTGTCTCCCTCCCCGAGCAACGTAAGCGCTGAACGACCTACGTGATTTCAAAAAGTTAGCCTCGGCCATTGCAAACAGAGGGAAGACTACAATAGAGTAATGTATCAAGGAAATGAGTTTATCTGTCAATTGTTTGTTGCACATGGGTGAAGTCGTGGTTACTTCTCAGTAGAGAATTAATGTATACTACCTTGCTCTACTTTGGTACAATCACAATCAGAATCCAGTAAGACCTAGTCATGTGTGTCACTATAGTAATTAATCCTAAGTCCATATTACGTATAAAGTATAAATAAAACTTGTATGGCAACTAGTGAAGAACTTACCGCTAGTTGAAGGGTACTAGGATGTATTCCTTGTCAATGTGAGCAAGCAATACCGTTGTTATTTATTCTTCGATGAAGGATGCGTTTCTGTTGATGGATTGCTAGAGACCAAGTGTGGGTCAGAAAACCCACCGGTTGTCACCGTCGCCAGACTCGTTGTGTCATGGATCTATACATTAGAAATGAGTTATAACATTTATTGGTATTACGTAAATGTAGAACTTCATTGTATAGTACACTTATAGTGTCTAGCATCGTAGAAGTGAGACGTCGAGTTTGTCGAGGTTGAATAGTAAAAATAAGTCTTTGAAGGTCATGACAATGTAGCTCGAGTCTTGGAGAAAATACGCCTCCGTATTTCTCATGGTGAATCCACTTTGTCAGTTTGGCTTCCTGTTCGACATCTGCATGTACCAGGTATGCAAAGACCTGCAAGCCAGTCTAAGGTTAGGTAATTATGAGTCGGAGACCAACGACAGCCCGAGCTGGTACTTCCAAGATTCGAGAGGTGGCTTAGTCTTCTTTGATTGGGCCTTAGTGCCTCGCATGTGATACATCTTCGTCATCATCTCCACAGGAGTCGATGCGATGGACTTGTGAAGCAGAGCTTGAGGTGGAGTCATAGAGAGTTCTATTTGACAGGCATGGTCGTGTGGAGATCGCGGCACGGAAGGATCCAAGGTGTGTGGATGAATGTGTGGACGACGTCCCCTAGTGTCATGATTTCTCTATTTGGGGGCATCTCCAGCGGGGCGGCCCTGAAAACATCATTAATCTTGTCCACCTAGTCCTTCGCGAAATTGGTCCCTAGCTGGGCACCGTGCACCTACGTCCCTAGTAGGCATGGATACGCCAACCCTCGCCCAGCGTCAACTGGAATGGAGCCAACAACCCTGATTCTGAGGATGCATGGCGTGGCCTCCTACATAACGATACATGATGAGCTAAAGTATCCACCAGGTCTATCTATGTAGCATTCTAGAGATGCACATTATCTGGATGTCATCTATAGGTAAGTGGGCATCGCTATGTTTAGAAAGTGGCACGGACACGCAGCTACTCCGACGTTGAGGGGAACTGGGTACTGTAATAATGGGGGTGGCTTGAGACTGGTTGTGGACTTCTCTCAGTTCTTCCCTCAATGCTTCTATCTCTCCTCGAAGTGAGGCATTTATGTTTTCAAGCTTTGCATCAAAGTCCCATTTCATATATTCCTTGCGCTTGGCTTTGGATCTCTTCTTACTCCTATACGCCTCGGAGTCATTTGGGAATCCGTGCCTCCAAGATATGTAAATCCTTAGGCCTCGTATGCGACCTGGGTACTCCTTGTTTCCGAGGGCCATGTGGATAGTATATCCCTCTCCCTAACTACTTGGAAGGAGTCGTTGGAAGATTCAGTTGTCAATGTTTGCTGCAAGAGGTAATCATGTTATTTTAAACCCCATGAAGTTATGGACCTATTAACAAGTAGGTAGTTTAACATATTTTACCAGGCGTTGGGACACTTCCTCGTTTGTAGGGTTTTCGAAAGAGGCAACACCCGAATACGTGGTTGATGACTTCGCTCTTAACCCGAATGGTGGGGAGGCCTCTGATCAGATTGCGAGCTTGTCCTCCATCCCCGATTGCAGAATTTTACCCGTGTACTCAGCGGTGCCGAGTCTGTGGGGGTGAATGTTTTGTGCCTAGAGAGCCTTGCGCGTGCACTTTCCTGTTGAAATTCAGTCGTCGTCTTTATCGCAAAAAGGCCTCCAATATTTCCGGTGACACAAAAGGATACCTCGTGAAGGGCGTGCGATCCTTGGCCATGTACTTCATGACAAGTGCGCTCTTGAAGGTCTTCCATGCTTTTCCCATCACGAGAAGCGTCTATCGTCGCATGAGTCCCTGGACTTCTGTTGGGATCTTAAACACATTTGAAATTTTCGTCCACAGTGCACTTTTCTAATCTTTTGTCAAACCTTTCGAGCTTGCTACGGTGATGCGGACTTGTTGCCTTCCAAATATCATATAGGTAGTTCAAAATGTTGCCACTGCTTTCTTCGGTTGCAGAGGGACCTCATCCGGAGAGACTTCCGTGATGGTCATTCGACCCTCTGGCCTTTTCAATAATTCACTGCCATGCCTTACCCTAGTCTTCGGAGCGTCAGTCCCATTCAGTGACATCAATGACAATGACGACGACGTCATCTCTTTTATTAGAAAAAAACTAATTACAGTGAGTTGTGAGCGTAAACATTGGCACATGGTTGACCTTACAATAAATTAGAACATTCGGTGGTGTATATTATTGCTACAGGATCTCTTTGCAATATGAATAATAAAGCACCGTACACATGAGCTTGAAATGGGCTTAAGCAATTTAATTTGTTTCAACCCTTTTAAAGCTCAAGTGTATAGTACTATAATGTTCCTCTTGTACAACTACTACTCCGACTCCTAGTGTTTCATGCCTTTTTTACTTGAACGACATGAAAGGCAACATTTTCAGCAACGATAAAGGACCACTACCTATGTCTTCATCTGCGTGAGGACTACACCGAGACTACCCCTAACAACCTTGCCACTTACAGCCTGACACGAGTAGGCCCACCTTTCTTCCCACATCTATTTCCCTCTTCCTTTTTGGGTTTCACATAAAAATACACTAACAGATATAGACGGATGTAACACACATGAGCTAAAAAGTGAGATTTGGGATCCATACCTTCGGGATGAGAGGCGATGGGGAGGAGATAACTCATGAACACACATTAACAGATATGGACGAATCTATCATACATGAGGTAAAAAGTGAGATTTGGGATCCATCCCTCCAGGAGGAGAGGCGACGGGGAGGAGAGAACTCATGAACACACATTAACAAATATGGACGGATCTATCACACATGAGGTAAAAAGTAGGATTGGGATCTATACCTTCATGAGGAGAAGCAACGTCAGGATGAGAGGCGGCATCGGGACAAGAGGCGACGGGAAGGACAGATAGCGTCAGGAGGAGAGGCGACGGGACCACCAAGCTAGGTGAGGAAGAAGAGGACAGATAAGTCGGGTTCTTCAGCGACGGTGGTGAAGGTTGGGGGACGAGGAGATGGAGGGGGTGCGTGAGTGAGAGGAGTAAGAACGTAAAACCCAGCAAGGGAATTACTTGTAGAAGAACTACATAGACGGTTCACAGACGATTCTATGATGTAACCATCTGTGATGTATAGCATATCATATACGGTTCTATTATAGAACCGTCTGTGATATTATACATTATCACATACAATTATATTATGGAACCGTCTGTGATATTGTACTTATCACAGATGGTTCTATTATGGAACCAACTATGATACATATATCACAGACAGTTTGTGCCATCAAACTGCCTATGATAATATCAGATTTTTTGGCCAGCCTCAGGAAATGCTAGGCATGCCATTTGAAAACAATAAGATGCAATTGCAGATGTAATTATTTCTAAATCACTGAATCAATTACAATGGAATAATTCATTAATTACATGCTGAGTTTATTAATTACATTGGAATAATATCCAAATAAGTGTTCGCCGTGTGGGATCATTCCACTTGGCTATTTTCCTTTTAAATAAAGCCCTTCATAATGATTGACACGCATATAGTTTGCTTCATTCTTTGGTTCTTTCTCTAGCCTGATGCCATCTCCGAATGGAGGCAAGTCGTTAAATCAATTGTTCTCTTCCTCATCCACGATATTCTCAACTCTGATAATTCTTCTTTTTCCATGAAGAACTATGTGGCACTTCTTATTTGTCGAGTCAGTTATATAAAAAACTTTAATAACTTGCCTCACAAGTACGGATGGCTCATCTTTGTATCTTACATGTTCGAGGTCCACAGTAGTGACACCATATTTATCGACATTTACACCCTATGGGAGTTGGACCCAACAGTACCGAAAGAGAGATCTTGAAAATTACGTAGTCGAGCTCCCAAATCTCCTCTACAAGCCTGTAGTAGAAGCTTGGGGCAGCAATACTGAACTATTCATGAAATGCATCTATGCGAACACCTGAGTTCTGCACTGTGCTCTTTCTATACTGATATGTTGTATAAAATGTGTACCCATTAATGCTGTATTCTTGCCATGTTACAATTGTAAATTTTGGCCCTATTGCCAACCATTGTAGCGTTTCACTTGACCTCTCAGTGGATCGCACCCTTAACCATTTGTTGAACCGACGGTTGTATTGTCTCATGATCCAATCCTCCGACCAGTCTAGATTCTCTTGGTATAGCATGCTCTTATGCTCTTCAATATACGGGGACATTTCAGTCATGCGTTGCAAGACCGTGAAATGAGTTTGACTGTACGTATCTAGATCGGTAGTTATTGCTTTCCTTCCGATGGTGCTGATACCCTCTAGCCTCCCCTCGTGACGAGATAGAGACACACCTATTAGTTCGACTTAAGCCATGTAATCGATGCAGAACTCAATGACCTCTTCTATTGCATAACCTTCGATGATTCTGCCCTCCGATCGAGATCGATTGTGTTCATAGGATTTGAGAATTCCCTTGTATCTCTCGTATGAGTACATGTGATGTAGAAACACAGGGCTGCATATCTTTATCTCTTTCACAAGGTGGACAATGAGATGGACCATAATATCGAAAAATAATGGAGGGACATACATATCAAGATGACATAGAGTCGTCACCACCTTTTTCTGTAGAGTATCTAGTCTATCGTGATCGATGACCTTCTGAGCAATTGCGTTAAAGAAATAATACAGTCTCATGATTATCACTCGAACCATGTTCGGCAAAATACTACTTCTAATTGCAACAGGAAGCCATTGTGTCATTAGCACATGACAGTCATGATACTTCATGCCAATTAATTTCAAATCTTTCATAGAAACAAGTTTTTTCATGCTGGCGGAGTGACCGAACGGAACTTTTATACCATGCAAACATTGACACAGTTCAGTTCTCTTGGACTTAGATAGAATGTAGCAAGCTGGGGGAAGGTACGTACAACCTTTATCTGTCTCTATCGGTGCTAACTCGGTCCTGATGTTCATAGCGACCAAGTCACGCTGTGCATTGACACCATCATTTGTTTTATCATGAATGTACAGTAAGAGACCAATCAAGCTATCACATACATTCTTCTCTACGTGCATGACATCGATGCAATTGTGAATTTCTAAGTGCTCCCAATAAGACAAGTCCTAAAATACTGACCTCTTCTTCCACTTGTTCTTCTGATGGGTGCTCAACTTACGTCTCATTTCAAGCACAACATCGATATCCTTGACCATATCGTACACCTCTCTCCTGCTAAAGGCCTTGGTGCTGAGTCATCATCTTTATTTTCATCAAATTGTTTCTTCATCTTGCGGTATGGGTGATACCTTGGAAGGAACCTACGGTGAAGCATGCACACAGTTTTGCGCAAGTTATTCAATCACAAACTCTTGGTATAATGTAAGCAATAGGGACATGCTTTGGCTCCTTTCATACTCAACCCCGACAGGTTACCAAGGGTAGGAAAATCATTGATAGTGTAGAACAACATGGTGCGCAGAGTGAAATTCTCTCATTTGTCCGCATCCCATACCTGTACCCTTTCGTTCCACAGTGTCACGAGATCTTTTACCAGTGGTGCTAGGTACACATCAATATCGTTCCCATGTTGCTTCGACCTTTGGATAAGTAGCGAAATCAAAATGTACTTCCGCTTCATACACAGCCAAGGAGAAAGGCTGTATATGCATACATTCACGGACCAGGAGCCATATCGGTTGCTCATGTCACCGAAAGGATTCATTCTATGTGTACTCAACCCAAATCTTATATTTCTCGGTTCCATACCAAAGTTTGCAAACATCGTATCGATGTTCTTCCACTGGGCAGAATCAACAACGTATCTTATCATTCCATCTTTCTTATAGTACTCCGAGTGCTAACGCAACAATTTTGCATTCTTTCGGTTTGCAAATAAACGCTTCATACGGGGAATTATAGAAAAATACCACAACATCTTAGCAGGAGGTACTTGCTTCATCTCGATACCATCACCGTCATCGCAGTCATTTTTATGCTTGTATTGGGATACTTTACACATCAGACAAACATGTAATTTTGCATACTCTTTAAATTATACATTTTAATAACAATGTCATTATTTATTCTTCTCTCTCTTTTGATATTTATCATAAAAAACAAGGAAAAAGCAAATTTGGCCAAAATGGAGATATTCCAACACATGGAGCTTGATACCAGTTGATTTAATTTAATTTTGGTTATAAAGAGTATGAATTAAACATAGGTGACCAAAAGGGAATCTTAGATAACTAAATGAAAAAAATATTTGAAACATATTCAAATAATCTTACTCATGAGAACTCCTTTGAAGCTTTTGAAGTTTCTCCTTTTGACATTGTATACCTCTTGTAGCAATTGAAGCACATTCCAATTTGAATTTTCAGATTTTCAGGATTTTGACATTTCAATTCAGCTTCAAAAGCTAGTTGAAAATCTGACCTACAGATGTCCAATAAATCTAAAAATATTTGTTAGTATAGGTCAATAATAAGGGATCAAAAGTCATTATTATGCCTTTCTCACATTATGAACACACTGAAAGATATGAAAATCATAAAACTGCTCGAAACTATGCAAAGTTCCAAAATTTCAGCATTATGTTAGAATGAGAAAAGTACACAACTTTCTCAAATGTAGCTGAAATGCTTTCAAATTTCGCACAAATAAACTTTCGAGTCCTAAGAAACTTTCTCAAAGTGCGCGCGATGAAGGAAGGAGGAGTGGGAATTACGAAGGACTGTGGCCAGAGAAGAAGGGTGGAGAGTAAGAGACGATGGACGGTTAGCCGTTATACCGTTTGAATCAGGTCTGAACAGTATAGCGTACTGTAGTTGCTCTCTGTTTTTTTAACAGGAAGCCAAGAATTTTCATCAATCAATACCTGAGAAGTTGTTGGTCTCTTCTTTTCAGTTTCTAAAAACTGTTTTCGGTTTTTTTACAGTAACCAGTTTTCAAACGGAATGTCTTTTCAAGATAGGGTTTATAATTTAATTGTAATATACATTGTAGCGATTTTATTTATATTGGCTAAAATCACATGCAAGTTATTTATGTTTCTATACTTTTTTTCATAAATAATTAAAAAACATAAACTATAATTATAAACTAAAAACCGAAGAAGAAAAGAACGACTCCCAATCTATCCGGAAAGAGGAAGCGAGGAAACCGGGACTCAATTTCTGGAAGCGCCGACTGAACGCACTCCTCCTTCCTCCACGTTACACACTCCCAGGATCCCAGCACATCATCTGAGAGAGTACTGGCCGTACTGCAACCCCTCTGGACTCCACAGACGGTCTTATAAACGTGACTGTCTATGGTACTAATGATGGCTAAAACTGTCCGTAATACATAATTATCACAAACGGTTCTTATTAATAATCATCTATGAATTATCACAGATGGTTCGGATTAAAAAACCGTCTGCGATATCAGCAATTATCACAGACGGTTATTAACAAAAACCGTTTGTGATAATTCACAAACGGTTATTAATAAGAACCGTCTATGATGCCTGCATATTGTAGACAGATTTTAATCCGAACCATCTGTAATAATGCCCTACCACATCATCGATCCGCGATATTTCCCCTAGGATCCCGATCCCACCCGTCTATTCTCTTCGCATCAAATGGCAGGCACCGGGTCTCCTCCCACCTCTCGCCCCTTATTAATCCCCTACCATTTCCTCTATTTTCACTCCGAGAACAAACTCAACAGGTACGCACCTGATCCTCCACTATGGCCGTAGAGTCGCCAACAAGCGCGACCTCATCGTCTCCTCACTAGTACGAATCTGTCTATCCCAAGTAGCTATCTTTCTTTAATTTTTCTGTTCAAAGAATTGCAAATTTAATTCAGAGTTTTGATTGAGGCAACCTTTCTATTGCTGGTAGGTAAATGGCATGAAGCCGGAGTTCGAGTTGGAACTGTAGGGCATTGAGCAGGCGCGCTCCACCGGCAAATTGCTTTGGAAGGTATCGAAATCGAATTGTTGTGTGTGTTTTCACTGTTGTGCGAGTGCCGTGGCTTTTTGGTTGGGGCGTGCAGTAGTTGGGGAAGTGATGTTGTGTGTGCAGGAGCTAAAGGAAAGAAGCCCCCCGTGGTAGAGTAATTTCCTCACGGAACTTCGACCACGACTTCAACCACGGAGCTTCGACCACGACACTTCGACCACGGCTTCGAGCATGGCACTTCGACTATGGCTTCGACCACGGTGCTTTGACCACGACACTTCGATCACGACGCTTCAACTGCAACTAAATGGGTATACTATTTTAGCTAGGAAATGCATAGAGCTTGGCAGAACTAATCAGACAACAAATCGCTCGTCTTTACGGATGCCTCCTATTTTCCACTAATCAAATAATAAATTAGATGTCAACTACAAACCGAACTTGGCAGAACAAAACAAATAAGTAATTACACAGCAACCAAAAATATAACCAAAAATAGAATCATCTGTAATGGCCACATATCACACACAGTTTTTGGTAGAAGCCGTCTGTGATAGCATGTTTTCATAGACGGTTCTTTATATAAACCGTCTGTGATAGTAGGTTTTTACAGACAGTTCTTTATACAAATCGTATGTGTTGTGACTTATCACAGATGGCTCACAAACCGTATGTGATAGCCGCTTATTATCACAGACGCATAAATTCAAACTGTTCAGAAAACTGTCTGTGATAATGGTTTACAACCATCTGTGATGACTCTTTTTGTAGTAGAGCTAGGAGATTCAATTGGGCGATCATCTGCATTCATAGGGCTATTCTTTTTTGTTATGTCTTATGTCTTATGGTTGTGGTTTATAACTTTTGGACTACGAAGTAAGAGAAACTCGTGTGTAATTTTGGCTGATATAAATGGAGTCGCTACAGTGTATACTACAATCAATTTGTAGATTTCATCTTGAAAAACACCCTGTTCAAAATCTAGTTACTGTAGAAAACCGAAAAATAGTTTTTAGAAGCTGAAAAAAGAGACCCTATAATAACCCTACTATGTATCTTTCTCCCTCATATTATTGACTATAAAAGCAGACTCCAAAGTAAGCCACATCGTTGTCAAATTAATAGCCACCAGGTTGTTTTCTTGGACTCATCACAGGCATTAAGGTCATGTTCAAAATTGCTGTGACTTTTGGCTAATTGTGAGAGAGATTAGGAGAGTAAGTGATACTCGTGTGAAGAAGCCACTCTGTTCGAAACAGCTCCTGCAATAACTTATACAAATGACTTATAAAACCACTTCGTTCAAAAGTTAACTTATAAAAGGCAAAAGACAGAAGTTGATTGAACATGACTACCACCGTTTGGCACCATCAATCGTTCCAGTAGTTCACCAATGAACCGTTCCTTTTCATTTTTATTTCTTGTGTGGTGTTGCTTCCAATTTCTATACCATTCTGTTCACTGTAAAGAACTGCACCGACCGGTTGTGGCGTCTGCAAAACTGCGCCAGCTGTGTGAAATGCGACATGGACGTGGACACGTGGTGAGAGCACTTGCTAGCCACCTGCTGTGGAGAAGAAGAACGTGTAATATTCAGAGAGAGAAAAGGAAGCTCTTGGGCCGCTCGGCCCAACCAAACAAACGTGGCTAGAAAGAGGGGCAAGCGGGGGAGCCATTGTCCTAGCCCATTGACCCTCATCCACTCTCTTTCCTTCGTTGCTCCCCTACATGCACTGTCGCCCCTGGTAGCCTTTGCTCTAGAGCCGTTGCCACCTCGCGCCCCATCCACACTGTGTGCCACCACGCCGATTGTGCGTCGCCACCAACCACACACCGCTCACCGCTCGTGCACTGCCACTCGTAGTCACCCCAAGTCGGCGCCACTAGCCACTCCACCTGCGCCGCGTTGCTCCTAGTCATGTCATCGCCCAAGCCGCCGCTGCCCTGTTCCTCTGCCGTGTGCTTGTGCCGAACTCTGCCACCAGCTTTAGCCCCTCTGCGCCATGCTGCCTTTGATTGCGGCTCCTGAACTAGAGGAAAGGGAGCAGTGGGAAGGCAAGGTCCCAACGAGGAATAAAGAAGAAGGGGGAGACTCTCGATTCCTCATTCCTCTCTCTCTCTCTTCCCGGTTGATTCCGCCTTCTTCGCCGGTCGATTCTCTCTCTCTCTGCCTGGTTGATTTCACCTTCTTCACCGGCCAATTCGCTATCATCGTCGGTGGATTTCACAATTGAGCCCAACTTGCATATGCCGCAGGCTCATGCGACGGCGGTGGATAGTGAGCAGCCATAGCGAGTGGTTGAGCTCGGCCATAGGTTTGTACGGTGGTGTTGGACATGAGCTGCGAGTAGCCATGGTGCGTGGTTGAGCGCTGTTGCGGGTTCGTGAGGTGGTGGTGAACGACGACCTATGAGTAGCCATGGTACGGATGGGCCAGCGGAGGTAGCTACTCGTGTGGGCTAGCGCGTAGTTCCAGTAGCGACACGGATTTGCTGTCAGATGCTACGAGGTGGCAACGCGTGGTCTCAATGATTGCGTTGATGGAATACACTGGTTTTGGGTTCAAATTGTTTGTGCAATTTTCTAAAAATTTAGTTGTCCGGCACGATATGTTGCGGTGGCATGCGATAGCAAGGACGGGCTATGGCCATGGTGTCTTGGCTACCATGTAGCCGTAGGAAAGCTCAATGGCAAGTGGGAAGGCTAACAATTGTGGCATCCCGGCAAGGGTGGAGCCACCACGACAAGCGGTCACGCACCCACAAGTGAGCATTTTTTGTACGGATAATCTTTTTTTATTCGAAATTACATAAATATACCCGCGGCCAAATTATTTACAACAATAGGCTCCAGTCGCCCCCCCCATTGGGCGACTGGAGCCTTTCGCCCAACCGGAAGGCGGTTATATTGTAGTCGCCCTACGTTTAGGCGAGTACATGCAGTCGTCGTTCTATTGGGCGACTAGAATGCAGTCGCCCAATGGATGGGCGACGGTAGTCGATCGCTCAATAGGAGGGGATCGCACTCGTCTCGTGATTTTTAGAGTTTTGTCAATTTTGTAGTTTTAAACTGGAAACAAATTTGGTGTAGTTGTAATAAAAGTTTACATTCACTGGATGTTGTAGGTGCATAAAAAATTTTGGAAATTTTTTTTAAAGAACGATTGACTGTAGAACGTTCGATATATATAGTGGTAAGTGATATTTTAATGTTACTGAGAATTGGTTTGTTAATATTGTTAAATGACTTGCTATCTGAATTATTAGATGCGAACAGACGAGATAATAACCTTATGTGTAATAGAAATAAACTTCATAATACATTTGGGAGTAACATGCCGCGTACATTTTATTACATGCATAACATATAGCATGATATCGACTAACACATCCAAGCTGCTAAATGCGACCTCTGTAGACCGGGGCCACTTTCCCTTCTTTGCCCGCTCGGCGTTGAACTCCTTCGCGGCCTCTTTTGCCTTAGCCGTCATTTCCCTCTTTCTCTCATGCTCCATCTCGCGAGCCTCCCGCTCCCTCCGCGTGCACGCATCGAGATGGGCTTGTGACTCGCGTTATATACGCAGGGTGTGCTCGTTCATGCGGCGCTCCTCCTGCAGCAAGTCCTTGTCCTGTTTGACATTCCACTCCTCGAAGTCGAGGGTCCATTGGTCCGTAGGGTGGATCTCAAGATCGATCCATTTGCGGTAGCTACATAGGAGCTCCGGAGACTGCAAAACGAGGGGAGAGATTGTTAGTACGTGATGTGAAGGAGAAAATATTGGGAAAAATGATGCATGTGGTCGTTACCTGTTCCCGATAGAATGAGGTGTCAAAACGGCGGTTGGGGTAGTCCTTTGGAGTAGTTTCGCAACCCGAACGCATACCGGTGATGTGTTCCTTTGATTTGATGAACTTGCACGTGTCCCGCACCAACAAAGGGTGTCTCCCCTCGGTGGGAGTTGCGGCGACGCTCGTTGGGGACGTCCAGGATGGGGTTGTTGCTACGCGGCCGCTCATTGCGGGGAGCTGACCTCGTAGCCGCAGCAGCCCTTGCTTGTTCCTCGCGAGCCGCCGCAGCCCTTGCTATCTTGCGTGTCTCCTCCCATTCTGCCTTCTTGCGGGACTCCTCCCAACCCTTCCGAGTAGCTTCATTTATCTTGTCCGCGAATTTCTGTCATTCCTTTAGATTCTTGTTGTTCATTTCGACATGGCGTTAGTAATGGATCGTGAGTAGGCTACGAGAGCGAAAACAAAATTTTCTACCGCACACAAGAACATCATGCTTAAGGAGGGATCATGGATCGTTACCACTAGACGCCAGTACAATGAAGAAGAGTTGGAGAAGCCGATCCAACCACGCGCGTCGAAGTAGTAGTGGAAGTAGTCGATCGTCCCGAACCGATCGTCTCCTCCACGCGATCAACCACACCACGAGCGGATCCAATCAGAGGTTGTTGATGCCGATCAACGCCGAACGAGCGGCGCCTCACCGGTATCCACACGTCCGGGGTGGGCGCCGATCGCGAGTGTACCAAGACTCATGAGCGGCTGGGGTTTGGCTCGGAGGTGGCGACTACGGATTAGCTCGGGATTATCGGTGCGTTCCTCGGCCCTCGCCTCCATATATAGACCTCCTCACTTGGGCCTCGTGGACCGAGGCCCAATAGGAGTCTATCCGGATCTCTATCCGAATTGAGCCCATATCCGAATCACATTGAATTAGTGTTCCAACCCGTTAAGTGTGCGACCAGCAGGTTCACGTATACTTGGTCGCGACCGAAACACCTTTCAGGTCACCACATTAATAGCGGCCTCTAGCAAGACATATTAACCCCAAAGTATACGTAAAGATCATATCAATTTGAACACTGTAATGTTCTCATGTACTAATCCCTTTGCCTCACGATATAGATTAAACTCAAAGGCGAGACTGTGTCATCCTCTTAATAGCTCAATCACTCTCTCGATTCCGTGATGGATTATAAACTCGTGATTGACTCCTCAATCACCTTGGCATGGCCATGCACTTTCATAATCCATTACATCGAGGGGCCCGAGATATCTCTCCCATAAGGAGGGCAAATGCATCTTGATCATTCACATCCCACTACATGTTTCATGGCAAACCCAAAGACTACTTTTATGACTACCCGATTACGGAGTAGTGTTTAGTAGTCCCAAAGTAGCTACTACGCATCTTTGGGAACCATGATGATCTCAAGTCTAAGGATTCCACATAAACACTACTTGAGACCAACCGATGACACTTGGAATCTCTGCGGTGTCTCATGGCGGGTCTATCCAACATATGTTCACTAACACATGTCCATATTATTGATTTGGTATCTCCATACCATGATCCATGAGACATGATCATCAATCAATACATATGCTGATCTTTGAATCATATTTGTTCCTCATATGAAATATAATCGGGATCATTTAGAAATAGCAACATTTTGGCATTAAGAGTCTCATGAATAAGTCACATACTCATTGATCAATAATGATAATGTCTATTTCAAGGAACAAAGCAATGTATCATAAACATAGTATGTGATATATTCAACATCTCCATGTTGCCTCTAGGGCATATCACCTGTGATCTCCCACTTGCACTAGAGTCAACCATGTAGGTATCTAATACCCATTGCCCTAGTGTGAGCCTCATGCTTTGGGCGGGAAGCGGCTTTGTCAACGGATCGCAATGTTCAAATCCGTGTGTACTTTGCATATCTTAACATCGCCTCTCTCCACAATCTCGCGGATGAGATGAAATCGCCGTAGAATATGCTTGGACTTCTGGTGCGATCTAGGCTCCTTGGCTTGCAATGGCTCCCTTGTTGTCACAGATGAGGTCCATTGGGTGGAGGCACTAGCCATCACACCAAGCTCGAAACAAATTTCTTGATCCAAACGACCTCTTTAGCGACTTGAAGCCGCTATGTACTAAACACATTGTAGAATCAACAACTGTCTCTGCTTGGAACTCTTCCGACCACTGCACCGCCATTCAGCGAGAACACAAATCCGATTGCGATCTAAAATCATCTTTGTCGGTTTGGAAGCTAGCATCGGTGTAACCATTTACAACGAGCTCTTCCTCACCCCATAGACGAGGAACACATCTTTAGTTCTTCTCAAGTACTTCAAGATGTTCTTTACGGTAATCCAGTGACTTTCACCGGATCGATAGTATCTACTCGTAGCACTTAAAGC
Organism: Bonia amplexicaulis; assembly: GCA_036346245.1. Classification (NCBI taxonomy): domain Eukaryota; kingdom Viridiplantae; phylum Streptophyta; class Magnoliopsida; order Poales; family Poaceae; genus Bonia; species Bonia amplexicaulis. Next base: position 5,237,265 of record CM070767.1, read on the forward strand.
ATCTGAGACATACGGACGTGTACAAAGCATGGCATACATAATGGATCCAATAGTGAAGCATATGGAATCGCATTCATTTTATCCCGCTCATCGGTGTACTAGGACACCGATTCTTGCTAAGATTTATACCATGTGACATAGGTAGGAAGCCTTTCTTGGAATCTGCATGTTGAACCTTTTCAACACCTTGTCAATGTACGTATCTTGGCTTAATCCAATCGACCTTTTGATCTATCTCTATAGATCTTGATGCCCAGAATATATGCCGCTTCTCCTAAGTCTTTCATAGAGAAACTACTTTTCAATGAAGACTTAACATATTCGACATAGGAATGTCATTTCCGATCAATAATATGTCATCCACATATAAGACCGTAAACACAGTGTGCTCCCACTAGCCTTTTGTAAACACAAGGCTCTTCTTCGTTCTTGATGAAACCAAACCCTTTGATTACTTCATCAAAGCAGATGTTCCAACTCGAGATGCTGCTTTAATCCATAAATGGATCTTTGCGGCTTGCATATCTTTTAGGCGATTGCGGATCGACAAAACCTGTGGGTGTGTCATGTACACATCCTCACTCGATTTCCATTAAGGAAAGCTGTTTTGACATCCATTGCCATATTTCATAGTCGAAATAAGCAAAGCAATCGCTAGAATGATCCGAATAGACTTTAGCATTGCGACGGCTGAAAAAGTTTCATCATAATCAACACCTTGAATTTGTTTGAAACCTTTGGCCACCAATCGCGCTTTATAGATGTGAACATTTCCATCTATGTCTATCTTTTCTTGAAAACTTATTTGCACTTAATGGTTTTAACACCATCGGTGGATCAACCAAGTTCCAAACTTGATTCTGTGCATGGATTCAATTTGGATCTCATGGCTTCAAGCCATTTCTCGAGTCGATCCCACCATCGCTTCTTCATAGGTCTTAGGTTCACGTTGTCTAACAACAATATATCCCGTTGTTGAGTAGTCAAGAACATGTACCTCTCGGTACACGACGTGACCTCTCGACCTACGTGGTCTTGGTGTGTCCTAGCAGTTCTTCAACAGTTTGTTCATCTGTTGTGGTTCAGTAGGAGCTCAAACGTTTTCGGTGTTTCTCGAATTTCTTCAAGTTGCACCATGCTCCCACTATCCCTTCTTGAGAGAAACTCTTTCTCTAAGAAGACACCATCTTGAGGCGACAAACACTTTGCCTTCTTCTTGATTATAGAAGTAATATCCTTTTGTTTCCTTAGGATACCCGATAAAGAAGCATTTATCGATTTGGGGTGAGCTTATCAGTTGTAAACGTTTACATAAGTCTCACATCCCCAAATCTTAAGAAAAGACAAGCTAGGACGTTGTCTGTCCACATCTCATATGGTGTCTTTTCATCGATTTTGATGGAACTACATTTAGTGTGGCGGTACATTTCAAGGCGTACCCCAAAAGACAACGGAAGATCACTGTGGCTCATCATGGGCGCACCATATCTAATAAGGTGCGATTTCTCGTTCGAGATACCACATTCCATTGAGGTGTTCCGGCGGAGTCAATTGTGGAACAATTCCACAATCCTTGAGATGATTACCAAACTCATGGCTCAAATACTCGCCTCCACGATCGGATCGTAGAAACTTGATTGTCTTGCCTAAATGATTTTGCACTTCATTTTGGAATTCTTTGAACTTTTCAAAGGATTCGGACTTATCTTCATCGGTAGATATATCCATATCTACTAAAGTCATCTGTAAAAGTTATGAATCTCGAAAACCACCTCGGGTCGTTGAGCTCATTGGTCCACATACATCGAATGTACGAGTGCCAATAAATCACTTGCCCGTTCACCTTGACCGGTGAAAGGTGCTTTTGTCATCTTGCCAAGTAAACAAGATTCGCATGTCTCAAATGATTCAAAATCAAATGAGTGCGAATACCATCTCTATGGAGCTTCTCCATGCGTTTCTCATTTATGTGGCCTAGCGGCGGTGCCAAATAAGCGTGGGATTCAAATCATTCGATTGTTGCCTCTTTGTATTAATGTTATAGACCGATGACTCTTCAAGAGTAAGAACATATAACCCATTCACCAATGGAGTATGACAATAGAACATATCTTTGAAATAAAGAGAACAACCATTGTTCACGGATCTAAAGTCATAACCTTCGCTTGTAAACATGAAGCGAAATAATGTTCTTGGAAAGAGATGGAACACAATAACAATTATTCAATTCCAAAACTAATCACGAAGGTAAAGACAATGGCATGGTGCCAACGACCATGACAACTTTTGCTCCATTGCCAACGCGAAGATCCACCGCTCCTCCTCAAACTTCTACTTCTTCTTAGCCCCGCAGCGATTTGCAAATGTGAGCAACCGATCCGGTATCAAATACCCAAGAATCGATAGATGAAGTAGCAAGATTGATTTCTATAACATTTATACCGGAGCGAAGTCGTACTTCCTTCTTTTCTCAAGATCCTCCAAGTACTTTGGGCGTTCCTTTTCCAATGTCCCGATTGCTTACGATGAGTAGCAATCGCATCGAGCAGGCCCTTCTTGACTTGCTTGGCCTTAGAACCGCTCGCGATCTCATCGGGAGCTAACTTTCTTTGACCGCGCCTTTCTTTACATAGGGCTTGCCCTTGCCTTCTGCATCATCATCACATGATGGTGCTTTTCTTAATGCTTTCCTCGGTGATTTTAGCATCCCATGCAACTCACCAAGGTCTTGTCCATGTTGTTCATGTGATAGTTCGAATGAATGGCTCAAAGCTCGAGGGCGATGAAGAATCACATCGGTAGCCAACTCTTGGCTAAGGGAAAACCAAGCTTTTCGGACTCTCAATGTAGCCAATCATCTTAATCACATGAGGGCGACGGATTCCCTTACGCAAGCTCGCTTGCGCAAACAAGGACTTTGAAGTGTTGAACCTCTCGGCCCTTGCTTGGTTCTCAAACATACCACGCAACCCCACAATGATATTGTAGGCATCGTGTTCTCATATTGCTTCAAGCTCAGAGGACATTGTGGCAAGCATGAGACGACTCACATCAAGGTAATCATTCGTTTGCTTCTCATAAGCTTTCCGTGCAGCCACGGTAGCATTATCGGGCAAGTCATCGGGATAAGGAGACTCAAGGACATGCTCCTTGCGCTCTTGCTTGAGAACAATTCTCGGGTTGCGATACCAATCCAAAAGTTTGTTCCATTGAGTTTTCTTTCTCAAGAATAGATCGCAAATTAAAAGAACTGGATGCGGCATTAGTTGACATAATCTACAACAAAGAATATGCAAAGTTTAGCACTATGTTTATGTTTGATCTTCCATTAAACAATTTAACAAAGATACTCCCACTATATGTTTTGTAATCGTGTTCCTCTAACGACATATAGTGGTCAAGATCCATGTTCATCTAAGTTCTAGTGAGCTTTGGCATCACCGCTAGAAACTTAGTGACGAGGTAAGCAACACTTGCTAATCACATCTTATGTGACTCTTGTTTGTTGGGTGGCATCCAATGCCCGGCTCCCAAACCCATGCCCCAAGGCCCAAATCTAATTTGATAGCCTTGTCAAGTAAACCAATACTATGCATGTGGATGTCCGACATCCACCCTATTAGATCAAGATAGTTGATGGTACTCGCTTTGGAGACCTACCAAACAATGATCATGATTCTTATAAGCGCGACAATTGGAAGGGCATCAAAACAAATTCTTAATTTTTCTTGAGAGAAGCTATTCTATCATGAAAAACTAACCCTTAGTTGGTATGGCATGAAAGAATAGTATGACAAGAAATAAACATCACATGCATATAATCACATTATACCGTGAATGGTATGGCATTTTGTATCGTAGTGGTCGCCATCGCCATGGTTCCACGGTGATATTCTTCGCCACACTTCTTGTCCTCTTTGTCATCATGCTTGAAGCCTCCATAGCAAAGAACTAAACTATTACAACTAATAGGTAGCAAATGAATTACATGAGGAGCTCAAGCATCACAAGTCGACACGCAGGTCGTTATACAATTAAAAACGACCTCAACCCTACTGTGATTAATACGACACACAAGCCGCCAAAACACACATACATCACATATGCATCTATGCCATACCATTCACATCATTCCCTGCAAAAACAAGTTAAGCGTGAGAACGTATTCTACCATACGACATGAATGTGTTTCTATAACAATCTATGCGTTATGCATAGCGGCGGTCCCATTGGCCGGTCGTGGCGGGGGTCGAGGGGAGCCGCCCCATGGGTTCAGGCAGCATAGATCGCATCTATGAAATCGCTATGAAAATCTCATCGGCCGATCAAATCAACCCAAACCGAGCCATTCAAAATGTCTCAATTTTCATTAGATCAATCACATCAATCATCGCGATCGGTATGCTTGAGGAGACCGCAACACAAGACCTCGATCTGTTGGCTTAATCTACTGACTGTGCGCGCAGTTAGCCCCGATGGTGTTACCAGCCGGTAGGGGCAAGTCGTGCGTACATCAAAGAAGGAGCACGAACTAATCTTTTTGGCCACATGATGCTATCAACTCATACATATTCCAACCCCTTATGACCGATTGATCTAGTCCGTAATAGATCCAATCTATTACAACCGCATATCAACATATGCGCGATCCGGATCGCAAACTAAGCAAGATGGCTCGATACCACTAATGGATCGCGGTAGGCTACGAGAGCGGAAAACAAAATTTTTCTACGCGCACACAAGAACATCATGCTTAAGGAGGGATCATGGATCGTTACCACTAGACGCGCAATGCAATGAAGAAGAGTTGGAGAAGCCGATCCAACCACGCGTCAAGTAGTAGTGGAAGTAGTCGATCGTCCGAACCGATCGTCTCCTCCACGCGATCAACCACACCACAGCGGATCCAATCAGAGGTTGTTGATGCCGATCAACGCGCAACAGCGGCGCCTCCACCGGTATCCACACGTCCGGAATTTGGGCGCCGATCGCGAGTGTACCAAAGACTCATGAGCGGCTAGGGTTTGGCTGCGGAGGTGGCGGCTACGGATTAGCTCGGGATTATCGGTGCGTTCCTCACCCCTCGCCTCCATATATAGACCTCCTCACTTGGGCCTCGTGGACCGAGGCCCAATAGGAGTCTATCCGGATCTCTATCCGAATTGAGCCCATATCCGAATCACATTGAATTAGTGTTCCAACCCGTTAAGTGTGCGACCACAGAGGTTCACGTATGCTTGGTCGCGACCGAAACACCTTCCGGTCACCACATTAATAGCGGCCTCTAGCAAGACATATTAACCCCAAAGTATACGTAAAGATCATATCAATTTGAACACGTAATGTTCTCATGTACTAATCCCTTTGCCTCACGATATAGATTAAGCTCAAGGCGAGACCGTGTCATCCTCTTAATAGCTCAATCACTCTCTCGATTCCGTGATGGATTATAAACTCGTGATTGACTCCTCAATCACCTTGGCATGGCCATGCACTTTCATAATCCATTACATCGAGGGGCCGAGATATCTCTCCCATAAGGAGGGGCAAATTCATCTTGATCATTCACATCCCACTACATGTTTCATGGCAAACCCAAAGACTACTTTTATGACTACCCGATTCACGGAGTAGTGTTTAGTAGTCCCAAAGTAAGCTACTACGCATCTTTGGGAACCATGATGATCTCAAGTCTAAGGATTCCACATAAACACTACTTGAGACCAACCGATGACACTTGGAATCTCTGCGGTGTCTCATGGCGGGTCTATCCAACATATGTTCACTAACACATGTCCATATTATTGATTTGGTATCTCCATACCATGATCCATGAGACATGATCATCAATCAATACATATGCTGATCTTTGAATCATATTTGTTCCTCATATGAAATATAATCAGGGATCATTTAGAAATAGCAACATTTTGGCATTAAGAGTCTCATGAATAAGTCACATACTCATTGATCAATAATGATAATGTCTATTTCAAGGAACAAAGCAATGTATCATAAACATAGTATGTGATATATTCAACATCTCCATGTTGCCTCTAGGGCATATCACCAAACAGTTAGATTGTGTAGTGTTCTCTTACAAACGCATTTCGCCTCAATTTATAAGGCGAAGGGTAGCCATGTATTTTTTTTTGCCGCTGCGCAAAGCTGCCATCTTTTGTCATGTCACTGGGCAAAGCTGCCCTCTATTGTCATGAAAGAAGGCCGATCGGATATGGGTCACCGAAGGATGACCTTCCCTTGGAAAGGAGGGAGATATTTGGTCCACACTACCGCTTGATACCAAGTCGGCGTGCTCAACCAGCATGGCCGAAGTGCCGACACAATGAGGACGCGATTGTAGGCAACAGGGGCTAAGGTTGTGTCGTATTTTAGTACTTATGTTCAATGTTGTGGTAATTTAATATTGTGTGCTATTTCCTTTCTTGTGTTTATTGTTATCGTTTGTTGTACTGCTGGACGGTTGATCTATGTATGTGTAAGGAAGCAGTACATAAATAATTTGCACAACATTGCATAAAAGCACCCAACCAAACAGCCACAACACGTACGCCTCCAAGTGGTGTGACACCTAGTAGTCGTCGGCCTCATCAACCATGCGATCCACCTGAGTGCAAACAAGTTGTTATTAGTACGTATTACCACAAATATGAGATTTGAAGACACGGTCGAATTTAAATACCATGTGCCCGATACTGTGCGAGCCACCTCAGCGTAGGCCCATGGGTCTGACTCTCACCGAAGATGTGGTGCTGATAGTGTGCGAGCCACTAAATTGTCTAAAAGAAATTTTCTAAACTCAATTTCTTCTAAACTAAAATTTCTTCTAAACTAAAATTTGTTAACTATATTCTCTAACCTAAAATTTTCCTAACCTACAATCTCTTTTAAACAATAATTTCTAAATTATATTTTCGAAACTAAATTTCTTCTAAACTAAAATTTTTTCTAAACTCAATTTCTAAACTCAATTTCTTCTAAACTAAATTTGTTCTAAACTCAATTTTCTAAATTCAATTTCCTAAACTAAATTTCTTTTAAACTAAATTTTCTAAACTAAATTTGTAAACGACATTTTCTAAACTAAATTTTCTAAACTTACCAAACTAATTTTCTAAACTAAAATTTGTAACAATAACAAAATATACCTGAAAATCACGCTTTCCCTCCCTCTTCTTTTCTGCTTCTTCTTCTCTTCTCTACTCCTCTGTTTCTTCCGCTCTCTCGCGCTAATCGGTGCCGCCGGTCGGCGATCATGAAGTGCTTTATCTGATCGCCAGCGGTTCGGCGATCGCATGCCAATCGCTCCACCGTTGGCGGCGCATTAAATCGCCCAGCGGTTACGGACTCCCACTGTCGCCGTAGGGTGAAAACTCGATCGCCCAATGGGGCGATGGAGCCTATTGTTGTAAATAATTTGGCCGCGGGTATATTTATGTAATTTCGAATAAAAAATAGATTATCCGTACAAAAAATTCAAGGATTTTGCTCTTGTTTGTTTTTTTTATGAAGTTAAACTTAGTGAGTTTTATAAGGCTTTATGTTTAAGTTTTAAGGTGTTTCATACGGTTTTATAAAATTTTTTGTAGTGGATTCATAAAGTTGAAAGTTTTTTATAGCAGATTCATGAAGTTGAACTCTAATTTTCATGAGGTTTAATAAGGTTTTTAGTAGGTTTCATGAAATTTTATAAGATTTTATTACTAAGTTTCCTGGTATTTCATTAAGTTTGGTAAAGTTTCAGGAGGTTTCATGTTTTAGTTGACTAAATTTTGTATGATTTTATGTCTAAGTTTTATGATATTTCTTGAGGTTTTATAAAGTTTCAAGATATTTCATGGCTAAGTTGACTAAGTTTCATGATATTTCATAAATAAGTTTTATGACATTTTCAAGAGGTTACATAACTAGATTTTATTGTGTTTTCATGCCGATTCGTGACAAAGTTTTGTGAAGTTTAATGAGGTCATATGTCCAAATCTCATGATTAAGGTTCACAAATTTTCATGAAGTCTCAAGTTTTATTAATTTTTTATGAATTTTTCTATGTCAAAGTCTCATGATTGAAATTTATTTTTGAAAATCAGTTGAAACTTTTGTAAAACTTGTTTTTCCAATCAAGTTTTAGCTATGAAACTCGTTGGAACTGTAAACCGACTGAAACCTCATGATTTTTTTTGGATTTTTGAAACTCGGATGAAACTTGTGTGAAACTCATTGAGCTCATTTTGTTTTTTTATTTGAAAATTGGGATGGTACTTGCGCGAAACTCGTTGGAACTATTTTAAACTTTGAAATTTGTCTTTTGAAACTAAATTGAAACTCTTGTAAAACTTTACTTTTCCAATAAGTTTCAGTGAAACTTGTTGTAGCTTCTAGTTTCCGATATAAAATTTGTTGAAGCGCTACACAACTCTATGAAGCATGTTCAAAACTCTCTGAAATCTTGTGAAACTCATAAAACTTAGATGAAACCGGGTGACACTTATCTATACCGTTAGAATCCTTTCTAGTGGGACACCGTGCGCTAGCATTCCCCCAAAAAGTAATAATCATGTAACGAGTAAGATAATAATGGATGAATTACGAGCTTCTTTTGCATAAGCTACTGCATGAAAGCTTTGCCGCTCCAATAAAGATAATGAACAACAGTTTCAGATCCTTAACAAAAACACACTTTGGACCACGAGATATTCAGCAAAAATTTGTAATGTAGAGTTGGTTCAATTAAACAACGTAGGAAGATCACAGCGAAGATAGAATGCATTAATAGCTTTTTTCCATGGGGTTGCTGAGCGACAATGAAGTCAAACCAATCTCCCCAGTGCCTCTCAAGCCTATGGTCCGACATGAGTTGGCAACAATTTAATCACCGAACTCGATTGGGCTGAAATAAACTGGTTTATAGCTAAAATTGCATTATAGCTGGCTAAAATTACATTGTAGCTGATGGTGGTTTATTTGGCGCAACTAAATTTTAAAATTTAAAAATAGGTTAGCCCATCTCCCTCACCGTTCTAGACCTCAACACCTCCATGTACCTAGTCCCAGTCCTTCCACGCCTCACCATGACCTAGCTCCAAAGTCCTGCAACCAACACCAATAATAAAACATCACGCAGCACCACATAATACACAAGTATCATCAATCTGCATAATTAGAATGTATCAAACACAGCAAACCAACTGGTCTTAAAACAACTTACGACTACTCTGATGCACAAGACATAGGTACTCGTAGCCCATGAAGTCCTACCAGAAGTCTACGACCACTCAGCAGACTGCTACGACCATCACATAGGTCGCTACGACCATGAAACAGATGCTACGACCATGTAGCAGTCGCTACAACCATCACTCACAACGGCTACGTCTTTACCGAACCTGGTCGCTACGACTTACGACTATCGATCACGACCAGCAGAAACTATGACCATCAAGTCGTAAGAACTCCTGTCGACCACCAAGTCGTAAAAGCCCCTGCCGACCACCAAGTTGTAAAATCGTCTGTCGACCACCAAGTCGTAAAATCCACTACCGACCACTAAGTCGTAAGAGCTACTGCCGACCACCAAGTCGTAAAAGCTACTGACGACAACCAAGTCGTAAAACAGACTGCCGACCACCAAGTCGTAAGGCAAACTGCCGACCACCAAGTCGTAAGACAGACCGCCGATCACCAAGTCGTAAGACACTCTGCCGACCACTCAGTCGTAATACCTCACAGACAGAGAGCTAACTTCTGCACAAACCACAAAAACCAAACTCAACCTCCACACAAACTCTAATGCAAAGGTCAATTACTCATCACAAATATGGAGTTAATTTAGAGTGTTATAAGTTCAAAAATGAGACATTTTATTCAAGTACATGATAATCATTTGTATTTGAGCAAATTTAGCACATTTGACATTTTCAGAAATTCGTGGTTGTCTTCAACCATTTTTTTAAATTTGTTTGCTTAGGCATGTGCTAGATCTCAAGTTTTATGCGACCACTCCAAGCAAGAAGCTTAAGGAGGTGATCTTGGTCATCCAAAACTTCCGCTGAGTTCATGCCTAGTGCAATGGCAAGCCATCTCATGAGAAAGAATTTGTGAGCTCAGTTTTTTCGCACAAAAGAGATCTTTTTGCATTTTCTTGACTTAGTTTAAGAACAAAGAGTTAATACTAACTCATGCTTCACTAAAGAACTAGCATAGCTCAATGAATAGTCAAGACTTATTTTAGCTTATTTGACATGGCATGAATCATAAGAGAATAACTAGAGCCAGACTAGTCACAAGATCTAACAAGACATGATTTAATTCAAACCGTTCATATTTACTCAAGCTAGTATGACAAAGACTAGACTGCACATAGAAAGTAATGATAAATATAGCAACCTAGTATAATTCATGGCAAGATGTAATGCAATCTAATTATGTCATATAGGGATAATAATCAGGGCTCATGTAATTATATTATAATGCACAACGCTGAAATTACATGCCATAAGATGCAAAAGAAAATCCAACTCTCCCTCAGCAATGAAATAATTTTGGTTTAAGTTGAGTTATGACATCATTAAATTCCAGAAAATCTCAAATGAACCCCCTGAACGAAAGCAATAAACAAGAGGAAAGAAGCTTGGAAAGAAGGAAAAAATGGCAGTCCTTAAAGCATAGACAAGATGCAGAGAATACTATGGCTCAGATTGGCTCTCATCTACCCTATATGACTCTAGGATTACCAGCTGGTCATCTAACACACTAGAGAGGCCCAACCCTTGTTAGACCTAAAAGAAGTGAGTGAACTCAACATAGTGAGAAAATGAGCAACTAATAATAGCATCCTAGGATCATAAGATGAGAGAAAGAAGTCTAAGCAATGGAGAAAGAGAACCACTTTAGTCTATGCTAGAAAGACTAACCCAATGCACCCAATGGAATGTAACATAATGAAACAGAAGCATATGAACAATATAATACATAAATGCAAGAAGCTCCCCCTCAAATTAATCCATAAGGACAAACCACCCCAAACTCTCCCCACAAGGTCGTAAACCTCGAGCTATGTAAAGGCTTGGTAAAAATGTCAGTCAGTTGGTGGTCACGCTCCACAAACTGAAGCACTATGTCACCCTTCTCCACATGGTCCCTAAGAAAATGATATTTGATATCTATGTGCTTAGTCTTGGAGTGTTGCACTGGGTTCTTAGCAATGTTAATGGCAGAAGTGTTATCGCAGAAGAGAGGAACACTATCTACGACTAACCCAAAGTCCCGTAAGGTCGAAGCCATCTAAAGCACCTAACTACAGCAACTAGCGGCTGCAACATACTCAGCCTCTACGGTGGACTGTGCAACACTAGACTGCTTCCTAGAGGACCAGGAAATAAGAGAAGTGCCAACGAATTGGCAAGTGCCAGAAGTGCTCTTCTTATCTATCCTACAGCCAGTAAAATCTGCATCGAAGAAGGCTCTAAGGGAAAGACATGAAGCTGAAGAGTACTAGATACCATAGTCTAGAATAGCTCGAAGGTACCTGAAGATGTGCTTCACCACCTGGCGGTGAGAAATACGAGGAGAAGCCTGAAATCAAGCACACAGACACACGACGAAATGTATGTCTGGCCTCGAGGCAATGAGATACAAGAGAGGGCCAATCATGCTGCGGTGCTCCTTCTGATCTACTGGCTCACCATCCTCATCTGGATCGAGTGAAGTTGATGAAGCCATTGGGAAAGACACTAGCTTTCCCTCACTCATGTCAAAGCATCTCAGGAGGTCTCGGGTGTACTTGCCTTGATGCAAGAAAGTATCTTCCCAAGTCTGTTTGATCTGGAAACCGAGGAAGAAGCTCAACTCACCCATCATGCTCATCTCAAACTCTGTGCTCATGACATCAAAAAATTAAGAAACTAGAGCATGAGAAGCGCTACCAAAGATAATGTCATCCACATAAATCTGGACGAGTAGAAAGTCATTGCCATGCCTGCGAATGAACAAGGTCTTATCTACCTTACCCATCTCAAACCTATGACTCAATAAATAGGACTTAAGCCTCTCATACCATGCTCTAGAGGCTTGCTTAAGTCCATATAGGGCTTTGGAAAGCTTGTAGACATAGTTTGGGTACTTGGGGTTCTCAAAACCTGGAGGATGTCTAACGTAAACCTCTTTCCCAATATACCCATTGAGGAAGACACTCTTGACATCCATCTGGTACAACTTGAAGCCCTTAGACACTGCGAAACCAAGCAAAATCCTAATGGCCTCTAACCTAGGTATAGGGACGAAGGTCTTCTCAAAATCTAAACCCTTAACGTGGGAGAAACCCTGAGCTACTAGTCTAGCATTGTTTTGAGTAACTACACTATCCTCATTCTGCTTATTTTTGAAGACCCACTTTGTTCCTATGACATTATGACCGCTAGGGGGATCAACAAGCGACCAGACCTTGTTTCTCTCGAAATTTTTTGGCTCCTCATGTATGGCATTGACCCAAGACCCATCAGAAAGGACATGACATATATCCTTGGGCTTGAAAGAGGCGATGAAGGTAGAATGAAAATAGAAATGAGACAAACCAGATTTTGAATGCTGACACGCTAAACAAGATCTCCTATGATCTGCTCCGAAGGATGACGTCTCTGAATATGACGGGGAGGAGCTGGATGAGAAGAGGAAGTGGCATCTACCTCATGAGCTAAGGAGGTAGGAGCAGAGCCACTAGCTCCAGAAGAACTGGAAGGAATGGACTGATCTCCCTAAGGCGCGGTGGTAGAAGCAGGCACCTCAAGGGAAGGATGAACTGGATCAGGTAAGGAACTTTCATCTCCATCATCCTTATCATCTACAAAGATGATCTTGGATTGCATTACTGAACCTAAGACATCGGGCCTCGTACCAGAACTGGCCTCATCAAAGGTCACCTCACAGGTCTTTACCATCCTGCTAGATTCGCAATTCCTGACCCTGTAACCCCACGAACAAGTCGAGTTACACAGAAAGATACCATCACATGAGTGTGACTCAAACTTATCTAGGTTCCCAGACTTCAAGATAAAACACTTGCAACCAAACACACGAAAATGTGAGACACTGGGCTTTCGCCCATACCTCAACTCATAAGAAATACGATGCAAGTGTGCCCTCAGAAAAACTCTATTTGAAACATGGCACATGGTAGCTATAGCCTCAGCCCAAAACTTCCTAGGTGTAGCATACTCATCTAGCATCGTGCTGGCCATCTCGACCAAGGTACGATTCTTCCTCTCCACAACACGAATTTGCTGAGGGATGTGCAAAGAAGAGAACTGATGCTCTACACCTATCTCATCACAGAAACTCTCAAAGTAGGAATAACTGAACTCCGTGCCATTGTCACTACAGATTGCTCGTAAGACACCAGGGAGCTCAACAGACAACCTACTAAATAATCCCCAAAAATGATTAAAAGTCTCATCCTTCGAAGCTAAGAAAAATACCCAAGAAAATCTCGAGAAGTCATCAACCACGATAAGAACATACCACTTCCCACCAACCGACTGTACTCTAGCTGGACCAACAATGTCCATATGAAGAATCTGTCCTGGTGCATCAGTCATAGTCATAGTGACTGGGGGATGAGAAGCAGCAACTATCTTACCATGGCAGCAAGGAGCACAAACTAAGACTTTGACCATCTTGAGTTTGAGCAGACCACATATGAGACCCTGGCCGCTAACTCGAGTCAAATGATCAAAACCAATGTGACCAAGTCTCCTATGCCAGAAAAAGAGATCACAAGACTCTGAAGCAATTAAGCACCTGAGAGAATCACCAGAAGACTCGACAAAATCAGCACGAAAGATCCTCCTAAATCTAGAAACCCTGCAAACAGCAAGCATCTCGAATTTGCTGTATTCGCGCTTGAACTGGTCTGTCGAACCGTCTTGATGCGGGAGGTGCCCTCATGGTATGCATCGAGGTCACCCGGATGTCGTGGCGGACGACGGTGAGAGATGCGATCAAATTCGCTCTGCTCAATCACAGTATGATGATGTTCCTTGCCTTTGCATTTGCCTCAACATCGACCATATTCCGGCATTGATGTTCTCATCGGTAGGAACAACAAAGCGAACCTTCACCTTCGCGGATGGCATACCCCCGAGCACGGATGTGCGTTTCCATTCGGCTCTTCGGAAGGGTAATCTAGGCCATCAAAGATGGGCGGCTTGGTGGAATACTTATGCATTGCCATGGCTTGCGGACGGTTAAGATCTATAGACAAGAGTTAACAGGCTCGATACCAATTGAAGGACGAAATGGCAGCAGAGGGGGTGAATGGTGCCTTAAAATTCCTCTCTAGTATTGACCTCTTCTTTTCTCCTATAGCTAAAGAGCTATGAAGTCAAAGAAACAAGACTTAAGAAAAGATAACGAAACCACGGTAGAAAGGCGAAGTCGTAAAATCGAGATAAGCGTGGTCGTAAAGAAGCTGCGTGATCGTAACCGACAAAGGCGGACGCAAAGAAGCCGTGGTCGATAGTCGAGATCGAAGGATTCAAGCCGCGGTCGATCGAGAAAATAACCGCAGAGAAATAGCCGTGATCGAACGCCTTTTCGTAGTCGAATGACCCGATCGAAGCGGTCACTGCCGTGGTCGAAAAACCGAAAGCAGAGGCGCACGGTAATTCTTGTTTTGTCGGACGACGACCATGAGCAAGAATTTGAAGAACTTTTTGCTCAGAGATCCAAACCACATGAAACTTGAATCCTAGCAAGTAAGAGATCTCTAGAAGTGAAATTACCAAGAACAACGAGATCTAAGCAATGGTGAGAGAAAACCCAAAGTCGAAAGCTGAAGCGAGAGAGCTCGGTGGCACCACGAACTCGGTTTTCTCGATTTCACTTTTCTCTCGAGAAAGATCTTGGCAGCGGTAGTAAAACAACTTCGAGTTACGAGCAAGTAAACACAGCCCAACTCTCAAAGAGAACACATATGACAAGATGAAACGAGAGGCGGCAAGCAGATCAAACAAATCATCTCAAGAACATAAAACTAGAAAGATACAGAGAGATGAATCCAATCTTTTCTATTGATCATGGAGGTTTCTACAGCTACTCCATCGGAGGTACATGAGCATCCATGCTCTACCCAGAGACAACTCACGCAAATAGAAAGAAAAACTCAGAGCAACTCGTGGGACAACAAAGCATCACATAGCACCGCTCTACACAGAGAACCACAACACAAATTGACACTCTGCTCAGCTCAGCAGAGCAAGTCTCTTTTTTCCAGATTTTAGACTTTGTCAAACCTTGTCAAAATGATGAACCAACAAGTCCACAAGGTCCACGGCTTCACCACAAAGCCATACGATCAAGTTCAATAAAATCGGACATCGGATGCACCCATACGACCGGTTTGAATGAACTCGGTGACCACGGTCATCCTACCGACAACGTGGTGAAGGCGGCGCTAGCGTGATCGAGCGCTCCCAATCACCAGCGTGGTCGAGCGCCAGCGATACAGCGTGGTCGTAGACCCAAGCCACGATTGCCGACCACGTTCAAACCCGCGCTAGCGTGGTCGATGCGCGACCACTCAGCGTGGTCGAAGACCCTAGCGTAGCGTGGTCGATACTCGGCCGGTACAGCGTGGTCGACCACCCGACCGTAGCGTGGTCGAGGCTCGATCTCTGGCGTGGTGCGTAAACCCTAGCGCCATTGCCGACCACGGTCAAATCTTTTGAGGGCTCCATGGCGTGGTCGTATAAGCTTCCGATCACTCCTACGCCGCTCGACCGCAACTCGATACCCAGCAACATGGTCATACACTACCCGATAGACTTCCGATCACGTTCAAATTCGCCGGAGATGCCACGGCGTGGTCGTGCGCCGTCCGGTGACTTCGATCACGCCCAATGTGGTCGTGCGGGCTTCAGCGTGGTCGTGAGACCTCGGCCGACTTCCGACCACGCCCAAATTTGCCGAGAGCCGCAGGTGGTCGTACACCTTCAATCTCGTTCGACCGCTTCAAACATGGTCGTGCGGTCCGAGAGAAAGTCGTACATGACTTGGACATCGGCCGAGGCTAAGACTTCGCATAAAGAGCCCAAAACAAACTCAATTTTGTTTCAACCAAGGGTCAAATACTCATCACAAACATGGGATCATCTCCACATGATCTCTCAATCTCCCCCTTGATGAGTATATTGACAAACACCGAAAAATATGAAGTTGAGTTTGTAGGAGCCGACATGGTCCAAAGAGAGAAAATGAAATACTGATCATGTCGACAGAAAGGACACTAGAGCAATAAAATAAAGAGCAAATTGATCTCCAAAGCTCTAGTAAGATCCCAGAATTTGAAAAAGTATGCAAGTATGCAAGAGAGAGAATAAGTCATAATGATGGATGGAATGGCTGATTTGATTATTCAAAGTATGCAGAGCCATGAGAATTATCCAAAATGACCAAAATGTATTACACCAAGCCATAACATACAAGTATGCTATCAAGATCATGACTATGTATGTAAAGAGAAGCTAAGCCAAATAAGGTATAATCTGAATTTTTTAGTTGAAGTGCTTAGCAAGTCAAGTCAAACATGATTTTAGTCTAGCTAAAGGTATCCATGAATGATGCAGGCCATGTCAACAAGCTAAATGGAACCGAGAAGCTAGTGTTGAGTCAACTAGAGTGCTACTAGTTCAAGAATGATACAATTGTTGGAGTACATTGAACTTTTATAGCAATTGAGCACAATTGACAAACTTTGACTTTAGAAATCATATGATTGTTTCCAACCATTTTTTGTTGTTGTTTAGTCATGTGCTAGACCTCAAGCCTTATGCGACCACTTCAAGCAATGAGCTTAAGAAGATGATCTTGGTCATCCAAATCTCCCCGAGTTCATGCCTTGTGCAATGGCAAGCCGTCTCATGAAAGCAATTGGTGAGATCGGTTTTTCGCACAAAGAGATCTTTTGCTTTTAATAGATTGTACTAACGTATGTGTCATCAAGAAACTAATATAGCTCAATCTATTGCTCAACAATGATTCAAGACTCAACTCAGCCTATTTGACATGGCATGAACCATAAAAAGATAACACAAAGCTGACTAGTCTCAAATATGACATGAATTAGGTCAAATTTAGCATTTTAATTAACCTATCATGACAAAGACTTGACTACACATATAAAGTCATGAACAAATTAGCAATGGAGCATAAATCATGGCAAGATGTAATATAAGTGAAAACATGTCATAATTGGATAATAATCAAGGCTCCATGCAGAAAGTAATGCAGAAGAATCCAGCTCCCCCTCAACATGTGATGCAACTTTTAGTTCAAGTTGAGTTAAGTCAATATTACATTCCAGAAGCTCCCAAATGAACTCCCCCTGAACCAAAGCAATAGAATGAGAAGCTGGCAAATAAAGCAGAAAACAGGCAATCCTTAAAACATAGATAAGATAGAGAATACTAATGGCTCGATGACTCTTATCTACCCATATGACTCCGGGACGAGCAGTTTGTCGAGAAAACACACACTAGAGAGCAAACCGTACTGCCTCTGCAGGGTGGCCCAACCCTTGCTAGAACCTAAAAGGCGTGAGTGAGCTCAACCTAGTGAGATAAGAAAGCGACTATCACGAAAGCACAAGATAAGAGTAAGGAGTCTAACCAACTCGAGAAGAGACACACTCTAACCTATGCTAGAAGGACTAAACCCAATGCACCCGCATATGCAATGCATGATGAGAGGCGAAGCATAAATAATAAGATAAAGCAATAAAGCCCAAAGCTCCCCTCACAACAGTCCATAAGGACAAACCACCCCAAGCTCTCCCTTGGTGAAAACCTCATGCTATCAAAGGCTTGGTGAAGATATCGATAGCTGGTGCTCACTCTCCTGGCGGAGCACGATGTCACCCTTCTCTACATGATCTCGAAGAAAGTGATATCGATATCAATGTGCTTGGTCGAGAATGTTGCCTGGGTTCTTAGCAATGCTAATCGCAGACGTGTTATCGCAGAAAAGCGGAACACGGTCGATAATAACAAAGTCCCGAGTCGAGACCATCCAAAGTACCAGCTCTGACAATCGGCTGCAACAACATACTCGGCCTCTGCGGTGGGTGTGTAACAGGGATGCTTCCTCGAAGACCGAAGCGAGAGAAGTGCCAATGAGCTGGCGGTGCACGAGTGCTCTTCCTATCTATCTCTGGTAGGCAAAATCTGCATCAGAAAAGGCTCTAAGGGATGAGCAGGAGGAGGAAGAGTACGAGATACCATTGTCAATGGTAGCTCGAAGGTACCGAAGATGCGCTTCACCGCTTTGGCGGTGAGATCTGTGAGAAGCTTGAAATCGAGCACAAAGACACACGGAGAAGTGTATGTCCGGTCTCGGCGGTGAGGTACAGAGAGAGCCAATCATACTACGAACTCCTTTTGATCAAGCGGCTCGCCGTCCTCATCAGGTCAAGTGTGGCCGTAGAAGCCATCGGAGTTGACAGGCTTTCCATCACTCATGTCGAAACATCTCGGGAGGTCACGAGTGTACTTGCCTTGATGCAAGAAGGTACCTTCCAGTGCGCAGATTTGGAAGCCAAGGAAGAATGTCAACTCACCCATCATGCTCATCTCAAACTCGGTGCTCATGACATCCGAGGCTGTGAAACTAGAGCATGGGAAGAGCCGCCAAAGATGATGTCATCGACATAGATTTAGGCGGCGAAGAAGTCATTGCCAAGTCGTGAATGACCAAAGTCTTGTCAACTTTACCCATCTCGAAATCATGCCTCAAAGATAGGACTTAAGCCTCTCATACCAAGCTCTAGGAGCACCTTAAGTCCATACAACGCTTTGGAAAGCTTGAAAACATGACTAGGGTATTTGGGGTTCTCGAAACCTGGAGGCTGTCTGACATAGACTTCTTCTTCAATGAAGCCATTGAGAAAGGCACTCTTGGCGTCCATCTGGTAAAGCTTGAAACCCTTAGGGCTGCAAAGGCAAGCGAATTCTAATGGCCTCAAGGCGCTACGAGGGCAAGGTCTCCTCGAAATCTAGACCCTCAACACAGGAGTACCCACGAGCTACAGTCTAGCCTTGTTTGAATAACCACACCATCCTCACTGCTTGTTCTTGAACACCCACTTAGTCCCAATGATATTGTGACCTCGAGGGGGCTCAACAAGTGTCCAGACCTTGTTTCTCTCGAAACTCTCCAGCTCCTCATGCATGGCATTGATCAAAGACTCGTCAGATAAAGCATGAGAAACATCTTTGGGCTCAAAGGAGGCAATAAAAGCAGAATGAAAGCAGAATTGAGATAAGCCAGATTTTGAGCGGGTAACACGCTCGAAGAGGTCTCAATAATCGCTTTCGGAAGGATGAGATTTTGGATATGTCTAGGAGGTCGAGGATGAGATGAAGAAGCGGCCTCTACCTCGTGGTGACAGTAGGAGCAGAGCCACTAGCTCAGAAGAAGCAGAAGGTATGGGCTGATCACCTTGAGGTGCGGTGGAAGAAGGCACCTCAAGGGGTGGATGAGGGACTGGATCAGGTAGACAACCCTCGTCTCCATCGTCCTCATCATCCACGAAGATGGTCTCGGACTGCTCTAAAGAACCTGAGATATCGGGCCTAGTCCCCGGACTGGCCTCATCGAAAGTCACCTCACAGGTTTCTACCATTTTACTAGACTCATAGTTCCAGACCCTATAAGCCCGCGAAGAAGTCGAGTAGCCTAGAAAGATCCCATCACAAGAGCGTGATTCGAACTTATCTAGGTTTCTAGACTTGAGAATAAAGCACTGCAACCAAACACACGAAAATGAGAAGCAGTGGGTTTCGCCCATATCTCAACTCATAAGTGCGGTGCAAGTGTGCCTGAGAAAAACTCTGTTCGAAATATGGCCGCGGTGGCTATAGCCTCACCCAAAACTTCCGCGGTGTATAGTATTCATCGAGCATCGTCACAGCCATCTCGACCAAGGTACGGTTCTTCCTCTCCACAGCGCCATTCTCTTTGTGGGACGTGCGGAGAAGAGCGGTGCTCTACACTGTCTCACCACAGAACCTCTCAGTAGGAATTCTTGAACTCCGTGCCATTGTCACTACGGATCGCTCGTAAGGCACTGGAAGCTCAACGAAAGCCTACTGAAAAGACCTCGAAAATGTGTAAACGTCCCATCCTTGAGGCTAAGAAAAACACCCAAGAGTACCTCAAGAAGTCATCGACCACGACAAGAACATACCACTTCCCTCCTGCGGTACGCACTCGAGTGGTCCATTGTGTCCATGTGGGCGGTTGTCCGTGCATCGGTCATAGTCCTTTGTGGTGGGAGGGTGAGAAGCGGCAACCATCTTGCCGTGCGGCATGGGCGCAAACAAGATCTTTGACCATCTTGAGTTTCGAGACCACGAATGAGATCGTGACCGCTAACTCGGGTCAAATGATCAAAGCCAATATGACCAAGTCTCCTATGCGAGAAAAGAAAGATCACGGGACTCGAAGCAACCAAACACCGGAGAGGATCACGGAAGACTCGGAAAAATCAGCACGAAAGATCCTCCCATAACGAGAAATCCATAAACCGGACTACAGAAGAGTCAAGAATTTTGCAGTTGTTTTCTTAAAGCTCACCTCAAAGTCGTCATCGGTGGTCGAGAAGCGGAAAGCAAATTATCTGCGACTTACTAACCAAGGCAACATCTTTCAAAATAAATGAATCATTAATGCACAGTACCTTTGGCGATGGCGCGGAAGAAGCATCTCCAAGGTGATCGTCTCATCACACGGAGCACGGGCAGGAAGAAAACCAGCGGAATCTCCGGTCATGTGTCGTGAACACCGAGTCAACAAGCCAAACCTTTCCTTCCTCGCCCGTGAGCACGAGTCAACAAGAGAGCAAAGTCTCGATCTTGGGATAAATCAAAATAGATTTTGGAACCCAATCTTGAGTCACCGTCGGCGAAGAAATAGTCACACAGTGACCTCTAACTACCCTCGCTCTCGTCGCTCAAATAGCGGAAGGTGCGTGAATAGACACGAAGTTGTTCTTTGGATCCGGCGCTATGGGAGGCGGTGAAGCACTGGCAACACTGCGATCTCGCCGCGGGTAGCCATCTCGGCGAGGAAAGCGAGATCTACCGAGCGGCGGAAGTCACGACTCGAGGGAGCATGAGGACGAAAAACAGAAGACTCAGAAAAACCAAGTCCTCGATGCTGCCCAACACTACCAACGGTAGTAAGCCTAGACCTCGTGTTGGTCTTAGGTGCACTCGGAGTCTGGGGCCGACCCTGAATACGTCTAAGAGACTCAACACGGTCTCTGCGCACGATCTTGGCGCGCTTGAAGCATTGGTCAAATAAATGCCCATCCTTCTGACAGAAGGTGCAATGATACCATGCCGAGAGGTGAAGTAGCATGAGATAACGCCCGACGAGGCGAAGCTGCGGTGGAATCACCTTCTTTGTCGAAATCCCTTGGACAAAGCCGCTGATTTAAATTGAACTTTCTTGTTCTTGGGCTTGACCTCAATCACACCTCGGCTATAGGTGCGAGTACGACGGTGGATGCTTCCTCACATCCTCATGAAAATCATATCCTAGACCTTTATGGAATCTGGAAATCTTATATTGGTCTAGAATAAGGTTGAGCTTCTTCTTGCCTCCTACAAATTTCGAGAGTGTTCATAAGATCGACACTCACGAAAAAGAAGTGCAAGAAGAGCGGTAGAAGAAGAAGGAGCAGCGGGAGGAGAGGAAGAAGAACCAACGAAGAAGAAGCGAATAGCACGTGCGTATTTTTCCTTATGCACGGTCACCTCAACCTTGAGGCTTCACAGGACACAGGGGCAGCCTAATCCTAGCCATTTGGTTCTCGTAACTCTTCCTAAACGTCTCTACCATGTCCTTATCCTTTTCCAACACTTGAAGAGAAAGCACGGGAAGGATGTGATTTTTCTAGAAGGTCCTTCGTTAGCTTCACACACTTTTCATCTAGGACAATCAAATCAGATTTTAGTTTATTACAACTTTTGCATGGTGAGCTAACAGGATCCTTGAAGCATCTTGAGCCATTTTCTTATTATCATCAACAAATTCTTGAAAGCTGTTTGGAGCAGATTCAAGTTCAGCAGTAAGTTTGGGACAATTTGCACATGAAGTAATAGGCTCAAGTAGAAAAGCTTATAACTCAGCAATTTTATGATCTGCCCGGTTTAGATTCATCTTTAAGTTATTACAACTTTCACACGTCTCGGGCGGATCGAGAAGCAATGTATAAAGACCTCTAAAAGCATTATCCTTATCCTCACATGAGGTGCAAGAAATAGTCTCAACGATGAAGATGAAGCAGAACTACCCTACTCATCTCAAGCTCAGCAAGAAGACTAATGTTCTCCACCTTAATCAAATCAAGCTCGGAAGCAGACTAGCATGAGAGGTCCTTAATTTCTCCATATCATCAATCAAGGCACGGCATGTATCACGGTCATCACGGGAGGAGCGGATATCGTGAAGTAAGCTCCGTGACGATCTATCTACTTCCTTCTCCAACTCGCTACACCTAGCTCTAGATCTAGCATGAAATTCTCTAGCTTAAGGAAAGCTTCATTAAGTTGGTCATAGGAGGACATACCTCGTCGGGTCGGAATAGAGCTGTTGTCGCTGATCTCGCCCTCAAGGGCCATGAAACACATCCCGGAGAAGTCGTCGCCGCTCTTGGGGTCTTGATCACCCGTCCCGTCGTCGTCGCTCCATCCCTCCACCTCGCTGAGGTCGAGGTCGTCGAAGGCGGTGAGGACGCGGTGGAAAAGCTTCTTGGCCTTCCCAAAGTTGCGGAACTTCTTCTTGCCTTGCGTCTGAGCTGGGGGCTTCGTGTTGCGGTTCTTGTTGATGTCGTCGTTCTTGCGAACCGCCGTAGTCGCCTTTGCCCTTCCCGGCTTAGGCGGTTGCTCGAATGTGGTTGGGACCACCACACTCAAAGCAAATCTTGGTCCTCTTCTTTTCCGTCCTCCTTCTCTTGTAAGCATGAGAGAACTTCCGAGCTAGGAGGGCGGTTGTTCATCCTCTAGTTGCTCTAGCGATCATCGGTTATGTCACGAGAGCAGCTATGGAGAACCATAAAGAGAATCGGCGGAAGAACTAGAAGTCGAAGTGGGGTTGGGTGACTAGAGCCATCGATTGTGACTTGACCGACGAGACTATGTCAATCTCGTGAGTCTTGGTAGCGAGTAAAGCACGTCAAGAGTCGGGGTCTAGAGGTCCGTGGTGTCCTTGATGGTAGTCACCTTCATCTCCCAAACCCGAAGATCGAGTGCGGAAAGCATCGTCGGCGTTATCCGAGTCGGAGTATGTGAGACCGACCGCTCGGAGATTGCTCAAAATCTTGTGAAAGCGTGAAAAGCACTCGTCAAGGGACTCTCCGGCAAGCATCTCTAATTTCTTTGTATTCGGCGCAGGCTGGTCTGTCGAACCGTCTTGATCCGGGAGGTGCCCTCATGGTATGCATCGAGGTCACCCGGATGTCGTGGCGGACGACGGTGAAGATGCGATCAAATTCGCTCTGCTCAATCCACGTATGATGATGTTTCTTGCCTTTGCATTTGCCTCAACATCAGCCATATTCCGGCATTGATGTTCTCATCGGCGGGAACAACAAGCGAACCTTCACCTTCGCGGATGGCGAGACCCACGAGCACGGATGTGCGTTTCCATTCGGCTCTTCGGAAGGGTAATCCGGCCATCAAAGATGGGCGGCTTGGTGGAATACTTATGCATTGCCATGGCTTGCGGACCGGTTAAGATCTATAGACAAGAGTTAAGCGGCTCGATACCAATTGAAGGACCGAAATGGCAGCAGAGGGGTGAATGGTGCCTTAAAATTCCTCTCCTAGTATTGACCTCTTCTTTTTCTCCTATAGCTAAAGAGCTATGAAGTCAAAGAAACAAGACTTAAGAAAAGATAGCGAAACCACGGTAGAAAGGCGAAGTCGTAAAATCAGATAAGCGTGGTCGTAAGGAAGCTGCTGTGATCGTAACAGACAAAGGCAGACGCAAAGAAGCCGTGGTCGATAGTCGAGATCGAAGGATTCAAGCCGGTCGATCGAGAAAATAACCGCAAAGAAATAGCCGTGATCGAACGCCTTTTCGTAGTCGAATGACCCGATCGAGCGGTCCTTTGCCGTGGTCGAAAAACCGAAAATAGAGCGCACGATAATTCTTGTTTTGTCGGACGCACGACCATGAGCAAGAATTTGAAGAACATTTTGCTCGAGATCCAAACCACATGAAACTTGAATCCTAGCAAGTAAGAGATCTCTAGAGTGAAATTACCAAGAACAACAGAGATCTAAGCAATGGTGAGAGAAAACCCAAAGTCGGCTGAAGCAGAGAGCTCGGTGGCACCACACGAACTTGGTTTTCTCACGATTTCACTTTTCTCGGGAAAGATCTTGGCAAGCGGTAGTAAAACAACTTCCGATTCGAGCAAGTAAACACAGCCCAACTCTCAAAGAGAACACATATGGCAAGAAGAAACGAGAGGCGGCAAGCGGATCAAACAAATCATCTCAAGAACATAAAACTAGAAAGATACGAGAGATGAATCAATCTTTTCTATTGATCATGGAGGTTTCTCTGACTACTCCATCGGTACATGAGCATCCATGCTCTACCGAGACAACTCACGCAAATAGAAAGAAAAACTCGAGCAACTCGTGGGAACAACCTCCTTTGCTCACGAGACCTAACCTCTCTATTTATAGTCTCACTAACGGGTCTCCACACAGAGACAACCCGCTAACCGAGTGGTTAAGCTTTGCAGGCCTCTAGTGCTTTACGTTCCTCTCGGAAATGGCTCCTTTGCTTTGCCGTTAACGCCACCAACTCCACGAGCTCTCACAGAGCTTCTCCGGTGGTCACAGTGCTTTCCCGGTGGGCAGGCTTCCTCCATGACTTTGATATTTCTCCAAAATGCCCCTCCGCCGCCTTCGGAAGCTTCCTCCTTTGCCTTCTGTCCATCTTTGTCGACCCACAGCACGACACGTCCTCTTGGCTTTTCCACGTCGTTACGGACCTCAACAACTCCCTTGTCTAGTCCCAACCTCCTAAGCCTCACCAAGACTTGTCTCCAGGTACCTGCAACCATCACAGACAACAAAGCATCACATAGCACCGCTCTACACAGAGAACCACAACACAAATTGACACTCTGCTCAGCTCAGCAAAGCAAGTCTCTTTTTCCCAGATTTTAGACTTTGTCAAACCTTGTCAAAATGATGAACCAACAAGTCCACAAGGTCCACGACTTCACCACAAAGCCATACGATCAAGTTCCAATAAAATCGGACATCAGATGCACCCATACGACCGGTTTGAATGAACTCAGCCGACCACGGTCATCCTGCCGAACAACGTGGTGAAGACCGAGCGCTTCTAGCGTGATCGAGCGCCCAATCGCCAATGTGGTCGAGCGCCGGGCGATACAGCGTGGTCGTAGACCCAAGCCACGATCGTCGACCACGTTCAAACTCGCGCTAACGTGGTCGATGCAGCGACCACTCAGCGTGGTCGAAGACCCTGGCGTAGCGTGGTCGATACTCCGGCCGGTACAGCGTGGTCGACCGCCCGACCGCCCAGCGTGGTCGAGGCTCCGATCCTGGCGTGGTCGTAAACCCTAGCGCCATTGCCGACCACGGTCAAATCTTACGAGGGCCCATAGCGTGGTCGTATAAGCTTCCGATCACTCGTACGCCGCTCGACCGCAACTCGATACCCAGCAACATGGTCGTACGCTACCCGATAGACTTCCGATCACATTCAAATTCGCCGGAGACACCACAGCGTGGTCGTGCGCCGTCCGGCTGACTTCCGATCACGCCCAATGTGGTCGTCGGTCTTCAACGTGGTCGTGAACCTCTCGGCCGACTTCCGACCACGCCCAAATTTGCGAGAGAGCGCGGTGGTCGTACACCTTCAATCTCGTTCCGACCGCTTCAAACATGGTCGTACGGTCCAGGAGAAAGTCGTACATGACTTGGACATCGGCCAGGGCTAAGACTTCGCATAAAGAGCCCAAAACAAACTCAATTTTGTTTCAACCAAGGGTCAAATACTCATCACAAACATGGGATCATCTCCACATGATCTCTCAGCGCACCGTACCTTTAGCGATAACTCGACCAGAAGATGTGTCTCCAAAGGTGATCTCATCACCTAGAGCACAGACTAGGGAAGAGAACCAACGAGAGTCTCTGGTCATGTGTCAAGAACAACCGGAGTTGACAAGCCAAACCTCTCCCTTCCCAACCCGTGACGTGAGTCAACGAGAGAATAACATCGTGGCTCGATCTTGGGGTAAATAAGAACAGATTTAAGAACCCGGTCTTTGAGTCACGCGATGATCAAA